>JAWWEE010000074.1:33732900-33798650 GCA_035221455.1 Xenops minutus
CTCTCCCTCTTCCTCTCCCTCCTTTCTTCTCAGCTTCACATTCAGTAGTTACGCCCCTGTTACGAACCAAGGGCAGGGCACAATTTCCAGCAATGCCCTTGCATTCATCTACCTTTGCATTCATCCATACAGCTCCATCACAGACAGGACTTTTGCTTGTATGCCAAATAGCTATTAAATCTAGGCACATTCTAAAGTTTTCTCTATACATTTAAAGTGTGTGATGTCATTTGTTCTTAACAAAACACTAGAAAGAAAAATTTTGTTCATAGGTGGGGAAGTGAGTCATCTAAGAACAGGAGAGAGAAGTGGCTGAATTATTTTTTGGTGAAAAAAATTGCTTGGAGAGAAGGAAACTCACATTCAGCAGCCAGAAAACATGACAATGGCTGAAAACTAATTCAGACGTGGAAAACTAAAGCATATTGCACCAGGCTTGAGCCAATTGTAATTGCTAAGTTTAAAACCCTTCTGGCTTTTGAACAAGCCTGAACCAGTTGCTTTTGCTTTGTCTTTGCATTCTCTACAGATAAGCCAAGCCATACCTGCCCCAGCTAGCATTCAGTCAGGATGTGCGTGCTTGTTCAGTCTCTCACTTCCAGCTTGCGGCATGCAAGATATATTGTATGACAAGGATTGTGCTCCATTTTGGAGGACAAAACATGTATCACTCATCAGCACAGAAGTTGTGCAGCTAAGAGGCTTTGTAATTAAGAACCCTCACAATTGCATTCCATAATTTATTCATAGTATCAATTACAGAATTCCTGGTAGAGGAAGTCAAACTAATTATATTTTTTTAAAATTTAAATTAGTTTCTTCTGTTCAATTAAGGGAAGCCAGAAACTCTTCAGGGTACCCATACTGCCTGTGGCAAAGTGTAATAGCTTTGCAACAAGACAGTCAGCTGGAGCAGCTGCTGAAAGAACTCTGCAAAACAAAAAACTCCAGTAAAACTGAGTTAGCCAGTTCAGTCTTGGAGAGTGGCTGCTCAGCCCCCTGATTACATGAGTGCTTCTGGTTTTATATATGGTAGTAATTCTGCAATTTTTAAAATCAGACACAATGACCAATATGTTCAAGAACTACAGTCTGTCTCTCAGAGTGATGAATAACCGTTCTCTGACCAGATGCATAAATGTAGATGGTTGCTTGTGAGGTGTGTGTTAGGGACACACTCATTCTAGACCCAAATCAGCTGTGTACTCCTCATCAGTGAACATGGAGCAGAGAACAACCATTTCCTAGGTCAGCCCCCTCAGATGCATTAACTGACTGGATAGTTTTGGCCCTGCAATTCGAGAGTGCAGCCAAGTTTAGTGTTTTTGTCACCCTAATGTGTTGTCAGTTGCACCCTCCAGACTGGCACTGGTGGTTCAGGGCACTGAACTCAGCAGAGCTCCCCCTTACATCCTGGGCTGCATCCCTGCTTCCTCCCGCCCTCATTTCACTGGGACAAGGATATCACTGCAGCTTTTTTGTGGGGTTGGAGAGAGGGGGAAAGGTTTAAATTTTCACCCAGAACTGAAGATGCTTTATTTATATTAGATCCTCTAAAAAACCCATTCTTGATTGCAAGGAGAGTAATATCATAGGAAGCATTTCCAGCAAAGAATGCTGTGGGCATTTTCTGATGTAAATTCAAGTACCAAATAAAAAAGTGCTGGGCATGTACTTCATCCAGAACTGTTTATGCCCTGATAACAGAGCAGAGGGCCCCAGGACCCATCACAGCAGTTATTACAGGACATTCCTTCACATATCCCAGACAGTGAATTACAGCAAGCTGTATTATAAATCCAGCTGTATTTTTAGGTGCATTAGTGGTCGCTTGACTACAACTGAGTCTGGTCAGAGTTCAGATATTTGATGGAGTTTCCCCTCCTGTCCCCCCTGCTTCCCCCCATCATCTTTCCCCTAAGAGTTATAAACTAATTTTCCAGATATTTCACTCAAAAACCTCAGGTCTGCAACTTACATCTACTGATGAGGATGAGCGGAATGTGTGTGGGGGTATTTCAGGAAAAATTCTGGAAAGATTGACATACTGCCAAGTAATTTATTGTATTGTAAGGCAGCAGGTTACCAGATCAAGCAAATCTAATACCTTGCCTTTGATCCATTCCTCATGATGCAATAGTAACTTCTAGTAGAAATTTCTCAGTGTCTGGATCAATAATTAGTGGATATCTAGGAGATGCGATATAGGCAGTGTGTAAACAGCAGGGAAACTTATTTCTGCACAGAAACAAGACCAGAGACTATGTGGTTAAAAGCTCTTGTATGCATTAATGCAGCTAACAAGGCTTTATTGTCTTCCTCATATTTTCAGTTAAAAACTATGCAACTACAGCCCCATTGTGGAAAGTGTGGTTTCTCACATCAGTGAAGTTATTCAGTCTGGGAGCAATGAAAAGTTTGCAAAGTTGCTCCAGTTTTTGGGCTTCTGTTTTAAGGGAAATTTGCCGGGAAAGTTGCTGTAAACAGAATAAAAAGTACCCCAAACAACACAATCAACACCTATTTCCAACATCACAATGCAGAGATTCAGTGGTATATTGTGAAAATTACCACATAAATAAAGAAAAGCCTCTCTTGATTTTTGAAATCTCTCCTTAGTGCTTCAAAGTCCTAAATAATTTGAAGCATTTTTAATCATATTTTTGTCAGAAGAGAGAAAACAACAATAGCAAAGTAACCCAAACACCTTTTGTGATCTGGAAAATGACATGTTTTCTAACAGAAGAGAAGGTGAAAGATTTTTTTTTCAAAACAGTCATGCTTCAGATACCACGTCTGCAATCCCACTTTCTCCCAAAAGAAAATGCCACAGGGAAGCACAGATATTACAGGTAGTCTGTCTCTGTGACAAAGGGAGAGAGCAGCTACTTAAATTTACACTTTTTGCATGCTAGGCAATGAATTGAAGCTAATTGTATCAAACTCACTTCCAGCAGTATCTTAGGGTAATCCTGGTCATCTGAACTCCATGCTCACAAGGTCAGATATGAGGCTTTCCTTCTGGATTATATCGTGGGATGCAAAAATTTAGTTTACACAAAACAGCTGAACCACTTGAGCTATAAATTAAAATGGTAGACTTTTAAATATCTTTTTGTGACAAAATATGTAGAGTTTGAGGTGCGTTTGTAACTTCTATCAGTCATTTACATAATAACCTGCTATCAGCCATGCCAGATATCTAATCTGCTCTGGGATGCAACACTTGCTAAGAGATTTACAAGAATTTGTTTTCTCCTGTTTGGAATATTCCATAGAAACTATAAATATCTTCTGACAGACTTAAATAAACCAGTAATCAACAAATGATACCTGTAATACCACTTTCAAGCAAAGAATTCTCTTTTAAAGGGTGTTTACACAGGGCCCAAACATGGAGTTATGACACACTCTTATCAAAAATTTTGGCTCGTTATTGTGAAAAATCAGAATGATCCTGGCTCTAGAAAGCATTACACCAGTTATGGGGAGGGTAATCAGACACATTATTGCAGCTTCTAATTTCATGTCCAAACACCAAAAAAAAATGGGCAGTAGTTTTCAACAGTTTGACTTCAGGCACCAAAATCAGACCATAATCCTTATCATTTATGCTTGTCATAGCATTTGTGAGTGAGTCCACTGTGATCCTCAAGTAAGCCCTACTGTAAGGGGAAATGCCCTTCACAGAAACTGAAGTGGAGGAGAGGTAAGAACACAACCATGAAATTAAACTGTTTCTGATCTGCATGGAAAGGAATTCCTCTCCAGCTGGAGACAAAGCTCTAGTATAAAAAGTGATTCGGCTTGGGTACAGAAACTATTGAGAAATTCATTAATCAAAATTATCAAAGTGTCCATACTAATGGTGTCTGGTAGCCTAAGCTTTACCCTAAATGAGTGCATAAACCAAATATTATGTGCTTGAGTAGCCTCTTTGAAATCAGTGGAGCTCCTCCTCCACTTGGATCAACATACAGTGAAATGCATGAACAGATGGCAAGGATAAATTTTACACTAGCTGCATTTAGGCTATTTCCTAGAGCTCGTATAAGGATAAGACATTTATTTACATTTAACCGTGGTGTTTTTGCTTGTACACCAACTGGGTGGCATAGCAAGGTTGTTTGTTTGAAACCTACTGAGAGCTTGCTTGCCTGGCAAAGAAAAGACATTATAGAAGTATATATATTCTGTAATAGAGAGGTAAGGAAAGTTGTTTGTATTATTATGTAGCCAACCTGATAATTTCTGGAGAAACAATCACTGTAAACCAAGATGGATGGATGTATTTAAAATACATGCCCTGCAATCAAAATTTTCTTCTACATGAATTTGTTTTCTTGGTCTCATATTAATGAAGTTTAAATTTCAATCTCTTTTGAGTTATTAATATTAAATGACTGTTTACATTTTTTATACCTAACCCACACTGAGAGAAGTGAACACTTTCATGTTATTGGTTCAATAATATGGCACAAAGGGTTCCCTCACACCTGGAAGGAATTGTATTACTTTTTAATTTAAGCAGTTTCAAATTTACAGCCTAGCTTTAGTATAGGAAGGATTCAAAGGTTATCTGTTCTTTGTGGAAGCTAATTTAGGACTATTTGTACCATGTAGGACCAGTCTATTAATGTTTGTAACTACTTGTATTTACTCATGATCATCAAACACTCCTTTTATTTTCTTTCATTTTCTATAGCAGATTGAAGTCTGCACTTGACCACAGAGAAAATTCAACCTGAACTGAATTATTCTGCTCTTCCACAAATAATGGGATTTGGTTTTCTTCCCCACTCTCCCCCTGCATCCCTCTCTCCTCCCACTTAAAACTAGATTCTGTTTAGTTTCTGGGTACAATTCAATTGGAAATATTTAATTCTGTATGAATTCATGACATTTTTAAGCACCCATTCAACAATCCTTGAATTGAAAGAAGCTTTCCAGCTTGGATTTTAGTTCAAAATACTTGAGATTGATATTTTTTAACGGGATGTCTGCTTTGTTTCACTCCTAAAAAGACAGCTAGGAAAAGGCTTATATATGCTTATGAATAATGGGTCCCTGCAGGGCTAAAGTGGACTATGCTTACCTGTGTTATGATTGTAGTAAAAAACACTCATTAGGAGACAAATTTCATTATTCCAGGCACAGTGCAAATATAGAGAGAAAAAAAATGCAGCTTTTTCAGCTAATTTACAGCTTCAAAAACAGGTTTATAGGTAGTTTCAGCTATTATTTTATAAGTCCCTATGATATCTATGCATTGTACCATAAGTAAAATTTGACTACATTGGGTCTTGGGCAATTATCACAAAAATTCTCATTCAAAGCAACTGTAATGAAATTTATTTTCCTCAACATCAACCAGTAAGTGTTGCATTATTATTTGTCACAAGTTTCTACCATTAAAAAAGCAATCCCTACGTTTGAACTTGTCTTATAAAATGGCCTAGCATAAATTTCTGTGAAGTCCCATGTTTAAATTAAGTCTTGGGGACTATCTGAAATTTAAGGTGAGTGATAGTGCAATTTATTCCACTGTTTTAACAGATACTTTATCAGAAACATTAAAACTCTTCTGAAATTGCTCAGTTTTTCACCTTGGCTCCCACAGCAGGCCTTCCATTTCTAAACACCAAAGCCTGTGGTCTTAAAAAAAACACTGAGTTGCGTTTAGAACTGGCCTGGAACATCCTGTATTGCTCTATGACATTTTTGTCACAAGTTAGTCTTTTAAGATGTCAGCCTAAAACAGTGGGCTCAGAAAAAATAGATTAATGATGCCTTCACAGTCACACTGAACTTCTGGCCTGAACAAATATCCCTTTTCTAACATACTGTGATAGATTTTATTACTCACACCAGTGTAATATGTGAAAGAATCTCTTGAATATACTACATCAGGGACAAAAATTCTTGCTTTTAAGGGTTCACACATTACTTCACTTCTACTGAGACAAAGATTAATGGAACAGATAGTGTAAATCAGCTTTGTAGTCCAATTTTTTTTTATTTTTTTTTTTTGTATTGCAAGGTTATAAAAGTCACTTTCAAACATTTGTTTTCTTTCTGTTTGACACCATTATTCAAAACATTTATTTTTCATGTGTGCTGGGACATTAAATTAAAGCAAGAGCAGTCCTGCAGAAAGGGATCTGGAGTACTGGTTGGCACTGGGCACAACAGGAGAAGTGATCCCTGGCGGCCCAAAGGGCAAACCCCATCCTGGGGTGCATCAAACACAGCATCTCTAAAGAGGTGATTGTCTCACTCTATTCAGCATTGAACACTGTGCAGTTCTGGGCCCCAAAATTTAAAAAAGTTGTGAAGGTCCTTGAATGAGTCCAGAGGAGGGCAACAAAGCTGTTAAAAATGCTGGAAGGAATGTCCTGTGAAGAGCAGCTGAGGACTGATTTGGACAGAAGGAGGCTGAAGGGGTGACCTCATTGGTCTCTACAGGGGAAGTGGAAAGGGCATTGCTGATCCATTTTGCATGGGCTTCAGTGATAGGACATGTGGAAATAGTTCAAAACTGCATCAGGGGAGGTTCAGACTGGTCTCTCTTTACGAGAGGGTGGTCAAACACTGCAACAGTCTTCCTAGAGAGGTGGTCTTTGCACCAAGCCTGTCAGTGTTTAAAAGGCTTTTGGACAATGCCCATAATAACTTACTTTATCTTTTGGTCAGCCCTGAAGTGGTCAGGCTGTTGGACTAGATCATTGTAGGTCCTTCCCAACTGAACTATTCTATTCTATTCATCTCAGTCCCTTTATGGTATTCACAACACCATAGGACCAGGTCTTTCTACTCATATAATGAAATACTGTTCTTCTCTAAATCTCTACCACCTTTTAGGATTTTACCCTAAAATCCTTATGTACCCTAGTTTGGTAAAGAAATTGTTGGGTTTGAGAATAAATACATGCTTTGGTGTTCCTGGGGCATCTTAACTTCTGGTTCCAGAGTAATGTTTTTTGGGTGGTTTTTTTTGGATTACAACACTATGAGAAAGCACAGAAGTAGATTTAAACATTTTATTTCAGAGATATTGAGAGCAATATCAGAACCTACTTAACCAGGCATTTGTATGAGTTTTGCCACCTTGCTTTATTTTCACTTGCCTTAAATTTACAGATCCAAATTAAGTCCAGGCTCTGGAATATTCTGCGTGACTGTATGGTAACTTTCTAACAGTGCAAGTCTGAAACATAGAAAGGCAATATTTCTTGGGAAAGGTAAAATCCTTTATTGGGAAAATTTGAAATTGACTTCTTGTAAGTAAAGATATAAACAAACAAAATTGTAGGCCTTCTGAGACTGTCTCCTGTCACACTTTTAGACTTGGATATCCCAAACTTTAACAGCAAAACAGGAGACAAACTTTGTCTTCAGCCATTAAAATATCACCTGATTGGAGATGAGCAATGGCAAGCATCATCTTTGAAGAAGTGGCAAGTTACCTAAATGTGGACATAGTTAGCTGACCTTCCTCCTACAGTGCCTGAACATCGCATTCTCATTAAAGAACTTGCCTTTGTAGCATTCTTACGAGAGGAAACATGCAGCTTTGCCTACCTTACAGTGGGGACACTAGCACATGGGGTCCTATGGCCTCATTGCAAGTCTTTAAAGGCATCGGGGTAATTGGAAACAGCCAGTACTGGGACTACGAGGGAATTTAGGTCAGGTGAATCTCTGCCTTGCCTAACTGAGAGATTTTACAGGTTTTGAGACATGGGGATATTACAGCAGTGGATTATTTGCACAGATACAGCCATATCAGCAAAATGTGTGCCTTATGTGAATAATTCCCCCAAAGCCAAATAAGACACATCAATACAAGCTGTCAGAAGCCTCTAGCTCCTATGCAATTTTGCTAAGCTATTTTCTTCACCTCCTAAGTGAGTGGCAGACTTATATTGTCATCTCATTGTCCCTGACATAGCTTATGGACAGGCTGCTCTGGGGCTGGCTGTGCAGTGGGAGGGTGCCCTGCCCCAGCTGTTGAGATGGCTGGCACTGTGCTGCTGGGTCAGGAAAAAGTAACTTTGGAAGCATGTGGTTGGTTTTCTCAAGTCTTACTCTGATCAGAGCCTTCATGTTTTGGCCCAGATCAAACACAAAGTTTCCAAGGACTTAGAGGCAGGTGTCCAGCTCTCAGCACGCCTGCCAATAGAAATGTTTCACTGTGTGGGATATGTTTCGTGCTCCAGCCTTATCAAACTGACTAATTGTTCCTCCCTAAAATGAGCAGTGTACTACCAGACCTCTTGGAAGATTAATAATAACGTTTCATCCCCCTCCTTTTTTTTTTTTTTTTTAAATTGCAATATTTGTCTTAATTTTTTGTTTGTTTATTTTGGTAAATGTTAATTAGGGACAGTTTTCTCTGTATTAAACATCTAGTAGCCCAGCTAAAAGGGATGACCAACACTTATATATAAATACTTACTGAAAAGCAAAGTTACACATTAGGCATACAAAATGATAGGATTATGATAGTAGAGCTTGCTATAATTTATTGGGAGTATATTACTTTTTCCTTAGAAAATCTGTGCCATAAGCCTGTAACAGCTATGACATGGTGTCCATCAGAGAGCTCAATGCTTCCTCACAGTCTCTGCTCAGCTGTGTCTTAAAACAGAGCTGCTGTTCCTGAATGTGAAACTTATAAAGCACGTGGTCAAGCCCACATCAGCTCTCTAGACTGCATTTCTTCTGATTTCCATGGGATAAGTCAAACCTTCAGGGCTCACAGAGCCTTAGTTAAAGAAATTAAAACAGCTCATGAAAGACAGGATTGTATAAACAGGTTCTGAAGGGGCTCTGTTTGAAATTAGGCCAAAGCAAACACTGAGGCCAGCTCTTCCTTTCCCCTCGGTTGCCTCTCTGCCCTCGGCGCCACTGCAAGGGACACCTTTGCCAGATGGCTCCTGACCTCCCCCACGTCCCTTTCTGACCCCCAGTCTCTCAGATGGTTTTAATTGCAGAAGGCCATTGCAAGGTCCTTCAGCATGTACTTTAGTGGCATCTCTCCATTTCTTCCACTGGATATATTTAAGGGCCTGCTCAGCCAGCTGCTGGATGCGCCTCTCTGCCTCTTGTCCCATGAGTCCATCAGTGAAAGAACTCCACAGCCATCACCTTTTGGACAGACACACTGCTCTGATACTGGTTCCCGGGGAAAGGATATTCTACTTCTCATAGATAATTTTCATTTGATTTTGGTAACTAACTGAAACCTGAATGTGTCAGGACACATTTTACATTAGATAACAAAACAGACAATCAGCTTGGTAATGTCTGAATTTTTTGACAGCTAATAGAAAGTAATTTGCAAAATGGCTTTTAACAAAACATGGCAAATGAGTCTACTTAACTGCAAAGGGAATAGAGATACAAAGAAAAGGTAAAGCTCATGCCACCTACTTCCATAAGCAATTTCTTTGAAGTTGACCGTAACCTGGGAGCTAGGATTATAGGTGTGAATATAGCACCTGATAGCAGGTGCAGAGTTCCCATCCTAAGACTGGAGGGAGCTCTACCTTGATTGAGTCAATGAGATTTAGAATGAGATTACATGGTCTATTTTGTGATGGGGCTGAAGGATTTCCCTGTTAGACTGCCTAGCAATATTTTTAAATTCAACTTTCATATGGTGACGATAGATTCCAGTCCTCTTTGTTTCTGTTTTGCGGCATTAAGTTAATGTATTCCTAATGAGCAAAAATTATACTTAATATCATAACCAAAGGGATTCAAGGTTCTGTGAGCAAAACTGTCTAATCATCTGGAGGATTTGAACAAAAATATCTGATTATTTACAATGGAAATTGAGCAGTCCAGCCACACAGAAATCTGATGCTTTAAAAGTATCTTTTTGAGAATGATTTTAGTCATTATCCAGGAACACAGATGCATGACATACCAGCTTTCTTTTAGAGCTCCTACTTCACCACACACAACATCAAGTCTATTTAACCAGTGTCTATAATGGTTATGGCTGCAAAGAAAAAGGCCAGTGTCTGAGTAGAGTAACAGGTGCAGAGCACCTGGAAAAGCAGCTCTAGGACCAGTGAACTGCCCTATTCATCCCAATGAGCTCGAGGTGTAGCTTTATGAGCCACTCTGTGTGCAAACTTCTCACAAACTGGCCTTGCTTTCCTCCTCCTCCATTTCATTTGAGACAGTTCTGGCACTGGATTGAGCACAGAGCAAATCAGATCAGGAAAATGACACAGAAGAAAACTTGTTTTCCAAAACATCTCTACACCCTCAAAAAGGGAAGGAAGAAAGGACTCTTTTCCATGAACTGAGATGATGAGGATAAATTACTTTGAAATCTGTAGCAAACATAAAATTCTGACAACTTATTCCTCTCCTCAGCTAAGTCTCAGTATATGTTTATAAACCTTCTAGTTACGTTGTGAAAGATCCTTGAGCAAGCTCTGATGGTGCTGACATGCCTATGCTGTACTGGAACAGGTCCCAGAAGCAGGTTAATACAATGGCATTGTGCTGCTCCAGCGAGCAGCCATGGATTGAAGGGAAGAGGGGTTCAGCCACCAGCAGGACCACACTGACTTGGCACCTCACTTGGAACTTTATTTCCTTTTGGGCTGCCATGGAGGTCACTGTACTGCAAGGGCATTTTGAGAGTGACACACTGTACACTGAAGCTCCCTGAGAAGCTTAAACCTGTGATCTCATCATTCTCCCCAACGAAGAATGCCCACTGCTCTCCTGGGAAAATGCTCATGCTCATTTTTTATATTCACCCAGTAAGGAGATGCATGATTGTGGGGAAAAGGCAGGACTGCACTGAACAGGATGGCTTTTTCTGGCACCCTTATATGACCCAAACCCGTGAGAAATTTCTTATGTGTGTAGATGAATATCCATGACATTAATTATGCCAGGACACTTTCTAGGCCAGCCTGGACTGTTTACCTTCAATGTGGTGTCCTACGTTGCCTTCATTTAGGGGACTGATTGCCACTCTGCCAAAGATCCAAGTGCACTGGGCCAACAGTGTCTGGACCAGAGTATTATGAGAGTAGAGAGTGCATGTCTTCCACGGATGTAATTTCAGAGTATTATATGGGCTGAAAAAAGTAGGAGTCCACTATTTCCCTCCTTATGTATCCTTTGGGCTCTCTGATGGGAAATTTTGCTGTTAAGGTCAGTTATAATCAAAATCAATGACCCACCATATAACAGAGTGAAAACTATTTGTCTCTGTTCTAAATTTCCTATTCCATACAGTGAGTTCACCATAGCATCTTCAGGAAATCAAATGCTGAATTAAGACACAGCTGGCACAAACTGAATCTGGCAGGAATACAGTGATTCTGGTCAAGACTGAAAAAGAGAAAAGCTTCAAAAAATATGTGGTACATTAATGTTACCTTTGCATGCCTCTGTCTCTGTTTATGGCAGCATACAGGTCCTAAATCATGCTAATCTCATCATTATGTTAGAAAATCCTTAGAGCATCAGGAAAATATGCCTTTGACTTTCCTTGCAAGAAAATATCTGATCTCAAACTGTTTCATTGTTCTTGGTCCTAGAAAAGTGGGGGCAGCAGTGAAGAATCTCATTATGGCATAAAAATGCAGACTACCTGTGCCAGCAGCTGCAGATGTCCCTGCTTGTTCAGCTGTCTCTTTGTCTTCCAAACACTGCTGGTCAAATTTCAAAATTTAATCCTTACATTTCACCAGCACCTCAAAATTCACCTATCTGATTTCCCAGATTAATTATACAAGGCCAAAGAAAGCGTTTTTCTTATCAAGAGAAATTAAGTTCTCACAAGCAAAGACCATGGAGAAAAGTTTTAGTAGTTAAAATGGAATTAATCTACCCTTAAAGCAATCCTTATCATTTCCCTTTGGACAAAGATTTTTCCCTTTTTCACTATGTGCATATTTTCATTACCATAACTCCATTTTTGCCCAAGGCAGGAAGAGAAGAAATTTCCTGAAGCACAAACAAACAAACAAACAGACAAGTTCAACATAATTTCCTAAAGGAAAGGGCAATGAACAGTGAACTAGGGCTTATTTACTCTCATAATTCTTAAGAAAGCTGTATAAATTCAATACTATATAAATCCAGCTAACCTGTAATATTTCCTATGACCAAAAAACCTGAAGGTGTCGTATTTTGGTCTGGGGTGCCTTACATGAACATGAGACCCAGTTTCTATTTCAGGAAACAGGAGACCAATTTTATGCTAAGTGAGTGTAAAAAGATGGGTTATATTGGTAGGTAAGCAGGATGGCAGCATACCTTAGGTTCTTCAGAAAGAGTAAAGTCTGTATTTTAATGCTTTTCAAAAAGAAGATGCATTACTACTTTATATATCTCTTCTGGCCCATACTATATGAATTAAGAAATTTCTGTGAAAACAAGATGAGCTATTTTCCAGAAATGCAAAGCATAATGAAAGAACCTGTCCCAGGCATTAGTGTTAGACAGTATCTAACCCATGCTAAGGTTTTAAACAAAACCAACCACTGTCAGGCGTTTTTGTGCTTTTTCTGTTGTTCATTACTACTGAACCAGCAGCTTTCCTAATGAAGAAATCAAACTGGAATCTGACACTTGAGAGTCAGAGCAGCTGCAGGGAACAAAACTATAATGAAAACAATATCCTCGGACCAGAGTTTCACATGTGGTAGCAGTTACCATTGCCGCCTCTCTCAGTACTGCCTATCTACATAATCATGGGCTGCAAAGCAAGTTCAAAGGGCTTTTCTACAGAGGAACCCCACACTACTTTGGTTACAGCACAGCACATCCCTGCATGGACACCCAGCAGTTGAAAGCTGAAGACAAGACCTTGGCTTGCTTGTGTCCTATGGAACAGCAAAATTTGGCTAAGTGCATGCTGAAATATAGACCAACTATCTTCTGTTGGCTTAGTCACCTAATTAATTTGTTAAATCTATATTAAATACTCAAACTAATTCAAGAATTGTCTGGGCCCCAGATTGCTTGTCCTGCTGTTATTTTCTTCTGCAGGTGTTGCTGTTGTTTGGCTGCCATAGGCAGGATCATGGGCTGAGCAGGCTATAGGTCTGCTATGATACAGTTATTATTATATTCATGTGTTGATGCACTTTGTACTTAGACACAGGATGAACATTTGGCTTTAATTCCATAAATTATATTTTGCCATTAATTTTATAATAAATAATTATTTTGCCATTAATTAATAGGCCATGATTTTACCTCAGACCTCCAAAATCAGTGTTGACCTGGAATAAGTTTCTATTATATATATATATTCTAGACAAGTATGCTAAATGAAGGAACAGATCAGCCCTGTCCTTTAAAAGTCACTTCTGACCCTCTCAAAAAATTAATTCTGACCCAAATCATCCCACATGACAAGAAAGTCCCTCAGATGTTTCACTGGAAAGTTAAGTGAAGCAGACATAATAATTACCATATTATTTCTTCTAGAAGTCCCTAAAATCCATTGTGCCGTTACTGAAAAACTGATGGCTTGTGCTCCCTCAGCTGGTTAATTCATGAATATCTCCTAGAGCTATGCTATTACTGATGGCTGAGCAGCTCACCAATATATTTACATGTGCAAAGATATTTGGCTCTAAAAATAGAGCTTACAAATAGTGATAAGAGTATGTGTGGAGAAGTAAAATGACCGACTGTTAGGGCACTGCATGTTATCTTGAGTTGTCTGCCAGCAATATTGAAAGATAACAAATGAAAGCAAACATTGACTCTTCCTTCTCATCTCCACACACTTAATTAGACTTTACCCTGACAGAACCCTATTCTTTAAACAAACAACATTAACCCATAATTCTGTGCTCTTGTACAGCTCTTAATATGGTATTGTAATTAAATCAGGAAAATTGTGTTTTCTACTATGGAATTCCCTAAAGCATTTTTTTACTGCTATTTTCAACACATTTTTATTATTTAAACATTGCCCTCTCAGGGAATAGCATGCAGGCCTGACCACAAGCTCTCAAATCTGCAGCCTGTGGAATCCATTCACTGTAATAACTCTGCATAGTCTTAAATAGACAAGTAGTGAGCTTCTCATCCACCCAGCTGTGGTGTGTTTGAGGTTTTCCTTGGGATACCAGGAAATTCCATTTTGTCTCTGTACCTTTTTATTACCAAGAAAAATTATTTGCCATTACCTTTTATGCAATTATTTCCTATACTTATTGTTCTCTCTTCTTTGCCTTCCTTTTTTAGGCAAATCTAATTGAAATGTGGTAGGCCTACTTTATCTTATGAAGTTGCTGTAAAAATAAAATGCAGCTTCAGTCTGTTTAATGAAAATATGCAATGAAGTGTCAGCAAAATAAAGTTAATAATTCTTTTTAATTTACACCTTTGGGTAGATTAAAGCATTATATGCTTTCAGTGTAAATGAAGATTTCCTTTAGACGCCAAGAAGGAAATGAAGAAGAAATAGGGCTTCTAGGAACTAAATTTTTTCAGTGAACAACTCTTCCATTATTTGTGTTTGTTTATAAATAGCCATATATATTACAGGTGTCTTTCATGAAAAGTTGAGTTAGATTGTTTGATCCTTTTTTTAGTACTGTCCTGACATTTGCCTGTACTAAACAAGTAAGTTGAAATGAAATCATAGGAATCTATTTATTATTTTGCCATGCAAAATTGGCACTGAATAGTGTTTCTACAAAAGCAGCTTGTACATATAACACCAACTTGGGAAAAGTAAGCATCTTTTTTTTTTTTTCCCCCCCCATATGTGAAATGCGGGTACAATTCCACAGAAATAACACAACTCTTTGTAAGCAATTTGGTACAAGATTTACTCAGAAATCAGATTAAGAAAATTTTGCAGGTGCAGCTGAATTCAGAGGAATGTAGCCATCTGCCAGAGACTCCTAGGGAGATTGATTCCTGACTCTACTTGAATACAAAGTCATCCTTATATTAATTAAGAATTAAACAGTCTTCAGAAAGGACTCATATTCCTTTTCAGTTTCCTGCAATATCTTGAATCAAAGATAAGGCCAATTTGGTGCAGGAGAAGAATAAAATGTCAAAGTGAATTGAGTGCAAGTTGATAAAGGACACAAAGTAGCAGCCCAGGCAAATGAAGAATGTGGTTTTCCCTGGGTCTGTCAAGGCAGCGGTGATACTGGACCATGGTCAGATATGTTTTAACTTTTGCTTGAAGCTCCTTAAGGATCTTCAGTGGGAGACATTACCTTCCAGCCAGCCCTGCAACTTCAGCCAACGCAATGCTCAGGGTGCAAAACATGGTGGTTCACAAGGTGAGGGCCACAAAAAAAGCTAGCCTGCAGCTTTTCACTTAGATTTCTGACCGCATTTGTAAGATCAGACAGCTAGACAAAGCATTTGTGCACCTCTAGATCACCCTTGCATGTAGTCACATCATAGAGTTTCTCTAATCAGAGAAAGGAAAACCAGGAAAAGTCTCATAGAATACACCTTCCTTGGGGAGTGTATGATGGAAAATAAAATCCTTCCAACAGATAGGAAAAAAAAAAAAATAGGGGAAATTATTTCAAAACATAGTACCTAGCAGCACCTTCTAGCAAGTCTCCAGGTAACTCCGGGACTCGCTTACAGGTCAGTTTATTAATTTCCAAATACAGCTGGGAGCCTAGCTTTAGAAATCCTGGTTTCAGGATCCAAACTTGTTTAACAGTAGACACTGTTGCCTGATCTACCAAAACGGGAATCCAATGAAATCTGATAATATTGTAAAAGCTCCAACAACAGTTTTGAGGACTTACTGTAATAATGTATCCCATGAAGGAGCTAAAACAAAACATAATCTATTCCAGGCAGGTCTCTAATCTTAAAATATAAATCAGGTGAGTAATGAAACAGTAAAACGAAGCTTTTTCTAAATTTTTTCTCTATAAATTTTGAGACAGTTGGTTAATAATTTATCTCATATGCTTTAAAAGTAATGGTAGCATGTCCTGATAGACTGCTTCTCTAAAATTATTCTCTGAAGGAACCAGGAAGGAAAAAATAGCAAGATGTATGTGACTACTCTCCCTGTGAGGTATAGAGAGAATTTAGATCCACCTTTTTGGCAGGTGATCTTTTGTGAATCTAGTAACCAAACTGAAATATGCCTATAGAGACCTTAAGAATCAGACTCTGATGCGCTTGAATGCTTCACATTCAGCTAAGAAGGAATGCAGGATTTACAACAGAAAAATGATCCTACCCCTCTTTACCATAGGAAGATCCTAAATCTTCTCTTTCGTCTTTCTTTTCACTGGTGTTTATCATTGCATGTAAGGCAATGAAGATTTATTTCTTGAGTTCCCAAGCAGTTATAAACTAAGATAGTTTCCAGGGATTGGGGTCTGTGTTATCTGAAGTAATTTCTTCAGTAACATCGAAATAATTTTTCTGGCAGCACAGAAATTACTGGGGGAAAAAATGGGTAAGTGTACTGGATTATAAATAAAAATACAAATCAGGCATATATAGGAAATGTTCTCCTAATTCAAGCAATGCATTTTAAAGTACATTTACTTGAAATACACAACAGAATTTCATATAGCCTTTGCAGGATGTGGTTGTTTGAATTGGTAGTGTTATCATTAGAAAAGTCATTTTGCTATGTTTATGGCACTTTAAAAGATACAACTATCTCATTACTTGGTGTTGAAAATATAACTCCAGCCTGAGCAGTGATCTCATCCAGAATTCACATAGTTTATGGGAAATGCAGCCAATACTAAAGGACATCACAGGTCACAACATTTCTAAACTGACCTTTGGAGACAGCAATTCTTTTTTTACAATAAGATGATATTTAGAATTTCCTGGCTCATTTGAAGGAAATTTGCATGGTGTCTATGGAAGCATTAAAGCTGAACTAAGTTCTGTTTTCTTAATTCTGTAACTAGCCAATAGATATCACTCAGTCTCAGTGGAAATGGGATATGACAGTTTTCATCTGCTGAAGCTATAAACGGTATTGTTGAAGGAAACAGATCTCCCCTTTCAAGAAGACAAAGAGAGGGAAGTGTAGCTGGCTTTTGCTTAAGCTCTGTCCATAAAGAGGGCTCTTTTCTCTGAAGTGCTGTATGTACCTCCCTGGTTAAATGCAGGCAGTAAATGTGTTTTAAGGTTGGAGAGAACAGTCTTGGGGTTGTGAGTGAGAAAAGTTTGTTGGTCCTGGAGGCAACCATCAGCAACAACTGAGTATTTAAGTGAAGGAATGGAGGGCATAAAGCTAAAAATCGCCCACCAGCCCTTAATTTCCTGTAGCTAGGCATGCCTTTCTGAAAATTTTAAACTTTCTTTTGCTTTCTTCTTGGTTCTAGGGAAGGGGACTGTATTAGGGAGGGGGGAAGATTCCTGAAAAAAATGTGAAACCTATAAAGAGACAGCTGAAATCAGTTTTCTGCACTAGCCTTTGATTAGCTGTTCTCCAGCTCTAAACCCCCGAAGCTAAAGGAACTAAAAAACCCAACCATAAACAATGAACGCTTTGAATTAGCTTCTCTTCATATGTCATGCAAGAGGAGAGGAGTGACATGCCCCCAGTGAATAGCCACACAGAAGGTCAGCCGGAATCTGCAACAAAGTCCAAGGGTGGAAACTAATAGCTAAAGGCATCTTCAGACTCTTAAGAAAAGCTGCATAAAAGTCAAGACATCTGTTAATTAAGAAAGTAAAACATTTGTTAATGCAGGAGAACAGCCACAACCACCTGAACATAGGGGGGCTCCAAACTCTGACCCCATGCAGACCAACACTTCTGCACCATTTCCTTCAATGGTCAACCTCCCCCCAGGATCATGCCTTGCTGCTCAGGGATGCAAAGAGACAACAGATCTAGAAGAAAGTAAATATATAAATACAGGAAATTCAATCCATCTACTTGAAGGTTTTGTTCCTCAAAACACCAATAAAGCCTCAAAACACCATGTGAATATTTGTTTCAACTAGGAATGAAAAAAGGATTAAAAAGATCTTATTAGTTGATAGCATGCTATCCATTCTGAAGAAGCCATGAACACTGAAGTCATAGTTTTGTTTTGACAGACATTCAAACAGGTCTGTAAGGATCCAGAGATCCAGGCTTCAAGTGCACAATAGGACTTTTTACACAGCGTGTTTATTTAAACAAAAAGATCAAGACAGAGACTTGCGAGAGAGCTAGTGGAGACATTTATTATTTTTTGAAGAAAACAGGGAAACACACCAAGGTTGTAGGATAAGAGTTTAATGATATAAACCAGACAAACCTTAGGAAAAAATCATTTATTTTATTCCCACTTGTTCATGGGAACCAGATATGGTTGAATTTTTATGAGGATGAATTACAAGGCAAGTGATTTTCTTTTTTATCATTTTGAATCATTACTTAACCATTATTTTTCCCTTAAGTTTTTTATTTCTGACTTTCCTTCAGTTCATAATTTATATTACAGACATTACAGACGATTTGGTGCCCCAGAGAGATTTCTTAACACCAGTGATTACCACTAAAAGCAGTAACTTCTTCAGAGCCCCTTTTTACATAAATTTCTCTAAACTGTAAAGGAGGAAAATATGAACTGGAGAGATTTTAGAAGTTGCCCAGGAGTTGCTCTGGGAGTCCAGAGGGGAAGTATTTAAAAACCAGAAATAATATAGCCAAGGAAGGAACATTTACTGGTACAAAACCCTTCCCACAGCATCGTCACTTACTACATGTCCTGTAGCATTAGTATAACTACAGCTAATTCCAAACTAACACTAAAGAAAAATCTAGGACACATGAGAAAGAAAAGCCTGCTCCTAGCTCTTCATCACTAATCCAGCTTGCAGGGTTTTGCTCATTTTTCCTAGAAGATAACATCATGTTGCTTCTTGATATTAAAATAAATACATTAAACTTACAGCCACTAAATTTTATGGAGACAAGATACTCTTGCATTTTTCCTCATTTAGCATTCCCCACAAGCCCCAGAAGATAGAAATCCATATTTTATCAACCATTTTTTAAAAATCAGAAAAAAACTCCAAACTGCTTTGGGTTTTCTTTCTACTCCTCAGCCATTATGCTCTCACCACACTTTAGGAACAGAGTCTTCCAGAGGCTGCAGACTTTCATATATAAGGAAGAACTATTTTTTTTTTAATATAATTTCTCTAATAAGAAAGTAAATGTATATTAAAGTGGAGTTGCTCATTTAGCCAAAGAGGTGCTCAAAAATGTTTAGATGGTTATAAATACATGTGTATTTTTATAGATCATAGACTCCTCAAAGAATCATAGAATTGTTTGGGTTGGAAGAAACCTTAAAGATCATCTTGTTCCAACTCCTCTGCCATACGCAGCGACACCTTCCACTAGTCTAGGTTGCTCAAAGCCCCATCCAACCTGGCCTTGAACACTGCCAGGGATGGAGCATCCACAGTTTCTCTGGGCAACCTGTCCAGCATCTCACTACCCTCACAGTAAAGAATTTCTTGTAATATCTAATCTAAACCTGCCATCTTTCACTTTAAAGCCATTTACCCCTTGTCTTATCACTACATGCCCTTGCGAAAAGTCCAACAAGTTGCAAAAGCCTACATGCAGCTGCCCTTTCCCCCGTGTGTGCACATGGTTTGGAAAGCTCTCTGTCTCTAAAGGTTTCTGTTTTTTAAGAACGTGGTGCTAAAAGGATGTTGGCAAGTATAAACCATTTACTTTCAGATATGGAGGCAATCTGTATTCAGTGTTTGCACTTACAATGTTGTCAGTGGGAAACCTGGATGTACAAGGAAGCTTGTTTATTCACTAACAGCTTTTTTTTTTTTGTCAGCCCTGACTCTTTTTTAATAAACAAATTTTTCTATTAAGAAAAACTACTACAGAACAATATAGTAGATGTTTCCCTATTTTCTTTTACATGTGCCACTAATTTCAGTGGCACATGTAAGAAATAGCTATAATACCAATGTTACAAAAGTAATATAACCATGGAAAATGTGCACAAGAGACAAAGCAGCTACTGTATTTTCCCAGTATGTTCTATATTATCAGTGTTGGACCATTTCCATTATAAGTCCTGTTTTCAGTTGCCCAATTTCACCAACGTTAAGTTGAAATTTTTCAGTCCAGACTTCCAGTCAAGACAATTTAGGAGAGAACCTTTTCAATTTTACTTTTTTGATCATTTCCAAGAGTTACCTTAAAGCAGTTTGGTGATTTTACCTTTAAACACCTCCTGTGTTTCTGGCTTTGAAGCTGGTACTTTGGCAGGATGATTACTCTGCCCACAACATACCAGAGGAAATAAAGCTGATCTGGAAAGAAGTGAGGATGGGAGAAAATGGGAAGATGGAAGGGAATAGAAAGAAAATGCAGAGGTGGTTGACATGAGGACAGTGGAGGTGGTAATTTTCCCTCCTAAGGCTGGATATCAAAGAGCCTCATGATGGAAAACACTAAAACTGGAGGAGAAACTGCAGGAGGAAGAGCTTGGGAAGGGTGCTGTTAACACCTAGGTCATGGGTTCAATCCCCTGTATGGGCCATTCACTTAAGAGTTGGACTCAATCGTCCTTGTGGGTCCCTTCCTACTCAGAATATCCTGTGATTCTGTGAGGTAGCAAGTGGGAAAGCAAAAAGACCAGAGAATGAACAATGCTCTGAGGGAAGGTGGAGGTCGCAGAACACAGCATATGAGAGCAGCTGAGAAGTCCAGAGGGTAGCCTGATATGAAACTAGAAGCACCAGAGGGAAAATTTCAGGTGACAGTCCTGAAAGAATTGGCTGGGTAAGAAAAATTATACTAGAAGCTGAAAAAATGGGGAGGAAGATACAAAGCCAGGACAGAGACAGGCCCGGCACAGAAACATATGGATGAAGAAGAATCAAGAAGGTCAGACTTGGGGCTGGAAAGAAATATCAGAAGAACCTATGCCCCACTGGAAAAAAAAAATAGTTGCCTTTTAAAAGAAAGCTTTTGTCAAGTGAAGGGTTCAAAAATTAGAAAGTTTCGGATTAAGGTTGCCTGTGTAACCCTAGCTTAGTTTTATCTGGGGTATTTTTGTCACAACTCTCACTCAGATTAGTAACTGGGCTTTTTTATCATGGCACCTCATCATCACAAGGAAATCCAATTACTAGTGATGTGCAGCAAAAAAACACCAAAACCCTAAAGAGGCAATAATGTTGGTGAAAAATTTTATTCAAAGTGTAAAAGTAATAGAGAAATAGGAATAAGAGAGTTCATTGCAAAGAAAATGCTACTGTGTACTCTAGGTAAGTGTAAGTCATCAATAACATCATCCTTTCCTGAAAATTATATACTAGGAAACAACCTGTATCAAACAACTAATAAGCAAGCAGCACTCAGGAAGGCAGACAGAAGCCTATTGCATCAATTTAAGGGCAAAATATAACTGATTTATGTTAGAAGTAAAGAAAAAAAAGAGATTGCAGAGCTAGAAAAGGTAAAAGGGCTACAGAAAACTACAGGGAAAGTATTTAAGAACAGTCTGAATATTTCAGATTTACATCAATAGCCTATTTATTGGGGCCATCAGAATTTGGGGGCACTATACAATCTGAATTAAAAACGAGTCAGGAGACCCCAACATGAAACAGCAAGTTCAGAAGTTATGGAGAGTACTAACAGCAAAGATTCAGGAGAAGAAAGTCTAGGCTAACTTTTCTACTATTGCTCCTCCTCAGATTCGCTATACTTGTACTCAGAGTGCAGCAAAGAAATGTGGATGCTACCAACAGTACTGTTTTCTCCCTTATAAAAGCAAGAAAACTCTTCACCTAGGATTCTACACAGATAATAATGTTCTTTAAAGCTGAAAGACAGCCTATTTCAGTATAAAGAAAACACAGGAATTTCTAGAATAGTCTGCCCTATTTCTCAGAAGCTTTTAAAACCTTCTCAATCGCATTGTCAAGTGACTGAAGCATTTTAGTTTCCTTTCCCATGGCATTGTCTCAAAGTCTCTGCTGATAGCAAGACCTCAGAGGATGAATGTGTTTTAAAATCCAGTCTTCCTTTATCAAACACACAGGGAAAAAAAGCAGAAAAGTTGTAGTGAAATGTCATCCTCTCTTTTAATCAAGTTTCTTCAGCTTTTCTGATTTAATGGAAATACTTCTGTAATGGTTGCTATTGATAAAGAGCTACAGTCAGAAAACTATGTTGTGTCCATTGAATTCTTTTGATGCCCCCTGCAGGCCATACTGGATAGGAAGCCTAAATCCTCATAGGAAAAATCCTGCAGGTAGTATCAAAATATGTATTTTGAAATAGAACTGTTTCCATTTTAGCTTGCCTCATGAACTTACTGATATACAGTCTTTCCTGTTCCAACACGCACAACCATAATGTAAAACAGCTCTAGATTCCTTCCTGCTGACCTAATTAAGCAGAATAACGAAGACTGGAGGAGCAGCACAGCACAGAGATGTGTAACACCAAATATGGGGGTAAAATTGGAGATGCCTGTGGTACGTGAGAGTTGGAGAAGCCTGCTCCATCCCTGTGGGGACACGCAGCTTTGCTGTTTGCTATGCTAAAGATACCAATCTCTTGTCAAATGCTTTCACTTCCATGTGATAGTGTCACATACAGAGGAACAAACTTCTGGATTTAGTAAACAGCAGAGTTAACATGGAGTCAGTCACTTTCAGGAAGCTGAGGGTTTCCTACTACGGTGGCTTCTCCTTATTAAATATCCTGCAAGACTTCAGAGTACCTGCCTGAGAGTCAATCATTGTTAGACTGTCTTCTCCAGCTTAGAGCAGGTTCAGGATCTTTGGGCACAAAGTGATAAAACTGCACTAGCTGATTATTTTTTTTTAACCTTGGAGGCTACACACACTATATGCTTCTCATAAGGGATCTGTTTTGCTAGCAGTTTGGAAAAGGCTGACTTTATGAGATGAAATATTCAACTTCAGTACTCAGGAGGAGAGAAAATCTGTAATCACACATCATTAAATGAATCACTCCACTACCCTAGCAGGATGTAACAGGATACAGTGTGCTGCAAAAATGTGCTTCAAAAAATTAAAATCACTCTTTCTTTAAAAATCAGGATCAATCACCCATCATTTTTTTTTGAGAAAAGATACTGAAGACCTGGAAGGCATGAGGTGAATATAGTGGGATAGTTCCCAGCTAAAAAAAATTGAAGGGTATAGATTAAAGAAGATATAGAAGACAGACATTTTTAAAGGATGTTTGTGAGATGAGTTGCAGGGAAGTGAATAGTACTGAGAATAGATAATTAGCAATGGGAAATTAATAAAAAGGAATGTAAGGTTCTCATAACCTTTTTGTTCATGCTGTCACCTGTTTTTTAGGAAAAGAAAGCCCTCTGAGACAGATTGTTGAAGTTTGATGGACGCACACAAGCTGATCTGGGATCATTCTGGACCTCTTAAATGAACCTGCAGCAGTTTGGAACCAACATGCAGCCAGTGAATATAATATGAGTAGGAGAGAAAGGACACAAGGTGCAGGCAAATCTCTCCGGAGGAATTGCTGCTGTTATCTGGTCTTCATTACACAGATGTTAACTCCGAGCTATTGTGTGCTTGTTTGATAGCTAATGCCTAAGGTATAGTGCTTTTCTTCTGAAATGTCATCTTCCTATTGTGAACAGTGTGGTAACTGCCATGCTGAGGTTTGGGGGTGGGTTGTTTTGTTTGGTAGGGTTTATCTCTGCCAGCCTCTTGCAAGATCACTCTGCCTTGGCAGAGAGCGCTCAGAAGAGATTGCTGTTGCAAGTCTTGCTCAGTTTAAGGAAAACAGAATAACTTTTTGCATTTATTCCTTGGAGGCAACCAACCAAACTTAATTTCCTTTCCAAAGAGTGAGAGGAAATTAAAAAAAGTGTTTAAAAGGAGTGGAGTATATTCTCAAAACATTTCTGAGAAAGTCAGTTTCACTTAATGCACACACACTATTGTGATAAAGCTTTTAAGGCATCACCTATTTTACTCATACGCTGAAAATTCAATATATTTACAACGTAAAGCACTTCTTTCTACACAACATTATCCACCTTAAGGCTTGTTCTGATTTATTCTGCTGACTGAGGTGACAGTGATGATTCACACCACAAAAGATGTGGCAGGGTAAGGAAAAACCCTGGTTTAGGCAGAGAGTAATAAGTGGTTCTTCAGCTGTACAGGCTGTCGATGGGAAAACAAAAGCCACTCACTTCAGTTATTCTGTCATTACAAGGCATAAAACTGATGGACAGAGATTTCTTACCCATGATGAATGGAAAGAGAAGAATAAGAAGGGGATAGACCAACATCGGTTATCCTATTCCCTGAGCAAATATTACGATCTGGGCATCAACAGTTTCAGAAACTGATCCTTTCTCTACAGACTGTTACAAAAATGGAGAATAGGGGATATCCACACCATCAGCATCTTAATTTAGGGTAAGTGCCACAGAGACTTTGGTTTCTGTTCCTGTCTTGTCCATGTGCAGCCCAGTGTTCAACACAAGTTGCACAGTGAGCCCTTGAGGCAGTGGAGAGGGAAGGTAATTTAGCTTACTAACAATATTATTTCTTCTGGCAGGAGGCATTTCATTTGATCTAGTTTCCTAGGATCCTGGGTTTTGCTAGATATTTAGTAGTAATTTGGAAAATGTAAGGCCTCTTTTACTTGTTATGAGAGAGGATAAAAACAAAAACCTATTTGGTTGACACAAATTGTAAATCTCATGATTTTGTTTTCCAAGTTTTCAGAAAGTTTTCAGAGCAGAGTCTCATGTTTCCAAGAATTCCTTTAAAAATTAATTATTTAACAGTGCCTTCAGTAATATTTCAAGCACCAGCACAGTTAATGAACTCTGTTGCCATATGAGCAGTACAGTAGGTTATGCCATTGCAGTCTCATTTAATTTCTTGCTTTGATTCTCAACTCTTGCAGTTTCAGAAATTGGCAGTGACAGGGAGCTCCAGATCCCTTGTGAAGGCTAGGCAAGGAGTCTATAAAGTTGTTTTAACTCTGTTGCTATTTTCAAAATAAAGGGTAAGCAGGAGCAGCTGCCCTCGGTGTTCTCTGGATGGCTTGCAATTCTTTATCTCTCTGAACAAAGACTGCTGCTGACTTCTAAGGTCCCATGTAAGCTCAGTAAAGCCAGGAGAGCTGTTGTTTTAGACACTGTCATTTAATCATTCAAGGTAGGAAAATGCATCACGGACCTGAGACAAGAATCTGCTGTTGTGCTTACTTTGCTTTGCTTAACGTTCTATCATGTCATTCTGTTTTATCTCCATCTTAAGATGGTATGAGGAATCCTCTAGGCTCCATTTATCTAATACCTCCTGCAGAACAAATTGCTTTCACTTCTTTAAATTGTTCTCACATCCACAGTGATACAGCAGAGAAAAAAAGTTTCTGATGACTTACAGCAGGAAGGAGATAGCATGCCCTCTTGGCATCACTGAAGGAGAAACAGAAAGGTTTCATAAACACATTTCTAAAAAGCAAGATCAGAAACAGCACATTGCCACTTCAGAAAGGCCCCAGCTACAGAGTTTGCATTTATGTCCAGAACCTTTTGCTCTTTGGGATTGTTCAGCTCTCAGATAGAGATCTGAGGCTGCTTTTCCATGATTCTACAAGCTAATTCTGTATTTTAAACACAGCATTTCTAAACAGTTTTATGTGTTGATGTCATAATTTTCAAATAATGGGAAATGAAAAGAAACAAAGTTCAGTAAAGACTAGGAAGGCTAAGAATGGCTGGAAAGTTGCCTAGCAGAAAAGTACCCAGGGGTGTTGGTTGACCGCCAGCTGAACATGAGCCACAGTGTGTCCAGGTAGCCAAGTCTGCCAATGGCATCCTGGCATGTATCAGAAATAGTGTGGCCAGCAGTACCACGGCAGTGATTGTCACCCTGTACTTGGCAGTGGCGAGGCTTCATCTCAAATCCTGTGTTCAGTTTTGGGACCCTGATGACAAGAGGTGCTGGGGTGTGTCCAGAGAAAGGCAATGGAACTTGTGAAGGGAACTGGGGTTGGTTGGGCTGGAGAAAAATAAGCTCACGGGATGCCTTTTTGCTCTCTACATCTACCTGAAAGGAGGTTGTAGCCAGGTGGGAGTCAGCCTCTTCTTCCAGGTAACAAGTGACAGGACAAAAAGAAATGGCCTCAAGTTGCATAATGGAAGGCTTAATTTGGATATTAGGAAAAAAATTTCATGGAAAGGGTTGTCAGGTATTGGAACAGGCTGCCCAGACAAATGGTGGAGTAGCCATTCCTGGAGGTATTGAAAAGACATGTAGATGTGACACCTAGGGACATGGTTTAGTGGTGGACTTGGTAGTGTTGGGCTAGCAGTTGGACTCAGTGATCTTATAGGTCTTTTCCAGCCTAAATGACTCTATCATTCAGTGGTTCAAACTGTTCAGGTCAGAGGTTTTTTCTTCTGTGTGTACGATGCCCTACAAAGCACTGCTCAGGAGCTTGAGACTGAGGGAAGAATACTGAAAGAATATTTTACCTAGAGAAAATCTCTCAGGAAAAGCCTCATGGACTGGGTAACACCAGTTTTCAAATGTGTGTTGGTTTCAAAGAAGTATTTGCTTAGGACAGCAAAATAAGCTCCATCATTTTGACATTATCAAAGTAAAGGGGAAAAAAACTAATTCTAAACACAGTTTCATCTAAACCTGAAACAGTTTTTGACTGTTCAAAAACTTCCAGCAAACAAAAGAAAACATATATTTTATGGAGCTTGTCTTCAGATGTTTTTTCAACAAAGAATAGATAGCAAATTTTCCTTGAGGCCTTCTGACATTAGGTTTTGCAAAGGAAAAGAAGGAAGGATTTTTACTAAGTTCATCTATATTTCTACAAGGATTAAAATAGTACAATATAACAAAAGGATATCAGGCCCTGTAGAAGGTACAGCATTTTCACAGATCAAGTTTTGGGAAAAGGTAGTCCACAGATGGATGTAGTTCCACACCACCACATGTACATAACTGGCAATTAAAAACTGAATCCTGCTGATCATTTGAAGACAGGATCTGTGGTGAGGTACAGCTGTTTGTTTGAGCTAAGACACTGAAAAATAAACCAGTTAACCAACAGCACAAGTTTGCACCCACATCCTAACATGTCTGTTCAAGGCTTTAATTGTGTTTATAACACAAACCAGAAAATATGTTACAGGAGGGCAGGAACAAAGATCAGCTTCTGTGACTGAGAGAAAACAGACATATGTGTGCTAATTCAAAGGGCCAAGAAAACTGTGTGAGGTGGGAGAAAACAAGAAGGAAGGTGGCAACAGCCTGAATATAGTATTATTATGGTTCTGTGAATAACTGATAATGTTCTGGAGATTGTCTGAGTCCTGGGGAGAAAGAGAACAAAAAGGTATTTGTTATTGTTGAAATTAAAATCTGAAAGAATTATTCAGTGAACAAGGTCACTTGGTGGTTTTGGACACAGGATACTCCATTCAGCTTCAACCCTTTTGGATCTCAGTCCAGAGAAACAATCTAAAGAAAGGGCTGGAGTCACAAAGTTGTTGGGGCTGTTTAAATGACTCACCATCTAAAACTAAGCCACCAGAAGAGAATGTCAGATTTTATTGATTCTCCCACTTTCAGAGGCTGCAACCAGTATTGCTTGTTACCCAGGGATATTTTTCTGCCCATATGAAAAGGCTACAACAGGCAGCTCCATGCCAAAATAGTTTGCCAGCCATTATTTGAGTGAGAAACCAGAAGTCAAAATGCACTCTCTCAACTCCATAGAGCCAAGAGACATCCCAAGGAAAACAAACACAAGAACTTCTACACTCACCTACAACTCCAGTTTACTGAAAATCTTCATAAATTTACAAAATGTTGTAGGGACCCCCATTCATAAAAAGGCTGAACCGTATTACAAGCAAACTTCTCTCTTTCCTGTTCTATATAGATTATGCTATAGGCCTAGATAGGTTAGACAGGGGCCTTGGTTAATCAGTGAATTAATTTGGGTTTAGAAATTATGTTGGAAGAGAGTTGTTTTGTGTTTCATAACCTATTGCAGTATTCATTTGGACTGTAAAGGCTGTATCAGAAGTTGGTGGTTACACCTACAGATATTTCTCAACCATAAAAGGAACACGAACTTATACAGTTCCTTTGATCTGTCTTTCCATTTTTTCCCTTAAAGAAAATGTTGCAGGAAAAAGCAGTTGAATTGCAACATCCCTAAAATCTGGGGGAAAAAAAGAAGTTTCCTCCTTCATCTGGATTAGTGGAAGTGATTCATTTGAAGATGATACTAGCTGTTCAGTAAGCATTGTTCACTCCCTGATTTCTTTACAAGATAGGAATCAATGCAGAGTGCTCCATTCACCAAGCACAAATCATTACAATTTAACTTGCAAGCACATTCTGATTTTCTGACATGACCATTACACAGACTGCACTGAAAAGATATTTCATGCAAGTCAGCCATGTCCTTTATCATTGGCTTAATGCTAATTGCACAGATCATGGGAAGAAGACACTTAAGAGCAAATCCTTGTGCTAGCACTTCTTGCAGCACAGCAGCAAGAAAATGAGGCTGGGAATCAATCTCCTAGAATTTCAGACACATGTTAAAGCTTAAAGAAACATCCACTTTCTGATTAAGGTTCTTATAGTGCTAAGACTGATTTAGCTGACCTGCTGATTCCACAAAAGCCTGCTTATGAAAAATAATGCCCATTGGATAATTAAATGATATTAAAGGAACTTCACAGCAAAACCAACCTGCTGAGTTCCTCTTGACCACAGTCCAAAGATACTTCACTCTGCTTAGTGTGATTAGTAAGACATCATTACCCTACAGCTATACTACAGAACCATTAGTCCATATTGTTGCCTCTCTCCTGGAGTAGCTGCAGACAGGTGATATGGATGAATGCTATTAGTTAATATCTGTTATTATGATCTCATAACGAAATCATACATGGTAGGGTGCGTGAGGGTTTTTTCAACCTAGTCACTTGCTTTCACGTTATTGTACCAGGTTAAAGTCACACTTTTAGTGCAAAAATAGGTGCTAACATTCCTAGTAAGTTAATCGCTTTTCAGATGCTTCAGAGAGCTCAAGTGAGCAGTAAAAAGACTGTTCTTCTCTTCTGATAAATCCATGTAAAAACATACTGAATATGACGGAGCCAAGTATTTAGTATTCTAGGCCAGATTCCTCAAATCAGAGCAGCTACTTGCTACTCTGCTGCTAGGGTAATCTATTACGAAGTCTTAATCTGACAAATGAAGGACAACAGCATTTTAGTAATAGGTTTCCTATCTGCTTAGAAAGCCTGCAAAGGGGCTCTGAGGACTGTCACTCTCATCACACCCCAGAGGCAGCCAAGCAGCTCTCCCTCCCTGAGCTCTCTGCAGCTGGGTGTGCAGGACAAAAGTAGGAGGTCTGGCAAGGCTGTGCTTCCTGCCAGCTCCAGCACACACTAGAGCAGTGTGCTGCCTTGCTCAGCTACACATCAGGATCCAGCTATTGCTTTTCACTGTGAGTTGGCTCTCAGAAAGACCAAACTGGCAACGTGACTTTCTTGCACCAGCAAGGCCAAAATTAATTTATCCTGCTGATTTCAGTTAGGGGGTTGATCACTCTGTCAGGACTGATGCCAACCCTCCAGCACTCTTCCTGTATGAGTTCCCCAAAGGCTGAATTTTAGACTCTGTGTATATGGGCCCAGTGCTCATTTTTTGTTCTTCTAAGCATTTTTAAAATTCCTCCCTAGCTCAGCACAGTGATACCTGATGAAAAGCAGGTGGTCAGGAGGCCGTTTAAATGCCCCTTGCCCAGCTGTGCAGCAGGACTCTGCTACTTCCAGTCTTCTGCAAGTGAAGGGGATGGATCAGAAAATAACACTAACCCTTTTGCAGCAGTATGAGAAGAACATTAGATCCACTCATACAAAACCAACCGACCTTTAGCAAACAGACTGCCCATCACTGGGAGTTTTTCAAAGGATTTAAAGGGAACAGTTAGCAGGAAGGCTTGGTCTTGAAAACACAAATTAGAGACTAGACAACCAGGGCGGCTCAGGGCCACATCTGATACAAAATACCAGTGAACCACTTCTTGAATATTCTTGTTTTAATCCTGCATGTGTCAGTAGAGTAATTTTTCAGTGTTCCAGTCATCACTCTGCATTGTCCTGGGTGCAGCACTCTGAAAAGCCTGGGATGCTTTTATTTCATGGCCTTTCCTTTTTTGAAGGCTGGGAGGGTCTTTTGTATTCACACCTGTGGAAGGACTGGTTGAAAACATGGGAGCACATGGAGGAGTGAATGAATGCACCAAACCAGAAATGAGGTACAGTGCATTGTTGGATTAACACAAGGTATACAGCTCCTTGTTTTTAATCCATTTGACACTGCTGCAACCTGTTGACTTAGGAAAACAAGTTGCAGCAAGGTGTTTCTGCTGCAGATGTTAACTCTGATAAAGTTAAGTCCCTGATACAAAGTAAGGGAAACAAGTGGAATTCACACTAAAATGGGAGCCATTGGTTTAGCAGTTTGCCTGAAGACAAGCTTTCTGAAATGGGCAAAATGTGAGTCAAATGTCAGCTAGGCATTTTGACAGCGTGGTGTTCATTCATTACTTGTGTTTTTACCATCTGGTGAGCACATTAGTTTCTCCAGAGAAGGGAGAGACAGTGACAAGCACGGCGGAGATTTGCGCAGTTTACATTACGGCTTTACACCCAGCCGTGAGGTCGCAGCACTGCACCCCTCGAGCAGAGTTTGGCAGCAACCACCACCACGTCAGAGAAGACCAGACACAACCCTTGCACTCACAGGGACTGCATTTCTTCCTCTCTTGGCAACTGACACAGATTTCTGAGAGAAAAAATATGATGAAAATAACCCTGAGCAGACTGTCTGTGGGAGGTGCTATCAAGGCTCTTGGAAGTGCTACCACAGCACACCACAATGTGCCAGTCGGGTTCAATCACTGTTTTCACAACATAACAGTAGCAAGTCACAGGAAATTGTGTGAAAGGAGTAACAGCGTGGAGAGGACACTAAAACCTACTCTAACATGGATTAGGGGAAACCAATACAAATAAAAGCTGTCAGGCTGTAACCAGCAGGGTGGAAGATCTGCTTTCAGAAAACAGGCAGGAAAGGTGTGAGGGAACATAACTTCCTTTCATAATTGTTGGTTCTCTTACCTTGGCACAAAAAGAAAGCACACAGATTTTATCCTCTAACTGACTTCAGGTCACTAGAAAAAAACACTTCCTTTAATTTTAAACACAACTGCTAAACAAAATTGTGATACTCCGACAAGAGGTGCTGGTAGATAAACTTTGCTCTTGTCAGCTCAGATGCTCACAGAAGAATGTAGCAGTTATCAGTGTGGATGGTGTGTGTGTGGGGGGAGATACAGTCTCAATTTCTTTTTGGCGATGGATATTTCTGTCCTCCCCTGGTAACTTAATATAAGGTTTCACATGAGGCAGAATGGTCGGTCCACTAACTAGTGCCATCCATGTCACCCCATTCTCTTCCATTGTTGCAGCGTAGAATTTAAGAGTTTGAGCAGGTTCAGGCATAAAGGAAAGTGTATCTAAAATCCTTGACTGTGGTTTGTCATTACTTCCACTTAAGACAATTTTTGGTTTTGGCAATGTCCTCTTTCAGTCATTAGACATGTCACCTCATTTCATTAACAGTAGATATTTTTTTTTTATAAGGTGCACAAAGATAACTAAACTATCGATATGCAGGACTCTGTGTCTCAGAGTGCAGGTGCAAGTATCACAGAAGGATCAATTAAGTGACTTTCAGAAAAAAAAAATTGTGTCTTTCCTATTGCCATTAAGTAACACAGAAATGCTTGAAGTGTCAGGTGGTGCCAAGTTTTTGAAAAAATGGAGGTAGAGTTTTGAAAAAATGATGAAATTTCCTATAGCATAGGTCTTTCAGATGAGTGCAAACCAAAATTCTGTTAAAAGAGTAGGTAGTAGACATTGGACATAGACTCTGCACAAGCCTTTGTATTCTCAAAGCTTTACACTTAAAGATAGTTATTTTCCATGTTGGTTGGTTTATGTATGTAGGGGGCATAGAAAGACAACCCTGAGAGATATATTTCATGAGCACTTCTGCAGAGGTGAAGAGGGTAAGAATTTGGCATTCAAAACTCTTCTAACTCTACAGCATATCTCAAGATAAGGACAAGCCAAGACATTTCTTATGTCAAAGTTGTTTCTCAGGAAGTAAATAAAAGCAGAGATATTGCAAGAAGCTGGTTTAAGGAACTTCAGATTTTCTATATCTTTTACCTACAAATAACTCACTGAGGAGTCCTTTGTTCAGACTATGAACTTTTAAAATGAAAGTTCTGTGGAGAGTGGATGTGACACAGTGAAAAATGGGTAGGCATGCTGCCTTGCCATCAGTTCACAGCTCTGACATAAACGTTATTTCATTCACTTTCATCCACAATGCTAAATAATACAAAGAACCCAGCTTACAGAAACAAAATTTCTATAGAATTAAATCCACAACCATGGAATTTCATACTGCATTCAAGCACAATTTATTTCCTTTATTTTCCTGGGCAAAAGCAGAGTATGAAATTTCATCATACATGTTTGTTCCTGCAAAAATACTATTATAATTAAGGAAGGATCTTGTGGTTAAGACATGTGACTAAAAAACAACAGTGTTAGGGGATGTATACAACTGCACTGCAGCTTACAGAAGTTCTGGTTTGAGTCATAACAAAAAGTAGATGAGATAATGTGTATTAAAATCCACCTGCAGAAAAAATGAATAGCTGTGCTTCATATTATGCACAAACTCAGAGCAAGAAGCCACATTATATTTTATTGAAAATCCATTGTATACATTTTAATGAATATTAAAGGCATCGAGAAGTTCAAGGCACTGCACTGGGACTTGATTTCAAAACTTTCATATTGAAAGTATTTGATTTAGGAGGTGTTTTGTTTTTTTCCTACAGTGTAAACTGTAGAAGTTTATAGTCTCACCGATAGACAACTAATAGATTCAGATTGTTGAAAACTCATGTTTCAGTGTATGCTCAATAATCAGAAGTCCAATATTATCTCTGAACACATTCCAGCTGCACTTAATGTAATTAATTGGTTTTTAGGAGAACCATATTGCAAATCCAAGCATACCTGGTAGACAGAAAGTAAGTATAGATTAACCTCAATTCAAGGGGGAAAATGCGCAATAATTCTTTCCTGCATAATACATTTGTCATGTAGGCCTCTCCTTTAAACAACTTTAATCAGAGTAATTCCATATTATTCACATGCATATCAACTGCAGTGAATCAAGACTTGCAAATTAGAATTTTATTAGCCATAACAAAGTTAACAAGTAATCTTTCAGTGTAATACTTCAGTGTCATTTGCTCTTCCACTTTATCTGACAGCAGCTCTTGATACCCTCAGGAAAGACAGAAATAATTCACCCTTAGCAGTCGCTATAAACACACGTGGCCACTGGTCTCGAATGAGGAAGCCACAGTAGCAAAAAAACCACTCATAAACCCAACTGCACAACTTTGTATCCTCAGCAGAAAGCTGAAATCCTAAAGCAATGAAATTATTACATATTTCTGCAGCAAAATTTCCTGACTACTTTTGAATTAAAGTCACAATAACAAAAAATTCCCCCCTCAAGGACAACTGATTATATTTGTTCTTATGGGTTAATCTGTTTGAAAAAATTTTACATTTAAACAAACAGAATGCATTGAGTGCTGCTTGTAGGGGCTGGATCTACATGTGTGGTATTTGTTACCTGCTTGTAAAACATAGCCAATATGATAGCGAGAGTTCCAGAGAAAATAGCTAAACAATGACTAAATCAATATGCCTGCAAGATGCCCATATCGTTGTGTATTTCTAGAACAGAGATCAGACTTTAACTCCTGTGCAAAGCTCTAAATCTCTACTCTGATCTTGCACTCACTTTTCTTTGGAAGTCGTTCTGGACAGTGGAGGCTCTTTAACAGGAAAGGGTTTATCAGCCCACTGTTTATTTTAAAACAGCTCACATTCCACAAAATACCTGGATTTTTTACTGGAAAGTATTTTGAGACAATGACCTTACTAGAGAAACTCCATGCCAGCACCAGCTTAACTGGTGTGTTGGCTTCCAGATTGGTTTCAACATATCTTTATGGCAAACTCATTTGCAGGACAGACTAAGAGGCAATACTCTCCCCTTAAGTTTGTAATAGATTTGCGTTCTGGGATTTATTTGAAAAGCTAATTCAACCACAACTTTGACTGGAAGGATTTGTCTTCTATTACATTTTGAATGCTAAAAGTGACAGAAATTTTCTTCTAAGGAAAGCTTAAGATTCACTGATTTATTCTTCCATTACAATGGTATGAATAAAGTGACAGAGAGATGGGACTCCAGTGATGGAATGGACAAAATTCAAGTGGAGGGAAGGAAGTACCTTCTCTTGTTACACATATCTAGGCCTGAGAATTCTTTAATACAGGGAGCTTCACAAGACCTGAGAAAGTGCTTAGCAATGTCTATTGCAATGGCATTGAACTGGCCAAGACTGTTCTGGTTCCTCAAGCCCAAATGCCTTTGCCACTGCAGGATCCTCTTACACTGTAGGTGGCATAAATCCCTAAATAAACAACTTAAAATATGTTAAGATTATTCTCAAGCATGGAAAAGGCTCAAATAGAGGCAATAAGTCTCCACATAATATATTTTACCTCTGTGTTACTAAGACAGTTACTAAGGCAATTGCATGAAACAAAATACACTAAAGAGAATATATTAGTTTAGTAAAACAAATCCCTCATTCTAGTCAACTGGACAAAAATCAGTAAATCAGATTTTACTCCCTTGGCTAAATATCAGAAGTTGAAGATGAAAGGTTTAGAGAACCTTCAGTTTTTTTAAAACTCTGGGTAGGACTCATCTACTGATGGGATTCAGTTGCAGCAGAGCAGAATCAGCTTCTCTCTGTAAAATAGATACCTATTATCTGGGCAGCTCTGTGGCTCTTTGAGATCCAGCCATGATATTAACAAAATCTTGATTTACTGTCATTGGAGCTTAGTCAGTAAGACATCTAGGTGCCTAAATTTAGGTGTCCTACTATTTTGGATCCCACTCACTGTGGAGTGACTTGAACAGTTCACGGCAAGCCTTCTCAAGTCACCATCTCTCAAACTAGAGCATCCAGGGACGTAGAAGGTATGTCATACCCCAGGAAGGTCTGAAAGACATTCAGAACTCAAATCAACGGCTAAAAATAAAAATGAGAAAGTATAGTTTGTTTAGCCACAAACTACAGTTTTCACTTTCTACCATAGTTTGATATTTTTTATTGCAATTAAAAAGAAAAATATCAAAAGAAAATATGAAAAGCAAGTGCAACGACATCAAAAAGATTGTGTGTTGCTTCAAGGTCACAAAGATATTCTGAGGCATATTGAATTTATAACAAAATAGAAAAATCCTAAAGTTTGGAGGGATAACTATAGTTCTGAGAAAAGAAATTGAAGTCTAAATGGTTTACAAATTGCAGTGAAAAAATGTTGCTCATGATGCTAAACACTATGAGAAATAATACTGAAAAAATGATGCTGATTCTGGATTTTGATAAATCTCCATAGTATACAATTTCTCCTCTGCTAATCTGATTATCAGTTTTTATCTGATTGATGCACCAAGTAACTTCAATAGTCCTGTTTCTTGACTCCATCAATGGACCAGTACAAGATCTTTCCACTTCTTCACTTTTTTAACTGTAGCTTAAAGTTGAGTTCACACAGGTTTTATTCAATAAAGTTTTGTCAAACTATTCACCAAGAGAGTATTTACAAGAGGTTTATAATATTACAGAATCCCCCAGTCTCTCAAGTTGCAGACATTCAGCCATCTCACACCACTTCTGGGACAGTTAGGCAGGAGTTACCATCACACTATTACTCTTCCATTTGCAACTGCAGCTGCATCTCTAGTTCAATCCTAGGAAGTTGTAATGCTTAATCATTCTCTGCTACTGAGCAATCCATAGGGGATGCAATTTCTAAGAAGATGGTCCAATTTATTTGATGTCATCATCCCTCAGGGAATTGCTTTTATGACTGAGGTGAATGTTGATGATCAGTATTCCATATTCTAAAAATGGCAAAAGGTCTATGGAATAATCTCCATAGCTATTTCTTGGATGCAATGTCAAGGATAAATATTAATAGGTCTGCTATAAATATAATCATTTTCCCTACAAAAACACTGCAAAAAGTATAAAATCCATCCCAGCATCTTACGTATACCAAATCATGCACAATAATGAGTCCCTGTATAATGATGGTATTAAACTGCATCTAAAATTCATGTCACTGAAAATTCATTTAGTGTTTTTCACTTACAGGCATCAGAGGAAAATGAGTTAAAACAGTCCTGCTACTGGCTGTGACAGAAACATTTGTCTTCCAGTGCTTGTAAATAAGAAAAAAGGAAATAAGAATTGATTGATAAAAATTTGACTGGAAAAGTTTAGCCATTTATTAGTATGAAGAAACTACTGTCACAGATCTAGTCTGTATAATGCACCATACTGGGAGAAAAGGGTTTCTATACAGCCTAAGGATGAAATTAATAGTCACCAATCCAGATCAAAAACTGAAGCCTCGCTCAAGTTCTGACTGAAGCTTTTGACAACTAGTCTATGATTCTAAAAGAAGTAGGATAAGGTCTTTTATTAAGAGGCAAAATAATTGAAGAATCATTTAGTAACTAATGCTCTCTATTTCCAGTACCATGAGAACAACAGTATGTGAGCTAATTTTAACATGTGGAAAGTACATTTAATTTTATCAGAAGGAAACAATGAAGAATCTAATTTATTCCCCACATGTGTGCATAACCCCCATTGATATTAATAAGAGTTAAGCAGCCTATGGAGAGGAAAATAGGGCTCCAGATGTGGCAAAATGTTTTAAGAAAATTACATGCAGCTTTCTAATGACCACAAAAATTATTTCTTTAACGGTGGAGAGAGAAAAATGGCTTCATATCCAGGCAGTCATGAAATGTTTCTGGCTTTCCCAAGGCTATATGTATGGGAGCAGTGGTACACACACACACACACACACACACACTCACTCACAAATGTATATATGGATAGTATCTCACAGACACACAAGTACATCCTTCTCAGTTGTTACATTTTTCCAGACAAGGTGATCCATGGCACAGGTTTGTCTGAAACTTCTCTGCTCTTCCTACTGGATGCTCTTCCCAGATAGGGGTAAAATATGAAAAATTTTGCATAATTCATTATTTTTTTTTTTTAATTGAGTGTTTAAAGTGCTGTCAGATGTATCTGACAAGACACATAAAGGCTGGTGAACAATCTTCTTTGCCCTGTGCCACTTTTCATTATAATTCTACCAACTTTGGTGAGTGTGGAGGTTTAGTCTTGACTAGTCATTGGTAAATTTCCTCATTTGCCTGTTGGCATTTTTGAAGTGGGATGTGCTTTGACTTAATCCTTAACATTTGTACCAGTTATTTCCATTTTCTTTTCAGGATGAGCTTTGATATAAGAGATTGGTCTTTAGCAAGTCATTCCATCTAATTATTCATTCTTCTGAGGCATTACATTCTGAAGACATAAAAATACTTCGCTGTCTCTATGGCAGAGCTCTTTCCCTTCATTTTCTGAATGTTCTGAGAACACAGTGCTCCTAATGCTCTTGGAGAAACCAACCACTGCTAGATGGGACCTTTGCAGAGCCTGAAAGGATCATCCTTTTATTGGTGTTCAAGCAGAATTTTAACTGAATGGCATTCAACTTTCATTTCACAGCATTCCTTGGGGAACAGCCCAGGCCTTGAAATCCTGTTCTGTATGTTCTCTGTAGCCAAGAACTTGCAAACTTGAACTAAATCATCCTCAATGCTTTTACAGCCCCCATTCTGTTCAGCTAAGCTTACAATGTACTAATATTATTTGTACGCAGACCCTAATTTAGACTTATTTTACACAGCTTTCATCCAATTTTACCTTTAATATAATGTTCAATTTTACAATCACATAATTTGAAGCACTTGCCTCTGATAAAATTCCCTAGAATTTGCATGTCACACAGTTTCTCATGTTTCAAAATGTCAGGATAATAATGAGAGCAGGACTTCTGAGGTTTTGTTTCCTTTTTACATTTGTGGAATGAAAGGCAGGTTGGGTATGGGCACCTCTGTTTACTTCCCCTTTGAGTCATAAACAATAGGATCTTCAGTCACTGATGAAAGCTCATTTGTACTCTGAATGTTTTCCTGTCCACTTAGGCTGATTTTATGTAACGTGCAAAATGACTATTCAATACTCAGTTAATAATGCACTAAATGGAGTAAGCCAATGAATTAGCTTAATAAAGCATTGTTTCTTCCTTAAAAACCCCCCAAACAAACCAATCCAACCAGAAAAAAAAAACAGAAACAAAAACAAAACCAAAACCAAACCAGATAAGAGCTATGACAGGTATTGCAGATAGGCTCCTGACTTGACTATCATGAGGCATTTGTTCCCTTCCTAAAGTGGCTGTTTACCTCCGATGCTGATTTTAAATGGCAAATTTCATTTTGCCTTTGTTTATTTTGTCAGCTTTTTCCATTGTCAGTCTTAGATAGTTACTTAGCAAATTTCTACTTATGGTACAGGCTGTTTATGGTATAGACATACTCTTTACTAGATTTCATTAAAATGTGCCCTAAGTTGTGCTTTTACATATATGGTGCAGACCATATATATATATGTATATTTATGGAATAGGCATATCCTTTACTACCTATTCAGTTCAGCTTTTACCTTTGCAGGGCAAATATTCCCCACAAATTACAAATAATGGGTTTAGAAACACAGATCTCATCAAAGTACTATTAAGAGTTTCAGAGGGGGAAGTTTGGTTTTAACGGCTCTAGGACCAAGACCTGGCCTTCCCTTCAAGGTCAGGGCTGTCACATACTTAAAATGGACCTGACTTAGGAAATTAAAAGGTCCAACAGCCCAAACTGCAAGAGTTCCTGTCCCTATTGCTCACTGCCTCTATTCATCTGTACTCTAATCAGTACGCAAGATAACTTTATCCCATTCTGCATGAGACAAAGTTTGCCCTTTTTTCCTGGAAATTTGGACAAGAGCTGGTTGCAGGATAGAGGTAGTTCTATTTTTATCTTTTTAGTAGAATTTCATCATATTATCTCATATACATATCTGGTCTGCATGCTTAAAACTGAAGCAAAGGATCTCAGGCAGAAGACACATGACTGGGAAAAGTTAACTAAATAAGCAATGTAATCCATGATGCCATGAATTACTAAAATCTTACTAAAAAACTTACTAAAATACAGGTTTCCCCAGGACAATGGTTCAAAACAAGATCTGCAGAACTTGTTTGATATTTATGTCTTTCTCACAAACCTGTTAGAGCTCAAAATCCTATTTCTAACCTTCTTTGAGACTGTAAATGAAAAGAACGGATTTGTTGGTGAACCTGTGTTTACCTTGTGGCTGCCCTTGGTGGAATGGTACTAAGCAGGTGTAGGGGGGGTTATTCCTTGAAAGGATGTGTTTCCGTTTTTAAATGCCATGAAACCCCTGAGTTTTTGAGTAGGAATATTTGTCTTTGCTGGTTTATTTCCTCCTACTACTACTGCATAAAAATATATATTGACACTGCCTTGTGGCATTACAATTTTTCCCATGGTGCATGGAAAAGCAGTATCCAGCAGGGAAACGAAGGGTAAAACAGTGGCCTCTTTGGAGTCAGTGAGAAAAACTATTACTGCCTTCAGTAAAGGCAAGGTTTCAGCCAAGCATTCAGGGAGAATCATGGAGCCATATATTGATTTTATCTCCTGGCAAAACTGTAGAGAAGAGAAGAGCAATGCACTCATCTGGAAGCTAGAATGCTTAATGCCAGTAGACCTTTAGGAAATTGTGTTACATAGATGAATGGTATGTTGGTCCAATGAAACATCCAAAGTCTATACATTTGACTTTCAAGTCCATAAATGAAGAAAAAAGAACCCAACTGCAAAAACCTTATAGCCTGTAACATTTCTGTTTACATGTGTAATACAGACCTGAACATATTTAAGAATAAAACAACCAAGCTTGAGGCTTCCCCAGCCTATATTAGTAAATTGCAAAATATACAGAATTATATTTAGACAGTATTTCATAAAGGGGCAGTAAACATTTATAAATAAAAAACATATTAACACGAGAATTCTCCTCTAGTAGCTGCCCTGTTATAATTTAAGATATTTCTAGCTAATTAAGAGAATCTGGTATCACAGTTAAGCAGGAGAAATATTGAGATAAATAATTCATGAACATCTGAAGTAAAACACTTCTTAATAGATATTTTGACTATTTTACTTTTGACAAATAAATGAGCAACACTTTGTTTTTGCAAGAGTCTAATGGACACAATTTTCAATTCTGTAGCTGAAATAAAACTTATTTTGGACAAGTGCTTGTTTCATTTCTAAAGGTTTGTAACACATGACATATAACAAATCATGCAGCTTCACCACTATTTGTGAATTTTGAGCATCTGAATATATTTTTGCATTGAACAGTTCTCAAATCCATCACCCCAAATTTGTCAGTACCAAGAAAGAGTGATAATGCTGGAATAGCAAATAAATGTATTAATTAAATCTTCATAGGTTGGCATATCATTCACATACAAGAGAAAAAAATTACAGGAGAGTTAAAGCAGTTCTGCTCTGAGCCTCACTCTTTCTTCCTTCTTAATGAAAGAGTAAAGCTGAGGCTTTGATATCACTGTTTTTTCATGGTAATGGGGAAGCTGTGAATTCAACATGATGACTTTACTGTAGGTTCAAGAAAGAAGAGACGTTGAACTATGAGGAAAAGAATTTATTTAAATGTCAGTCTAGATAAAAGGCCAAAGGTTAATAAAAACTACGCATTGTGTGTCATGAAGCTTCTTTTTCAGCACGATCTACTTGAAACAATTCTGCAAGAAAATCTCAGTTTAGGCCCAGTAGGTCCATGTTTCATGTTGTGTTTTTCAATATACAGTAACATAAGAATTAGAATCCTCAGAAGAGTGATTATTGCTGTTAAGTTCTTCAAAACTGTTTCTGTTCTAATTTTTTTCACCCCTTCACCTACGTCAAATTATGTGGTAGTGCAATTGTTTCCAATAATTATAGAAAAGAGGTTGAGTGAAGCTGTTAAATGACCTTCACACTAAAATGAGATCCATTCTGTTCAGAGAAAGGCAGTACAGAAACACGGAGAAACCTTCTCTTTTCCTATATGCTACTTGTTCTCGGAACCAACAAGTTTTCATTGTTCAAAATTATGAGTGTTTATGATTCAGTAAAAACAATTAAATCTATGTTCAAATATTTAGTAGTCTTGTGTTCCACCTTTGGAAAAATTTAAATGAAACATGATCATGTTCCAAAGAGCTCAATCATGATATAAAGGAGAACTATAGTGCAAATAGTTTGGACTTCGAAATTTCGTTCTCTAACACAAAAGATTTGAAAGTTGCTGATTATTATTAAGAAAGGAAAAGCACACTGAAGTTCAATTTCACCAGAAATGTTTTTGTACAGTTTGGTTTTTTATAATCAAGTCTAATGACAGTTACATAGTTGACTGGAAATTTTCAAAGTCGTTTTCAGCTTCCAATTGCAGATTAGAGCTCCACTGTACAAAAAATTTTGAAAACAACATAACGAAATTCTCTGCCCCAGGGAACTCTCAATCTGACTTAATTAAAATAGGATGTATGAGACAGGAAGAAGGAGGAAAGGGCAAATAGGATGAATCTTCATAAATTAGTCATAGCAGCAGGTTTAGCACTCACAAGTGATGACCAGCCTATTTGCTGCATGTTTTTTACAGAGCTAATAAAGTTCAATAGATGCCTCTAGTTTGTTCATTAATTGAAGGTAGAGAGCTAAAAATTGCACCAGGCATTAAGGGTCTCAAACCATCCTCTTTGGAGCATGAGGAAAAAAAGTGAGAAATCACAGTCAGTCTTGAACTACACCACCACCTGCTGTTGCAACCATTATGACTCACATAATTTATTCATACCCAAATACAGTGTGCATCTGCTATTTATTGATCTTTTGGTTTATTTTTCTTATTACAGCTTCTGTTTATATTGAATAAAGTTTCTAAGCACTGTGGAGAGTATATAAATATGGATCATATATTGCCTATAAAGGCCTTTCCCTTTCATGACATCAAAGAATGATAAATGCATTTCCTCCCTTTCCAGCTAAGCAATATAAACATCAAAGGAAGGATTAGCATTTTAGGCCTTTGCACACTAAATCTTTGTGTCATGTGTCTTGCTGTCTTGCACATACCATTTATATTTCTATACGTATTACATAATCAGAGTACTGGGCCAAACATCTTTACTTTCCTCTCATTTACATAATTAATCAAATCCCAGCATTTTTGCCAAGCTATCTACGCTCATGCTGAAATAACAACAGCCAATTTTCATCCTGAAAGAAATTAATTAGCTAGGATTCAAACTCCTATCCTCCCTGCCAGGCAAAAGTTTATGGCACATAGTAAGCCACTGCTCCTCTGCTGTAATAACCCAGAAGTCAGATATATCGGATTATGCCAGATTCCATAAACACAATCTGAGATGCTGACTGGAAATCCAAAAGGGCCTTAAGGATTGTACTGCAGCTGCCTACAGAGACTTGACTGCTAGAAGTCAACATGAAGCATATTGGATGGAGAGGGCTTAAGGCTGAGGAGACTCCAGTCGCGCTGATTTCAGGCCAGATTCTTTTAGGAGGGCTCTTATGAAATGGCTTCTGTATAATGGAGATTTCAACAGCAGAAAGATAGTGATATAAAGGATTGTCTGCCTTAGATTAATTTCTTTCAGAGTAAGCCAGGCTGCTACAGAGATTCATGTTGCTGCAGGCCCTATCTAGTGACCCTTTTTACCTTTTTTTTTTTTTTTTAATCTATACTTGTATTTTAGATCTCTTTTTCTGCAGCAGGAAGCATTCTGCCAAGTCAGTAAAATGAAAGAATTTCTAAACAGAGGTCTTTGCCTCCACTGTGAAAGTACCTACTGTGTCTAAAGTTGAATGAGAGGAAACCAGGATGTTAAATGTGTGGATACTTCACTATGCAATAAGCCATTTGGTCAATAGGGAAAAATCTGACTTCTTGAAGGAAGGCAGCACAGTTCTGCCCACTTTTCTTTATTTGTTATTTCCAGGTTTTCCTCCTGCTGTCCAGGGAAAGGGTGACTTTCTGCTTGCTTTTATTGCATGGGAACATTAAAAACTGTTTATTAGCTCAGATCTGCCTTCACAAAGTTATTGCAAGTTAGCTATGATACTAATGAGCATGCAGCAGGCAGGTGGTCTACCTAATCTACAGAGCCTTTTTTAGAAATAAGGACACAAACCAGTACATACCAGTTGGCTGGGGAGCCAAAGCCACTCCAGAGGACACTCCATAACACAAAAGCAGCACAGTCATGTCCTCAGCTGTCAAAGTCACTGTGTTTTGCGCTGCTGGCTCTCCAAATGCAGGTCCTCATCTTGCTTACACTTATAATTTTACCAAAATACATTGTTCCAGCAGAGTTTAATGTGATAATGAAATTGTGCATGTACCTACATGTCAATGGGTTCAGAATTACACTGTGAAGGAAAGTTACTTCCAAATGTAGTTTTACTTATTTTTGTGTCAGGTTCTATAGTTCTTGGGCTGCAGCATTTATTATTTGCAGTAATTCCATGGTATTTACTCATTTTCAATTGTTGGAGAACAAAATGTGCATAAGCTCTAGCTTGAACAGGAATTCTACCATACAGAAGTATGAGTGGATAATTAGGATACAGAAATAACCCCTTAGGTATTTTCTGAGATTTATTTAGAAACAAGCAGCAATGCTTTTGGGTTCCTTTAATCTTTCAGCTATTACTTTGGGCTTCCCATATCTATTAGTTTTTTTTGAATACAAAAGCCTCTTCGGCAGTGAGTCAAATTATTTTAAATACCGTGTTGCTAGTTGGGCTTTCACATTAGGCAGGCAGTCACTTATTCAGAATTTAGGTATAGACTGAGGACTGGTTTGTTAAATCTTTGTTCTTTGACAAACTCCTTAATCTTTTAATTAAAAAAAAAAAAAAAAAAAAAAAGGCAAAGAAACAGCCTCAAAAAACAAATACTGAAACTCTTCAAGGAATCTTCCCCAGGAATAAAAACCAGAAAAACTTTCAAATCTTTCTCATAAGCAATGTAAAGCATACAGTTTGGTATTTTTCCTTTACAAGTCACTGTTAATGTCAAATGCTGTGTTCTAAGTTCATACAGAGGAAAATGTGATTTTTCTGAGTTCCTCAAAACTTTTGGAAGCTGGGACTCCTCATCAAAATGCAGATGTCACAAAAGTAGGCACTGCATTTTGTTTTATATGGAGTGTAAAGTGGAAGATTTTTATCAGATTTATATGAAGCACACACTTGCAGAAAGCCCAGGAAAAGTTTACATCACAGTATCCAGTTTACAATTTTAAGTTTATTGAGATCTGAGTATTTCTACCATTAGTAATGGATAAATCTGGGCTCTGCACAGGATCCATTCACAGTTTCTACAAAATTGCATTGTCTCTACTTTGCACTTTTTACACATAGCAAGACTATTATTGTGTCCTTTAAACTTGCTTCTCCTCTGATCCAGTAATTTCCCCTCTAATTTCATGGCTTTTATGTTCTTTGCTTCTAACAAGAAAAAGGCCATCCTGTCTTAAAATGTGAGTTTCTTTTAATCTACAGTACATTTCACTTAAATCTATTAATTTACCTTGCAATGTTGTAGAAATCAAGGTTACACAACCTCATACCTGCAGTTACCACAAAGATTATCAACAGTTGCCTGTCCTTCAAAGGTACACACATTCATAACCACACATGTACAGACTCACTGGCTTTGGACAGAAAACACTCCACTTGCAATTATTGGAACACTTGGAGTAGTCATTCTTTGAAGAAATTCCTTTCCTGATTTAACCAGACTTATGGCTGGAAAGATAATTTAAAATTAATTATGAAAATTCTTTCCTGTCTGCAAAGTCTCAGCAGAGTGACAAGGTTTTCTCTATTTTAGGTTATTTACCCCTTTCCCTGCAGATGCTGCTGGTGTTGTAAACACCACCATATTTCACCAATCATATGAGACAGGTTTCCGAGAGTTGCTGGAGAGACATGAGGGCCAGACAGAGAGATTATGGAGGGGAAAATGAAGATATAATGGACTACAAGAAGGCAAATATTAGAAAGAGAGATATATCAGGAGGAGCAGAGAAAATGACCACGTAAGCAAATATCACTGTTCAAAACATCGCACAAACACTGCGAGTGAAAAATTTGCTAGTACAATCTTGATGTTTACCATATTGTTACAGTATTTTCCTACATCCCCAGGTATCAGCCTAGTTTTATGCCCATCTGCCTTTCTCATTTTGTCCTCAACATTCAATCTTTAAAATGCATGACACGAAATACTTTGCCAAAGACCAAAAAGCAGTGACATGTCTGTCCTGTTTTTATGTCTGTACAGGGCAATTTACAGATTAATAGGAGTTAGCGCTAAAGCTTGGTTCAAAGCTCGTTCCTTCTCACACGGAACAAGGCGTCATTACAAAACAGAAGCTGGAAAAGCCAGCTGGCCTGAGCCGCGTTCCCAGCTCTGCCGGCAGGATCCCCGCGGGGTGCGGGACCCGGTGCCCCGCTGCCGCGCAGGGATCGCTGCCGCTTGTGTCTCCGCCGCTAGAGGGGGTCTCGGGACCTGTTTTCCCGACGAATAAATAGGAACCGACTGCAAGGTCTAGGGAGCCCGGGCTGTGTTTTGGCTGCGGGAGAAAAGGGAAGCGGCTGGGCGCGGGTCAGAGAGCGGGCAGGCGGTTTGCATGCTGCTCTGAGACGCGGTGTAGCTGGGTGGGTAAGGCTTAGATTGCCAAAGAAACTTTAATGCGCTTCCTCGCTCCCGAAGTAACTTTGTGTTACAGATTCCCTCTTACGAAACATGGAAGGCTTTCATAAATCAGCGTCATGGCAAATAGGTTGTAAGCTTCTCACAGATCCCGTGCCAGGCAAGACTGTGTCATGCCACTCGGGTGCCCACCTTCCTGCAGTCTTCGCACCCTCGTTTTACAAAGTGAGATGGAAGCTTTGGCTGGAGATAAAGCACTGCAAAGGGAACAAGGGCGGTCAACAGGAGGAAGCCTCCAAGCGATGCTTTCTTGGCTGTTTCTCTTTCCCGCTTGCACATTAAGACACAGGGCAGCAGCCCAGGCTGGCTGGCCACAGACCCGCCATACCCCCACTGGATGCTCCGCCGGGACCGGGAGCGCTCCGGGGGGATGTGGAGGGTACAAGTCCTAACTGTGGCCGGGCCGGGCGCCCGCAGCACCCGCTGCGCACCTGGCAGGGAAAATCCGGCGTTGGTGTTGGCCTGATTATTTTTTTCCTCCCTGAGAAAACGGCTACCAGGAGGGATTTAAAATAAAATAAAATAATAAAAAGGGGGGGGGGGGTGTGAAGTGAGAGTGGGAGCGTGCCAGGCGGAAGGGGGAGAGCCGCGGGAACGGAGGGCAGCCCGCGGGGGAGGCAGGCGGACAAAGGGCGGGGGGCGCGGAGCCCACACTGCGGCCCCGCCGCGCCGAGGCGCTCAACAGGCGCTGCCGCCCCGCCGGGACGGGCGCCGGCACATGGCCCGGGCCGGGAAGGGGCTCGGCCGCCCGGGACCCACCCTGCCCGCTCAGCCGGGCCCGGCAGCCCGGCCGGCAGCGCCGCCGCTTCCTTTGTGTGCGTGAGGGGAGCTGCGGCGGGTCCCCCCGGCGGGCTGTCAGCGCTGCCCGCGAGGAGGCGGGGAAGGGAAGGGAAGGGACGGGAAGGGAGGAGGCGAGGGAAGGCGCTGGCAGGGCGGCTCTCCCGTTCCCCGTGACAAGGTAAGCCCTGCTCCCCAGGGCGGAGAGAGGGGCTGGAAGCGCCGCGGGGCGCTTTCCCCGACCTGCGGAGCGGCTTCGCCCAGCCCAGCCCCGCAGCGCGGCCGGCAGCGCCCGGGGCCAGGGCCGCCCCCTCTCCCCCCGGCGGCGCGGGGAGCCGAGCGCGGGCGGCGGCTCGGCACGGCACGGCACGGCTCGGCTCCCGCACTTTGCGATGGGCAGGCGGCAGCGGCGGCCGGACAGCAGCGGGGACCGGCGCGGGGCTCGCAGATAAGGGGCGAGGAGCAGGGACCATGGCCGCATCCAGTAACTCCAGTTTGTCCGGCTCGTCGGTTTCCTCTGGTAAGTTTCTCCGGCGAGCGCCGCGTTTCTCCGCTCCCTCCATTTTAGCAGGGAGCTACCTGTCTGCAGAGCGCCTCTCCGTCCCGGCCGCCCTGAGCGCCCCCGGCCCCGCCGCCCCCCGAGCCCCGGGCGGGCGCTGACCTGGGGGGCGGCCAAACCCCTGCCCGAGCTCGGATGTCCCTCGGGCGGCGCCGGGGGTGGAAGCCGGGACACGGGAGGCGCGGCGGGGCCCGGCTCGCCTCCCCGCCGCCCTGCCGTGTCTTTGTGTGGGGCGAGAGACAGGGGACCCCACGCCCGAATCCCTGGCCAGGGGAGCAGCATCCCTCCCGGCTCGGGCAGGGGCGCTCCCGCGGCCCCCCGCGCCTCCGCAGCAGGCATGGTACTGCGAGCCCCCGCCGCGGAGTTCAGGTGGGCCGGGGTATCCAAGGACCACCGCGCCCCCCTGACAGGCATCCTCTGCCGTGGTCCCCGTCGTGGTGTTCGAGGGCGGGCGGGGTGCCAGACGTGCCCCTTGGCGGGCGTCGTGGCACACCTTATGCTTTGAGTACTTCTGCAAGATCGGGAACAATTAAATTTCCGATACAGATAAAACATGCTCCAGGTGACGCGTCGCCCCCGGGTTTCCGCCGCGGGGGCCGTGCCGCGGGTGTGAGGAGCTTGTGGCTGCTCTAGGTTTTAGGGGTGCTGGCGTGAGCGGCGGTGCGGTTCGTCTCGCTGCCCTGCCGACTGTGAGGGCTGGGTCCGCTGGAGACCCGAAGAAAGGCAGAAAAGTTGCGGTGTATTTTTAAGTGAGGCAGTCTGAAATTGAAAGCAGTGGTATAGCAGTACCACTGCCTGCTGCTTAGCTCACGAGCAGTTAATATTTAAGTTACGAGAAACTGGCTGAGAGTAACATCCTGGCGTTTTAGTGGGCGGAAGAAGTAAATAGAAGCATGAACAACTTGGGGTTCAAAGAACTTGTGACTCACTGTTTTATTTGAGGTGCCAGATTGAGAATTTTTAAGAGCGCTTCTTAAACATAGCAATATGTGCTGTGAAAAGCAGACAAGCTCCTTTGACTATCAATACAACTCTAGAAGAATATAAATCTAAAAGGCAGTGAGCATCTATGTTTTTTTAAAAGATGATGTATGTAACCTACACAACATATTCTATGACACTGTTCCAGCTTGAGGCACTTTCAGCCAGCTCCAAAGAAAGAACTAGGTCCTAAAAGTAAATATTTATTCCAACACTTTCAACAAAAAACACAAACACTGCAAGCCCTGATTGCCTTAACTAGAAAGCACCTGAAAGAAATTGGCAGGAGAAATTCTGCCTTGTGTTCATGTTTGGGATGCAAGAGTCACAAGACCAGAATGAAAAAAAGCAAGAGTCAAGTCAACTTCATAGCTTGTTAGTTAAGGTACTCATTTGGGCAATGTGATTTTATACATAATTTGTATATTTTTGCATCTAAGTTATGAGATAAAACCAGAAAAAACTTTGAAAGCCCACACTGGAACTGAGGACTCTTCCTTGGTTCTTTAACCAGTAAGCTGCAGAAGGGTGTCCCCAGCGTGGTGCAAGCATGTAGCTCCTTTGCTCCATGAATCTCAAGGTCTCTCTTGCATACTGTTCCAGTGTCTGAGGAAGGATGCGGAGTGCATACCTCTGGATCCCCTCTGGCTTTACTGATTCCAGGCTCCACGATCTGTCTCATAAATTGACAGATGTGTTTTCCTTGCAGTCTTGGTTTAAGTACCTGAGCTGCAGGAAGAGTGGGAGTTCAGGTACATCCTTGGTCTGAGGAGTTGAAGTAATCCAACTCCAAGTGGCCTGCTGCTCAGCAGGTAAATCTGCTTAACATCTAGCCAAGGAACTGATCTCTGGGCTTTAGAGATCATTAAAAGTCAGCAGGTTTGACACTTGACCGTACCCTCCTTTTGTATGAACTCTTTGCTATGGCCTACAACAGTTTATGGTTTATCTTTTGTTTTGTATTTTTACAAGGATGAGCACAGCTGAGCCTTGGCCCATGCTTGGGGCTCTTAGATGCCACAGTAGTACAACTAATAAATATTGTCAAATACTCCATAAAATAACTGAGTACCCTTGGCTTTCATAACTTATGACCTTGGAGCGGTTTTTGTTTTTCTTTCAGTGCATTCAGTCTGTATTTTTTCTGTGCATATACTAATCAGAAGTTAAATTTGCTGCTGCATGATAAAGTTTCCAATATTAGCAGACACACCATATCTGACACTGTGCAGCTGTATTTTGGCTGTCTGTGGTTTCAGTTCTCAAAACTCAGCAAGTCTTGCAGCATACTGTTTGCATGATCTTACCAAACAGTCTTGCTTTAAAATTTAATTTGGTAGAATTTACATGTATGTTTAACTTGCCAATGTGAAGATTTACAAATAGTATAATTATTTCTATTCCACAGAAGAGGGAAGGTTTAACTACCACAGTATATTTTGCTAATAGAACAAGGAAGTGAAGTTTGAGGTTGATAGCAGAATACCGTGCTACAGAACTCAGCTCTACCACTGACTTGGTGCTTGGCCTTGATCAAACTTTGTAATGCATTGCCATCTTTAGGAGCAGTTCAGTGTTTGTCTATCTCATAGGGAACTTTTGAAGCCAAATGAAAGCATAACTCATATAATTCTTTCAGATCTTGGAATAATCTAGAAAGTATCAGCGTATTTGCAAATGCATTTTTAGCTTCAGCAAAAGGTATTTTTTTTTTTTTTTTTTTTAGAAAAAACCCTGCTTATGTACAAACATTCTGACAAGTAATAAACTCGTTCATCTTGAGACCATATAAATAATTCAAGTTTGAGACCACTGTTAGGGTTTTCTGTTTCTTTGAGGTAGCAACAGGAGATATGCCTCATTTCTATCCTTACATTAGTGTCTATAACATCCAAACATGTGGTTAGGTTTGAGCACTAGGACATGGTACTTGAAAAATTATAGGTGTTTGTTTTAAGAACTTCTGGAGTTAATAGCTCACCTGCATGTGCATGAGTATAAGTTGAATTGGTTGATAGCCAGATTCTGGCCCATCTGAACACAATGTAATGCAGAGCACCTCTGGATTTCTTCTACTCTCATCAAGCATTGGGCCAGCTTCTGCTGCCTATATGAAAAGGGAAGGGCTAGCTAGAATTTGTCTTGATAGGAATAAAAAGTTTTATTGTCTGAGTGCTAGTAGTGGAAATTAGAGTTGAGTGGCAGATGGCGATTTTCATTCACTTTTAAAAAGGGGTGATTTCTTCTATCTTCGACCCGCCTTTCTTAAAATACAGATAGTTCTTCTTCCTTAGCCAGTGGCTATCTCTAATATTCTTTACAGGTGAGCACTGATGTGTTGTAGTAACAAAGTAGTCACAGTAGGCCTGGGGAGGAAAAAAGTCTGCTTGTGAATTCTGACTGCCAAAACCTGATAATGTGTTACTCCAAGTGACCATTTGTGATGTAACATTTCTGCTTCAAAATCTACCAATTCATGTCAATAAGAAAAAAAAAATTAAACGGTTCAAATATATTTAATGTGAAGAAGCTGCCCAAGAATTTTATGATACAGATATTCTGCTTGCCTACTTCATGTTTCTGTAAATGTGCAAGTGGGATTTATAGTCTTCACTTGAACTTCTGTCTACATTAAAGACCAGATTTGGTTCTGTTCTGGAGTGGTCATTTATAAGCACTGCCTATGCAGTGGCCTGACAGGGTGGTTAGTTATAGCTCTTGTACAGCTTGGGAGCTAACATGCATGAAGAGCTATGACTTCAGCTATCAACTAATGATAAAGCAAGTATTTGTACTTTAGGAGTCTGTTGCTCTTTTGCTTTCACAGCTGGAGGACCAGTCCTTCCTTCACAGCTCGTGTCTGTGGTCCGTATGCTCATCTCAACAACCACTGCGAGGCTGCTAATTATGCGTTCAGTGGTATTAGGTACTTGTCACAGGCCCCATCTGAGAGAAGCCTCTGAAGGATTTTTTTCACTAAGCTAGCATCCACTGGTAACAAAATCTACAGGAGAGCCATGGCTATTTGTATTGTATTTCTTCATATACAGCTCTCTGCTTTTAGTAACAGAACTTAAGCTGCTCTGACTACCAACAGTCATGTTTGAAGGTGGCTGGGAGAGAAAGAGATGTAATATGCTGGGAGAAGAAGGTGGGCATGATAAGCAATTAAAGTATGTATTCTTCTATGGACTTTGGGTAAATCTGCACACCATATAAAAAGATGAAATTATAATTACTTCTGTTGGGAATTCCACTTTTCTTTCCTGTAATCTCTTCTTTAGCACATGCCCAGGTGATCTATGAGCTGTATTCCTTGCAAACCCCTACATTTTCCTCTTTTCCTTAGATGGAGTGCTGATTTAACCATAAGCAGCATCTTTTCTTTCTCTCCTATCCTCTAAAGAGGACTGTGCATGTTTCCGTGCTTTCTTTCGTGCTGTGGTCTCCTTAAAATAGACATTCCCTTGCCATTCCCCATCTTAGTATTGACTATTACTCTCACTCATCCCGATCTTTATTTTGTAAAACTTTTTTGTTGTTGTTTTTGAAACTTTTCAGCTTTTTCCTGGCAAACAATTCACCTCTCCTGCTTTGTCACCAGCTGCCTCCAGTTTCCTCCACCCAGTAGCCAAATACTGATTATACACGATTGATGAACTTGAGACTCAACTTTCTGGAATGTAAATAAAAGCTTGAATGAAGAGACCTTTGTGGCTGTGCCTACTCTGCTTCTCAAAGAGGCAACAAATCCAGTAAGTTTCCAAGCTAGGCTCCATTCAGTGGTATTCCTAAGCGTTAGACATCTTGGTCTTTGCACAAGTGTGCCATCCAAAGGTAGTACAAAGTGGCTGTAAATCCCAGCTGCCTTTAAGGCTTCAGTTTTACTTGAAAAGTCATGCCAGACACCCTCCCTGTAACAGGTGGGTAGGTTAGATAGCTTGGGCTGTGTATCAGGTAAGGGTCCACACTGAAGGTGAATGAAAATACAAGTCTGCTAAATGATAGTGTGTAATCACGCTTCCTCTGACAGCAGGACTCAGACTGTGCCAAAACCTTTACATGAGTCTGAGCCTGTCTGTGAGAGTGGTAACACTGCAAGAATTTGGATGAAGACCCAGGCCCAAGGCAAATATGTAAATGTATGTGCCAGTGTACCTATTATTTTATTTTTGTCTGTGAGCTTCAAAGACAAGTTTGCAGGTGTTAGTCTGAAGGGATATTTCAGCACCTTTCTGCTTCCCATCTGAATTGACGCTTCTTCCTGTGCTGTAAGCATTTTCAGTAATACCTGTCGTTAGACCAGGTGGTGGAGTTGAAATAAACAGGAAAGTTTTCTGCCATAGGCCTGGAGAAGGGCTTGTGTGTTTTGTTGGGGTTTTTTTACTTATCAGGTGTGTCTGCTGCTCTAATGAAAGACAGCTTCTTCTCCCCCTAACCCCCTGCTTTTGTAAACTCAGATACCTATGTAGAAGACTGCTTTAAAGTCTTTTAAAATCACCAATTATTGATGATTTTTTTTAATTGAAAATTGAAATCTCTCTTTGTCTTGAAGCTTGGGGAAAAAAGCCTTTAAGTATCATTTACTCAGTGATCCTCGATGAATATTGACGTTTATGGTTCATAAGCTAATACTTGTAAGAAATGGAAAGGCAACAAATTAGGGTTTTTTTAATAAATGAACATATGTTGTTTAATGGAAACATAGTTTTCACACACATTCTACATTTTGAGAAGGATACAAAAATGCATAACAAGGGAAGAAGAAAAATCTCTGATGGTTCCAGTAACTTAACAAGGTCAAAATAAAATATTAAGGGCTCATGACTCTCTGGGGGTCATGAAGGTGCTATGATGTGAAATAGGCAGATATATTATAAAAATGAAAGTCAACATAGACTGATTTTAATTAAGATGCAAGCAAGAGAGAAGAAATGAAATTGCTATTGTAAAGAGATTCAGAGAGATTCTAATTGGGAAAAAAAAGATTAGTAAATGAAAATACATGTTTATTCTCAATCATTTAATAGAAATAGTGTTGTGAAAATGGCACATGAAAGCAATTTAAATAATGCTGTCATTATGCTGATAAGGTGCTACTTTTGATTTTTAAAAGGGCAGTAAGAGTTCTTTTTATTTCTATTCCTCGTGCCAAGCTTCTGCTAGCCAGGGTGTTCTTGCTCTAAATTAAAGCTGAAGTCTTTTGTATTTGATGATTATAAAGAACTCACTATTCTTATTAAAAATAATAAAAATTCAAAAGGGAGAAATGCCAAAGTACCCCATTCTGATGTAGTGATTGGTTCAACAGTTAGTTACTGAACATGCAGGCTGTGATTACTGAGAGTAAAATAGCCTGGAAACTGGTACAATGCATGTCTCCTTCACAATTTAGCTTATACTGGTACTCTGTAAAGCAAAAGTCTTCTTTTTCTTCTTGCGGATCTGCTCATCTCAAAGACATATGTGGAGGATCAGGCAAACAGTCTTTCATGCTGTCATGCTGATGACCTTTTTGGATATCCGTTCTATTGATGAGTGAGTTCTTGCCTTCTGTTTGATGGTTCTAAGGAGGCTTAGTTATGCCAAATGCTGAGTGATTGTAGTCAGGAATATTTTACATTAGTGAGTGTTATACTGAGTACTTGTATCCCTATGGCCTCCATGTTTTACCTGTTTCAAATTACAATAATTTGGCTATTATGGTGCACAGGTAAGTCTTAAACCTGGTGTTTTAGACAAATAATTTTTTTTTTTTTAGTTACTTTTTTTATATACATACCTTTTGGCTAAAGGGCAGCAGTGGCTGGATTGGCTTCACTTGCAACACTGAATGCTGGCAGAAGGTGTTCCCATGCTGGGGAGCCAGTCTGTTGTCACTTGTTCTTCTACAAAAGGAGGAGATATTTAGGAGATTAAATATTTGGAAAATTTTATGTTAGAGAATGGCACATCAATATTGCATAAAAAGGCTTTTGTTGCAGGGAAATATAGTGGGATTTATACAAGCTATAAATCTGTAATTCTGTATATGTCACATTTTTTGCAGGTGTAGTCACAGTTCATCTAAGAATTATATACAGTATCTAGTGTAAATGTATATTTTTAACTGCTATGAATAAGGACCCATTCTTGCTGTCTTTTTCTGACCTTTGATTATGAGAATGTAAATTGGAATTTTGCATTTGGAGGTGGTTATTACCAGCAATGAATCATGCAGAATTCAGCAATAATAGTTTCATCACCCTGTTTTACTCAGCAGTAGTCCAAATCCCAGGGCTGGAGGGTGAGTGTATCCTAGCAGAAGGAAACTGATGTTGCAATAATGTTCTTGTAACATTAACATGCTTTAAAATTTGTGGATGAAACTTGACAGCACAGGCTGATGTGTTTGGTAAGGTAGGGAGAGGTAAAAAAGGTTCTTAAAATTCAGAAGAATATGGTAGTGTCAGACACCTTACTTCTGGTGTTATTGATCAAGGTCATCACAAAAGAATTAGTTCAGTAAATAAGACATCTATTCTGAAGATATCTTTATCAGGCAGTCCAGAGACAAGGTGTTTCCAGTATGGTGTTATTACTGACAGTGTAGGAAGTACTAGGTGGGCCCTTTTTTATTATCAGTAAATCACTTGTACCTGCTGTGACCTGTGTGTCAAGTCAGATTTCTCAGTTTCTTCTTACAAGCTTGTCATGTAGCTATTCCTCTCCTTCCTTCTCACCTTCTTGGCTGTTTAAACATTGCTTGTAGCTTTTAGAAAAAAGCAATATGAAGTGCATTTGTGGTGTTACACTGTTTATTAAATCAAAGAAGAAAAATGAGTACTAGAAGGAAGATGGAGATCTCAGTTTGTAAATGAGGCTTAGTTGTTGAGCAGATGCTTAATTGTTAAAAAATTGTCTTGCCTTGACAGATCAATTGGTTAAATATTTGGCTTTGTGTATGGCAAGGAAGAAAAATGGCAAGTACACATAATGCACAGGTATACTGGGCACAGCCATTGCAAAAGCAGGCAGAGGTTCCTATGAGAAGGTAGTTCTCCAGCAGTATGCTGTGTGCCAGAGGACCCGTGCTGTGGTCAAAAGAAGTGTAAGATCATTTTCAACATTAAGTTTTCCATCAAAAGTCATGGAGTATCTGTTGTAATATTTTTCTGCTGTGTGAAGCTTCACTGATTCCACCTTAATTCACCAATAAACTAGACAAGAGTGCCCCAAAGGAGAGAGAAAAGGATGAGGGGATCATGAGAAACCCAGACAAAAATCTTGGTTTTCAGCTTTTCTGAAACATCAGTGTGGTTGCTTTCATAATGAGTTGTGTCTGGGTGTTTTGTGTGGCTGAACCCTGCCTTTCTGTGCACGTAACACTGTACTCTTTTGGCATGTTACACAGTGCTGTGGTCCACAGACTGTGCCAGGCTCTGTATCTTACATTTTTAAGGAGTTACATTGCATATACACATGTGTAGCTTAATAGCAAACGTTACCCCATCCTGTCTCGGAGCTCAGAGTTAGGTACTTCCTAGCACAGAGATATATATAAACTATGTATCAGTTTGGCATGGAAAGTTAAGAGCTCCTAGTGGCTGACCTGCGCTGTTAGCACATTTAGATAGCTTTGCTGGAGAAAGATCCATCCACTGCTATTAAAGCACAATGATACCATCTCTGCCTAAAGTCCCTGAGCTATAATTAAGCTGGGAAACTGGTGAAAGATATACGCTATATAGCTGCTGTATCCTTTAACGCTTCCTTATGCATCCACTGATAGTCACTGTGGGAGATACACTGATCTGACCTGTTGTCGCCATTCTTATGTATATAGCTGGTAGTCAGCTGAGTCAGCACACCTTTACTCCTAGGTCCTGCTTTCTAAAGCCAAGAGCTTCTAAAAGAGAGGAAAAATTTGGGCTATCTGAAATAGGGGATGTTAACATTCTATATTGCAGGTTAAAAACAAAACCAAAACCTGCACCTATGTTACAGGGAGATCGGATAGGAAAATCTTATTAATAGTGTGCTATATTGAGCAGTATATAAATTTGTCTCAACTCCCCTTTCTTACGTTGATTGAAAAGCTTTTTCCCTCTTCTCTTTTGCTTTATGAATACAAGACCCAGCTGGATTTATTATCTAGCTACAGCTGGATCACATTCCATCTTTTTGATTTTAGTGTTAAGGCTAGCAATTAATGAACTTTCAAGAGCTAGAACAGAAGTTTTGATATAAGGTTCCTCAAAGCTCCAAGATTTAGGGCTTCACAAAATGCCTGAATGTTGCAGTCAAATTTTTGTAGTGCACAGGAGTGTCATAAACCTGAATTACTGATTTGCAAAATATTTTGGGTTTTTTAAATGAAACCCCCTTTCTGAACACAAGGTATTAAGTCCTGACCCTTCAAGCTGCCTGGTACCTTCTATTCCCACTACACAGAGTAAGTAAATCAGCAGCTACTGGACTGGGTATTTGCTTATGTGATTTTTTTTAATGCAGTTTCCATTAAAGCAGCATGTGCTGTTATGATGGGACAAATTATTAGAAGCTATGTAGTAAACCTCCCCTCCTCCAAATACATGACATTTAATATTCAGTGGACTTACATCATATATATATATAAAATGTAATTTCATTGGTGATGAATTTCCAAGGATTATGTGGAAGACTTAAATTATGTGTAATTTGTATAAATACCTATTTCTTGAGAGCATACTCTCTGTAGCTCCTGATCTCCTGCCAGGCAAACCAAGATGATGGACAGCTTTTAACATCATGCTGTGATAGCTCTCTATTTGTTTTATTTTGCAATCTGAAGCATGTAGTTAGAGTGCTCCATGTTGATAAACTTATTTTCTGAAAGAGTATTGAACCCTTTGATGTCTTAACAAAAATGGATAGACAAATTTCAGTTCTAAGCTTCTTCATATTCACTTGTGTCCAACATATTGGTGCATGTTAGAAATTTTGCTTAAGTTTAGAGAATAACAGCAAATAATGAAATATAGCTGGCTGTTGTGGATGAAACTTCCAGCTGGAAGATAAATTAAACCATGGAAATAATGATTGACAGGCATGTTTTTTTCTCCTGTTCCATTCTGACACTAAAAACAGGATTAAATAAGTAAACCATTGATAAATGAAGTTAACTGGAGGATGGAGGTAAGCAGATGTCAGCTTGGTGTGAATTTACAAAGTTATGTAGACAAACAATAGATGTTTTTATTTAGATTGTACAGAGAGAAGAGTCAGGATCCCGAACTCTCATTACAAAGCATGTTGCTGTATCAGAACATGTTATTTAACAGGGGGAGCATTTTACATATTTTTACTGTAGAACCCCTGGTCATTTTGGTAGTAGATATGTACATCTAAGAATGGGAAAGAGAAAAGCTTTAGGTCTGATACAGAATGTTGGATGTTGGGTTCAGGCCTTTCCTGGTGTTTCTGAGTGAGTGCCTGAAGAGACAAGCTCTACATCACTGGCCATAAAAAATAAGGTTATAACCCGTTTTCCTTCAATTGAACTAACAGTTGACTGTCAAAGTGTAGAATCATGCTATGCTGCAGTAGCATTTTAGGTCCATGTGTGATACCACAGGATTTCTAGGATAGGAAACATCAGGTTTTTATGGAACTCTCCAAGAGCTGTTTCCATCAATGAAGTTCCTGGAGTGACCACTGTGGTGGCTTTCCATATTGCAGTTTGAGTGATTTCTCCTGCAGTTTGAAAAAGTATTGAATATAAGAGGTTTTCCGGGCATGCTGTTACGTAACGTGGCTGGGTAGTGCTATTGCACATTGCTAAACAGTTGTTTTATTTCCTTTTGGAATTGATGGATTAGCTCATTCACTAAGCTCAAGAAAGAAAACATGAAAGAAAAAAAAAATCCATTAAATTCCCTTATACATTGATTTTAAAAATAAACCCAAAAAAATGAAGTGCAAAACTATATTAAAGTGTATTATTTTTAATTATTAGTATAACAGTAAATCTTTAAGCACTACAACTTAAAAAATCAACACAATGTGTGATTTGTTCTAGGACTACAAAATGTGGAGGATGTGTATAGGTTATATACAGGCTTGTTTGCATATAAAAATTATTTCAAAAAAAGGTTGTAAGAGCTATAATGAAAAAAAAAAAATGTTCAAACATGGAAGTATTATGGAATAGTTATTTTGGAACAGCTATTCCTGTTCAGTTAAGTTACAGTAATGTAGATCATTGACTTGAAAGGTGTATAAATACAGTATTAATTATACTCATTTGTCAAGTAACACTAAGCTTCTCCTTTTTCTTTTTCATTTCTACTGGATATATTCTTGAATGCTGATTGCTGGCTTTTTTCAGAGACAGAATGCATTCTTGACATCAGAAATTTAAAACTGAACTTGTAATTTTCAAGGTTTTTTCTTCTTTTATTTAGTTTTGTTTTGTTTAGCCCAGGAGCTGATCACATGATGGTTTAGCAATAAGAGGATAAAATGATATGAAGATAAAGATGATTAATTTCTGAGTAAAACTTTGCTAAACAAAACAGGTCATTATTAATTGGAAGTGTTCATATTGTGCATGTGAGAGGTGCAGTCAGGAGTGGAGGTCTACTTTGCTGAATGTTGTTGAACAGGATATTATAATTACTGCTGTATCATTTATCCTGACAATACATTTATAGAGAGATTGGGTGAAAAGGGCACAGGGAATTTGGTAGTTATATAAATATAGAATAAATAATATCTGGGGACCCAAAAAATCTTATAACTTGAAGAATGCTAAAAGGATGAGGGTAGTGGGTATAAACTACAGTAGAAATGGTGAAAAATTGACACACTGTTGCTGATTACATGTATCAGAATGTGTGTATATGTTTAAGAAAATAAAAGGAATGAGAGTGTTTAGGAAAATAGCAGGAGTTTGCTCCCCACCCCTGATGAACTGTTTCTTCTTTAATTCTTTTAACTAAGAAGAAGGAGGCACATTGTCTTTAAAGAGTCACTGCAGAGGGCTCTGCTCGTGAAAACCTTTTTTGTCTTGTATTTGTTTTAGATCCTTTGATCTCTGTTCATTTGATGAGTAGGTGTCATCACTTGGTGTTACAATTGCTTCCTCATGCTCAGTAATAAATATATTCACTGAAAAGTGCAATTTAAAATTTATGTTAATCACAGTTATTGGCAAGTATTGTAGCCTTAATGGTGAAAATGAGGAAGAGTCTGGTTCAGGTTGATCTTTTTAAAAATAATTTATTTGGCTTATCAGTATGCATAATAAGCTTATGGAAATAGACTTTTCAAAAATTAAATAAGAAAAAACTCAATATAAAATGATTGTAAGTGTAATTGAGTGGTGTAATTTACTTTCACTTTACAGGAAAAGGCTTTCAGCTCCACCTCTTAAGCTGCTTTAGAAAACTGCACACTGACTCCTGGCAGTAGTGTATTGATTGAAAGGGTACAAAGCATCTAGAAAGCATAAGTGTTCATAAATTTGTCTGAAAGGGATGTATCTTATAGAAAGAAATGCCATCACTGTCTCAGGTTTGTAAGAAGTATATTGACTTCAAAAGTACTGGATATGCTAAAATATATAATAAAAAACTTAATATTTGCAAGATTTCTTTAAAAACTCTGTTTTTCGTCACCATATAAATACTTAACTAATTTTCACAGCACCTCTTTCACAACTGGGAAGAAATTATGCGGAAAAATGGAACCACTCAGCTACTGGCATAGAATAAAATTAAAATCATCATGGAATAAAAATAGAAGATTTTTCAGGAAACATTCTCATTTCATTAGAGAATGAATTGAGATTCCCCCCATGGACCTCATTGGGAACTTTGGCTCATATAAGGGATATGTTTCCCTCCCCCTCCCCCCCCCGCCTCGGTTTACCTTATTTAGTTTTTTGTAAAAGTGTGTCACAAATTTGCCTTATACATTTTTGGTTCCTTATATTAAATCAGTTTAGGACATGCTTTGTCTCAGTAAAATTTAGATATATTTCTTGTTTATCCCTCCTTTCTCATATGCGCTCTCCCTCCAAATGTAAAGCTTTGCTATGCCTAGGCTTGAGGTTAGATAGACTTATGCTTAAACCAGTTAAATAACTGCAGGAAATGTCAATTACATGAACAGTGTTATTGTGGATTTATGTTCTGACAGTTACTTAGTCTGATACTGACTTTCCCCATCCTTGATGATCAGACTGTTCCCTAGTAAACATTTCTGAACAGATTTATTCACTGCTATGTACTTAAAGAAGTTGATGCTGTTCATTTCTGGGGCTGTGGAGCACCATTTGGAACAGCAGCTGCTGAGGTAATGATTTGGATGTGTCCCCTACCATCCCTGAAAGGAGAAACATCATGGGCGCACAAAACCTTTCCAAAATATCAATGACATGCAAGCCTGAAAGCATTTGCATATTTTATTTTAACAGATTTTTTCCTACCCTGAATATGCTTATCCTGCTTGCAGATAGTGAGTCTGATAGTGTAATGTCAAGCAGGAATGACTTCAGGACTTTTTTGTGTATCTCAGGCTTCCATAAGTGCATGAGCAAGGGCATTTTCTTTCTGATTACCTGACAGGTTGTGACAAACTTAAAGAAATACGATCTTATGGGTAAGACTCGGTAGTCAGCTCAGTTTACTGTATCCTGTGATTTACTGGAGCCTGCAGTCCATGCAATGGGAGATGCCAGCTCTCATTTGAGGGGAACTCTAGGATAAAGAATGAGAAATCTGCTTTCAGGCCTGGACCTTATTTCAGCTTTCTGAAATACTGAGAAAAAAAGAGTTTTGTAGTGAGATTATTAGTTGAAACCAAACCAAATTTTAGTCCATTCTGTCTTCATCCCACTGCTCCTCCCAAAACAACCCAGACCTCCACCTTTCTACCCAGTGAATACATTGGTCTTTATAATCTGTAATCCTAAGGAACAAAAGCTTGGAGAAATTCAGCTGAGTCTTACTCTCAGAAAACCTGTAAGTCTTCTATGAGAAGTTAATTCTAGGACTACCTGACTATCAGAGCAACGTAAAGTTCACATCAGTACAGATGTTCCGATAAATGTCTGAATCTGTAGTACTGTCGGATTCACATTTTCAGGGATTTTTCTTTGGTCAGGCTTAGTAAGAGGAATATAAAAATCAACCTTATAATGGCACAAGTATGAGGGGAGTATCTCCAACCCTTCACATCATGTTATCAAACTGTCTTGCTCATGCTGGTCTCTTGTGCTCCCTTCCTTTGGAAATAGTAGAATAAATGTAGCAGAAAGTAGGTGAGCTGAAAAAGTATGAAATCTGTGTCTTGGGAAATTCCTAAGATAAAGATTTGAACTCTTAAGTTTAGTATAATCCTTTTATTCTTATGTTTGGTTTTATGAATTTGGTAAGTTGTTCTGTGGACCCATGTAAACTTTGAATGTCCTATGTGGAAGAACTCCAGACTTTGAATGTGTTATGCAAAGAGATGCCTTTTTCAGTTGCTTTTGAACTTGTCATCCGCTAGTTTAATTTTGAACACCCTACCTCTTATATTGAAATAAACAGTGAAAATTAATTTTTTATACATGTGTGAAATCTGAAGTGACATAAAGCTCTTTATCATTCTGCCACAGTCAAATCTTTTCCAGCCTGAAGAGTCAGAGGGTAGTTGGCCAATCCTTGTATAGGATAGCCTACCTATCTTCGGTCATCCACATTGTCTTTTATTACTGTTTTCCAGTCCTCTGGTAATCTTGTAAAAATGTATCAGAAATTAAAACAGTTGTCAAGGGATGGATGCATTTTATATTTATTTCACTGAAATTAGCAGGTATTCTCAGTTCCTTAAATTTGCTTTTCTTTTTCATTCATGGTATTTGCATGCTTTTATGAGAGTTGAGTTGACTGGCCCAATATATAACATATTATCCTGTGTCTGCTAGTATTGTTCTTTTTAATAGTTTCTACCAATTTGCCTAGTGCAGATCTCAGACTGCCTGAATTTCTTTGGCTTTCTCTTAGGTACATTTATAAAACTGGTATGTTGTAAACCATTTTGCAGTCCTGTGATTCTGAGGCAGTTTTAAAAGAGGCAGTTACTCATACTGCTGTTTCATCCATGAGTTCCTTAAGAATGCTTTCATAGTATTCTCTGACCTGACAAATTGTTATTGTTCATACGTTCTGTAGCCTCTTCTACTGAAATCTCTGTCTGAAATGGGTGATCCAAGCAGTACCTCATAAAGACATGGCAGGTTCTCCAGGTTCTGGGTTCTCTCTTTGCAGAGCTCAAAATATTTGATTATTTTCTGCTGTGAGTCTATTGGCCAGACTGGCAGGCATTGCATTCAGATGCGAAAAAGGGGCTGTGGTTAGTTCTTGTCTCTTCTGATAGTCATTTCCCAGGCTATCTATTGGCTTACCTAATTGTGGTTTGTTTTCTTTTGTTTTGTGTTGCCTTTTTTTTTTTAACTTATTTAATGCTCATGAGCTTATGACTCTCTTTACTTTCTTCATTTGGACATGACTCCAGCTTTCAGAAGGATGTTTTCTTGTTTCTTACAGCCTCTCGTACCCTGTTGTTCAGGTACACTGGCTTCCTTTTTCACTTTCTCAAATCTTTGCTCTGTGTCACGTATTTGTGCTCAGCCTCCACCATGGTATCTCTGTTTACCATATTGCCTGGCAAGGCTTAATTTCTCTTAGCTTCCCCATTTAGCTAGTTTCCTTTTAGCAAGATTTAATGTATCCTCCAGGGTGACTTAAAAATCAAATTTTGAAGGTTTTATCAGGCCTGTCAAAATTTCCTGGGATGTGTATATCAACACTACCTACAGTTACAAACCCATTAAAAAAGTCCAAACTGTAAAAACAGAGAATGAATGTGTAAGCACGTGTGTCTGTTCATCATAGATAGGGAGCAGATAATCATTTTTGACAAGAAGAATAATTCTAAGTGTAGAATCTAGGTAGTAAAATCTGATTTTTGTTTGCTTTTATCAGGCTCTAAACTAGCAGAAACTGTCCCTTCAGATGTGATGCTGCTGGCTCCAGCACCTGTGGCTGCCTGAGGGTCAGCCAAGCTGCCCTTGCACCCAGTGAGTCTGGGAAGTGAGGTCTCAGTATTGAGCTACTGCAGTTTGGAATTTGGATGGAGATGTTTTAGGAAGACAGCTTGTATAATTAGACTTTTTTTTTTTTTTTAACCAAAGTGGGACAACTGTATTACTGGAAGAATCTGGAGCACGCCTCTAAAATGGCATGTGTTTGGCACAGCTGACTCTGATAGATCCAGCTGAGGAGTCAAGAAGTGTTAGTGAAGGGCTTTAATAAGTGTGGACTGATGTGGTCTACACAAGCTTAGTAAAGTCCTGTCACTTAGCTGTGCTATTGTTTTTAATGAGAAAGCTTTTTAGAGTCAGAAATGTAAGGGTAATTGGATTGCATCATAACACATCACTGGCACACTGCTGCTCAAAGGGAAACAAAACTGAGAGGGATCAGTGATTTGTAAATATTGTAGTCGAAGAATGTAAAAGAATTTCAGAAAATATGAAACAGCGAGGAGACATTCTTTTTTTTAAACCAAAATGGTGCAGTTTGTTTAAATTTAATAGTAGGTTACAGATACATGTACTCAGAAAGTGTCACATTACCCAGCCATTAATCTTGATCTGACCTGTTCCAAGCAAGAAATGCTTGTTCTGTGAACTTTCTTCTTTACACTTCAGATGCGAGCTCTCTTTATGATAATACAGGATTTTCCATGCTGTCTTTCTGAAACCTCCCCTGTGTGTTTGAAATTTACGACATTGAGCTTTATCTGAAAGTGAATTTATTTTTAGACCTTGCAAGAGAATAGTTCAACTTTGTGAGGAACATGCAGAAACTGAACAGCCTGGAAATATCCCTCTCTCAGAAGCGCCTCTTCTTGGCCAGTCACTCTTGCTTTCAGTTTGGCCACACCATCAAGAGGTACATGGTGTGTGCCAAAGTACTTATTTGGTTTCAGGTTGCTTATTTATAGTTTATTAATATTTTTTCATATGATTTGAAGGACTAGGACTCTATGTTATTTCAAATAAATCTTACACTGAAAAGTATTCCTGTTAATGGCTAGGGAGGTGTGTTCAAGAAGCAGCAGAGGTACCACTCCAGGGGCTTTCATCTGACAGGATGATGTGTCCCCACCTCTCCCTTTCTGGAGGCAACTCTGTGTGGAGTATGTTCATCCTGAGTGCACCTGCCCTGCTTTGTGTGGCTCTCTTCTGCCTTAGCAAGCCCGGTGCCGTTGATCACCATTTTCACCTTGATGATGGTATACCTTTTCACCTTGCTCAGAGTAGTCCCCAGTGCTTGAGAAGATGTGTAGGATAATAGAGAGGGGGTGGTTTTAAGCCTGATTTAGAGTGGAGTCACAGCATGAAGATCCAGGAGGCAGCTTGAACAGACTGAACATCTTGATGCTGCCAGAGAGAGGGGGTGTCCCAGCCTGCTGCTTGCTCCTGGTCTCTGCTCTTCCTGCCGCCATGCAAGGCTTTGGCACTCATCTTGTCCTTCTGTGAGCTGGCAGCCGGCACCATTTGAGAAACAGGGCTGACAGTAAAAAACAGAAATCTCATTCTAGCCTTTGCTTAGCCATGGTCTCCTCTCCTTAAATATGCTATTTTTGTTTCTCTTCATACACTTCGCATGGCATGTTGATAATTTCTGACAGCTTTGCTTTTCAGAGGCTTTCCAAAATGTCCATGTCTTTCTCTTCAGTTCTTCCCTTGCCCCCCCACCTCCCCTCTGCCCCTCATTCATAACTGTAAAATCTTTTAGTGTATCTATAATTTCTTTCATGTAAGAAGCACTGTTAACTTTATTAGTTGTATATGGATTCTGCTAATTTCTTAGTATCTGAGGCATTCTTGGATTTTAATAGAGCATCTTTGGATATTGTTTTGAATTTTGGCACAGCTGATCATACTGGGAGCTTTCTGAGAAAAAAAAAAAAAAGGAAAATATTCTGTATTACAAACAGAGCAAAAATGATGCAAAGGATTGTCTTTTACCAAATTATGGTAAGCCGTAAAATTACAGAGTTGAGAGTCTAGGTGCACATTTTCATGGGCTACTGTCAACATCAATATTAAAATATAATTATCAAGCATATGATGTAATGCTACTTTGCAAAAAATAAAATACACAGTTTGTGCTTAGAATATTGCCACATCTCTGAAACTGCATTTTATTAGGCGAGTTAACTGGAACTCCAGAAAACTATTTAAATGAAATGTGCTTATTAAACAGAGATAGCAATACTCCTATAGTACCAAAGGATTAAAAAAAAAAAAAAAAAAAGTGGGGGGGGGGG
>JAWWEE010000074.1:33803991-33979951 GCA_035221455.1 Xenops minutus
CCCCCGCCCCCCCAGTTTCTGTAAAGCACTCTGGAAGTTTTCACTAACAACTTCTGTCTTCTTAACTGACATATGGAGAAGCCACGATGTTGGCATGAAGTTATCTCCTGGTAACTGTGCCAGGAGAGTGTTATTTTGCAGCATTGTTTAATACAGGAAACTGCTTTGCCTTTTGTCTGTAATTTCAGTTTTTCTGAATGTTTGTTTTTATATCCATAATGTTAATATTGACAGCTTCTGCATTTTGAAATGCCTAATAAAAAGGATAATAGTATGAAGAAATATTTTTTGTTGATCTTGTATTTCTTTTTTAATTCCTTCTCCTTTATGTGTCTTTTATGAGTTCTCTGGGGCAGATATTGAAGAAAAGCTGTTCTAGGAAAAATTGCAATATAGAAATGCCAACTTTTAATGTCTGAAAAGCTTCTATTAGTGTTAACATTAAGATCAATTTTAGCTGTGTAACAATGAACTGGGTGTTTCTCTGTTAACACAGAATTCAAAACTGTCAGTTCAGGTCAAATCCTGATTCTTTGCTCATGGGAGCAATAGGCAAGTTAAGAAGGTGGAAGTGAGTTTTCCACATTCCTCCGTGTTTCCTGATCTACACACTGAGCACACTGATTTGGGAAGTATAAAGGCTTCAAAGTCCTTTTAGATAATAACAGCCAACATTTTTGATAGCAAATCGTATATAAAAATCCTGGCACTGTTGAAGTCAGCATTAAAAGGTCCCACTGGCTTGAGTAGAGCTGGATTTCACATGCAGTGTTTGAAGCACCATGAGGACATTGATTGATTCTCTCTTACCCTGTCCAAGAGGTGGGTTGCCTTTAATTTGCAGACCAAGACAGTAGGGTAAAATAACTGGGTCCTTCCTTCACAGAGACTTGTTAAGTGCTAGGGTGGGAATTTGGAGTTTCCTTGACGTCAGCAGTCAGTTCATGCCTGACACCATGTTTTACAGAGCATTTTTGTGTGTTATGTTGATACTCCATTCTTTGACCTTGTTTTTACTTGACCATCTTTTTACTGACCAATTCATTTATCATGTGCTTCTCTAGAGCTTTTTTTCCCTTAGTTAATTTACAGCAGTTCTATTTCTGGCCATTAGATTTCCTCTCCTCCTTTTATGGTTGTAACAGAGCACACATGTAAATCATCCTTCAGACTGCATACACTGGCTGCCTTCTTCCTGCAAAATATGAGCAACTCTACCCTGTCACAGTTATGCACTGACATGTAGCAGATGTATTACCGTTGTTCCAAAAGTACTATTTTCTTGAGGTTTTTAAATCGTTTTAAAATAATTTTACTAGTCTTCAGTCTCCATGAACTTAATAATTCTAACATGGTAAATATTAGTTGAAGTAGTTGGAAGCAATCTGCACAACTTACTTTTTATATTGCTGCTGGTTGCGGACTATTCAGTTGGGTGATGTGAAATTCATTTATCTGTCTTGGTTGTACATTGTATTCTACACAAAAACTTAAATTACTTTCATAACAAAGACATCATGTGAACAATGGTGGACATGCCTGCTGTATCCAACATCTTATGCTGTGCTTCTGGGAACAAATAATACACTATCTTTTTAAATTTCCTATTCATTTCCCCAGTCCGTTCCTTGCTGTACTTGTTCTCAGTTTAATGCTAGCTTCTTTCCTCTATCAAATGAGATCTTTTGGAGTACCTCGGCATGTGTTGTGATTTAATAGTCATTAACTGGGTTTTCTCTGTGGACAAAGAAAGACAGGCACAGCCAGAATTCCCTGGGTCCCTCCATCCTTTCTCTTCTGCCCTGGAGCCTTGAGCTCAAGCTTTATAACAGCTGAGGTCTTATCTGTGTTCCTTGGTATTTGACGTGATGGTTCATCACTTGGTAAAAGACAGTACTCAGTTCTTTAAGAGTTGTGTTCAATGATTTTGTAACAGTGTCAGATGGCTCAGGGTAAGTGAGCTGAATCTGAGTTTGAACACAAATTTTCTATGGTTGATAGTCCCTATAGTTCTGTTTTTCACTTGTAAAGTCATGCTGAAATTTGCAAGTTTAATTCTTTATAACAAAATGTTGAAATGTGGCAGCTTGGTAATTGAATTGCCACTTGCTTTCTGCTAAGCATTATAATCAGTTTTGGCTCCAAACTGAAACCTGTTCTCAAGTACTCCTGCATTTTGATCTGGGACAAATCCAAAATCCACCAAGTATTTATCACTTGGTTCTGGCTGGGAAGGCATCAGGAACAGTGATCTTTACCAGACCTCAATGTAAGAGGGAATGATGTCTTTGTAAAAAATAATTTTGTGAGATTTCTACTAATTTGGTGCAGTTATTTTTCAGAGTTACTGCCTTTCCCATCACCTTGGATTGCTCTTGCTGCCAAAGCAGTTGCTTGATCCGTGCTTAAAAACCCACTGAAGTGTAAAACCCACTGAAGTCTGTACCCAAACTAGTGCCTCTCAGTATACCTTTTCCTCTGTTATCACACCACTATTGATAGATATATTTCCAAAGTGGAGGGGAGGGAAGGACAGAGGAGGAACTGCCATCTGTGTGACCAGCTTCATTCATTATATGCTCAGTAATGCATTCTCTGACTGTAGTGGCCTATTCATTTTAAATGGTATTATTGCTGTTCATGGAGGCATAGCTGAAATGCTAGCTTGAGCATTAGATCATGTATATTTAAATGCTAACAGTTGTAAAAAATGGTGAGCACTTCCTAGCTGTGTAATTTTTTACTGAAATGATTGCATGCATTGATGCTATATTCTTATGTGTTTGAATAATCCATAGGTTGCTTTGACTCAAAAATAGGAATATATATTTTTATGTATATACCTGAGTATGCCAAGGAGAATGCAAGTCACTTCTCTAGAAATTTTGGAAATCCACCCAGATAGATACAAACTCTAATATTCAGTGATTCTTCAGTTCCCTGAAATATTGACTGATATGTAATAGAAGATGATAGCAGGGTTCATTCAAAAAATTTTGAGTATTCATTGACATCTAAGAGTGCTTGATTCTGTAATTATTGAAATACAAGTGTACTTGCTTTTTATGGAGGAATTCAGTATTACTGGAAAACCATTTACATCAGCACTCACTCTTCCTGCATTGTGCCTGCATTGTGAACAGGCCAGATGGTGCTTTGCTGCATGTGAGCACAGTAATAATTGCAGTTCTCAAAGTGAATGACTACGTTTTGCAGCATGACACCAATTTTAGATGAAAATGAGGCCTGGTGTATTGACAGGCACAAGCAGAGTAAAGCCATGGCCCACAGAGGGGGAGTGGACTTGCTTTCTGGCTATTCCCTCCTATTATTTCTTATGTACATTAGCAAATGTCTATGTAAATTAGGGCTATTTGAAGACATGTTTGAGTGGGGTGAAGTTTCAGAAATTATTCCCTGTCTTCCCCAAGGCTGTATGTTTCAGGATTCTTACAAATTTCTTACAGTATTATTTAAAGGAATTAAGCGTGATAAGTGTTAGTATGTATTTTGAAATTAAAGTTTTGATTGGTAGAGCTGGAGAACGTTTTGCTGCCAATTACCTATTATCACCTACTCAAAAACATTTGTTTCTTAACTCTACCCCAGGTTGTTTTCAGTCTCCAAATAATTTGACCAACTTTTAACTGTCAAGTGCATTTTTGCTCCCCTGTTCTGCCCAAAGTCTCATCAGTAGTCTCCTAGTGTGCTCAGAAACTAGTAAGCATCTATCCTTGGCTCCCACTCTTTTCACTTTATCCCTCTTCCCAGGACACCTTTTCTCCTTTCTCCATTCTGATTGAAACCACAGTGTCCAGCTATATTGTCTCTCTGCTTCCACTGTCCTCTTTTGAGGTCCCAGATTTGCCTGGCCTTTTTGAGTGGGAGGGGAGGAGATGTTGGAGGGAAGTTATCAGCTTCAGCAGGTCTTCGTAGGAGAGAGGGATGGGGAATTGGGGAGGGGAAGGGGGCTGGGGTGGGTGAAGGTTGCTAGGGATTAGGTTTCCATCTGCCAGTCTCTCATCTGTCCTTAACCTGGTCCTGGACTGCCAGTGCTCCCCTCCTTTGCTGCTGTTGAAAAGAATCAAGAAAGCATGGGCTTTTGTTTGTTTAAAAGCATAAAAGAAAGAGGGAATTAAGCTCATTAGTCCTTCCTTATTAGTCACCATTGAATGTAGAGAGTAAGCCTGAGTAAATGCAGGCTTGAAAAAATGGTGTAAAATCATTCAATAGCAGCAGTTAAGGGGAAGCTGGAAATCCTTTTTTTTTTTTTTTTTTCCCCCCTGCAAATTTGAAAAATACTGAAAGTAGATGATTTTCCATCAGAGCACAAAAATGAAAATCTGGGTATGTACAATTGTATCATCAGTCACTCGTTTCCCTATTTTGATGGTCAAAAGAATCCTAATACTTTTGAAGCAAAAATTTTAATTAATTCTTTGGTTGACACTGCAGTACAAACTACAGACTTGGATTGTGTATTGCTGTGTGAATTCTTAGAGCAAACTTGTTACTTTAAGTAAGTGCTAGGAGGTAACGTATATGGATAAAGTACAAGAATATTCTCAAATAACTATTTGTGTTTAGTAGGATGTTGTTTTACTTGCAAGACAAGTTTCTGTTTTCCTGCTCTTGGCTTTGTCTTTGATCAATGCTGTGCTAGAAAATAGACCAAATTCTGTGTTATCTCCTCTGATAAAAAAAAAAAAAAAAATGTTTTCTTGATTGTAATCATGGAAAGAGAATTCCTGTTGACAAGTTACTGGGTTTACCATCAGTAGAAATTGTCTGGGTGCTGAGAGTGCTTAGTTAACTTAATCTTTATGATACAGAATGTCTAAATGTGGGATGCAAGTAGTATGCTAAGATATTTTGAATGTACCAAATAGGCAGCATTTGACAATGAAACAGTGTAGATTTTCAGAAAAATGCAAAAGCCAGGTGCCAGTAGCCTAAAAATACATAAGTAAACTTGTTACTGCTGCTACTGAAAATGAGATGTATCAATGTTTTGGTGACTGCTGCTACCAGTTGCCACTTTGCAAACTGAAGATATTAACAGAAAAATGATCTTGGGAAAGCAGTAATTAGTGCATTCTTAACACATTTACATACTTGATGAGTACAAGTGGTGTAGCAGCCAGAGTGATATATTACTAGTGGCTTAGTACTGTGCCCCCCTCTGCCCCTCACTGCAGCCACATGCTCTTACAGAGAGCAAGAAGTCCTGGAGCTTTTAGAGTGATGGGAACAACTCCTTCAAACCACAGCCATTCTGTTTGCCCTGTACATTAGATTAGAAAAGCAAATGTGCGACTTCAGTGAGGTGCTGTGTGCTTGTAGTTTCAGCAGTGCCACTGCCTGAGAGCTTTAGCACCCGTGCAGGCCTGGTGTGCTGAACAGTGAGTGCAAGGGCTGGGATGCTGCTGGGTCACCATCATAGATAGCTCCAGTGCTGCCATTCCGTGTCTGAGGGGGTCTTCCAAGCTGCTGACAAGATTTTTCTCTGGTGTGTGCATATTGGAATCCAATTTGCATCAAAAATCCTGTGAGCTTGGGTTGGCGGTGGCAGGTGGAGGTGATCTCTGGCAAATGGAACATGTAGAAAAGAAATGGACACTAAATTTCACCTCATAAGACAGTACTACTGTTTTCCTCTTGTTTTGTTTTGAAGGCAGTCACTTTTAAAGATTTAGTATAAATGAGGGAGTTGCTCCTGACATTCTTTGAAATTCTGAGTGTGAGTGTGGGTCGTTAGTATTTCTCCTTGAGCTACTGGTCTCCATTGTATTTTTACATGATTTGCATGCTATTGAAGGCACCAGTTTCAATGAAGACATTTTCACGCAGGGCTTCAAGACAATAAAAGAAAACAGACATTTGTTTACAGAACTTTCAACAACACCTTAATTAATGTGTTTCATTTTTTAGTATCCTTTTATCTACATATCTAAAATTAAATTAAGTCTCCATTACTAAAATTAGAAGAATCATTGGATTAGAAGTGCTTTCTTTCTGATCCTTAACTGAATGAAAGGAGCTTCTTTTGATAAAACCATAATAGAATTAAATGCTCTGCATCTCGCAACCTGAAGTCTTATGGATGGAGTATTAAGTTTATTATATCCATCAGACTAAAAACACCTTAAAAGGTGGGACAGAACTCTCTGCACAGGGGAATAACGTTTATGTGAGTAAGAGAGATTAGTCATTCGGCCCCAGTATTATCCTCAAATACTGGATTTTTGTTCGAGGTAGCCTTTCTACCTTGTAGAAACAGAACTCCTGTTATATTCAATGTAAGTTTTGTTTGTTTGAGGCAGCATGCATTTCATAAACTTCATTGGATTACACTGATGCTTAATACAAAGCTTGTGCTTAAGTATTTTTACTAATTGGGACCATAACATTTAGCATCATTTAGCTCTGGCATCTTAAGGACTTCAGGATTAAATCTACTTCTTGGCACTGTTACTCAATATATGTGTTTTGTGTGATTAACTATTTGCATGTTTCTAAAATGCTTTCTTTTCCACTTCAGTAACCATCCATAGCTAAATCCCAGCCTGGGGTTTTTTGTGCCTCAGAGGCATCGAGTGAATCTCCAATAGGAGTGGTGTAGGGGAAGAGCAACAATCCCAAAAGCATCTCTGCCTTTACAGGTCTGAGCTTGAGGATTGGATGGAAACATAAGAAAATAGGCTCCAAACGTCACATTTCTCTATGAGATATATCAAGTTAGCTGGCCTGAAATTATTCTAGTATTAAAAGGCAATATCATTTTTCAATGAATGGCTACATTTTTCCATGATTTAAAAGTAGCAAAATCAAAAACCTCCAGAGCAGTTTAGCATAGCTTGCCCTTAGGAAGATTGAATCCTGCAAATTTATTGGGGGCTGGAGATTTCTTTGGTGTGAAATGGACTGTGGACAAGGCCTTTTCTACCTGCTGTCGAGAGGCCCCAGAGGATGAGACTGAGAGGTGGGTGATTGAAAACTGACTGTTTTTCGAGGACTTTGACTCACAATCTGTGCCTGTCCCACACTGATGTTATTGGGTGAGCTGGGATGGTGCAGCACGATGTAGGACAGGAAAGAGTTCTCTTTGGAAACAGCCTAGTTCCTTACCTAGGAGAAATGGCATGGGACCACTGCTGGGCCCAGTTGAGTTTCATCTGGACAAGGTGTGTTTAAGAAGTGCCTGAGTTCTGTCCATGTTTTTACAAACAGTACTGCAGTGGAGTGAAAAGTCTCCTTTCAAAACTATTCATCCAGTCTTGCCAAAGAGCTAGGGCACAAGTTAAGAGGACTATGTTTTTGTGTAGATAAGCCTGTTATGTAGCTGTATGTGCCAAAATTTTCATGTATCAAAACATTCAAAAATTCAAAATAAAGAGAATAAAAAGCCATCTCGTTGACACAATTTCAATTGTTGAATGTTTTTTGGGGCGTGACATTTATGCAGTTTTGGCTTTATCTATGAAGTTGTCTTTGAGACATATGAGCATAATCAGCATTTGCTCTTCTTACAAACCAAGTGACATAGGAGGGAAAGCTGGTGTTTAAATTTCTTTCCTATAATTGGGTCATTCTCCATGAAGAAATTTTCTGACTGCACTTAGGTTATTTTAGTATGATGCAATGTATTCGGTAATGTGAGCAAGTCTCTTTCATGTTTGATGTGTCATTTTTATAAACAGAACTGTAGAGGAGTATCTTTGAAAACTGCTAAAGCAATATTTGCAATGTTTGTGACCTTCTTTAATTAGTGCCTGTTCAAGCTAATGCATCTTTTATGTGAGCAGTTCCCAAATTTACCTGCTTTGGACTCTTTTCTGCCTTCCAGCCTTGAAACACCACTCCAGATGTAAGTGGAATTGCTTTTCTGAAGTTGAGACATCCCTTGAAACCCTGTTTCTGAGTGTTGGAACCCCACCTGCGCTTGTGGACGCACATTCAGATCTGACCCTTTATGCCGTAGTGTTAAAGCCTGACTGGCCTTGCTTTAAACTGCTGTGGCATACTGCTGTGTTTGTCACAACAGGTGACAAATTTGAGATTTATCCAGCAGGAGAAGTCCCAGGCCTGCATGAAGAAGGCAATTTGTTGTCATTCAGGGAAAAAACAGGCATCTACTAGGAAGAGCAAGAACCTCTAAGGAAAGGTGCAGTGGGAGGTACTGACTGTGTAATGATTTCAGCTCCACAGTTTACCTGAAGTGTTTATTCAGAAAGGTTGGTAAGAACATACTTGTGGTGGAAAATGTGCTTAATAAGAAAAGCAGGCAGACCTAAAGATAAATCAGGCAAGTGAGTACCCAGGTTATGTAGTTGTAGTCTTAGACTGAGTCTGTTTAATTCTAATTTTACACTTGGTTTTAAGAAATAATGTAGGTTAGGGCTTAAATCTTAGGCAAACTGCTAATTACAGTGTACTTGCTCCTATTGTTTCTTTTTAGGTTGGAAGAGGCTTGAGATGGTAAAGGCTAGTCAAGTTCACAGAGGGGCAGGAAACATTTCCTTGTGTACAGTGAAGCACTGATCTGAAGAGGAAGTGTTTGAAGGGTGGATAAATGCCTGTGTGTATATTTAGTCAAAACTTCTGTGACAAAGGGCATCAGGGACTGGAAGGTTTGCCAGGACTTTGGTGTGCAGCAGTGATGGTGGTGGAGCCAGCTATCTGGAACAGGCAGCACCCAACCTTATGACCAGGTGGGTGCTGGCAGCAGGATCTAACCTCACAAAATTTCTGTTATCTGCCCAATATAATTTCAACATCAATATAAAGGAACAGTTTAAAGAGTACTGTCTTTTCGCATATATTTCAGTGAAGGCTGTGAAAAACTTAGCAAATACAACATATTAACTAATTTCCGAAATCTGTGAGGTGTGTAGCAATACACCTTCTCTACTGAGGGAAACAAATGTTTTGATGCTGTGATCATTTTTTTGAAGGAAATTAGTGTTGCAACTGCAGGAGGAATTAAAAATCCAAATTCAGTTTTGTTAATTCAGGTATGTAAATAGGTCATTCCAAGACAAAGGGGTTGAAAAAGGTAGTCTGTGAACTAAAAACTCTATTTACAAATATAATGTTCTGTTTATTATATATGAAATATAATTTTTAAAAAACTTTATGGCTAGGAGATTGTTTATTTGAGGGGAAAAGCTAACTCTTTGACTTTTTAGAAAATGCAGTGTTTTCTGGAATGTTTGGTTCAGCAAATATAAAACTATGTTTTGAGAAATTTATTCCACTTAACTCCATTAAAAGAAACCTGAGCATCTAGCAGTGTAATAATAAAATGTGTAGTGTGCTTCTCTTCAAAATACAGCTGAATGCAATCTTCCCCCAATATTTCTGATGAGTATGTGATAACTATATCAGCTATTTCTACGTTACTTATTTTGACAGATTAACATTTTGATGTGAATTTTCCATGAAGTGAATCTTTTTGTAAACATGTACTTAATAAATTAGGAGTTGGCTAAGTGGCAGTGATGGCTAAATTACAATGTAGGAAATATTAACATGACAAAAATTCACGTATTTTAAGAATGATCTGAGTTTGTGGTCTATTTGTATATGTTGCTGTTTGCAGCAAACCAGCCAAAGAACCAATCCATCCCCTTGGTATATTTTTGCTAGCTTCCCGAATAATGTCAGGTGAAGAACTGCACACTTTTGTTCTCTAAAAGCAGCTTTGCTCTCCCATAGGAAAGTAAAAATTGGAAAAAAATCTCATTTAGCGTAATTGATATATCACAAAAGACCAAAAGAAAAGTTATAACCATCAGTACTTCTGCTATTTCTTCTTTTTGGGTCTTTAGTATTTTGTACTTTTTCAAGTATCATTTTCCCCATATATAGATCATTTCTCCTGTTAGAGCACCAAGAGCATATGTATGCTGAAGGTAATATTTGACATATGAAAACCATGTAACAATAAAAACCTTGGGAAATTAAACTAGAGACCAAAAATGCTAAGGTATGGTAAGATGTTGCATTGCACTTCAAAAAGCAAAGAGGTTTGGTTGTTGGTTTTTGGGTTGGTTGTTTTTTTTTCTGTTTGTTTGGGGTTTTTTTTTGTAGTTGGTGGTGTTTGTTTTTTGTTTGTTTTTTGTTTTTTTTTAATAATGAGCATATGTTGGGCAAGGCTTTTTTCCTGCTAAAATGCATAGTTGGATTAGCAGAAAAGGTGGTGCCATTTGTGCAATGTATATGCTAATTTCTGAACACATGAAGTTTATTCCTTTTTCCTCCTTGATGTGCTTTCTCAGTTGATGAGTAATAAATCACTTTTAACCCAGGGCACAGGGGACTATGGCACAGAAAAAAATACAAGGATGACAGACTCATTTACTGGCTTAGCACACAAACATGTTGGGCATATTGCCATTACTCATCCTGAGTCTGGAGTTCAGTTCAAAGAGATGGTTGTCAATGCTTTTCCAAAAGGATACGTCCTTTCCATAACGATGCTGGTGGCGACTGCACACTCAATAGAAGCTGTGAAGAAACTGGAACTTCTTCTTTCTTCTTGTTTTGACATGGGATGTATGGTTTATACAAACTAGGTTATAGGGTATTAAAATTAATGAATAATTATACATTGTTTTCTGGCTAGAAGAAATTTGAAAGCACACTTTTCAAAACACTAAGCTTTGCCCAGACTTTGTCTGGTACATTACCAAGGAGAACATGCCCTCATTTATGGGTGGATTGCCCTCATCCAAATGGACTTTCTGGGGCCACAGTTGGTCCGAATACACTGAAGAAATGAGGATGCTGATGAAGCCCTTGTAGATGGCACAGGTGCTGTCATGTCTGTCCACCATCCTTCCTGCTTTCCTGGTAAAGAAAGGATGTGTCAATGAACTCTCACTGAATGATGGCTCTGAGGAAGCCTCAAGTGGGTGACAGTTCCTGAGAGGTTCTAGAAGAAATTTAGAAATGTATGTAAGTGATTGTCATAGGGAAAAATAATTAAACTCCAGAAAATGAGTTTTATCCTACATCCCTCCAGGAGAAAGTTTTCTAGCTTCTCTGTCCTGCTTGCCAACATGAGGTGTTCTGGTCACCCTGCAGGAGAATGATAAATCTCCCTTTTAAAGATCTGTTATGGTCAGTGGCAGGATGTGGTGATGCCATTAGAAAATCTTTAGTACATACTCCTTCAGGAATAAAACACAACAATAATTTCTCAGAAGAAACTTTCCTTGCCATGCATGAGGAAGGAGTAGCTATAGACTAAATAGACTGAGGAGGAAAAATCCTTATAAAATCCTCACTGTGTTTTGTTAAAGGACATTTTAACAGGTCTGATTCAGCAGCTTCTCTGTGGCCATAATGCTTACCTGAAGTTTAGCTGTGGAGCCCTAAGTGTTGCCATGAGTTAGAACTGAGCAGGCTTATATATGAACTTTACCTGACCCGTGTACCATAGATTATACTACAATAGTTTTATTGTACTTGCAAAAAAACCCTTCCTAAATGAATTAATCTTTCTAATACTTTTTCAAATGTATAAAGTGAACTATATAAAAATCGAACTCTTTTTAGGTAAAATTTTATGTCTATGAAGGCTTTCTTCCAAAGTGTTTGAAAAAATTCTGTTGTCTTCTAATCTTCATATTTAATAGTTTGTATTTATCGCTTTATATCTAAGTTAATTTGTTTTGACATCAACATTTTACCTACCACTGAGCCCACAAACATCTATAACTTCCCAAACAAAATTAATTTCTTCTATTAATGAAAAGGGTTGGTGTGTTTTTTTTTTTTTGTGTAGAAGCACATAATCAAAAACTGATTATACCAAACCAACTAAAAATTTCTATGGGAGCTGAATCTGAAGAATTCCCAATACAGAGAAGAGAAGTGAGGTGTGGCTCGATCAGTGTGACTCCTATTCATAATTACTTATACAAGTAACAGGAACTAGGCTATGCTAATAAGCAAGTCAGTCTTTGAAGTACAAAGCATATGCAAATGTGTTAGCCAAAATTTGGAGTTTGGAATGTAATTAAGTGAGCAGAAGAAATACTGAGAGTGCAGAAAAGTTACAGAACTATGGCCCACTTTACATGTGGAATTTTCTGAACTTTGTGAAGTTTTTCATCATGACCCAAATATTTTTCATTCTTCTGACTGTAATTTCAGATGATAAGTAATGTTGTAAACTGTTGCAATTCATGCATACATGTTTTCTATGTTCACACATTCTTCCTGTTGTTTATGTAAATAAGGGATTTGTGTATTTACCTTTGCTTTACTTAGATCTTAGCAAGCACAGCATTTTTGGGAGTGCTCAGATTTAGGTAATTTTACTGCTTAATTTCATTTAGCTTCTTTCCAGCTGCAGCATTGAGTTGATATGCTCACTAACTCTAAGGGGATTTTAAAGGGAAAGGCTGGCTCAGACCTAGGGGAATAGAAAGGTAAAAGATGGACACAAGGAGTTTGAATATTAGGAAAATTAAAAAAAAAAATTACTTGTGAATAGATATAACTATTTGTAGACGAAAAAGCCAATAGAGAGATTATAGAAAAAGGAGAAATAGCACAGAAAGAAGGGAAATTTTGAACACTTGAATAGTAGCAGAAAGGAGTAAATGAATGTAAAGAAGAAATGTATCATATTAGTGATAGGAAGCTGGTGTATACTTTCAAAGCAACCCAGTGCCTTCTTTAAGGCATTTCCTATTTCTGATTGCTGATTAGCACAGGTCACAGGAGTAGCTGGTGAAGCCCAACAGGAAACAGTCGTGTGCAGCCCTGCACGCTTTCACTCCCCTTTTAAACTGTTTGTATCCTGTTTTTAAACAGGTAGTGATTAAATGTCCCACAGACAAAAAACCAACTTGGAAGGTGTGGTATTTTAGCTTTGTTTAAAAATGTTTAAACATGCATGTCTCTTTTCTGGGACTGGCAAAAGTTTTGATTAGCCATGTTTATAGTTTGGTGTTGTATTGCCATACTGCATCATAATGTTCAAGCTGGGATTAGGAACCTTATGAGATATTCACTGCACAAAACACCATTTACCACTTCAGGAAACCTTATTCTTTCTTAGTCTATGTCTTGTGTAGTACTGAATACTTTTGTTGACAAAAGTCAAGTCTCAGGATGTTAAAACACCGTCTATAAAGATTATGCTTTTTATGCAATTTCTTGTTCCCATTTGCTGTCTGCTCAGAAAAACCACCTGGGTGTCAACTGCACAGTGTGGCTTCAGAATCGTAATTCTTCTGCTGAGGAAAGAGATTATTTACCAAATGCTTCAGGCTTTTCAAGAATGCGGCTGAAACCAAAGAATATGTTGAGATTTCTGTTCAGGTGTACAAGTTGTATGTTATTTTCCCATGGAAAATATGATTTTTGTGTGCTACAATATTATTTAGAAATTGCTCCTGTGTTGCCTATACTCCAACAGTGACTGTGAGTGGCAGCAGGAGGTTTGGGAGTGCAAGGAATGCACATCAGAACCATTCTGCACAGATCTTATTACAAACCAGGTACATAAAACATTGACTCAGATCTCCACTGAGACAAAACACTGAAGATCTGCAGAAAGCTGCTGTCATAATTTCCGTCCTCAGAATTAGAATGAGGTTGGAGATCTCCTGGCTTAGGCAAACTGTCTAGTCCACATGGGTGGTATTTAGGTTTTGGACTTAGCATTTTTTGGGAAATTTACTCTTGGTAAAAATGGTGTTTGGACCTGATATAATTAGGTAATGTCATCTATGAAAAAAATACAGTGATTTCTGAGAATATTTATCCAATAGCAAGTTTAAATGCTGTTAGAAGTCAAAAGAAGTTGATATGACTGTCCAGCCAGAGGTTCTTAGAGCATTGGAGACCCCACAGCACTTCATAAATCTTTATGCTGAAGCACCTTTCCCTCATATGGTCTAGGTAGACAATATCTATTGTTGAATAGATCAACAATCCAGACAGGAGCTGGTGGGATGTGAAGAACAGTTTTTGTCTTGTTTTGGAAAGGAGACAACTCTAGAGATGTTGTGAAAAAGCAGTACTGCTTGTACACTGCTTGGACAGAAAGAAACAAAGTGCCTCCAGCTTTTTGAACTTAACTGATAGAGTGGTGGGTGACACCAGGAAATGGCAAAGTGTATAAAGCAGAAAGAGTTTCAGAAAACAAGGAGGTTTACATTTTAAAATAGAAAGGTCCTTTCTGAAGATTAATTGTCTTTTAGGACCTATTAGAACTTACTGTATTAGACTGTCTTTCTTTTATCAAAATAAGACCTGGATGTTTTATACAATTACATACGTTTGCATGCTGTGAAAAGTTGTTTTTATGTTAAATGTATTTATTCTATGAGTTCAGACAAATGCCTTAAGGAATGAAGCAGGTATAATCAACTTCAATATTAACAAAATTTTCATCAAGGAGAGGCAGTTAATGCAAGCTTAAAAAGAAAATTTTGAACTTTTTTATAAAGAATTCAGAATTCATTACATATCTCATACTGCAAATGTTTCTTAAAAGATACTTAATATATACTGTTGTACTTAAAAATTGAGCAGAAAGGAATCAGTGCTTTCCCATCTCTGGGCAGAAGACTCAGCACCACTCCCAGCTTAATCAAGCATTCCAGATTCAATAACCCAGCTCAGAATTGTTTGACACGGCCACATCCTGTGTTTGGGGATGATTTACTGAAGGACTTGCATACTATTTTGGGGAAGTTTGTGAAGCCACAACAGTATAACTACCGTAAGTCTCTTGCATAACGTGATAAGATCATGACAAATCTCCAAGTTCTCTTAAGTGATTTTGTTTTGGGGGCATGAGAAGTGGAGATGCTTCATTCTTTGTTTAAAATTTAAAACCTGGGTAATCTATATAATAATACACCGAATATTGGTCACAGAAATTCTGGTGTAGGCACTCCTTTAATATGGTGTTAAGGGTATAGTGAAATTTTTGTTTCCCACCCTACTTGCAATGCAGTCAGGAAAACACTTTTTGTAATAGGTGGACTTCTTAGTTCCATGTCCCAACCCTCATTTACCTTTAAGCCTGTAATTTGTTCTCTAATGTCTATTATAAGGAAGCAAAACATGACTAGATGCCTTTGAGAAATCAGATGTGTAAAATGTTGTGAAATAACCAACCCAGAGTTATTAATTGATTTTTTTTTATATAATGCTTCCTTATATTTTTTTGTTTATGTTACACATGAGAATTTTTAATAGGAAATATGATTCTAAAAGCCATGGAGCATATCAGCAATGAGTTAATTGTTTCAAGAGACACTGTAAAGCTGATAATACCAAATTTTACCTACATGTTTTTTGTTTACTTTATGCTCTTGATGCTAGTCTAGACCTGCCACTAATGCTGCCAGCTTCAAAGCTTCTTTAGTACAAAAGGAGCCTCCCTCTGCCTTTTTTACCTCCGGCAGTGTGGTTGTTTGAAGCCATTCTTTGTTTTCAGTCTGCACATCATAATGGTAGTCTGCATATAACATAGGCGTTCAAGTTCTTTCAACTCTGTGTAGTAATCAGTTTTATGAGAATGTTGTTAGGGTTGCAGTCAAAATGTCTATTGATAGTATAAAAGCATAGGTAAGGTTGTTACCTATAACTTTCAAATCACCTCACTGCAAGAGAGTGACCTCAGTAGTACAAAACTACTGAAATACCAACTTAAAAATAGTCAAAGCCAAATACAGAATACATTTTGAAGACTGTAAATATACTTTGATAGTGTGGAGCATCCTGGGTGAGGCAGTTGGCAAGCCTGCAGTGATTCTGTTGCATGAGTATTTAGAATAACAAAGCAGTTGAACTTACAGGGTCATAAGCATGCAACAGAGAACCTCAGTCCTAAGTATTGAATATACATGGAGATTTTCCCTTGGCAAAAAGGAGCTGAAAATTTGACATAAAGCAGTGAGACTTCAGTAACAACTGATGATTAGTGTATCCAAAGTTTAGGTGAGCAGTTTGGTACTCTGAGAGCAGCTGGTTGAAAGTTTCTGAAGCTGAAAAGTTAGGACGCGGAATCTCTTGAAAACAGGGCCAATGTCCCAGCTAATGTCAAATTTGCAGTGCTAAGGTCTTAGTATTTGAGAGGTATGAGCAGATGGCATTGCGTCGAGTCTGATAGGAAGACAGAACTTGGAGAAGACCTCATTTTTGATACTGGCTACCTTAACACAAATATTTACATGTATTTTGCTAAGTAAACACTCATTTTTTATAACACAGACTTTTTGGTGATAGATTTGGGTGTTGTTTTTCCTTTTATTTGGTTCCAAAGTTTAATGTGTCTTTAAATGTCTTTTAGTATCTGATTCAGATATGCTGTTCTCTCACAGGATGTTGACTTTGTATCCAAGTATAATAAGAGTAATTTGCTCCTTATAATCAGGTGTAGGCTAGAGAGTATATAGAATACCATTTAAACTTATATGTATTTGCCATATCTTCATTGCCCAAACAAAAAAAAAAAAATAAATAAATAAGAAAGGAACCTGGCAATTTCTAATCATGAGTAACATGGCTGGCAGGTTAATTGCAGGCTTAGGCATGAATATGCAAACACAGGGATGATTCACAATTGCAGGAATAAAAGGACAATGAATGAAATCTTTGGCTAGATGTATGGCTGTGCCTGGCACTAGAGAGGATGAATATAACGCTTCCTCAATTGGGCAATCATCATGATCAAGGACAAGTTGTTCCATGAACAGAACAGCAATGAAACCTTGTTTCCTATGGGTTTGTAGCATAACCACTGCACTGCATGACTTCACCTTCTCACCTTCTGCTTCATCCCAGTATCACCAGTTGCAGTTCCCGTGGTCTTCAGTGCTCCCTTGCCTCAGAGTAGTCCCCTGTACTCTTTCCCTGGTCATATTTTCTCCTCCCCTCATTCTCCCTTGACTGCCATATGTACAGCTATGCATTCTTTTAAATTTAACAAACTAAACTCTTAAATCCCTGCTGTGGCCTCTCTTGCATTGGTAAGTGATGAATTTTAAGCTTTGTTTTTGAAAATGCAGCTGATAAAATGTAAGCTTAAGACACTTATAGCCTTAAGACACTATTTGCTTGGGAAAGAAAAATTTGAGACGTTCGAAGCCTGAAATTCTATTGAACTGGAGGATCTCCGTGGCTTTTAAAAATCTCTAGTCCTTAAGATACAGAGAAATCCTCGACCAATTCCTAATTAGCTCTCACCAACTTGATAATCATACATTTGTTCAAGGGCTTTTCAGTTTTGCCACTTCTTTGGTAACATGTTTCCTGTACTACATAAAGGATTAGAGAAGTTCTTTTAATATGCCTGTGTTGGATAATGAGTGGTGCACTCTTGTGGTTTAGTGACCATAAGGATGTGCAAAATGCTCATTTGCAAGGTGACAGAATACTAAGATGAATCTGGACAGGCTTTCCACACAACATGCTTTTAGCTGCAGTAACACTTCACCATTAATCTATCATAAAGACTATGGCACTGGCAGTTTTAGCTGTTGTTTCAGTGCACCACAGTTGCATTTCTCTTTCTCCCTGGTTTTGCTTTATGCTCTGTGACAGTTGAGACACTTGTTGAGTGTACATGAGCTTTGCTTTTTTTCATGGCTTTTCAAATAGGCTAAGTTATGAAAAGAGCTGGAATGAAACAGGACGTTGGCCCTATCTATGCTTCCTTGCTGATTTCCTGAAGATTATTTCTATGTCATTTCATTGTGAAACAGAAGGCAGTGTTATGATCCAAATAGGTTTGAAAAGTAATATGACATTTAGCAGAAAGTACTTGTGAGGAACAAAGGCTGAATTGGGTTTGACTGGGTTGTAGAGGAATGAAGCTTTGACCAATAGTCTTAAAGTACACAAAATTGCTGCTGATGTCTTTAGTGGATGTACATAATAAAGAGGACAAGGCAGTTGTACGGAGCAGTATGGTCATCTGGACAGCTAAAGTAATTTCTCCTTTAAAGGATGATCTCTGATTGACTGTGTCAGAATGGGGCTACAGTGTCCCAGCAAGCAGTGAGTGGTATTTTTTTAAAGACTGATAGTGAAAACAACTTGAGAGAAGCTCTGACAAAATGAGCTCATAAACTCTGAGAATATGTAAGTAGGGTAGTAACTATCAGGAGCAGACTGATCACTTACCGTATGCATGCCACTGGTACAACTGGTACTAGAGTCCTGAGTCAGTCTCTTTCAAAAAGGAAGTTATAAAAGTTAACAGCAAACAAGACAGACACCAGATATAGGGCCTGAGTAATGAATGAGTCTTATACAATAAATGTAAAAAACACATCAGGCTCATTTTGTCATAAAGGAGTTTGAGGGAGTGCTAGATTACAGAACACAAATTCCTCCACAGAGGAGATATGGAGTGCTAAAGGCTTTTTTAATTTAGTGGAAAATGAGTCATAGTCATAAACAGAAACCAGATAAAGTCGAAGTAGAAATTAGTTACTCGATTCAACATGAGAAAGGATGAATGAGCAAGGGAGATAATGCAGTGTCTGTCCCTTGATTTCTTGTAGTCAACACTGAACGCTTTTCAAGAAGGTGCATTTCCATAAAACATTAGTAAAAATAAGGGTGTGATATATAGGACATTATATAGTTGCAGACACAGTGTCCTATGAAACTTAATAAAATGACCAGATCACTTTGACTAAAGACAGTAATATAGCGGTTAATCCACAAGAAGCCTCTATGCAATTAAAGTTAATGTGCCTGTTCTACACACTGACCTATTTCACTGCTGAAGTACTTCAGTGCTTAAGTTCACGGTGAGAATTAGTCACAAACTTATTTCAGTCTAAAATTTCTGTTTGTCTTTTAAACCACCTATCAACTCACAACACTTTTATTTGTAAAGCAGCATTACTACTTAGTATACACATGATACTGAAAAGACTGGTAGGCAATCGGTGCTGAAAAGCCAAGAAAGGAAGGGTAAAATGCTGTTTTATTTGCAGTTCACAATAATTACCTGCTTTTCTTAAACTGAATGAATGACAGTGTCTTTGTGAATGGAGAGCAAAGTGCATGCTGCCATTTTTCTAAAAGTTTATGGCTTTAGGAGTATCTGAAGATTAGAGAAGGGGGAGCAGGAGTGAGATGGGCTTTTCCAAAGCATTAGACAAAAATGTTCCAGAAGGTATTTTAAGGTTAGATGGTTACAGAATTAATACTGGTGGTTGTTAGAGCAACTGCAAGAACTTTTTAAAATGTGATTATTTTGTCTGAGTTCATTTTCTTCTAAAGGAGGCTTTCAAGAAAGATAAGACTTTGAGGTGTAAATTCGTAAAATATACTGCACTAATTTTAGGAGTGAGGAAGAATTCAGTAGCAGTGCAGCAGTCAGAGTGATTTTCAAAATATAATTTGAAGTTTGGTTATTGTTATGAGGGGTTTTTTTGCTTGGCTGTACGGCCTTTTCATTTCTTTAAAAGCAGCCGCAAGGAAAGGTCAATTGAGGGAGTACAACTAATGCCTGCTGGGAGGGGGGCAAAATACCTGGTCATTAGCACCCTCTCCAGAAGGATCTGAGTGCTGTAGTTAAAAACACTGCTATATTTTTGTATTCAGCTTCAATTTTAGTAAGTGCTAAGAACCTTCAATTTTAACCATACTCAGATTTGAAAATGATCAGTTGCAGGAGCAATTTGTGATCTTACACGTCATGTACCTTGTCAGTCTTTTAACATCTCCTCTGCGTCTTGACCTCTACCCCTTGCACACTGAGCTCTACAAAAAGGAGATTAGAAGACTGTTACATTTAACAGAAAGGACATAGCAAGAAACACTAGATGAGTCTGGAAGAAGAGCAATGTCCGTAATACATGAGATTTGATTCCAGATCAGGTACAGTGCTCTAGTATTTTATTTTCTGTATTCCTTTCTTGCTCCAGAATTTGTACTGTGTTAAGTGCCAAGTGAAGCAGCAAGTCGTTGTTCTTATTTTTGCTATCCTAATCATTTAAATCTAAGTTTGGGTCATGAATTAGAATAGTGTTCTGCTTCCTTCCCTGTCATGAGCTGGGCTTTGAGTGCTGAATGGCTTTTTAGGAGAGTTACGCATTTTGTTTTCTTTTCCTCCCTGGCAGAGTGGTATAAGCTACAGGAGGGTGAATTTTATTTCACTGAAGCATTCCTCTTGGAAAATAAAAAGAAAACTGTGCAACAAATCCAGTCCCAAGTATCCAGTCTGCGGCAAGGCCAACATTTGATAATGACTGTATGGGTTCTAATGGGTTGTGTGAGAGTTCCTGTTTGCTGGAGGCACCTTTGTAAAGGTAGCCTGACCCTCTTCAGACCTGGGAATGGAGATGATGCATCTTCAGTAAATGAGTAGCACATGAGAAGGAAAACTTCATTATTGTCACTGTTCAGTTCATTGGAGGAAAAAACATGATACCAAACTTGGTGTTGATCATCATCATTTATTGTCACAGTTTTCCAATGTCTTTGTTGAAATATGTGCCCAGTAAAAAATGAGTGAATGTTCCTCATGAGGGAAACTCCTTAAACTCAGGATTTAGAAACTAAAACAGTGATTTCCTGTCTCTCTGTCAGAAGAAATAATTTTAATTATTTACAATTCTGTTCCCATTTCCTACCTTTGTTTTAAAAATGGTCAAAAGAATTCTTAGGTGAAATAAGTACAGATACAGCTAATTTTTAAGCAGAGCTACACAGCAGTCTAATTTATAAAATACAGATAGTGGGTCTGAGCTGCAGGAGACATTTAGGAGTCTTCTTTCCATTAGGTATGTTCAGTTTCTTTGGCATGTTTTTTAGAGGTCCTAATGTTAATAAGAACTTTGACTACATAGCAACAGCAGAAATATGAAGCAGAATGTGATATTGTGAATTGAAAATTATTTTCTTGTGGTGATTTCACATAAGACTCTTGAGGGGCAAACTTTGTACTCCCCTTTAATCAGGAAGATGTATATGTACTCACCCAGAGTTTGGAACTGATCCCATGAGATCTTTTTTCTGTCAGCATTCTCTTAATTCACATGGGCAACAGCATTTCAGTTTTAGACAATTGAAATCACAACCTTGCTCTGAACTATATAAGGTCATGCATACACATGTATGTGTTGGGCATATCCTTTATGCATGGACATGTTCAGGATCTCTTCATAAGCTTGGATGAGAAATGCTTGACTTCAGAAAAATCGCCCTTCCAAAAGTGAAAAATTTAGTTAAGTAATATTTTTGTCTAGTATTTATCTTTTATCTTCTCTTCCAACATGCAGTTACATAAGCAGGTTCTGTACTGTAGAGGTGCAGATTAAAATCCTCTCAAAACCTCCCCCATTATGGACCACTTTTCATAGTGTTCTGAAATGGCTTCTTCCCTATTGTAGAAGTGGGGAGATGTAGCTACCTTGGTGGGAGGAGAAGGGAGCAAAGAAGTGGTTTGTTTCATCCTTCTTACACAGGACTCAAACACACCTGCAAGCTTCTCTCTAGACTGATCGTTAAAGCCTAAATGACTAGCTGAGACCTAAATGCACCACTTCTAGATAGCTAAGTTGAGAAAAATCCCTTGAAATATTTTGTTATGTACTCTGTCCAGACATAGTCTTCAGACAATCTGAGGCCTGATGGTGGCCTGACAGAGGGACCAAACCAGTTTATCTCAGCAGCTTACCAGTAACTGGTGGGTTTGTGTCCAGATTTTTCAATGCACAGGTAGGTCTTAAGTGTGACAGAGGGTAGATCAGATTGATCTGTTTTCAGTAAGTACAAATGACATGCCAGTCAGATCCATCATTTCATTGGCAGATTCAGGCAAAAGGTAATGTTGATTTTATCTTCTTTGGAAAGAATATACCAAGCACAGCATCTCTGTGTTGTTCCTGATTTTTATTTTTTTTTTGACAGGGTTTCAGCCACTGGATTATCTCTGCCAGTGCCACACCATCAGAAGCTGTTAGCTAAAGTTTTGGCTGTTCTTGTCTCTTCAACCACTATCATGACACTGGTTTACTAGCTTTGCAGTCTTGCATTGGATCTTGACTAATCAGCTAATTGGATTGTGTTAATCATCTTTTAAACTGCTTTTATTGGAGGTCTTTGGCTGAGTTGTTGAGACAGTGTCAGCATGGTTGGCATTTCTTGGATGTAGCATAATAAATTTTAAACTCCAGATCTGATGAGTTTCATTGTTTAAGAAATGTAATGTACATCAGTGAGCTGGGCCTGCCTGTTTGGTTGGAAATCAGAATAAAAGAGAACACAACATGAAAGTTCTTGCAGCTGTTTCTAGAGCCACTGCTGGATGATAAGGAAGGTACAGAGTTCTTGGTATATGGAGGGCAATACTGGCAGAAACTAAGAAGTGTACAGCTACTTACATAGCAGCTATTGCCAACTCTGCAATATGTTGCAGCATTTTTTCAGCCCATCCTCAGTTGCTTATAGTGGCTGTAGTGCTGGAAATAACTATTTTCTCAGATTTTCCCACAGATACACTTATTTAAGATGTTTCCTGACCTTGTTCTGTCCAAAACAAGCTTGGTTAATGCAGCCTGGAAAATATGGCTTTGTTTAACCCTACCTGCTGCACTTTCGTGAGCTGAGACACCTCAGGTTGGACTTGATGATCTTGGAGGTCTTTTCTAACCTTAATGATTCTATGATTCTATGGTCTGAAAAGAGGGCTGTGCGAGGGAGCTGGGCAATAATCTTTTCATTGAATCAGAGAAAAGCTGGTTGAAAGGGGCCTCTGGAGGTCTTGAATGAAAACCATTTCCAGCACTGTATCTGTTGAACCAGGGTTTTGTCCAGCTTAGTCTTGAAAATCTCCAAGAATAAATGTTGCAGCATCTCACTGGACAGCTTGTTCCACTGCTACCCCGAATTTTGTTAATCACATTTTGTCAAATCTGAAGCATCTAAGCTGTAGTTTGTGATGGTTTGCACTTGTTGCATTGTCTGCTACTACAGAGGTGAGTTTGTCAGCACTCCAGATGCTCTTTAAACCATTGTGGGCTGCTCTTAGTTTGCTTCTTGACCTCCCTTTTGCCACACTTACAAAGACCAGCTCCCTTAACCTCTCATTGTTGGTAATATGCCTTGTGTATGGTGTTTGTCTTATTTGCAAAGAAAGCACACTAGTGGTTCATATTCTGTTTGGAATGCACCATGACCTCTAGATCATTCCAGCAAGGCTGCTATGCAGACAGTCAATTCTGAGCCTTTGGTGATGTATGGAGTTAGTTTGTTCAGAGACGGAACTTTGCACTTCTAATCAAATATGATGAAGTTTTTGTTGTCCCAGTCCTCAGTTTAAAGAGCATTGGGACCTCATTAGATTCTCAACTGAATCTCTCAGGCAGAGATTAAGCTAAAAAGTCATTGACTATTGTCCACAAAATTGTTGAGGGATCTGTTTTATCACTCAAGTAGTTGAGGAAGATATTGAACAATATCAGCCTGCTATTGGTATTACAGTACTCTGCTGATTACCAGCTGCAGAGCAGTTGTAATGTCCCTTCAGAACTGTCAGTCCAACAAACCAGTTCTCAACAGACCTGAGAGTCTGTTCTTTCAGACCTTCTAGCCCTTACTTCCTCAACTCCAAAATTAGTATGGAAGAGTCACAGTGTCAAAAACCTTAATAAGTCAAGGTATATTGCATCCACCTCTCCTCATCTGCAGAGCAGGGTCATTTTTGTTACAGAAAGAAGTCAGCTTGATGAAACATGGTCTGCCTATGTTGAGTGTTTTTGATTGCCTTCTTGTCTTCCATGTGTCTGGAAGTAGACTCCAAGGAATATGTTCTCTGCCCTGTCCAGGGACTGAGGTGAGGCTGAACAGCCTGTTGTTCTCTTGGTCCTCCTTCTTGCCTTTCTTAAAATATACATATCAAGATTTTCTAACTCTGGGGACTTACCGTGGTCTATGGGCGTTTTCTCAGACATAGTGGCCATACAATCACATCAGCCAACTCTTTTGCAACTTTGGATGAATTGTATTCAGTTCCAGATATTTGAATAAATACATTAAATTTTGCTGACGAATCACTGACCAGTTACTTCCCCACCATCAACTGCCCAAACTTTCCTAAATTGTAGAGGTCCATGCAGGGGTCTGGAAGCAAGCGTTTTCCATTTTGCTTTTCTGTTCCATTTGTCCCTGGACCTCCGTTTTCCCTGAACTTCCTTTTGCTGCTGGCATTGCTTGCGGAAGCCCTTCTTGTTTCTCTTTGCCTAGCTGGCTAGTGCAGCTGTAGCTGGCCTTTGACCTTCCTGATGTTACCTCCTAGTGACCGAGCAATGTGTTTATACTCCTTTTCTGTTGCCTTTTTAACCAGCAGAAATACTTCTTGGAGAGGATGTGTGTCTGCAGCTTGGGTGTTCATTAAAGCACAGGGAAGCTGTAAGTGCACAGACGGTGCTCCTGTCACTCTCCCTCCAGGGCAGAGCAGTGCCTGCTATATATACCATCTTAATATTTACATAATTTCAGTCACTTGCTTTTGTACACATGTAACAGGTCATGAGAAACTATTACTTTCCATATCCCTGATGGCTATTTGCAGTATGCTTAATTTATCTCAGCAGGCACTCTATTATAAATATGTATTATATTAGAATACTGGTGTAAATGGCCATGTTGTTCAGAGGAATGGCTCTGGTTCAACATAATACTTTTAGAATTATGCTACAATGTTACTGTTTTTGAATTCAGTGCAGTTAAAGTGTCATAAAATTGAAATATAGGAAGCAAACCTGTCTATAGTGTGCATGTTTTTCTACTTCAGAGACCAAATAATGGTATCTGGCTACAATCCATATTTTAAAGTTAAGATAAAGTAATGCATACATAAAACTTTTCCCATGTTTTTCTGTATGTGTACTGATGTATGCCATGGAATTGTTTATGTCCAAAGCTCTTCAGTGTGAGTGGGTATGATATAGCTGTGATGGTGTCATGTGGAAAGGAACATCCTTCAGTTTGGTTGTCCTGCTCTCAGATTCTTTTGAAATGTTGGATGAGATGGGCATTTTGTCTTCCCTTGGTATTGCCAATTTTCAGTTCTCATAACCTTTACGTCTTGATGCTTTTAACTGTGTCATATACGTATTTAGTTCAAGGGAATTTTTGGGGGTTTTTTTGTACTAGAAAAATGTTTTTCTAGTACATTTTATTAGTAACGAATTTGTCAATAGGATGGATAAATAAATAATGTTGTGAAAGCTATTCATGTCAAACTTTCAGTGCATATGTTTGTTTTGTAATGCATTAATGGCAGCACAAATATTTGCTATTTCACTAATTGTATTCTTACTCAAGCTGAAATGGCCTATTCCTGGTTAGTTTTTAGTACGAGACAGTAACAAAATAGCACTTGACTTTTACCTTAATTAAGTAAACTCAATGAGACATTAGTGTGCAAAGTCTGCTACACAATTATGTTTCAAAATTATGTTTCTTTTAAGAAGACATGTCAAAGGTCACAAGAGGCATGTCTCCTAAGATTTTCAATAACAGCTTGTTTGCCAGATGAAATTGTAGATCCATAAATGAATAATGAATAGAGTTGAAATTGGATATATAACAATAACTTTTAGAAGTGGGTAAGGTAAATATGTCCTTGTCCAGTTTGAACAGGGAAAAAAAAGTACATGACTTGAAAGAAAAAATACCTGAATTATACAGCTATTTGAGATTTTTTTTCGTCGATGATTCTGTCTGTCCCACCATACTTGGGATTTTGTGGAGGGTTTTTGGTTTTTTTTTTAAATTTATTTTTGGTGGTTTGGTGGTAACTTTTCTCTCAGTGCTTGTTACTTCTTGTACTTCTCTGCTTCTTCATGAAGTTAGGGAGTACTTTGTTATTCATGAGGAACTAAATCAATCTTCACTTTCTCATGTCATCTTGCATTGCATCAGCTTCCGTTTTCAGATTAAATGGATGGGTGTAGCTCCCTATGGAGTTTAGCAGTGGAGTTTGCTGGCTTGGCTTTGGGTGGTGGTTACTCAATAGTAGCTTAAGCATTTAAACATTGCAGTTAATTTATGTTTTTCCATGCCAGTGCAAAGCTTGGAGTTTAAGTACCATTCAGGTAAATGGGCTTTTTTATTGCAGTAATGTTGTACCATTATCCCTACAGTCATAATTGTAAAGATTTGCATTTTCAGTGGAAGTGGGTAAGGATTAAGAGCACAAGCAGGAGAGAGGTGGGTTGTAGAGATATAACTGAGAGTGTAATTTGTCCTGCCAGCATCCCATAATTGCTAATGATGCCTTAGGAGAAATAAAAGAACTCAGGAATGTTGTTTGCAAGATTGTCAATTAATTTGTTTACTGGGGGGCTGATAGAATATTTTATGGAGTATGAGAGCTGCCACATGACAAAAAATACCTTATCATTTCAAGTTTACTTTTCAGTTTGGAGCTGCATTTAGATTTGGGTAGAATTCTACTGAAACAGAAAATCTGAGATTTTTCTTCAGTGTGTTGTATGATCTGCTCCACTCTGATTTAGTTTCCTGATGGCATAAGATTCTGCTGCCTAAGTTATTACATTAATATTCATTGAGTAGATCGTTATTGCACTGTTGGAGCCAATAAATTTTGGGTTAGTTTAAAATCAGAGATGATATTTTATACATTATGTTAGCATACAATTTTTATTAGCATATCAGACTGTGAAAGAGTGATGCATTGCAGTAAAAAGCCAAGTATTGCAAGTTAATTGCTGTTCTATTAGGTAGAAGTGGTGGTTTCAGCTTAAGAGTGTAGAGAAATGTTTGGCTAATGAAAAGAGCACTCAGAGTGATAACTGTTTGATGTAGTGAAGCTGCTGGCTGAAAATACTCACTTCAGTGGTCGGAACTGAAGGCCCTCAGAATCAAGTGGTGAGGAGGGGCTAGTCCAGCATGTAGAAGCACTTACAGGATGAGTCCAAGAGGCTGTGGTACCCACCATTGTGCTACTAGAGATAAAGAGCTGCCAAGATTCAGCAGCAAGTTTGTCTGACCTGACCTGCTCTTTCTGTCCAGAACAGGTAGTATGAAAGAGCAGAAACCACACGAAAGCACTTGGTTAGAGAATAGCTGGTAGATGAAGGCATGATCCAGCAGATTCTTTTTCATTGTGTGGTGCTGGTGCACTGCCAGCCCGCACAGCCGAGCAGCTCCTCTTGCAGGGCCACAATGAGGGCAGAGAATCAAGGCAGGTGGTTTTCTTAACCACTTTCCTTCTGTCCTGCTCATCCTCCTGCTGTATTTTGGGCAGGTGTGGAGCCTCACTTTTTTGGGACGTGCTTCCAGTCATTAGCAGCTCCTGGCCAGCTCCCCCCCGTTTATACACTGGCCATGATGTCCTATTGCATGGAATATCCCTTTGGCCCATTTGTGTCAGCTGTTCTGGCTCTGCTCGCTCTGGGCTTTTGTGTCTCCTCACTGGTAGAGCATGAGATGCTGAAAAGTCCTTGACTTGGAGTAAGCACTATGTAACAACAACTAAAACATCAGTGTGTTTATCAGCATTATTCTCATGCTAAATCCAAAACACAGCACTGTACAAAGCTACAAAGGAAGAACGTTAGCTCTATCCCAGCTCAAGCTCATTCTTCGTTTCCTTCCACATCCACACCCTACAGCTTCTTACTTCCTCTACCATGGCAGGGCGGGGTCGCGGCTAAAACCAGAGTGGAGGGAGGGCATTCAGCTTTTTCTGTTTGCTATGAACATCCCTGTTTGGAAATGGGACACATTTTGACTCATCATGCAACAGCAATTTCCTTGCCTATGCCCCTCTTCAATGATGCTCTCAACACCTCCCAGGGATGTGCCCCAGTTGGAGCACTGCAACACTACAAGGCTATTTTTGTGAAATTAAAAACATTTACTGAATTTTGTATTGAAGATTAGATTTGTTTACTTCAGTCTTCCTCTGTAGAGAGCTGCTTGTTTTTGAAATATGCCTTGTTATTTGAGGCAGTAGATGTATTTGTGGCTCATTTTATGATGATGTCTAAAGGCCAGATCTGAACAGGGGTTCTGCTGCTGCACAAGACTTGGGGTAAGGTGGCTCCATCCCCAGGAAAGCCCAGGGAGGTAGTTTTTCTCTCTCTTGTAGGGATGAAGCATAACATAGAGCATTTGGAAGAGTTAGAAATTAAGTTCAATGTCTGAAGATTCAGTACTGTCCTTTAATTACAAATCCGTTCTTTATAATTTCTAGATATCAGTATGTTCCCTCTGGTTATGTGCCTGACCTGTGTTACTGGTTTGCCTTTTGTCTAGCCAGACCTGTGAAATCTGAACAAAAAATTGGCAAACCCACAAAATTTATTTTGGAAGTCAGTGCAAAGAGGAAAGAAAACTTAGTGACCATTCCTTATATTAAGAAAAAATCCACTGAAAGCATAAGAATCAAGAGTTACCCAGAAAAAAATTTGTACTTTGATAACCTTTTTCATCTATATTAGGATATCATCATTGGAACTCATCCATTTTTAAATCTCATTGTATGGTACTGGTGTTTGGTCAGGACTGCTGTATTTTACATTTGTTATAGGTAAAGATTCAGCTTTCATTTCTAAAATCAGGTTATCTTGACAATATGTAAGGATGAAGGAATTGGATTTAATTGGATTTGAATTCAAAAGTGTTTGATAGTGCTTCTGTTTTGGGATTTTGGGAGAGTCATAGCTTAGCCTTTAAAGAGGTTTTCAGTTGTTCGTTTTATTTTTTTTCTTTTTTTTTTTTATCAGGCTAGATTCTTCTTTCAGTGATCAGCAGAATCTGTATTCATCCAGTGGATAGTTGGAAGAACATACTTCTCTAGTTCTATATGTCCTTTTAATCTTCACTCCCTTAGTGGGTCATGCAAATTCTGTTACAGGGGAGTACTTCTGTAGTTCTAGACCTGGGTGCAAAGTCAAGTGCCCTTTCAGGGGTAAGAATTCTGGACTGTAAGGGATAAATCAGAGAGTAACATGCTCTTGTTAGTATATAGTGCATGAGTAAAATTATTATAACTGATAAACATAAGTTCTTGATACTTCAGCATGAAGTATGATACATTGCACCCACTGGGACTGAGCTTACAGAGAAGACTATGAGAACTGTCTGCAGTTATAGCTGCAGTTATAACCACTGGGATTTCTGAGCTCACAGTTTGTACATATAACTCTGGACAGCTCTTTGGCTGAAATAAATCACTCTTACCCTACTGAAATCAATGGAGAAGTTGTAGGTTTTATAAATCAAAGTTTTGCAATCTCTGATATAAACATTTTTATTGAGTTGGAACATCACGGGAGTCTCAGTTGTAGGCTGCATTCATTTTTTACCTTCTAGGAGATGTTTCTTTAGTACCAATTATGCTACTTTAATCCCAATTAAATTCACTTTTTTATAAATTTAAAGCTAATACATGTTTTGTGACACTTTTTAATTAAAACATGCAAGCATTTGTCAGCTATTGTTCAGACAATAAAGATAATCATTAGATGCAGAATAAGTAATGCAGGAATCTAATGCACTGGTTTAGGATATGCAAAAAATAGTATGCCTACTAGGCTAGTGCTTCTGTACAGCAGCAGGAGCAGGCAGGGCACAGCTCTGAAATCCTGATTGGAACTGATACAAAGGACATCTGTACTTTGAAGGACATTCCACCTTAAAGTTGAATCTGTTTTAAGAGAAATCATAAAAGCTGCAAAGCCTTGCTTCAGAGATGGCATCAAACCATTTTGGCACCTAATCAATTGTTTCTTTGATTGTTACAAAAACACTGAAGCATTTTCAAGTGAGTATTTTGAGATTAGCATTTGTACAAGACTCTCCTGCTGAATTAAAAGTGCCTGCAATAGGTTTCTTGGGGAGGTGTGATTTGCAGTTAATGATCATGAAGCACCACCTCATGTTAATATTCTTCTAGTACTTTTGCACACAACCACTGGGTTGTTAGATGGAAGCCCACATTTCCTGGCTCCTTTTATCCAAGGGTTATGTCATCGTAAATTGCCTGCGGCAGAACTTGGCGTTCTCCTGAATTTCACTGTCTTAATGGCACCAATCGGGTGCCTCCTGGACCTCATCAGTTATACATGACTGCTCTCAAATCTGGCCTCCTCATTCCGCCGGGGACTGAGTTTTGGACCCTAATGAGTTAGAAGCTGGGAGAAAATGTGGTTCTTCTAGACAATAAATTAGATTCAGAAAAGAAGCATTTATCTGTTGAAAACGTTTACTATTTGGGGACTCTAGATCAGACTTTGCACAGCTGCAGTGTAAGTAAATTGACTGGCATCAGATAAAATGATGCACTGAAATCAAACTGCTGAGCAATAGGCTATAAGCATATCTTTGAAAATACAATGAAGTCTGCTGCTGTTCTCTGATGCACCTTAAGCAGGGAAGGATATGCCCATGATGAGCTACAGTTTGTTTTGGAATAATTCACTCTTTGGTAGAAATAAATTATTATAAAACCTTGATCCAGAATAATTTTATTATTTATGTGATGTGTCACTTCAATAAAAATGTAACATAAATGTACTGAGGTTGTTTTTTCTCATGCTCTCAGAAGGAACTAAATCTCCACCATTTTTCTTCACATTTATAAGCAAACCTCCCTCATATAATAATAAATCAGCTTATCGGAAGTTAGCCTTAGTGTATTTATATGATACCTTGTGCTGCTTAATTTATTCTTTTAACACCACCTCCTTCTGTTTTCTAGTTATCTTTTTCTTGTGTACATATGAAACTGTTCTCTTAATAGTTAGGAGAGGATGCTGTGACTGGTACTTATGACTCTGACATGGATAGCAGTCTTGTTGCCCTATTCCTTTTTCCTCGCTTTTCCTTTTATCAGTTGGATACTTTCCACACACTGTAATCACAAGCACTTTTAGGTCAACAACTGCTGTGTTTTATTTTTAAACTGTACTTGTTAGCAGTTGGACATAACACCAAACCTGATTTTGGGTTCCAAATGCTGCCATTGTGGGAATATTAAATGATAATAAAATGCTTTGCTTCTCTCTCATTTAAAGTTCCACCTAATCTGACTGAGCAATCAGCAGTTACCAGGCAGATCTAAATGAAATATTATTACTCTATAAAGCTGTTTAAATTTGAATGACCTTTTATTTAAGGTGCATAAGCATTTTTCCAGCATTTGAGCTGCTAAGCAAAATAAATGCTGTAAAAGAAGCATTTAGTGCTTGCTTGTAAAAAGAAAATACAATATTGGTAAGTTTGCAGATATCCTAAAAAGATGACAAGGTAAGATAAGCAGTAGAGTGAAGTCAAAATTGCTCTGGAGGTCTTTCTGAATAGCTGTCAGTTTTATGTTCTCCTAGCACAATAATGGGCACTCCCAGGAGGTGGGAGTCTCATGGGATAATTGTTCTTCTGAGGTTTAGACTGGTTTTCCTATGCCTTTTCCACAGATTGGTAAGACTGCCTTATAATTATTTCTGTCCTCTTTCACTAGACTTTTGTAATGTAGAAATTAATAGAATTAATTTTGTATACATGCACTGTACTTATGTTACCTAGCCTATTAATGAATTTCAAGCAATATTGAATGCTATCAGATGGCAATAGTAAGTGGTCTGGTTAGCTTTTATCTTGCAAATTGGATTTAAGTCTCACTGCCCTTGCCTCTTGAGATGTGTTTCTTTTTAATATTCAGGTCTGTTTTCTGCTGTCATAAGCAGGCATATTTACTCTCTAAGACTGATTTACCCTTAACTATCCTTGAAAATAACAAGAACAAAAAATAAAAGTTTAAAATAAATGTATTTTATAGCTGTTGAATATTTTTGTAGTTCCTGGTGCACAAAGCTGGCACAGTTGCTCTCTATCTCTCTGTGAGCATCAAATAATATTGACAAAATGAAGCAAAAACCTAGCAAAACATCAGTTTCATTTGAGGTGGCTTGTAGGGCAGCACACAGTCTCAGTCATTAGTTACAAACCTTTGATGTTGCCAATAAAGCCACAGACAACTAGCAACCTCAGCCTCTGGATTCTCAAGGAAATCTGTATTTTTGGAGGTTTTGCTATTAGAATGATCTAACAAGCTCTGGCAGGCTTTCCTGTATAATAAAACAAACATATAGGAAAAACAGGAAAAACTTTTTTAAAAAAAGTGTTACACATGGATTAGTGTCTTTACAAGTTGAAATACCCATGCCAGCTGTGGTGATGTTGGTCACGAGTGAATTAGATCATCTTTTTACCCAGCTTTCCCATCTCCCAGGATGAGAACAGAACAGAACTGCAGAGTGGTGTTTCCTACTCAGACTTGTAGTTCTTGCTCAACACCAACCCTTCCCTTTAGCTTGAAAAAAATTGCATCATTTTGCTTTGGAGATTTGCCAGATCTTTCCAAAGGAAAGGCTTGAATTTGTTTTGTTCTTCCTTCTCTGTGCTCCGGAGGAACTTTAGTTAGTTTTGAGTCTCTGAACATGTAGATGCACGTTTGTCTTTTGGGAGTAACAAAATACTTGAACATGAACCTTGTTTAGTTCTACAAAGATCTGTATGTTATCAGAAGAAAAAAAGATCTCCTTGATTTCATTCCTAGGAAGCAATTAATGGAAAACATCTTTTTTGTGTCAATAGCTACTGATCTTCCAAAGTGCTGGTACCTCCATATGAGCCCTGAAAGCTTAGGCACAGGGGTGAAACAGCTCCTGGAATTCTGCCTTGCATTTAGCCAGGTTTCATCATCAAGGCTGTGGTTATGTTATGGCATTGAAAGAATTCTGACTCATTTACTGTTTAAAGGAAAAACTGTGCTGGATCATGTAGATCAGCTGCTGGTTTTGGCCCACAGAAAAAAAATGAGGATATCTGATGTCTAAGCTGTACCTACCATTCAGAATATAAATCACAGTAGAAAGTGTACTTGCTTAATGGTACTGTATTGAATATTGTTTATTATTTATCTGCTGGAAGCTTACAGCAAATGCATTTGCAGAACTTCTGATGACTATTGCTTCTTTTCCCGGTGCCACTGCCATGAAATGTATTAAATATTATTGTGCCAAAACCATAACCTTATTCATAATTAAGTGTCCCTACACAAAGTGTTTCAGTAAGATGAGTTAGAGAGTTTGTTCAATTTTGTGGCACTTGGGTATATCTTCAAAAATAACAGAAAAGAAGAGGGTATTTTTTTGTTACTGACTGATTTTATGACCAAAGCTATGATGGATGTGCTTTTAAGAACTTGCTTGATTGTCTTCTGAGTCTTTCTGAAAGATGTGGCATAAGAAACAAATGGGGATTTTTTGTTATTTTTGCAAGGGTGAAGAACAATTCCAAAAAAGTTGCTGAGAAAAATTGTGCTTTCTCCTTCCTTTGTAATTTATTTATGAAAAAATAACTAGCCCATTTCTCATTACACAGAAGCAAAATCCATTTTAAAATGGGAATTATTGTTACTGCGGGATACAATGTACTTAAGTAAAGAAACTTCATGTACTCCAAGACACTTAGATACAGTATTCTTGTGTTATACGCATCTTTAAAATTTGCATAGTAAAGTGGGATATTAGCCGGGCTGCAGTTGTGTTTTCCTTTATACGCTGTGGGTGGCTGAGTTCTGTCCTCTCACTCAGTGCCACTGGAGGCACTCATACAGCTCTCTTATGGACACCAGTTGGAATTGTTTTAATTTGATGATGAACATGTTAGAGAGGCGCAGGGTTGGCCTCATATGACATGCCATTAGCCAGTGTTTCTCTAGGGAAAATGCTGTCAACATTGCAGTTTGCAAAGGAAAATTGTCACCTGTGCCCAAGCATGAGGATATTTTGCACAGCCCTGATAGTTAGTTCGGTAAAACTTGTGTAAGACCTAAGTGTATTTTAAATTTTATGGTGTTTCATATGAGGTATTTTATAAATATATCATACTGTAAGAATTCATTATCAACTGTAAAAGTGCCAGGCTGTAGTAAAAAGCTCTTGAAAGAATTACAGACTTTCACAAGGCAATTAAAAATTCTCCCAAGTAAGGAAACAATACATAAACCATATTCTTCTGAGGGGAACTAGTCTATGATAGTTTTCTAGCAATTTTAAATGCTGGTAGTAACTCTTTTATGGCTAAGATTGCCAGGAGGAAAGTGTAGTTACATAGACCTTTCTGAGACATAAGACCCTTGTCAGCATAAACATATTATGGAACTGAATTTTAAGATGATAAACATTTCTCTAGTATTTAGATTCAAAGTAGTAAGTGCAGGAACAGCTGTACTGGGAGACCAGTGAAATGGTAAGTGACGATAAAATAGAACAGACTTGTGTTTGCCCATTTGTACAGCACGCTTTAAAGAGAGGGTGGGTGCCTCAATAACAGCTGACATTAATCCAAACTAATTTTTAGAAGACATAAATTGAAGATTCAGAGACCAACTTCACATAAAGTAATAATTCAACTGCCCGTGAATGTAGTTGACACACTTAGATGGAACTGTCCACCCTGTCCACCAACGAATGCAATTAAAAGGAAAAGTGTCATGTTATTGTAACAGGTGAAGTGGACAGCTACAGTGTTGCTTCTTATTCTATGAGCCCTGATTATCAGTTTTATCCAAGACCGGGAATAATAAATAAGCTTTGTGGGTGGTGTTTTTCCTGTTTTTCACATTTTAATGTATAAAAGCAAATACTGCAGCAATACTACAGGACCTGTAAAGGAAGCCAAAGTCAAGTCTAATTATTTACTCAACTTTTATTCTTCTGTGGGTCATTATGCATGCTCTGAATGACAGGGTAGTTCCCATCTCTGATGTCTGAGGGTTGAATTTGTGATTAGGCCAGATTTCAGCAAGGTCTCTAGGACATGAGTAGCTCCTCTGCCGAGTACAACACATTCTCTGATTTTTGTAAGTTATTAGTGTAAGTTCTCTGATTCATATGGCTGGGTTTCCACTTCATTCTGAGTCTGCAGTTTCAGTCTTTAAAACACTTGTATTTCTTATATATCACTTATATATCCAGAGAGGGGCAAGTGTGGGGCTAAGTGGGGAAGGTGGAGATCTGAAAAGCTGATGAACAGCCTCCACAGTCAGCTGCAGGACTAGGACCACTTCATATCCTTGAATCATCAAACCGCTTGTACCCTTGCTTAGTGACGTGATAAAATGACACATGCCAAAAAAAAAAAAAAAAAAAAAAAAAAAAAAAAAAAGTTACCAAAAGCAATGATTTGGACTTTGCTAAAGGTTAATAAGTTTTCAGGGCATGTGCTGGCTCCTTTGACAAGCCAGATAAACAGGTATCATGTCAATGTATAAGTGCATTTCTGGAACAGGGAATGTGCTGGCAATACTTCTACATAAATGTTCTAATCGAAATACTTCACAGTGACCATTTTAATACCATTTTTTGGCATTATTGTTGTTATTTCAGTCATATGCTTTTTCCTATGATGCCTGGACTGCTTTGCTGAGTCCAGGGATCATTGGCTGGAGGGTTGTTGGGGGCTTTGTTTTAGGATGCAGTAAGTAAATGACTGGAAATGCATTGCCACGTCCTGCACAGTGATAAAATTACTGCAGCAGAACTATTCTCAGATATGCCCGCTGATTATCTGGTTTTGATTTTTAGCCAGAAACTAACAGGTTAGAAGCTAAAGTATAAATGTGTAAGATGGGAGGTCTGTTAATGTGATGTGATTTAACTTATGTGTTTATTCCTACCAAAAATTGTCCAGTCTCTCAGTCAGGCAGAGCCCTGATTGTCCCATTTTAGTGTCCTGATACTTCTGGTTTATAGATTAAAAATGTGAAAACGTGAAAATAACTGTGCTACATTTTAATTACATTGGCCTCAGTGTTAAAACAGAGAATGGTAAAACTCATTGAGGTGCAATTTTTAGTGACCAGATTAAATTTAATCCTAAACAGATTTTTTTACAATGGAAGGATGGAGATGTTTTGTGATTTTTTTTTTTTTAATTGTCTGTCTTTCTAATTTCTAGACACAAACCTTTAATGACTTGCATAAGGAAATTCTTCATTGTTGCTTTGTGAAAAAAACATTTCAGAGCACTTAAATCATGGAGGTTTTTAAGTGCCATCCAAGGGCAAATAGATTCAGTGTGATACAGCATTATAAAGAACCTAACTGTCAAAAGTTAGGTAATGTGAATACCCCTCTGCACTCTTAAATCTTACACATTTCCCAGGAAATATTTAAAGCACTGGGAATATTTTTGTCAGCTTACTTAGAACCCTGTCAGGTTCTTGGGTTTGCAGTCTGGAAGAGCCTGTTTAATTCTGTTTCTTGGGCTCTAAGATAGAAGAGTCTTCTAAAGACAGTTCTAAAACTAGAACTGTACAAATACCCTTCCCTTTTACACTTCTCTATTACTATTGAGAACCCTGGTTATTCCTTCTCTCAATTTCCAAATTTAAAATTACATTTTCAACACTTTTAATGATCTTTAAATCTGTGCAGAATAGAAAAGCAGATTTTTAAATTAAATGGGATATTGCTCCAATCTCATGGTCATAGCTGGCTGAACACCACTCACCACCTGCAGGATATGGCTCTTTATGCTTTTGTTCTACAAGTTTAGCTGTGCTTTCAAAAAATTCCAGTCTCCTGTGATCTGTTGGAGTAGGTCCCTAATAATTCGCTTACTTCACAGTTGTATTTTATTTGATACTTGATAACTTCTAAATTAATAAATGTATATATTTGCATGGTCTTTCCTTTGCATTTTAGTAAAACAGACATGTGCATTAAACAAAATGAACCATGGACAGACCACCTCTCTATTAGTGGAAAGACACTGTTTTGAAATCTGAAGCAAAAGCGGGAGAGAGCACAATTTGCAATGACCCTGATTTGTAGAAGGGGCTGAAAGAGCTACCTTTACAGCAGTGTCTTCTAATAGCAAGTTTGTGGTAGGCAAAAGGAAAAGATACAAAATAGCTGTCAATTTATATCATGGTTATTAAAAGCTTACTGTTTCAGCCTAATTGCTGTGCAAGAGAGAACTCCACCCCTTTTGTGAGCATTTTTTGACATTTAAATTATACACTATCGCAGATTTTTATTTTTTTTTAAAGAGAGAACAGCGCAGTGGGAAGCTCCCATCATCTGAATTAATACACCAATTATAAACTGTGTTGCAAGTAAACAATTTGATCATTTCTGTGCCTCAACGTTGAAAACTGAAGTGCCTCATTAAGACAAGAACTGAAGTCTCATTCAAGCCTCATTCTGTATTTTAGCTGTCTGTGTACTGACGATGAGAAAGTTCGTCCATAAAGCTGGCAACTGCTCGCTCCTCCACTGGCAACTGTATGTTCTGAATGAAACATTAAACAGAGTTTTTTGACACACTGAAATGTTTCAACAGCTGCATCTCTAATTATAAACTGCAACAGAGTTAATTTTGTTCTTCAAAGGAGCAGTGACTTTTCAGGAGGTAAAGAGTGGGTCTCATTTGAGAGTATGATTATTTGCAACTTAAAAAATAAGAATGCTCTTTCTCGAAGTATAGTCAAGTGTGTCTGCAAGGACAGTTACTGTGTATAATAGCAGTATTCATAATGTCCAAAGTATATGCCAAATGACTGCAATCAAACATAGAAAAAAGTGCCAATTTAAAATAGTTTGTAAAATCACTGCAATGTGGCATAGTTGTATAAGTGCATATATTAATTGTTGAGAGGGCAAAATAAAAGAAAGTAGCCCATCACCAACCACAAGATTAGCCATAAGGGGATCAGATAAGGTGAAAATAAGCTTCTATAACTGATATTTTTTAAGCACAGAGTGGAAATTAAATAATGCAGTGATGTTTTACATGTAGAGAAAGAACTGGCCCAGCCAAAGAAGCCCTCTATTACTCTTTCATTTTAGTCTGCATCCACCAGTATATGCCAAGGACTACTCAGCTAAAGAGCAGCTTGGCAGAAAAGAACCTGGGGGTCCTGACAGGAACCAAGTAGAATATGAGCCAGCAATGTATCTTTCCTTTGAAATAAGCTGATTGGATCCTGGGCTGCATTAGGAAAATTATTACCAGCAGGTTGAAGGAGAAGTGATTGCTTTCCTCTGCTCAGCCTTTTTTGAGGCCACACCTGGAGTGCTCTGTCCAATGCTGGGTGTCCCAGTATGAGAGGGATATGGACGTGCTGGAGAGATTCCTACAAAGAGCCACAAAGGCAGTGCAGGACTGGAGGATCTCTTCTGTGAGGAAAGGCTGCGAGAGCTGGGGCTGTTCAGCCTGGAGCAGAGAAGGCTCAGAGAAATCTTATTACAGTTTACAATTATCTGAAGGGAGGATGCCAGGAGAACAACATGAGCTCTTTTCAGTGGCACCCAGTGACATTACCAATGGCAGCGGGCACAAAAATGAAACACAGGAGGCTCTGTCAGCATATCAGGAAACACCTTTTCACCGTGAGGGTGATGAACACTGGCACAGTTGCCCAGGGAGTCTATGGGGTCTCCATCCTTAGATATACTCAGAAACTGTCTGGACATGGTTGTAGGTGACTGTGCTTGAGAAGGGAGTTGGACCACATGACCTCCACAGGTACCCTCCAACCTCAGACACCCTGTGATTCTTTGATGGCCATCTGCATTATAATCAACTAAACAATATAATCTCGTCTGTATGATGAAAAATATTTTTTAAAAAAGGCATAAATAGTGCAAACACTATATCTTTCACAGAGCCTTTTACTCAACATGTTATTGTTCTGTATATAGTTGCATATATAAAAACAAGAAAAATTTATTTAACAATATATGCTAACTTAATGTTTTGGAAACAAAGCAATAAATATGAAAGTGTACATGGTAAACCTGTAGAAAAACTCTTTAAAGAAAATACACAAAGGGCATTGAAATACTAATAACTATTAGTCTTCATCCTAAAATAACAATAGAAGGTTAAAAAAATTAGTAACTAGACTTGTTTATCCGGTGAATCATTTATCTACACACTGCTATTAAGCCAGTAGCTTCCAAATTGGCTCTTCCTCACACACAAGTGTCTTTCCGTGCACATGCAGACCATAGTTTTAAAATTAGTTGTTATTGGAAAGGAAGTCCAAAATTCAGACAATGGTGGCAGAAAATCTAGGCAGAGAAACTTCTTCCAAGATGAACTGCAAAATACTTCTTTAAAATCCTTTAGTAAGGACAAAGGCAAAAAAAGAAAATCTTTACTTCTTTTTCATAGTGACTATAAAGAAATTAGCAAATAATGACAATTCCCCTTTGGTAACTGTCCTGCTACTGGTCTGCATAATTCTTTACTGTCATAGGATTTATTAACATTTTTTAGCACATCTAGAACTGGGCATGGCATATAACTACAGTATGGATATTTGTCACTCTCCTTAAGATAAGAAATGCCAGTCAGAAATACTTGACTCATATGACATAATTTGTGGTCTTTCCTGTAAAAGAGTTTCCTCTTTCCAGTGCAATTACCAGTCTTGGTAGTGAGAAGAATCAGTTTGAACTTAGTCAGTTTCTTATTAGACCTTATTTAGCTAAGTCAGTCCCAATGTCAATAGCACAGATCCACACATTTTGGCATTACATCATCATCTTCAGAAAGTACAAGGAAGTAGTAAAAAGCAGTTCGCTCATTTCAGTGTCTTTCACAACTGCATCTAGAAAGGTGTCACTTTGGTACAGAGCCAGGCTCAGTGAAGAACAAGGGCTGAAGTCCATGGATAACTTTTCTTACTATATAATTACTGTAAGCTCATTTCCCAGAAGTTGCTTAAGAATGGCTCTGAGTAATGTATTAACCCTTTACTGCCCATTACTGGCAGTAATACTGCATTCTGTCTTCATGTTTCTTTGAAAAAAAAAATCTTACGCAGTTTTACTTTTTGTCTGTCTGCTTAAAGCTTTGCCAACTTTTCAGTACTCCCTTTACTGTAGTCTTTCTACACTTACTCAGCTTTAAGTGCTCCATCAGCTTTAGGAAAATATTTTATTCCTAAGATCCTTTTCATCCTCTTTGATCTGTGAAGAGTAAAGCAAATAAAATGAAGAACTAACCTGTTTTCCTAACTCTCACTTTCCAATTCCACAGTATCATTTTTGGTTTGACAATTTTCTCCCATTATCTTTTTGTATCAATTAAGCATTATGAAAAACCTTCTGGTAGATGTAACATTCCTCAAGAGTTGGCATTCAGCATTCCTTTTGCCTTTCTGTTTAGCCTACAACCAACTTTTAGTACTTTTTTAGGTCTAACAAGTATTAACTTTCTCAACTGATATGTTTCAAAATTGTAATTAACAATATTGCCTGTAATATTATTTGTGGAAATCTCTCATGCTTTTCTGCCAGTTCTAGTCTTTCCAGTGAGTACTCATGTTATCTGGTTTTGCCAAGGTCATTTATGACACAGTTTTGATAAGATTCAAAATAATTTTAAAAAATACCTGACCTGGACATTCTGCAATTCCTTTACAGTGAGTCTCTCTTTTACAGTGAGAGTCAGAAAGGTGGGGGCACATTTTGTTGAGTTTTTCAGAACTGATACGCATCTTGTCATCTGGGTTTCCTCTGTGACAACTGCTTTCAACCTTACTTGGTGCAGTTTCTGAATCTAGACAAGAAGTCACTATTGAGAATATGAACCTTTCAAGAAAACAGACCCTGTCTTGTCACCTCAGAGTACCTCAGTGAACTCTTTTTCCAATGCTGCCAGTCACAGTTCTGATAGGCATTATGATCAAAGTTCATATTAGGAATATAATTTATTGAGAGCACAATGTAGGACATTTGTCATTTGAGCCAAGTCTGATTGATTGATTGATTGATTGATTGATTGATTGGCTTTTGCTAAGTGGCTCAAAACTGAGGTCTGATGTCCTTGCTGAAACCATTACCATGTGCAGAACTGAAAGCAGAAGCTGTGTGAGTTGAGATGTCATATAGTAACTGAGCTGACCACCCAAACTAGTACTGACAACTTCTGTGAACCAGAACTCCTATATTAAATCTATTGGTGCAGAGTGGAGCACGATTTAATGAGAAGAGCTTCTGTGTAATAAACAGAACTAATAAAAAATAGCAGAACAGAAATTTCAAAAAGGGCAAATAGTAGTAATCAAATCTACTCAGGCAGGATTTGCCTCATTTGGCCCCGACTTAAGAAGGGTTGAAGTTCAGTCTAATTTTCCCAACCAGTATATGAGTCCTAAGACATTATCATGCAAGGATGAGAGTGTCTGAATAGGCCCAGCAGCCTCTTTCCACAAAGGGAGCAGGAGGTTTCTGTCTGGGTTCCATTAAACATCTCCCAGATCCTCAACATGACCCTTGCCTCCAGGTTGTATTTTAACTAATTGGTTTTTGTTTCCCTACAGATGCCATCAAATGCATGATAGCTTGACAAGAAACTCTATTAATGCTGTCACCTCTACGTCATTTTGTTCCCTGTGATTTAGGGACGTGATTTCAGCTGAAGGAATCACAGAGGGTGTTGCAGTACCTCGTAAGGGTGAATGTGGAGCTTGTAGCATGTGGTTTTCCTCCAAGTGTACTGTCCTTAAGAATTATTTTAGCTATTGAGGTATGGTGCTGCCCACTCTTTCCTGGGCTGACAGATTCATAACCGTGACGAATCAAATGTAATCATCATGAGTTTTGTTTTATGACTTACCTCCTGGTTGATTGCTCTCCACCTAGGCTGCAGTGTTTCCTCACCATCAGTCTGTCTCCAGCTAATGAAGCACTTTACGGCCACTTGTAGATCAGCTTTCACTGCTGAATTTACTGTGCACTTTCTTATTAATTTGGAAGACTAAAGCAACAACTGATACTTGTTGGTTTTTCATTGTCTCTCCCCTACTGTTTCCTTATCTGAAGTCACAAGTATAGATAATAAGATATTTGCATTATCTCAATGTTTTTTCTATTGGAAAAATATGGTTAGTGAAGAAAGAAATTCAGAAATTCTCTTGCAGTAGTGCAGCAGTATGACAAAGGAATTTAATACACAATATTACGATGTTATGTTAAACTATATGTGAAGCAACAGACGTATAGGAAAAAAAGGAGTGATATATTACTACTATAATGTGAGAAGAAAAAAATTTAGTCAGCTCTTGTATGAATAAATTTTACTGGTCTCATGAATAGCTTCATACAATTCAAAATGTCTTCTGCATAATGAACTTGCAAGCTAATTATTCTTGGATTGCCACAGCATGGTATAACTGTCAGTCTGGGAGTGTTTTGAATTTTGCCAAATTTGTGAGGTGGATACAGTTGAAACTGAGACTGAATGGGTTTCCCAATCAATATATCTACAAATTATTGCAGGGTATTATTCCAGGGAGTAACTGTGATCATTGCTAAATTTATGCTCTTTTAAAACAATATAGTTAAAAGTGGCAGATGGTAGTTAATGATTAACATTCCTGGTAAATAGACTTTTGCAGGGATATATTTAAAGTGGTTGTGTGTATGTAAATAGAAAAGGAGCATGAGCTATGCAACTATAATTGAATTATATTAGCATAACTTAAGTAGAAGTTTAGTAAATAACAAACACCTTAATTAACTCGCACGATATTGGGAGGTTAATGACATACCCTTGGTAAATGACTCTTCAAAGTGTTTGGCAACATGACAGGTCAGAGACAAACTAGTACCCGGTGCCCCACCCTCTGTGGCTGGTGTATGGTAACTTGCTTAATTCCTACCATCAAGCTTGGCCTCTGCTGGCATTTCTGGAGGTTGTAGCAAACTGCTTTCTTGCAGAGAGCTGGAAACCTCCCTGTGGAGTGGGACCATGCACTCCAGCTGAAAACTTCCCTGTGGAGTGGGCATTAACAGAAGATACCAACTCTTAGTACCCCTTCACTCAGAAAGGTTAATAATTGTCTGATCGTAATTGCAGGCTTTGCAGGCTTTCCTTTTTCTATGTTTTTCTTACTATTTTTGGTGATGCTGTTTCTGGAAAATACTCCAAGAAGTCTAATTGAATCCCCTTGAAACTATCAGATCTGTGCATCAGAGTGCAGCCTGAGCTGTGCATTTTTGTGGCCCAGACGTGTGTTACTCATTGATGTTCATTCTCAAATGTTACTAGTGGAGTTAGAAGCTTGATTGAAAACTGATAATGATTTGTCTGTTTATCAAGTAAAGTAAATAAATTAGTTACCAGTCTAGTTAATTATTTTAAAAATACTGGTGAGTCAGGAAACTATATGCAAATTAGTTAAAAATTAATTTCTTTTACATTTGAATAAGTTGGAAAAGCACATTGGATTCACAAGTGGTGGAAATTTATATTCTTCTCTCATATAGGAAACTGTACTGTAAATAGGCCAGCATCTCTCTGGGGGAAAGAAATGTGAATTTTGCTGACAAGTAGAGGTCTCCCAGCAGAAAAATGCATGCTGACAGTTTGACTCAGTGGCCAATTGACTGATTTCTTTCCTCCTTTTTGTTTCTATTTTAGATGCTGAAGAATACCAGCCTCCAATATGGAAATCATACTGTGAGTATACACAGAATTTGAATAATCTTAATACCTTATCAAGGTGTCAGTCACTGTTAGGTCTTTTCCTTGTCTTTGTTTAGAAGAAAAACCTAAATATATTAGATGCCTGCAGAAATTACTCTATGGGACAGCAAAACCTGAACTTTTTTTGATTTCTGTGGGGCAAGGGTAGAAGGATTGCATATGCCACACTCCTTGGGTTGCCTGACAAGTGTGCAAATCCTGGGTTTTGTGGTTTCTCTGCTGAGATTTTCAGGATTTCAGAGGTAGAGATTAATGCTTCATGTGTTTACTAAAGGTCAGGCTTGAGTATACTTGTCTTTTTATATGGGTCACCAAATCACTTTAAGATAATAATATTTTTGATCCTTAGCAACAGAAGCTGATTTTTGAAGTGGTGGTTTAGAAGTTGGAGACAGCACTATCATTTCTTTGAACCTTCCTGTCTGCCTTTAGAAAAATCATTTACATAGAGTGCAGTGCAAAAGTGCATATTTTATGCTCATTTGCTTTGTTCCAAATGTATTTTCTTCTAATAGAGTAGCACAGATCTAAAACAAAATATTGGATTTTAAATCCCTTGTTAAAGGTGGCATTTAAATTTGATCTTTTTATTTTAAACCCTTACTGGAACTTTAATAAAAGTGTAGCTTTGGGTATAGAGGGCTGTTTCATTTTTTTGTTATCTGATACAGAACTATGCCAAGTTGTCTCTTTTATTGTGGCAACTTCAAATTCAGTACAATGCCATTACCAAAGTGGAACTACAAAGGACAAGGATCACAGTAGTTACATGCATGTACATGTATAATTTTAAAGACTGGAATAAACTTGCTAACTTCACTTATATGCACATTAAACTACGTTGCTGACTTCAAAGACATCACCTTTGTGTTACCTGAGAATGACATTCTTCCCCAGAATGGACTGGGATTTTTTTTCAACCAAAATTTGAATATGCCATTAAATTACAAAAATTCCTTCTCAGAACACTGTTTTCTAAAGACTCCATTGTTGCTGTAATGTTTTGAATGTATAAGAGAAACCTCCTAAAAAGTCAGCAAGACTGTATCTATTTGACTTAGATCATTTCAGGATACTTTGGTGAGTACTTGGAAAGAAGCAGACAGTCGACTGATTCTTTTTAAAGAGAAACCTGGCTTACTCAAAATCAATGACAAAGCTCCCATTGACACTGACAAAAAAGGCATTTGAAATGACAGATGTTTCCTTTGTAGCAGGACATTTTAACTAAAAAGTCAAGAAATAAGCATATACCTTTGCTTATTTACTCTTAGGTACCCTAATGGTGCAGCAGAGATCACTGCATTCAGTCAAAAAGTTTGGTTACTTTTACCTGATAGTTTGCACATAGTCCAAGGATACATTTTCTAAAATAAAATAAAAAACAAACAAACAAACAAACAAAAAAACCTAATTCATAGTCTATGAATATATAATTTCCTATTCTTTTATACATAGAATGCTAAAAAAGTTACACAGCTCCAAGATGCAGAAAATAGTTTAAGATTACATAGATTTACTGCTGAGACTGCTTAGCCATAGATGTACGTTTTTCTTTGCAGTATTAGGTAATGGATGCTTCTTTACTCAGCTAGAAAAATTCTAATCTGGTAAATTAATTATAGAGGTTATGTCCAGCAATAATGTTAGTCTATGATTCAATGTAGTGTCCTGTCTCATCACAGTTTTAGTGTATGTGTTTCACACTAAGCATTTTGTGTTTACTGCCTTTTTAACAATTATTTTTGGTCAATTTTAGCTAGTAACTTTTAAAGTTTGCTAACATACTAGTAAGATACTTTGCATACAGTTTTGATTTCTGTTTTAAGTGCTGAATAAATTTAGGTGCACTATGTTGCCTTGTATTGGCATCATGATTAAGGCTTCAATCTTCTAGCGTCTTAACAAAGGCAGATTTTCCTGTTTATGCAGACAAAGTAATCAAATAAACAGTATTGCACATGTCTGTGGACAAATACTGATCAAAGTGGAACAGTTTTCAGAATTCAAGCCTTACTGTTTTGACATAATGTACAAGTTTGTTTCAGCTGTATTTGGAAAAGATGAACCCTTCTAATGCAAAAGATCCTCACTTGATTATGAATAATTGTTAGACTTTCACATAGATTTCACAGGTTACAAAATTTTTCAGACTTTTTCTGATAGCCCTGGGACACAGAGAATAAAAGAAACGGCAGGCATTATTTCATAATACCAGGAAGAGATTGGGAAAAAGATCTGGAAAGTTTCTAGCAGCCGGCAGGCTCTAGACAGTGGATTTGATTGCATTTATACCTGAGCAGCAGATCAACAAATAAATATCCGATAACAGATTTCTTTTTGTAGTCTGCTGTGTGTTAGGAGTATTAAACTAAATGGCATTTTGCCTTTTTACCATCATTGAGGTAGTAAGGAAAGGAAGATAAGAGTCACAGAATGTGGGTTGGAAGGGCTTCTGGGTTGAGTTGATCCAGCTTCCCACTCAAAGCATGACTGTTGTCAACTCTGGAGCAGAACAGCCATGACTTTACGTAACTGAGTCCTGAAAACCTTCAGGGATGGAGCCTCTGCCACCTGTGTGGGTAACCTGCTTCAGTACTGCACTGTCCTCTTAGAGCAGAACAAATGATCTTATGTGCTTCATGGGATGAGTAGGCAATTTGTTTGACTGTTGAAAGAGGCTAGTCATTGCTGGTTTCCAGCTACAGCACATATGTGCTTGAATTTTGAAGAGATACAAAATCACTCTTTCTCTCCTTTTACCATTGCTGAGATTGACATCTGCTAAGTCAGTCATGTGTCAATGCCACTTCAATGTCTATTTGCATTATTTAAGATCAGAATGCTGGTGTGAAGCAGTGTGGCACAGCACAGAGCATCAGCTGATGCCATGCTTCGGCTCCTCACGAAGTTTCCTTGCCTTTGCCCTTCATCAAATAATAAGCACAGTGTCCGAGACTCATTTTTGCTAGAAATTAAGTCTTTGTTTCAGCCAAGCACTTAGGTTCCTAATTAAGCATGTGAGTAATCCTGCAGAAATAGGACAGCTCATATTGTTCAAGCTCTGCACATGGATAAATGCCTGACTGAGATGAGGCCGAGGAGGTAGAACTAAGGAACTCTGCAAAACATTTTGGAACAGAAGGCAGTATGTTTCCTTGCTGCTTTATAAAAATGATGATAGGAATTTTTCCTCTCCGCTGGAGCATCACTGAACACTCGTCATAGGTGAGTTAAAGGAGAAAGCTTGAGGTCCTGACACACTGCAGAATGAAAAAAAATATGAAGAAATTGATGGTAGACCTTCTTTCATGGCAGAAAAGGAGAAAGTCTTTTTTGTGTGCCATCCCTTTGTTTCTTAGACAGATCGGATTTGGAATTAGATAGTTCCTCCTAAAACATATTGTAGAATTTTTCTTATTCATCCCCTGAGACAACTCATGCTGTAGCAGGAACAAAAGAGAAGGATATGTTCTAACCAGCTACTTTACATCTCAAAGAAATGTTCCTGTAGAAATTCAATAATAAATTAGAGTTTTGTTAACACTGTAAGTTCGGACGTGATTATGATACTATGAATGCTGGCAAACTATCTGAAGTATGAAACTGATAAAGATGTTCAAGGGCCAATTAAAAGCTACTGCATTCTTCTGTTGCAGTACTGCATTTTTGTCTAATATTTAGTGTGTATTATTATTGTATATTTCATTTGCATCTGATGCTGAACAAAAAGCCACTCGCAGTCTGATGGTGTTCTCTGAGCAGTAATAATACATTTTCTTTTTGCATGAAATTGACTTTTTGTAAGATTCTTTTTCTCAGGGCTAAAATAATAATACATCATTATGTTCCAGTGTCATCTCTTTTATTATCACAGTGAGTTTGTCTGTAACCTGTCTGTCAGTTCTAAATGCTGGAATAGACTGGGTCAGATGTCAATCACTGCTTACTACTGCATTAAATAAGTGTGTTTTCTCTATTATTTCAATTAACCATAATCTTATACATTGGTTTCTGTTTTAAGATTTTGAGAGGGGGAGATGGGAAAATGAGGTAGAAAGGCAAGGCTTCTTTGTCATTTGAGCAAGTAGGTGAGGGTCATGTGCCTTTGAACCTCTGACCATCCCCTGGTCTGTGCTGGTGTCTCAGCAATGTCAGCTGCAGTGCGAGTGCCCAGCACTTTGGAAAACCTGTATAATGAAATTGGGCAGAGCTGCAGGATGTTCAGCACTTCTGAAAATGAGGTCACTTAATGAGGTGCCTGTGCTCATTGGAACTTAGCTGTAGGGCACATTTTTCTCAAGTCACCTTAGCCATATTATTGCACTTGTATTCAAAGCCCATTAGCAGGCTTTCATATAGCAATCATTTGAAGCAGAAATAGGAGAGAACCTTTCTAAAAGGGAACACAGCTTTTGGTAGGGTCACACCGGCTTTATTCCTTAATACCTGAGTCTGTAGGATACTGTCTTTCCTTGTTTTCCACTTAACTGAAGTTTCACTGTTGTTTTACCTTCTCCACCCTTGCCTTGCTGTGTGTCTTTTCTGAGCATTCTTGGTGGCTGTGTGTCTGTCTGTCTCTTCTCTGTTGTTTGTCTCCCACTGAACTGCCTGGTGTCCCTTACCACAATGCCACTGGTGGTTTTCAGTTCTTGTTCCATTCCCAATCTGTCTTCTCTCCCTCCATCTACTGGTTCTGTATCTCTCTCCTGTTGATCCGTGGTTTTATCTTTCTGTCAGTTTAATGTCTATCAATTTAAAGCTAATAGGGCCAAATCTTTCACAGAAAACCACTTCCTGTTCATGACATTTTTGGTGATTACCACCATTCACAATCTCAATCGTGCTTGGGCCATTTTCTCATCCTGCACGTTTAGCATATAATTTATTATTATTTATTTGTATAGTAATAATCTTACCACATCTTCTTCTGATGTATTTCTAAACTAGATATATTTCTCAGCTCATATTATTGTGCAGATTAATTGCCCATGTCTCTCTGAGAATGACAGCAACCTTTTCCAATCTATTCAAAATACGGTTGTTAAGATGATTTGTCTTCCTTGCATTCATCATGAATCCCTGAACTGATTCATCCCACTACATCCAATCAGCATCCAGTTTTTTGTTTGCTTTCAAGTCTTTCATGTATCTGCCCTTTCCTGTTAATCTTTCCTTCCTTTGTTTTGTGAATTGCTGAGCCTTCTCACCATTGCTTCTCCAGTGTTATCAACCTCAGAGACCCTTTTGGTTATTTTAGAGAACTCTGTTTTTTTGTTTCTCTCTTTTTTTTTTCTTATAAATGCAGCACATCACAAGATGGGCTTCCTTGTGTGTTCTTTGGACCAACTTGTTTTTCATCACTGTTATCAAATTGTCTTAGAAATGGCTCCACTAGCTTAATTTTCTGTGTAAGTTAATATTTAACAGATTAGATTATTGAAAATAGGATTCTTATGAAGCATGATTTTTCAGTTAAAATTCAAATGAATTAATTGGAGGAATAGATAATTTATTTTAAATGAGAAGCAATCATATTCTTGCAATGTTTTGAATCCTTAGAATTCCTTCTCTCTTCTGAAAATGTATGGGGAAGGAAAAAGTTACTATTTACCTCTTGGATATGTTTAATATTAAGCACCAGTAACTTGCTGCATCAGTGGTTTTGCTGATTTCAGACATTCAGAAATTAACTCTAAAATTGGGCTCCAGAATAATCAGTTTTAAAAAGTGATTTTTGAACAAAGTTTTAATGCCTTCTTTGAGAGTTCGTTTGGATGCACAAGTCTTTCAATCATAAAAGAGTAGAATTAAGTCTTTGAATCTTAGTCACATAATTGCAAGAGGTAAAAAAGACCAGAAGTTATCATGAATCACGTGCAAAAGTAGTGGAAGATCTGACAGTGCTGAATGACGGAGGGTATATCCAAAACCTGAGTACAAATGCAGAGCTATATTGCATTTAAATGGATGGGGAATATGTGAAATTGTGAACTCTCTTTCTGTGCCTCTCCAAGGAACCAGAGAAGAAGGTTGAGTTGGGAAAAGAGGTTATGGGGTTTTCCCCTTTGACATGAGCAGAAAGCAGAAGCCCTCAAAGCTTTCACATCCCCTGTGTGACAAACTGGGGTGCAACCTGAAGGAAGTCTCCACTTCTCAGATTTCATCACTTTTAGCCACATTTAAAGAGAAGGTGCAGAAGGTGGGAAAAGGTGCTGAGGGCTAACACCTACCTTTTCCATTCGCTTTCTGCAATGGGCCTTCTGTGTTTATCAAACCTACAGGCATTTCTATTCGTCCTGTAATCTACCACTTTTCAGCACATCATTCTGAGCTTCACTAACACTATGAAGAAACCTGTGCTAGAAACTCAGTCCTTAAAAAAATTCATAGACACGGCGTGATCTTTCCAAATACAAGAAGGTCAGCATACAGAAGGCCTTTCTCAAGGGAGGGAATCCAAACCTCTGGGATTTTTACTGCAGTTACAGAGAGACAGTCTGTCTGTGCTGGAATTGATTACTGTCATTGTATGTCAGCTTCTTCTCACGACTCCAGAGTGGAAGGGAGGGAGAGGATCTCATTAAATACATGCAGTGAAGAGGCTGAGGGCCAGGCAGCAACTACCCCTAGCCTCAGGTCTCTCTCCTCCAGCCCTCATAAGATTTGCAAAATTGATCCAGGGCCATTTGAATAGGACATAATGGCTTTGAAAGGAATCTTTGCTTGTTCTTCAGTAACTGCCAGCAAATCCTGAAATAAATTATGAGACTGTGATGAACCCTGTCAAAGGCACTGAACTTTTTGTTGGCCTATCCAAAAGCCACTGGTGTTACTGGTTAGCAATCTGTTCTTGGGTTGTTACAACATGGTACATGCAAAAGTGGGATTTTATCCTGAAATACACCTAACAAGTCTTTCTGGACAGTCTTCCCTGGTATAAAAATGTAAAAGACAATACAAAAGGAGTTAATATCCCAGAAGTTAAAGCATTGATCACTTTAGTTAGTTTGCAGGCCAACAACCAATTTTCAGTTAAATGATTTAGACACACTGAAATACCTAATTTTGCTGTCATTTTTACATTTGCATTGTTCTCTGCAGCCTCTGGCTAAAAAGGCTCATCTGAATATAAGTTTGTGTATGTTGCCATCTTCTAATGATCTGTACATTTTTGTGTTTGACAGTGTATCAATTGCAACAAGAGGCACCACGTCCCAAGAGAATCATCTGTCCTCGGGAGGTCAGTTCTTTTGCTCTACCTTGTTGTATCTGATGAATTGTCAGCCGCATATGATTACCAAAAAATCTTTTTTACAGTCTGTGGGTAGTATTTACTTTAATTTTTCTATGCCATTATTGCATATAGTAATTTTTCTTAAGATTGATAAATTAAAGCAGATTAATATTTGCTAATTAGCCATGGCAGCCTCATTCTACCACTGGAAGCACCTAACTTATTGCTAACTAATTGCTAACTTATTGCTTAGTGTGTTTCTCTGTATGCTACCTGAAGTTTTGTTTCCTTGTCAAAATGGAGGTGTGTTTTTCTTCCTGCATCTACATAATAACCTCTGTGTGATATGCTTCAACATGACACACACAGCTTCAGTTTGCTGAATGCTTCCTGCCAAGTGTTATGTTCAAGTTAAAATACTGGAATGATAGCCAGAGAGCTCTGTTCTGTCACAGAAATTTTAAAGATTATAGGATAATTAGAAATCTGCAGGGCTCTAGGTTTGGCTGGGTCATCTTGTCCCCCTGAGTTTTTTGTCTGTATTTCTCCCTATCTACATACTTTAATATGTCTTTTCCTGAACCTGCATGATAATGCATAATTGTAATGGAACACGTATGTAAATGTCTCTGCTCAATCAATAGGACTGTGATAGCTTTATCTTCTATAATCTCAGGGATTAATTTTGGGCAAATAGACATGTAGTACTAGTAACAGAAATATTAAATGTGTGAAGTGATTGCACAAGGTATAAAAGATGATGTGCAAAAAGACAGAAACTGTGGCTCATTGGCATGATATATAGCTCCACTCCCACACAGCATCCTGAGCTCTGTCCTGCTTCCCACACTGTGTACCCATGAAAGAAGAGTCCTAACATCTGTCAATATTAAGATACTGTCTCAAAACACTTTTGTGTGGTGCAGGAGGTTTTGTATCAAGGTATAGGTACTTGCCTGGGTTTGTAAAGAGAATCCATTGCAAAGCCAGGAATTAAGGACAGTTCCATCTACTAGTTTCAAGGCAGGGAGAGCAGGGTCCTGGCCTCAGACTGGAAGTCTTCAAGCCCTGTCAGTCTGGGATGGTCCCAAAGCATATACACAGGGTGCTAAAAAGGGCAAGCAAAACACCAGAGTGTGTGAACTATCATGTCATCCTTTCTCCCTGTCAAAGACAAAGCCTGGGGAGAAGGAACATGTACTAGTGCTCTGGGACTTCAGTGCACATGTGCTGAAAGGTTTTTTCAAGACCTTCCTCTCTGAAATACTCATGCAAACAAAAAGTCAGTTAGATCTCTGTGGCTGGTGTTCTTTAAAGGAGAGGACATTAAAGTTTTTACTAAATGAATATCATATGACAGGTATCAGACTAGTTGTGGTATAGTTGAAAATAGTTAAGGTAAACAATTTGTTTACTTCCAGCATAGCTTTAGAGTTTTTGTCTTTGTGTGAGAGAATAGTTTATGTAATATTTTATTTATCTATTTCATGTTGGAATTACTTTTAGAAAGTACTTGTCTTTAGGAAATCCAATTAACAAGCACTGAATGCTTAGGAAACCATGTCTGCAATTTGAACTCATCTTTGTGGGACTACAAGTTATTCTGAGTAAGTTTAATCCAAAATTTATTACACTAACTCAAATTTAAGCATTTTCTAATTTGCCTCCATGAGTCAAAGTTTGAATCAAGGTACAATAGTCTTTTAAAGTGAAGTAGCAATTGTATTCTTGTTCTAGAAACAAGGTTATCTACACAAATGGAGTAAATGTGCAGCTGTGAACTCTTTACCAGTGTGCTGCATTGACCTTATTTCCTTGAACTCAAGAACATGTTACGTACAACTGAAGTCATCCTTTTTGCCTGATGTTCAAAGACTATATGCATATAGTGCTTATTCAGGTCGCTTCCAAACATTTGCAGAAAGAAGCTAAGATCATATTAATTAAATTAGTACATCATTGACAAAGCAGTACATAACAAAATAAGTAAAAAATGTCTGTTTCACATGATCTGAGTTTGGTTCTGACTAATGAACCATTTTTAGCAGCTCACTTCATAGACTGCAGACTTCTATTTTGAGTTGTTTTGACCCTTTTTTTTAATTTAGTCAAACAGCTGCAAATACAGACTCTGTTTAGGGGTAGGTATATAAAGCAGTGTGAATCCCCACAAATGTGATCTTTGATTTCTGTTACTTGGATTTTGAGTCTTTGTGTGGCTCAGCTGTATGTGTTCACTGACTGATTACTAGAAACAGAGATTCTCTGACCCAAGAGCCAAAAACACACTACAACACTGCTGATGTGCTTTAATTTTGTATATAGTTAGGGAAGTGGGACAGATGGGATGTCCTGATACTTAGAGTGCTCTGTGTGGTTCATATTATTCATTTATTTTAAAGAACTACATAATGGTTTTATAGAGCATCACAGATTATTTTAGAGAGAAAATTCAGCACTATGTTTCTATGGCACCTAATAGTTTTTTCTTAGTGCACAGTCTGTAAGGTGGTTGTTTTGGAATTATTCTTCTTGATTCTAGTTTGACTTCAGTGTAATCTGATGATTGTGTAGGCTTGCTTCACTGAAGATGATTTCTTATTGATCCTTAATTTGTCAGTTACACAGGAAGATCTCGAAATCTAATTTTGTGCTGTGTGTGAAAATATATTAAATGGAAATATGGTAGTTATTTAGTATGCAATGTGATGCTCATCCAACATCTGGAGAGCAGGTGTCAGCAGGATATGTGACTGATGGGAAAGATTTATCTCTTCCTGTGCATATCATAGGAACTGGACCTTGTTGAGGGTGTTCTCTTGTGTATCTTCGTATTCAAACTGCTTTAGACAGATCTAAAATTTGCAAATAATTTTAAATCCTTCATGCTTATGGGACAATGTCTTTCATTTGTAATTGCTAAATTCAACACTGTTTGCAGGGAAATGGAAGCATCTACTGCAAACAAAATCTGTAACACCAACAGATAAACAAGGGTTGAAGATTTTTTGTCTCACCACTTGGCATTTTCATCATTCCTCCCTCTCTTCCACTGTCATCTTGCACATTCTCTGCATTCATTCCCTCTTCCATTACCTCTCTTTTGCTCCATAGTCACAGGGGTTTTAGCCTCAGATCTCTGCAGTTCTATCATCTACTTTGTGTGGATTTCTTGATTAAGTATACTGTGGAGACAGAAATCACTTCACCTGATATGCAAACCACTAGACTAAGAGCTGGGACTGTAAATAAAACATGAACATTTATATCTTTCTGTCTTCAAGCTTTGCTATCGTGATTTTCCTTTTCTTTTTTTTGCTTGCATAAATATCTTGTCAGCAAAAGCAGGTCATTCCTGCAATGGGAATCATACTGTATGATGTTTGGGCTTCAGGTATCTAAAGTCTTTTAATTGATCACCACTGGCAGCAGACTAGTGTGAAAATCCTACCTTCCCAGTAACATTGGATTTCTGCCAATATCCTCGTTTGTAACCATATTCCTTCCAGCAGTGTTTTAATGATTTATCTTTTAAGTAGAAAAAGTTCATTTTAAAAGCTCTATTCAGGTGGAGGAGTAGCTTTTAAATACTGAGCAAGTGTGATGATAGGCACCAAAGAATCAGATTTGTGTTGTGAGGAAGTCATATTATAAAGCATCTTTTAGGGTTTATTCTACAGAAATCCTGATGAAAAAATTATATTCTCAGAAAATGACTCAAGCTTTCAGCTTTCTTCTTTCATTCAAAAGGAAAATTTCAAAAAATTCTTAATTTTAAGAAATATTTTAGAAGTAGATTATTGAAAGTTAAAATATTTTTTAAAGAAATTGAGACTTTAAGAAAGTAAAAGAATTAAGGAAGGATGGTGACATCAGTTTGGACTATTTGTGGTTAAACTATAAGCACATTATAGATTTTCTTCTAAGAGGGAATGAGTCTTACCCATGAGTTTTTGGATTATTTGTGTAGAAATATTCATACATGTGAATACTATTCCCATTCTGTTTCAAGAAAGTCTTAATTGCTGACAGCAATTTTTGAGGCTGTTGAATTTGTCTGCATTAGACCTTTCACATTCCTAACAGTGTCTTGGCCAAGCCAGTGTCAGCAACATTGAGACACTCGTCTAAATTTCCCTAGTGTAGACAAAGCCTTAGAGCCCTAACTTATATTATTATGTAGAAAAATGTCAGTTAATTGCCTTCCTCATCATTCTGAATTCCAAATAGGTTGTGTCAGAAGCAGTAGAAATTATTATCTCTGCCTTTAAAACATAAAAATTATGGTTTCTTGACTGAAAGCAAATATGATTACAAAAGGTAGACTTTTCTCTGAAAAAAATCCCTTTCTCTTTTTGCTGAAATGATTGTAAGAGACTAAAGTAATGATGGTATATTAGACTGTACTGCTGAGAGTTTTTCACTCTAACCATCTAGAGTGACTGGAACTGTTTTGACCTCCTGGGTACCCATTACCTAGATTTATCAAAACAAGTGTATAGATAGTGGCATTTCATAGAGCATAACTGTTGAAATGGTCACTAGCAGATTTATAATGCTATTGCCATCTCATACATTATTAGCTGCAAATAGGCAGGATTGTTGTGCATCTCCAAAACCAAACTGCTGCAAATTACTCTTCACTCAGTTATCCTCAAAGTTTCTTCTGAAGCATGGGATTCAAGCTAAGAACAATGCAATTAGAAGAGTATCATTAGAAGAGTATCACACCAGCAATATTAGAGACACTGGTTACTTTTGACATTCTTTCTTTCAGATACAATAATATTTTATATTTGTACATAAGAAAAACCTTGTGATTAGGTAATCTTGAGCAAGGTTGTTAGAATTTAGCCTTAGTGAAATGTTTGCATAGTATATCTGACTGCATAGTAAGTATTTAATCATTGCAGTAAGTCTTCCCTGAATTCCCTTATTCTGTTCACTTACTGACCTTTACAAGCTGAATATTTCCTCTTTCTCTCTGCCCTCATCTTTCTAAGAACAATATCTATACTGTAGTAAAGTACCAGAGAGCTATAATAGGGCATGGAAATTGGCCATAAAATTGGTGGTAAATAATGGGAGTAAATGGGAATTTTCATGGCACTCGTTCAAATCACTCTACTGCAAAAAGTCAGACACTGCCATGAGGTGTCTCTTACTGTCAATCCTGAGAGCTTATCTGAGATAATTCAGAATATTATATTATCTTTCCCTTAGAAAGAAACCTCAGAACACACACAGTGACACACTGAGACCCCATTAGCCAGCAATTAAGTGAAAATGAGCAGAATTGTGCTGAAAACTATTTTCATTAATGAAAATGTTTGCACATATAAGACTTAATGGAGCCTATATTTTCAAATTCTTATAATATTGCTGATGCTTTAATTGTGTTTTTATAATCCTCTTTATGATAGAAACAAAAAGAAACAAGGGAGGACACAGCGGTAGTCTGTGGGTTGCAAATGAAGCTAAAGAGCAATTTTGAATAGACATTGACAAAAAGAGGAAAATTCTTCAGCTGAAACCCATAGCAAAAGTAGAAAGCCTGGCTGCACTGGTGGTGGCTGAGAGCAGTTGAAAGCCAGAGGGGTGTTTGGCTAAAGTGGTGCAGAGGACCCATGGAATGAATGTCAAAAATTATTGTATGCAGCATCCCTCTAAAGTCTCTACATGCAGATTTTCCTATATAAATGTAAAATATGGGTTTACACCCAATGTCATTTTTCTGTAGTATCTCCATAGCAAATTTTGTCCTGCAAAATGCCTGCAGTTTGCAGCAGTGGAGAAAAGAAAGAAGGCAGGCTGGAATATTGCTTGCCCAGAATTTTCTTGTATTTATCACGTCAGAAAAATTTGCTGGTGTTTTTTTCCAAGGCACTTTATTGACTGACAGGAAATCTCATCTCTCCTGGAGTCCATGAGTCTTTCAGTCTCACTCTGCAGCAGTAGTAAGAAGGTGGAGCACTCAGATGAAGCCACATCATTTACATTTTAACAGCCCATTGACTACTGAACGGAGGAGAAAGCTTTCTAATTATTCTGCAGATGTGATAGTAAATATTTCATTTAAGTAGTTACAGCTAAACAAAACTAGAAGAGGTTTGTCTGTTTCACTTGAATTTCCTCAGATTTGATTTACTAATGTTCTAGGTTATGATTTGCAAATTAGATGAGTGTTCATCTTCATCAGAGGAAGACGGTATGAACCAGTCAGTGCACTTATTGATCACTGTGAAATGGAAAAGTTAAAGCCATCTTTTTGGAAGACACGATGGCAAACGCTGAGTTTTTTGATACAGTTTGATGAGCACAAACTGTAGGTAGCTGTCTTTATGGACTGATGAATTTGCTAATTATCCCTCTGGCTTTGCTTGAAATCATTGCAAAGTTTCACCCTCAATTCCATCTCTCCTTGGAAGTGGATGATGTGTGTGTGTGTTTGTGATTTTGCTATTCCCCTAGTTCTACATTTCCTTTTATTCTTGTTACATATCACTTTCTTCATCTAGTTCTTTTTATTTAGACATTGTGTTGAATGTAAGCAGTTTTCAAACAAAAATAAATGAAAACCTTTTTTATATCTCCATATAGATAGTTTATCAATAAGACTATGTGTAGATAAAATGCTATGTGCTTCTACAGTTTTACATTTTCCCATTCAGGCCAGTATTCCTTGTGTCCAGTTAAATATGTAGAAGGGGGTCTCTGTGTCTCTCCTCCCTGACTGATACTTCCTGTCTGTTTTTTTTCAAGTTTTAAGATGAGGAACTATTGTGGTTTAACCCCAGCTATCAGCCAAGTGCCATGCAGCTGTTCTGTCACTCCCCTACCAGCAGGATAGGGGAGAGAACTGGGAGAGAATTGGAGGGGTAAAAGGGAGAAAACTTGTGGGCTGAGGTAAAGACAGTTTAATAGAGAGAGCAAAAGCCACACACATAAGTGAAGCAAAACAAGGACTTTGTTCACTGCTTTCCATGTACAGACAGGTGTTCATCCATCTCCAGGAGAGCAGGGCCCTGTCACATGTAATGGTTACTTGGGAAGGCAGATGACATCACTCCAAATGTCCCTCCCTTCCTCCTTCTTCCCCCTCAGCTTTATATACTGAGCATGATGTCATATGGTATAGAATATCCCTTTGGTCAGTTTGGGTCACTTGTCCCAGCTGTGTCTCCTCCCAGATTCCCATGCACCCTGATCTTCCTCACCAGCATGGCAGTACAGAAAGCAGAAAAGGCCTTGGCTCTGTTTAAGTTCTGCTCAGCAATAACAAAAACATTTCTATATTATCAGCCCTCTGTTCAGCACAAATCCAAAACATAACTTCATACTAGCCACTGTGAAGAAAATCAACTGTACTCCAGCCAGAAACAGCACAGAGAGTATTGAGTACTTGATGAATTTGTAATTCCTAATATGAATAAATATAGAAACCTTATACATCTTTCTGTTGTCCTTCCTCTACTTCCTGTACATGTATGTATATAGCTATCCACACATAATGATCAAATCAGCCAGGTACACACATCTTTTTGGAACTGTGAACTGTTGTGGTATGTGTCATAGGAATGTTTTAGTGCTTCTCACTTGTTACAGAAGAATTCAGAGTGTTAATGTGGCTTACTGTATTTATGTGCTGCTGGGGAGATTTTGCCTCCTATTTAGATGACTCAGCACATCATTCTTGAAAAAAAAGGAGCACAGTTTAAATGCTATATTCAAATTTTTCATCTTGCATTCAGGGTAACATAGATACTCCTTTTACATTTAGTGATGCCCTTACTGTGTGAATGGAAGCTGCATAACAAAATAGATGACTCCTGCTTTTGCTGCTGAAATTGTTTGAACCTGACCCTGTCTCCTCTGACTATTTAGCAGCAGCCTTCTTGATTAAGATTTATTTCAGTTTATTTTAGCTCATGTTCAGAAGCCTATTATTATCCTTACTAGGTGAGAAAATATTTGGCTTTTCTTCTCTTGTTCAATCTTGCTCTTTTCTGTTAGCAGTGAATATATACAGAAATATATTTTGGTTTTGCAGCAAGAGCAGATGTCCATATTGGGGGAAATTTTTATTACCTTCTGGTGTTTGTGGTGTTTTTTCTGGTATATTGATTATTGGCTGCTGGACAGTTTGCTCAAGGTCATAGAAACAAACCAGAGTTAAAAATACCCTCATAAAGGATGGCTTAAAGCAGCCAGTTTGAAAGTTTGGTACAAGCAAATAAGCAAATAAGCACATTAAATTCTTTTAAAATTATTTGTGTTTAAAAATGGTAGAAACAACCTTGACTGGGTGGAAATCAGCCTGCAGTAAATGCCACAGTAACAGCCAGAGCTGCTGAGCTTCCTACGTTTCTTTGCAATGCATTCTTTTCCTTCTGCAAAGGGGTCATTATGCATTTTACTCTTTCCATAGGTTACAGCATGTCACCAGAGCAGAGAAGTTGTGCAGCTGTGAACAGCAGTTAATGAAAGTATTCTTTGTGTTCTTCACTTCTGTCTTATATTCTTTTACATTCTTCTTAGTGGTGAAGAACACTCCTATCTTCTCCCCGGCACTGCGAATTTTTCCACAGAGTATTTTGTTAGCAGATACCAAACACAGTTTGGTACTTTGTTATGCTGATGGACTTAAACTGAGTTTTGTTATGTAGTTAAGTGGTGATAAGTTTATCACCTGAGTGTTTGGCTTTCTCTTCCAGAACAGTTCGCTCAGTCCACTGCCTTCTTTGTGCTGCCTTCTCTCTTGAGAGCCTCACAGAGGTGGGCAGAGTATTATTGTGGTTTTATAGGCGATTTATACAGCCTATTCACGTCTGCTCACTGCTAATCCTTATCTCCTGAGAGCAGTCCAGGCAGAGGTGAGGAATAGGCTGGACTGTGGTATCTTGGAGCCAGAAGAAACTCAAGAGGTTGTCATCTCTGTGTCAAGAAGAGGTGTTTGCATATCCACTTCTTAAAGTCTTGAAGAAAGGCTTCACGGAGATTTCTTGACTGCCTCTGCTTATTTATTTAGTGTTTAATTATTTTTAATATTTTTCTAAGTTCTATCTTCTTTTTTGCAATTCAAACCTATTTCTTCTCATCATGTCTAGTAGGCACATGGAGAACAAATTTATTTTCTCTGGAAAGCAGCCTTTTTCATACCTGTCTGATACAGCCCCTCTCTATCTTCTTTTCTTCAGGCCAATCTCTTTTCATGTCTTGTCACTGTCACTAAATCCCTGCTCACTCCAGTTATTTGCTCCAGTCTTTCTTGAGATGTGGTGCCCAAACCCACAGTCACTATTCCATCTAGAGGCTTTCTGAGGGGACCTTGCAAGGAGAGGATTACTCTAAGGTGTCTTGTTGACTTGCATTCTTGGTTTTATATCTCAGTATGACATTCTGGTTTGGGCAGTTTTTGCTATAGACAGCATCAGTGACTCAAGTTCATTTATTGATCTGTAACAATGCCAGGATACTTTTCTGCAGAGACCTATCAGGTCATTGCCCCTCTGGTATTTGGAATGATTTTGATATCTTGCTCCCAGCTACTTTCTTGGAGGCACTATAATCCCTCACTGTCACGTGGCTGAATGTTCATCCCTCAAGTGGCCATAACTCTGGCATCTCCATGGCTCTGTGACTGAATGAGAAAAGGAGATGCACACATCCAAAACTGTTGATGTCACTTTTCTCTCTGGACAGCCTCTGAAACATGGGCAGAGCAGGTGAAATATGTTCTGGACACTTGGACGTTGCTAGTTTCTTTCTCAGGAATGTCTTCACTGCTATCTTATCACACAGTCAAAGTACAGGAACACACTCCTGAAGTTACTGTGCTGGATAGGCTTGTCATATGAAGCATGTCGGATCAGTCATGCTGAATGCCATTGACTGAAAATCTTAAGGGAGAGCACCATCTTTTCATTATGTATGTACATAGTAAGTGCCTATAATTGGCCTGTCCTTGGCTGGGGACTAGATATGTTGCATTGCTGCTATTCCTTCTAACAAAATTAGCAACAGACTTTATGATGTGACACACTTTGCAAAACCCAGAGTTGTTTCTCTTTGAAAATACTTGTGCCAGAGAGTCTGATAAGGTAATAGAAAGAAAGCGGTAAAAAAGGTGGATAAATATTTCCCATCCAAAAGAATGTCCTCCCAGGTTAAATTCCTTAAGAGTCATTGATGTGAAATAATTTGTCCTTTTTGGAGGGAATGTTAGAGATGCTAACAGATCTAAATAGATCTTTAAGACAAATTTGGAGGCAAAAAAATGTTTTACAGGAGTAATGAAATATAGCATAGCTTTTCTTCATTCCATGTAATGGGGGCTTATAACTTCCCTTAATCTTTTTTGGTTGTTGATTGTGAATGTAAATTTTGCAGTGGCCTTATGATAAGTCTGCCAAAAGTTGAACAATACAGACAATAAACTCCTTTTCTCTATAGTCTGTTTTTACAGGGCTAGTCTTGAAAGCTTCTCTTCCAACTCTTTTATTTCTCTTTATGTCAAACTGAGCTGAAAAACGTATTTATATCCAGTCAACCAGTGTTACTGAAAAATAATTAGGATTGTTCCAAACAGAAAATATATCAGATTAAACTTCCTTTGGGAAAATGCCTCACTGCCTGCTCTGAGTAAACACATCACCATTATTAACTCGTGGATCTTGTTTCTCTGTTCTTTCTGTGTATTGAAGAACAGAGAGCCAGGTGCAGCTCCCCACCTCATTGTTTCCATTCTCCTTTTATATTTTTGTCATGGATGTATTAAGGCAGTGGCTGCAATAGTCCACAGTACACAATGTTATGCTGTTCTGGCCCTTCTGAATTACAGACAGATTTCTGTCCTGGAGCGATTTCTAAACTTTTATTCCAGCATTTCTAGATTTCAGCTTTTGGGAATATGTCTTGTGCAATGAAGCTGAAGAGAAATTAATTTTTTTCTGAAATGAGGATTATCCTATTTCTGTGTCAGTACTTCTACGCGAAAAGAATTTTTCAGGGTATCTTCAAATCTTCAGTGCAGTGTGGCTTGGATATCAATGCTGGCAATGAAAATCTGTCACATTAGGGGATGCTCACCTCCTGCCTGCATTATTCACTGTAGTTTTGTGATGAGTTATCTTTCAGAGTGGTGTAGGATTTTAATACAATAATCTGTACATTAGCAGGAGTATGTCATGCCAGGGCTGAACCATCCTGGCCAATACAGGAGCCACAAGTCCCAGTGCACTAAAATTCAATAAATTTCAAAATTATGTAAACATAATATTTTGAATTAGATTAGATAGCCAGTTTATTAAGAAGACTTATTTTCTTCTCAGTGTTGGCATCAAACCTGAGTACAACTAACACCACACCTTGAAAAATACACTGTAACATTGTAAAAAATCTTGCAAATCTAGATTAAATGTACAAGTAAGAGGTTTTTATTTTGGAGTGGGGAGAGGCAATCAGGTTTGGCAGGCTGGGAATCAAGGCTGGAGTATGCAGAGCCTCTCAAACATGAGCTTCCAAAGGCCTTTGTAGAGTGTCAGGAGAGATGTGCTGGGTTTCGTTTCTCTTTGAGCATGCATCAAGATTAGATGTCATTGAATGTTGCTGGCTTTGTAAGATTACTGGATTAGTAGTGATTTAGGTTGTTTTACCATATGTCTTATTTTCTGATCAATGTGACTTCAGTTTTAAACAATTTTGGCATTCACTGCTGTTTCACAATTTATACAACTATGAATTTCAGTAGTAATTTTCAGCATTTTCCCTGTGGTTTCTGGAACAAAATCCAGAAATGCCCGCTCTGCAACAACATTTTGGGTTTGAAATTGGCAATAGTACCTTTTTCTAAGCCAGAAAATTACCATTTTAGTGGAGAGGGAGAAACCATTTAATTTATTCTCTGTATGGGAGAAGTAAAAGCAAGCTGTCGTGCTCTTTAAGGCAAAATATATTTTCATTAGTGAAGACCTATAATTTGCCTTATATAATTTTCCTCATTTTTGTACTTTGTTTTTGTCTGTTAGCATAAGAGTCCTAAATGACTCAAATTGTCTGATCTCTCCCCTTGCTAAGTGTCTAGGAAGATGGGCCAGTGATGCATAAAACCAACTGGTCACCTGGGAAAGGTGGCTTTTTTTTCAGGAAGGAAATTGTGAAGGCTATATGGAAAGTGATGAAAGTGTTCTTCATAACCATTACCTATGCAAAAAAAGCCCTAAGTGTGTGTGTCCTCAGAGTAAGACTGATTGTTCCAGGTTCCTACCACCAGGAAACACTTTCCTACCTGTGGATTTGCTCTTCTTTCTAGTGCTAAGAATTCTTTTACATGGATCTGTTTCACTTTGTATGCGCAAACCCATTTATAGAAGAAAAGGAAAAACTAATCCCAACTGAATTTCAGTCACCTTTGCCTTCTGGAATATATAGAACTTCCCTTGAAGTTTTTACAGAGTCTGCAGTGGGCGCAAAACAGACCTACTTGCTCCTTTGATATTTTTAAGCCACTGCTTCATCAATTGTGCAGGCTTTTGGTTTATTTCCAAGTTCAGTCCAACATTCTGGTTTTGATCTAGAGACCCTGATGGTATTTTTGATCTTTTATCTTGCTCGAACTTTGTTTCCTTGTGTTTTCCTAATAGTGAAGTTGGTTAGGAGAGAAATTATTATTTCAGGGTAAATGTTCTGATGAGCACACGGGGGATTTTTAGATTCTGGGGCATTTGGATGGTCTGACAGATCTGGAGCTTCATTTCAGGAAATACTACAGTATCTGTCATATTCAAAGCCAAATACTGAAGTTGTGGCTATTTTAGACATATGGATGCTAAAAGATATTGGAGTGAAGGTTTCTGTTTTATGAAATAGGAGGAAGAATAGAGGAGTAGATTGGCTTTGTGTGGATTCTCAGAAGAGCAAATCTTTTAGCTCATGAACAGCAGGAAAAGTGGAAATCACGTTATCCAGGGTGGTTCAGTCAGTTGCTAGTTAAATGATAAAAATTTCACAGATAAATTTGTATTTTTGTATAAATGGTGAGAATAATAAAAAATGTGCCTCCATTTGTTCAAGGAGTTTTTTCCAGATTGCTTTTACACTTTATGTATATAGTTATTTATATGGATATTTATATTTGTGGGGGAACTTGTGCTTAAAGCTAATTTTGGGGATGGGTGTTACTACTGTTAATTCATTTTTCTGAGGTAGAGTGAAAGTGTTGACATTTATTTGGTATATAAATGCAATCAAGGTAAATCTGTATTTTTAAATGGAAGCAGATTTTAAACATGAAATGAAAGTCATGCTTTACCTTCTACAGTCTAAGGGTTTTATCTGACTTTCTGTGAGAATGAAAGAATATGTTTGTTTCTTGTCACAAATTTCAATGTAGCGAGTGGCCTTTGTTTCCATGAAAGAGGAGATTGCATGTGGTGGTCTTAGCTGGCCCAGCTTCTGACACCCACTTTTTAATTGAGTTCCCAGCTAAATACATGCTTTCAAGGGTTATTAAGGTCTGTAAGGATGACAGCAAGGCTGTGCAGTTCCAAGATAATAAAGTCATATAGTGCTATTGAACATATGAAACACCTCCTTTCAGAGGTAGTGCTTTTTCTTGATATTTTTTTTACTTACAAAAATAGAAAGTTAAAAAAATATAATTCATACATTTTCTTCTCTGAGTTCCCACATAGAAACACAGTACCTGCACTTGGCAATTCCTTTGATTTCACTCTCTCTTCACTTCTGTGTTTGCTTCTTTCTCTTATTCCTGCCCCTCAGAGCTCAAAAATGTTTGCATCAAGGTATTATTCTTAGGCAGGAGTTTCAAGGGTATGATGCTGCTATTGTTAGTGCCATGCTATAAAAGAAATACCGAGCTGAGAAAGAAGCACAGTGAGGACTTGATTGAACTCCCATAGGTCTTCCATTGAAGATTCTCATTATCTTGTACAGACTTTTGTTCATCTTGCGCTGTGTTGTAGCCTTAGTGACTGCAGGGTAGAAATTCAGCTGCTTCACTTTAGTGCATGGCGTGTAGATTATTGTATCAAAAATGTGACAGTTATGCATTTGCTATTGGGGGGAGGGAGGAAAGAAAAGAAAAACCTTTGTCAGTTTAAAGTTTTTATGAGTGAAATAATGAGATGTCATGAAAACAAGAACAAGAATTGTTGTTTCCAGTCAGATAAAATGGGGAGAAATCACCTAAACACGTTTTATGCTAAAAGATAAAACAGTCTTGAAACCACGATTTGTCTACACGTGTGGTAGCATGCATGAAGCAGTCCATATCAGTCCACTCATATGGACTTGTTTAGTGAGATACACAATTTTAAATAATTTGGAGAATTTACGTGTATCCTCTGTGAAGTTCTGTCATGTTGTTGTGTGAAAGCACTGATGAGTGCTATGAGTGGAGAGAGAGCAACTCTTTATAAAGACACATCTACGTGCATACGCCTGAGCGCCCCCCGCCCCCGGGTCATTAATTACGGTCGCGGTGTGCGTTAATTGCGGTCCCGCCGCGGGAGCCCCGTGGAAGGCGGGGGAGCGGCGCCCCCTGCCGGCCGCGCACGGAGAGGCTTTTTGGGGAGCATATTCCTAACAGTTGGTTCGAAGGTCTTTGAAATAATTGAGTCTTTCCGGCAGCTTGGAGTGTACTTAGGGTCCGGCCTGCGAATTCAGGAGACTTCAAGGCATTTAAGACTTATGTCTAAATTCAGAAACCTTGTTTTTCCCAAGAATGTTAAACTTATCTTCTGTTCATTGTCATATATAGGCAAAAAATTATGTGAAGGGCATATAAATGTACATAATTATATATTGTATATGTAACTAATGTATATATAATACATATAAAAGATATATAAATGTATACAAAGGGTATATAACAAAAACAGTCTTACATTATATTACAAATGCTAGATTGGCAAAACTGCAGTAAAATATTCTTTATCTGCTTGGTTAGATTTTATACAATTAGGTGTAGTTCTGTTTTTTCACCACTGATACATGTTATTTCTCCCAGAAATCCATCAATAAAACCACCTCTTCTGTTTTTCATTTTTTGCTTCTTCTGCATAGTCATGTTTCGGTCACAGTTTTGAAACTGCAGAACTTTGTCACTTAGATGGGTGCAGTACTCATTAATAATCAAGCATGATTTATTTTTCTGTAGTTTACTTAAAATTGAATATGTTTTTAATATTGTCTTTCCTTTCTTTCAAAATTTAGGTGGAGAACAGGCCAAAGTATTATGGAAGAGAGTAAGTATTTTCCTCTTTCATGTGCTTCTTGGATGTATCCAAAAGTTGTTGTTCTAGAAGTAAAAAAGAAAGACACAGTGGGGGTCTAATGAAATATTTTATTTTACCTTTCACTTCAACTAGGAGCCAAATATATTGAGAGACTAATAATTTAGCTGTGTTACAGTCCAATACTGCTGCTCACAAACCATGGATTATGCTGCTGTGTGAGCCTGCATGTTTATTTTGCGTCTCTCATGAGAGTCTGGGAAAAAAAATACTGTCTGGGATACATCTTCTTTCTTTTTTTTTGTTGTCACTTATACATCCAGTGGTCCTGCAGTGGCCTAGGGAGGAGAGAAGCAACTTGTCTCTCTTATTGCCTTTTTGTGTATCTTCCTATGTTTTCACCACCCTGCATGGCTCTGTGTGTGTGTGTATCCTACTGCCTGTGTAAATGCTGTTCTCCCTACTATAGTTACAGGGTTTGAATTACCCAAAGAAGAGGTGTATTTTTGTTGTAAGAAAAATAATGAACCACTGGAGGATAATTCCTTTGTGCTTAGTAGTCTTCTTGCTGATAAACAGGTTGTAAGGGGCTGGGTTGTGCATTGGGATGGAGATTTGGGCAGGTGAAGTCGAAGGGTATAGCCACTGCAGCAGCCACCCAGACCTGGCATTTGCCCTTTTCTAGAGTCATCTGCTGAGATCCCAGCCCTTAACTTAGTTCCCATGTTCTATTTTTCTTCCATCCAGACAGACCCTATGTGTTTAATGATCCTTTTCTACCATCAGAAACCTCAAGAGCCAGTAGTTTTTCCTCTAATTACTGAAATTTCATTTTTTTAAATATTATCATTGACAGTGAGGAATTCAGTTCCAGCTGCTAGAGTACAACAGAGCTGAAGACAGTGCCTGGCTGACTAACACATCACACTTCCTATAGCAGGACTTGTAAAACTATTGTTGAAGTCTCTTATCCGGGGACCTGCTTGGGTTTGGGGAGCAGCAGGGCTGGCAGAAATTGTGAGATGTCACCTTGACAAACCTGCCCAGGCAAGATCACATTAGTTATTATCATTCAGAAAGAAGATTTCAGAAGCACTGGAGAAGTCCTATAAAAGCAATAACTCAGTGTTCAATGGTACTTGGAAAGAGAAACAGGAATTTTTAGGTAAAGAAACTGAAAAAAACATATTACCATATGAATCTGTGATGTGGCTGCATTTTAAAAAGGGCACAGAGTTCTGGTCCCTCTCTACCCCTTTCTCCTTCATCCTTTTTACAAAGGTTGTAGAATAAATGAAAGGTATGGCAAAGAGCAACAATGGTCAAATAAAGGGATGCAACTAGGGATGCAGCTCCTACCATAGGTTAAAAATGAACAGGTCTTCCTCAGTGGATGTCTAAGAGAGGGACACGCACCGTGTCCTTCTCAAGTTCGTTGCCATGGGCAGCTTCAGAGCCCAAAAAGACCAAGATCTTGAAGGGCTTACAAGTGAGATTCTCAAATTCATGAAAGGTAAGGTCACAACTGATCAGACACAATTGTGGCTAAACCAGTGATGGATGGACAGGGATGTGAAGTGAAAGAAATATGTCACTGCTTCCTATCCTCTGTCTGTAAGCATTTCTTGTCAGCCACTGTCAGAAGCAGACATCTGAGTTCAGAGGAACTTGTACCATGTACAAGCTGTTTTCATGCTGTTATATAAGTGTACTAAAAATATGCATGAGAAAGCTTGGATTACCCAGTGCTTACCACCTATGAACAAAGAAATTTCACAGGTGACCCAAGTATCCTGTCCCAGTGATTTGTTAATTTGATCACAGGGAGAGTTTTTGTCCTAATATCTAACCTACAGTCTGTTTTATAGTACATTTCTTTTGGGGAATAGCTTATGCTCATTATTTGCAACTAGAATTACGAATTTCCCTGAGTTTACTCATAAAGTCATGCTTAAATTATGTTATTTACGGGATGCTCATTTCAATTTGGATGGAGCAGTTAGTGAGCATGTTCCCCACCTGTACAGATAGAAAAGATTAATCAATTTTCAGTACTTTTAATAAAAAGTCACACTGGAAAGGTCACCTTAACCTCGTATTTTCAACATATATTAGTTATGAAAGGACAACATAAAGAGAATGGAACAACAATTGCATTTACATCCAACGTGTTTTTCCTCTCTTTCACTTCCTACCCAGAGGCAGTGTTAGGGATGTGCCATTTCATATGTATTGTCAGAAAAGAGAAAATGCTGAAGGCCAGTACATTTTAGTGCCTTTTTTCAAACAGCAGCAAAAATAGAAAATTTCAAAACCTCTGAAGAGACCCTCAGAGACTTACCAGCTAGCAAAATGTGCGTAGGAGTTAAGACTCAAACCGCTGTCAAGACTGCATTTGTAGTTACAGAGAAATCACTGCTATATATTGATTATAATAAGGTTAATTGTGCATCCTAGGCCCTCTTTCTTTCTTAAAATAGTAATGACAGAAGTATCAGAGAAGTATTACTTTTCTCCAGCACTGAATGAGGAACTCATTGAAATGAAGAAAACAGTATTTTTCTCAAGACTATTCTGTACCTTCCTCCACTTTAATATATGCAGAATAGAATTTTGAATAATTGTTTCAATTTCTTGTCTCAGTTTCCCTGGCATATTGGAGGAAGTAATGTTAATATAAAAATGAAACAACCTGATAATAAGGAATATCTATAAATTTCATTATATTTAAATATGTGTGTATGTATATATTTAAATAACTACATACTTAAATATAATAATTCAAATTTTTAAAAATGCCTTTGTGCCTAGTTTTCAATTCTGTTGTAAGCCATCTGGAAAGGAAACGAGGAATAGGGGTGTAGACTAGAGTAGGGAAAAGCTGTGAAAAGGACATTTACAGGAAATAATATTTGGATGCCATTGGTTATTATACTGACTGAAACTGCATTTACAATATAATTTTTGTTCTGTTTCTATGCTGAGCTTCTCTGGGCTGGATGACAGTTCTGCTGCTTGGACACTCTCCTGATGGCTTGGACCACAATTCTCTAAAGTGCTGAAGTTTTTGAATGGTTTCTGGGGTGGATGAGGAGGTATTTCTGGTTGGATTGTTGTGTAAGTCACTGAAATGTCTTTCCTTAGGTTTCACGGGATCATTTCTCGGGAGCAAGCAGATGAAATACTTGCTGGCATAGAAGGAGCATATATTCTTAGAGAAAGCCAGCGGCAACCCGGCTGCTATACTCTTGCTCTCAGGTAAATGCTATTTTAATAGAGGCTTATAGTTCAAATGGAAATTTATTCAATGGAAGGGATTATATCAGCCTGTTGTAGAAATACGTTGTGAAGCATGGGTTATTGCTGCTCAAAGGAGTAAGAGTCTTCTGTTCAACTGAATGAAAAATTAAGTGGGAACCCAAGCTACAAACTCACTGCCCCTCAAGATGTGTTTCCCTGAAAATACAGCCACTCCTGGCTTAGCTGTGTCATTCAAAACCTGCCCATGCAAGTCTTAAAGACACTGGGGGTTAGTGGCAAGAGGTCAAGATAGACAGCTGGGTTTTGACAAATCAAACTCCTTGGCAATACTTTGCAATTTTTATAGCATTATTACTTCTGTGAGACATGCACAAACTAAAAGTCTGCATTTTTACCCTTCTGCTGGTAAACCAGAAGGAAAAATCCTTTAAGGAGTTACCCCAAGTAGCTGTGATACAGTGCTGAAATCATGCTTAGAATTTGTATTTATGTGCAGATGGTAAAGCTGGAAAAGCTGGTGAGTCATGCCAACTAACAAATGGTGTACATTAAAACCAACTTCTGTCAGCTGAAAAAGAACAAACACAATTTTTTAGAGTTTTGGAGAAAGATTTCAAAATAAAGTAAAAAATAAATACTAAAGGATGAGAATTATGGCAAAATGCCTATTGTTTTGATGCAACAACATGATTTCTGAATCCATATGGATAATTATTTGTAGAATCAAAAACCGAATTTGATTATAAATTGGGAATTCATATGAAAAATGTGGGTGAAAAATAATAGGGTTAAACACTTTGATTTGAATGCCTAATAAAGTATGCAGACACATGCAGTTTTGATGCACTATAAGGACCATTTAACCCACTATAATATCTTTGAATTCTTTAGTCAATAGTGGGATTTTAACCTCAATGTTGGAAACTGAATGTGCTTATGTGTTACTACAGCACTTTGATTTTTAAAACACTTTAAAAAACCCCAATAGTTTACACCTGCTGTAAATAGGACTAGAATTTTCCCACATAACTTTGGGTATTTAATTGGGCCCTGAATTAAGAGCCTGATCTCCCTTGAGAGCATGATTAAGGCCCTTAGGATTTGAATTATTTGCTAGAGATGTTCATCTCTCTTCATTGACTGAAAATATGCCCCTAGCTGTTAAGCACCTGCTTTCTGCACCTCCAAAATGCTTCAGGATTGAAGAGCCTTTAACACAGTTACGGATTCCAGTATAAGGCCTTGTCAATGTAAACGTACCTTTCCAATCCCTGTGCTAGTTCCTTTAGTGTTTAGATTTAAACCACATACAGCTGGGTTGTGTAGCTTCTTGTGGAGGCTTGGCCTCACTGCTGTCATCCAGTGCATGTGATGCAGTCAAGTTTGGGTTCAGTCTTGGGTTGGTCTCTCCAAAGTGGCCCAGCTGCAGCTGTTTACCTATTCCATGTATAATCCAGACATACAGGGTTGTCAGTGAAATTACCTCCTGGGTGTGTTGCCAGTCTGAATTCCTCTCTCTCTTCATTTTTTTCTGTTTTTTGCAGATTTGGTAATCAGACCCTAAACTACAGGTTGTTCTACGATGGGAAGCACTTTGTTGGGGAGAAAAGGTTTGAATCAATCCACGATCTGGTTACAGATGGCTTGATAACATTGTATATAGAAACAAAGGCTTCTGAGTATATTTCCAAAATGACAACAAACCCCATATATGAACACATTGGATATGCCACTTTACTTAGAGAAAAAGTGTCCCGGAGGCTGAGCAGAACAAAAAATGAATCAAGAAAAGCAAGTGTAACAAGTGAAGAAAATACTCCAGTTGAAAAGGTAAGTATTCAGTTCAAATTTTTTGATAATTAATACCAGTCTTTCTATCAAATCTGAGAGGAATACTTCAATAAGCATTGCTATCCCACTGAAAAGTTTACATCCTGTTAATATGATACTGGCTCGAAACTAATATTTCACTGGAGCTTGTGGTACCACTTATTATTGGTACTAATAAGGACCAAATGCAAATGTCTTCACTGTGTAAATATATGGGTATATACCATTTAAGAACTGCATCTAAAATTGGTCACAAGTTATATTTGTCCATGTATACTCAAGCATTTTCCACAGTAGGATTGTGGATCTGGTTCCAACTGACCCTTCACCACAGCTCAAGTTTGTTATCTTTCTGTACATGGTTCAAAGCTCCTCTTCTCTGCCAAGCCTTTGGTGGATGGGTCTCAAATTGGAATATTGTGTGTTTTCTTCCCTTTCTTCTCATGGATCTGAAATTGGGATGTTGTTGGCCTCCATTACTTTTTGCTCTTCTCATTTGAAGTGGGCTTTCCTTGATCTCCTTCTCTCATGCACCTGTATCCTATAGCATTATATGGACTAGGACTTATTTATATGATGATAAATTGAGAACTTGACACAGTTAGCAACCATCTGAAGATGTAAAATTAGAAATTATTTTGCATATGAGAAGCAGCCTTGTAAGTAGTGACATGTGGATATTTTCATCTCCCAGGTGGTAAGGCAGTAAGAACTGTCAAACAAAACTTGGGTTTTTTGAGTCTGGTCCTTGTGCTGAATTGCCTTACTAGCATTTGCTTAGTGCACTTCTGCAGCATGGCTGTTGATTTTAGTGTTCAGTATGCTGGCTAGCTAGTTGGGAACTAGAGCCAGTTTGTATTTGGGAAGCAGGGAGTGAATTTGCTGTCATACAGTCATGATGAACATGAAAATCAATCATTTTTTTTGTATGTATCCTTGTCTCTCTTGGACATTTCTGTCAGAATTATCTGTTGGGTTCTCATATCTGCATTGGATGATTATATACTGGTTTGGAGTTCTCAGTAATAGTAACTGCTTGAATAACTGACCTGACATGTAAACCTATTCATCCTCTATAACAAATTAAATCCATTAACAATGACATTTCTTAGGGAGGGCCTTTAGAGAATGGTACAACAACAAGTCTTCCATTCAAGTTTTATTTCAAAATTAATCTAGTTATTCTAATAGCTTTTTGTTCAATTCAATGGTGTTTTAGTATCTATAAGGAGTAGATGCTGTTGAGATATCCAATGCTCCTTCAGTTGATTTCTGTGATTGGACACGGGTTGATTTTGAATTCTGTAACAGGCACAAGAAAGTGAATTTTTACTTTATTTAAGGCAAAATAAGAAATAGACATAGTGCAGTGTGACAAACAGTTTTTGTGTAAGTGTTTTTTGTGAAAGAGAATGGTTCAGAGGGTGTTCTGGAACTGGACCATCTCTGGGATGATTGTAAACATTATTACATTGTTGTAGTGTAATAAAGCAATCATGACAATTGAATATCATGCTACCTTCTCTAGGAAACGAGGAGAATTTGTTTTGTGCAAGCAAAAGTACAGTTTCAGAATTGTGTTGAGTTTTGCTTACAGTTCTTGCAGTTGAGGAGCAATGATCTTTTGTAATTCTCAAAGTACTCTCAGAGGTTTACCATGTATCTCACAACAGATTATATTTTCTGTTGTGCTTGAAGTTGGATGTCATTCTTAACGTCGAGCAGCTTTAAAACTGTAAAAACTCTCTTAGACCATCGGAAGGCAAACTGTTGCTGGAGGGACCCATGCCCTCTCTCCTTCACCACCACTTTTTTGCTGACCTACAGTTTCATGCAGCTACGCAATAAGTGACACTAAAAAATGGCTCCAGATTAAAATTGACTCATCCAGAAGAAAAAATAAGTTAATTTTCAGACAGATCTGCCATCTATCCACCTCGTATGAGTGGAAGTGCAGCACAGAGGAAAGTGCAAGACTCTGATGACTGCTCAGAATATTATTATATTGGCTTAAAGTGAATGGAGTGCTGCATTTTTAGTTCCAGATACCTGCGCTTGAAAATGTTTGGACTTGTACCACACTGTCAATAGTGAAAACACACTTCTGGGCCTCATTAGTGATTGTATTAGGTCTTCTTTTGTGTTGCAGCTGAATGAAATTTAAGCGTTAAAAGTATTATTTACCTCCAAGGTGTTTCCTGATGCGAAATGCAGTATCGCGAGTCCTTACCCTACAAGGACTGGTGCTCATCTAGGTTTCTGTACATGCAGATAGTAGCAGCCTGCAAGGCTGGGCTGTGTGACTGTGCTGTCATGTAAAAATTGCTGGCTTCAGCCATTGTTGGCAACCCTCTCTGCCTTCTTCCCACTGAGGGGAAGAGCAGAAGGAGGAATACGAGCTGTTTCTAACATATTTTCCTTGCCAGGAGAAGTAGGAGCAATCACAGCTATAAGAGGAGTGGGCTAAATAGGCAAGGGGATTTGCTCACAGTCTGAGGACCTGACATAGCAGCTGAAGCCTCAGTATTGATGAGTAGGACTGCCAATGGGCTTCTCTACTGGTACTAGTAGTTTTCCATCATCTCATGCAAATCCATGTGGGAAAAGATCACATCAACTAAATCATTAGCAACTGAAATTATTAGCTAACAGAAGTCTGTATGGTGAAGCCTACCATAGCTGCTTTTGATTCATTTGTTCCTGGGGGAAGCTCATGAGATGTTTGATAGCAGACTTGGGCATCATCTTCCCATTTGTTCCTCACAGTAGCCTCAGATAAAGTATGGACAGGGCTAGGGCTTTAGAATAAATTGGTGAATTATCGAGCATTTTTCACTACGAACATATAGGTACAATGGAGAATAAAGGGAATTTAATGTTTGTTTTTATATAAACTTCAGAAGTCCTCTAAAGTACAAGAATATTATGAGGAAATAGTAGTTCAGTGAGAGCTCTATCAGATGTTTTGCTTGAGGCTGCCATGTGTTGTACAGCATTTTAGACAAAGGCCATGGTTTGCCCGCAAATCACAACCTTCACTCACTTCAGTTACTGCAATAAATTTCAGACCCCTAGAAATAAGTGAATGGATATTCAGTGTGGCATTTTTCTGCAAAGTATATTCTTTGTTGCATGTGTAAAAAATTATTGATATTTTTTTCACTGGCCGGTTGAACAGGTAAAATGTTATGTTTTCATTGCTGAGCTGATTTATTTGAAAGTGCTGTCTTGAGTATTTTGAATGTTTCAGAAATGATGGGAGACAGCCATATGTGCAGGACAGAAACTTTCATTATTTCTCAGGAGGAAGATGAAAATTCAGTGCTCTAAGGTTAAGCATCAGTACTCCTCTTATAGATTAGGCTCTTTACAAGTGAGATTTTGTTTTATACTGAAACCAATTCCAGAGTGTGAAAGTGCAGCTAAAGGCATTCATCTCCTTAGTGGGTTTGTTAATGCCATCCAGGGAGTCTGTTCGTTCTGTCACCTCCCATGTTGACAGTGGAGATTATCTGATGTCTCAGTCACTCCAGCGCCACCGCTCCCCGTGGGGCAGGTCAGTGGAGGGGGGCCACCAAGGCACAGGCTGGCAGGAGGAGCCAGCATTCACATGAAATGTCTTGGTACTGCCTGGGGTACCTGTCTGTTCCCATAATGATAACTTCTTTGAGATTGTAATTAGTGAAGTCTTGCCCATTCCAGAAGGGTGATGTGATAATTGGGCTGGATTAAACTGTTGTTGTTCATGTCTTTTTATCCAACACTTTTTGTAACAGGCCTGAGAAAACATTTATGCTTTAAGGTACTTAATGTGGGTGTTTCATCCAGAAGTTATTTCTGTCTGACTTTAAGGAGCTGCTTGATTTTTAGACACAGATTCCAAATTTTGATCAGAATAGTTTAACAGATCTTCAGTCTGAAAGGAGCTGTGATTATTTTTAGAAAATAAAGTGTTGTGGGAGAACATCATGCTGCGAGTACTTTCTTACTGTTGTAAGCAATTGTCATTTTAATGGGATCCAGCTTCAACAAGGATTTGGAGTAGAGAAACAGTTTTTTTGTATAAAGAACATTTGAAGATCACATGTTGTCTGTTTAGGGTTATGATTTGAACTTGGGCAAGTTGTGATCACCTGCTTTATGTTTGCTGTGCTTATGGAATGCTGTACTTCAGGCAAATGAACACATACTAGAAGATGTAGGGCAGATAAGTACCTGGTACTGGTACATACTGTAATTAATTGCCAGTAGTTCAAGTTAATGGTGAATGTAGGAGAAATGGAACTTGCTGCAAGCAATTAATCTTCACATTTAGGAGAGAAAAAATTGCAGTAGACTGTCAGTAGAATATGTAATTCTGAAACATTCGTTGCTATTACATTTTCCTGCAAATGCTGCTCTTACTGCGTCAGCAGTCTTTGTGTCCCAGACAAGGGGATAAAAGAATCTTCTTTTCTAATTCTACCTCAACAAGCGTAATTTTGGAAAATATATTCAAATAATTGAAATGCTGGAAGTAAATGCAAGCTGAAGTTTCATGAATGTTCTGATCAGGTAAAATCTGATGCAGTTACTGATGAGAAGCCTTCCTGGTTCCCTGTTCTTGCACTTTCAATTGCACTCCTGCGACCTGCTCTGTGTGCTACTGCAGCCACCCCCTACCTTGGGTGGGACTGGGACACTGTGGCACAGTGCCCTGTGTCAGGCAAAGACTGTGCCCCACACTTTGGTTCTTTGCTATGCTGGTCTGATGAGAACAGCAGGATGGAGTTAAAGAAAACCTTAGGCAGCATTTGAGCTTAATGTGAAAAAGAATGATCTTAACCTATCTGACAGAAGAAAAACTGTTGTTAAATGCAGTAAAGATTAAGGAAGGGTTTTTTTAGTGCCAGGTCTCCACTTACATGAATCCTGGCAACACTCCCATCAACTTCTCTCTTAGTCAGATCTGGCTCAGTCAGTTCAAACATACTGGTTGTACATGAAATATGAGTTTGCTTGGAGCCTGGGCTGGAGTGCTTGTCCTGCTCTCTGGTTGCAAGTACATGCCAAGAGCAGCACAAGGCATTTAATGATGATGACCTGTACAGAACAATGAAGCAGTTTGAGCTAAACCAAGAGCGAGCTGTATGTGGAGTCTACACTGGACAGCAGGACAGTGCAGAAAACCGTGTTGCTGTTTGCCATAGTAACTTCTCTATATCTATTTTGCTGGAACTCATAACTGGACATTGAAGTGCAAATGACAGAGCCCATAGTTAATACTGCAGCTAGAACAAAAGAACTGAAATTATAAGCATATTATGGAGTCTGGGAGGCTGTAGATTTCCTTGGCAGAAAATCCCACACCAGTAATAGGCAAGTAAGAAAGCTATTCCTATTAAGGCAAAGGTGACAGAAAAGGAAAAATAACTTTGCTAGAAGTTGTAGTTGATATTACTGTCCTCACAAGTTATGCTGCTCACACACAGTTTCCCACAGAAGAAAATGCAGGACTTCCAGGAAAGACTATTTTCTAACGTCCCTTAATCAGAGATGTAATCTGGTTATGGAACTATATTTTTAAGGGCACTGCAGTTTTTCTTCCATCAAAACTGCACAAGAGACAGTCAATTTTAAGACAGCCTCTGGTTTCATTCAATTTTTGTAAGTATTTGCACTTCTACATTGTTATTCACACCACGTCCCTTTCTGAAGTTTTTAACCTCATACTTGCCACTCCAATTTTGTGTCTTCATTGAATTTTCTGCAGGTACTGCTGTTAGCCAATAATAAAGAAATCTTTTCAGTCTTCCATTTATTCATTATTCTCCCCATTCTGCAGCTCCTCTAAATCTCTAATGATCCTATTACAGGTTGCTAGATAGTGTTTAATTCTCTGCTAGGATGTCTATCCAGATGTTGAGCATTTCCTTCCACAGGGGGGCTGCAGGGTACTGCACTGTCCCAGCAGCAGATCCTGGGGTCAAGAAGATAATGAGCAGAAACATCTGTTCCTGTAGACTCTGGGCTAGAAATGCACTGATAATTTGACATGGTGTGTTTTACATTGCCTTCAACTCCCTGCTTTTTGCAGCATGCTTGGTCAGAGCAAATTAAAATGCTCAGTTCTACATCATCATTAACAACACACTGTCTTTTATTAGAGGCCACAGTCTCACTCCTACATGCATAGCCACAGAATTCACAGGGAACTTCTCACTGGCAGTACTGATTTTGACTAGAAGATGCTCAGACACCACACTGATAAAAAGCACAAAGGTGGCCTTTATCTGCATAGTTAAGTAATACATACAGTGATAAAAGGTGTGTGGCATTTTTGCTGCTAGAAGCAACAAACTAATACATCAAAATGACTTTGGGAGTAATGAATTCCTTTCATCAGTCACTCAGGCTTGTCCTGCAAGAATAGTATTTGACACACAGGTTACTTACATGTACATACTTAATTGTAGCATGCCCTGACACGAGTACTTAACTACACACCTGACAGTCTTCTTTAAATAACTGTTAGCAATTCAGTGGTGATTCTATCCAGAATATTCTTTATTATTATACCACAGTGAGGAGGAGTTTATATTAATACAGGAGATCTACTAGCATATGTATTTTAGTAAACAGTTTTGTATTGCAAATGACAAGTATCATCCTACTGAAAATATAGTCAGCTGATCATTTTCTTTTGCCCTTCAATACTGGCATTCTTTTGTGTTTTCCAGCTGTCTTTTTACAGCTTTTTGGGTTTTTTAAGCATCATAAATATAAGTAATATATAAGAAATAAAAATAAGAACGCTACAAAAGTAAAATCGTGGGAAGTGTCTTTCAGTTCCTTCCCTCTAGCTGTCTGTGTTTATGTACAGTATAAGGCACACTGCTTTGTAGTTGACTGGGGCACTCCTAACTATTACCTAATATTTTGCCTTATTAAACAAGGTTTTTTGAAAAGAATAATTTGTATTAATTTTAACAGTAGTGGAAGTTGAGGGAATCAAGAGAGATGTTCCATTGCAAAGTATTTGCTTACTTTGCTTCCATAAACTGTTAACATCTCTTCAGGTTCCTGGTTTGTGTTATGTTATTACTGTCAACTTAGAATTCATTTTTGCCTTAAGCATATAAGTGATATGATTATGCCTGAAGAGAGCTGTAAGTTGGACACAATACTGATTTACTCAAATGACATGACGCAATAGGTATAATCTGATCCAAATGTTACTGAATTAAGGGGAAGACCCCCAAGGATTTCACTGAGTCTTGGAGCAGTTCAGGGCATTGTTAAGCATATGGAGCAAAGGTAAATATGAAGTTTTTTGCCACCAAAGTGCTTTCCAATCCAGAGTTTTTGAAAGGCAGCCAAATGGAAGTGATGCAAAACCTTAATATCTGAATACCACAACTGTAGATTGAAATTTTCTAAAATGAGGATGTCAGTTTAGTACTAAAAATTATTTGATAGACTGGAAGTGCTTATAGTAGTCCTAAGGCAAATGCCGCTTGACTCTTCAAGTACAGTACTATATCAGCAGCTAGGCTCTGCTGAATACATAAATTAATCTTTTTCTCCTGGGTATTTTCCTGTTATGAGCATGTTCATAATTCTACCAAGGCTAAATTTTTTTTGTATAAAAACCGTGATTAGTTCAAGGTATTAAAAATAAAAGCTTACATGAGGGTATTTTATCTTGGCTTTTATATTCTTTACACAGTTTGATGGCATTAAATTTGTATAAACAAACTTCCATAGGGATTGGGATGGAGCCTTCAGCACAAACATTTAATTTGTCTTGCCACTGGAAAATTAAAAGGCATTTTTTAAGTAAAAATCTATACTTGATTATCTTGCATGCATCTTGAGACTCTGTGTAGGATTAGATACTGAAATTTTTCAAGCACCTTTAAACTGTCATGTTTTGATCTTGGAAGGCAAGTGTTCCACTTCTTAAGTATAAGAGAGATATTAATTTCTGTTACTGGGGGACTTGAAATTAGTGTCAAAGGGAAAGTATTTAAATAGTGACTAGTATTTTTTCCTTTATATTTTGATTAGAAAATTTTTAGTGACGTGCATGTTTAGGTCATACATTTCCTTGGCTAATTATAAGGAAAAAATAACCTGTTCTCTGTGTTCATGCAGGACATGACAAGAGATGATAGGACTGAAACACAGTGATGAGCATTGCAGGTTAGCTATTAAGGAGGCACCAAACGACAGTGAAATGCTGGGGTAGAGTGCCTGAGGGGGGGAACAAAATCTCCCTCATCATAATGCACAGAAACATATTAGAAAGCATCTGGGAGAAATGGCCCAGATAGCATGTATACCTGAGGCAGGCAGGAGAAAAACTTCCTACAGTGTCTTCTAGTCCTTTTCTCTGTGGTTTTCTGGGTCTGAAAATATATTATTTAGGCTCTGATTCATCTTGGCTAGATGAAGACAACTAACATAGCTAAGGAGCAGTTATTTGATTCCTCCCAATGTGAGGAGGGTGCATTCCACCTTCAATGCAGAATTGCCACTGCACTAGAGGGGAATTAACTGCAGTCATGATCCTAATGTCCAAGACTTCCACAAAATGCTTAATACTACCCATCAAACACTTAAGTTCTTCCTCTGCTCTGCAGACCTGCCAAGAAAAAGCCTGGATTTCTAAAGGCCCTCTGACCTGACCAGCACTTGTCCCATCATGCCCTAGATATTATCCTTTCTGACCATAAAATGTGTATGTCATATCCACTGTCTTCTTCCATATCCCAGGTGCAGTAGGTTTCACCCCTGAGGCATGTGGGCACTTGACTGAAGTGTGCTTGGGTGCAGAGCCCAAGCAGATACCCTCTTTTCATCTGGGCTCTCACCACAGAGAGCCAGGTTAGCAGGCTGCATCCACACCCAGCAGCTGGGATACTGGGAATCCAGGTGCACGTATCTCCCTGGTCACCTTTGGACAGGGTTGGGCACAGTCTCAGCTGGGAGAGCTCAACAGCACTGCCAGACAAGAGAGGGCAGCAGCCTGGGCAGAATGACAGCTGGTACTGGCCACAGTGACGCACGTGCTGTTGACTGTTCTCAGCTGAGCTTTGACTACAAAGGTCAGGAACCAGTAGTTTTTTAACTGCTCATATTTGGAAAAGAGGACGCTGTGGTGAGCTCTTTCTTGTAATGTATTCTCAGCCCTGGAGAACAGTGGGACTGTGCACAGTCATCAGCATGGGTTATAAAGAATGAATACTGCCAGTTGAGCTTGATTGCCTTTTTGGTAGATTTACAAAAGTACTGAATGAAAAGAATACAGCAGATGCAGAATAATTGGATTTTTAGCAAAGTAGTACAATGTCTCATGTAATCGCACTCTTGACATTAATTCAAATTGGTTGGCTCATGAACATGGTTTCATGGACCAAAAATAGGTAGAGGAATTTCAAGCAAAGAATAGAGATAGAGAGCAACTTGATAAGATGGGGAAAGATGTCTGATGAAGTACTGCAGGGACAGGAGTTTCATTTAAGATTTTTATTGATCTGGAAAAAGTGCAAACAAGACATTACCAAAAACTCAAGATGGTGTGGGTTCTGATGTCACTCAGTAAAAGAATTTAATCCCTAGGAACATAATGAGCATCTATGACAGAAATATCAAGAGAAGCTCAATTAGAATTTGTAAGAAGACAATTTGGCATGTTTTGAACACATAGAAAGGAGCCAAGCCACCTATCTGCAGTAGCTCTTCTTTGGGAAGGGTTGTTTGCATTTAAGCCAGGTTTGCCACTATTAAACAGGAGCTGGAGGTGACAAAGGAGAATATTTCCATCGCTTCAGGAGAAATTGTCTCCGCTGCTTTTGGAGATGTTACACTTTGAAAGCCTCTTTCTCTGATTTTCTGCTTGTTCATCCATCCATCAAAACAGTAGCTATTGCTGTGGTAAGTCATTCACTCATCCCCTTTTGGCAAGCAGTAAGCCATAAACAGTGTTTCACCTGTCCAGATTAATTGTGCTCAGTACCTGTAGGCAGGAAGATGTGGAAAGTCCAGGCCAGGTGCCATTTGGCTGGTGATACAAGGTAGCTTTTCTGAAGCCTGTAGGGCTTGTTTGGGACCTTGACAGCAGGGGTGACTCTCCAAGGTCAGTTTTCAGTGCCTTCTGCATTTCTCATGGCACTCTAAGCTGTTGGCTCCTCAAAAAAGAGAGACGGGCTGGGAGTGTAGCTTGGCCCTTTGTCAGGAGCAAAATATTCCCTCAACAAGAAGTTGAGATGAGGTTTTTCAGGGGGGAAGGAAGGGGACAAATCTGGAAAACGCATCTGCAGATAACTGCTAGACTCTATGCAACCTAGACTTGCAGGCAACAGCTTGGGAGGAATCAATCAAGATGATTTATGAATGAAAATTTCCCAATTAAACACTAGGTGGCATATTTACTTAAGAGTTTCTGGGGACTGAATTAGGGTATCTTACTTGCTAACACCCATTTGTTCTTGTGCAATGAGTGGTTTCATGGGAACATGACTGCCTGATGCCATTTTTAAGAACATTCATCTTGTTCTTAAAAAAACATGACACAAAGACACCATTGCTTGCTTAAGCCTTAGAGTTAGTCTTCAGCTTCTCAAAGTCACTTTTGTTTTAAAACACAGATTATGAAACGTGTGGTAGGGAATAGGTGTGTACATGGCAACAGTCTGACAGAAGGGTCCAAGAAAGGACTTGTTTAAACAGTGAGAGGGGTTAATATGCAAAGACATAGGATGATTTACTTGTTTTGCTTGTCTGAAAGGCTGAATGTAGGAATATATAATGCATTTAAAAATTCAAATGAAGGAAACCTAACATTTATCCTTATGTGAATGAAAAGCACAGCTTGTGATTTCAGAGCTGGTGTTTTAACGTAATGGCATCCAGTGGTTAGGGCTAAATACTCACTGGCAGAAAATATGCCTGTATTTTGCCTGTCTGTGTGACACTTGCTACATCAGCCAGGCTGCAATTTTATGTATGCTGTTGCTTTCTATTGGTGAAAAAATAAATGCAACTCTATTTTGTTGTGTTAAGAAATGCCTTTACTCACAGTTTATTCTTGAGCAAAGCCAGTGCCATAGCAGGACAGAGCAGTTCTACCAAAAAAATCCCATGTTCAATATGTCAGCTCTAAAAATTCTTAGTTTTTGCTATGGATATTTTAAGAAGACAAATAGATGCTTTGGACTAATGCAGATATTGTGAAGATAAACTTCCTTAGTGCAGGAGATATCCATATTGCTGGTTGCACTCCCTGGAAGGCAGTTGTAGGTCACTGACCCACATCCCCCACCAGCTGTAATTCTGGGATGAATCTTGTCATTTGTCAGTCTGCTCTGCCATAACTCATGTAGGGACCTCTGAGTTGACAGAATTAGCTATAGCTGTTTAGTGTGAGCTCTTACAAACAAAGCTGACCATGTAAAAAGGGGGCTAAATATATAGGTGTGAACTGAGGTGTGCTCATTATGCCAGTAGAGAGGAGCATGGAAAACAGATGTTGCCATGGGAACAGGATTATGGGGATAGATGCTTTCCTTGCCTAACATTAGTGGTGCCCCAGACATGTCTGTCCTCTTCAAAGGTAAAACCTTTTCATGCTCTTCTCACCCACAATAAGCAGCCTGTAGGTATTGCAGTATGCAGTGGCAGGGAATGTGGAAGGGCAAAAGCTGGATGTAATTGCAGCCTTCCAAGACCTGAAGAGAGCCTACAAGAAAGATGGAGAGAGACTATTTACAAGGGCATGTAGTGACAGGGGGCAATAGCTTCAAACTGAAAGAAAGTAAGGTTAGACTAGATATTAGGAAGAAATTCTTTACTGTGAGAGTGTTGAGATGCTGAGAGTTTGCCAAGAGAAGTTGTGACTGCTGCATCCCTTGAAGTGTTCAAGGCCAGGTTGGATGCAGCTCTGACCAACCTGGGCTAGGTGTCCCTGCCCCCACAGCAGGGGGCTTGGAACTAGATGGTTTTTAAGGTCCCCTCCAGCCCAACCCATTCTATGATTCTGTGATTCTATGATTTAAATAGGACATCAAAACTGTGTCCAAATCATCTGTGCTCTGGCATCAAGAGAGTCTGGTCAGGTTTGTACCACAAAGATGAATTTATGCCTGTTTTCATTTTCAATTGTTTTGATGCCCATATTCTGTAAGGTTTTTATGTGTTATTTTTGCAGCTCTCAGAAAAATACTACTAAAGCAGCCTGTAGCTTGGACAGTGAGCAGCTGCCCTGCATGCAGGGGCTGGATCCCTGGTTGCTGGTGGGCTGTAGTCACAAAACTGTGGTTTACAACCTAAGTACATAGAGAGAAACCTGGGCAACTCTTTCAAATAAATTAATTCTATTTATTGACATATTTTAGGAAGTAGAGGAAAAATCATTTTCCTTTATTTCCCTCTTCCCCTCCCTTTAATTTGATCAATCCACTCAGTGCACTTTCCTAAATCCATCTGGTCTATAATGCATTGCTGAATGTGAGGCCAAGTGAATTTGCAGACAGAGCTTAAGGCACTTCCAGAATGGTTGAAAATGAAGTATACTGCCAGAGATTGGACTAAAGAGAGTGTATTTTCAAGGACATTGTTCATATGATTTGGTTTCTTGTAGACCTCAAAGTACTAGGAGTTAAGGGAAAAGTCTGGATTGTGGTTTCTTGTGAGCTGGCAGAATCCCAGTTGAATAAAGTCAAGTCATCATGTGATATAAACTTGCTTTTTATGAGACACTGCATGCAAGGCAGGATTTTGTATAACTTCAACAAGATACTTTGTCAGGAATTTTTCCATGTGTGTTTTTTTTAATGAGCTGTCAGTTCTGTGGCTTGTCTCCTCTGCATGTGAGCAGTGCACAAGCTTTGTACCGTCCACCTATGGACACTGAATTTTGTGAGAAAATACAAAACCTTCTGTAATTTCCTGGCTCTGTTTCTCACTAAATTTTTTTGTTGCAAATTAAAAAAAAAAAAATAGCCATGGGTCGAGGCACATTGCTGTCCCATCAGAGCCGCCCAGAACTAGAAATGTGAACAAGTATGTTGTGATATTTATCCACAGAGTCCAGTGCCGTGGGGCTGTGGTGAGTCAGCCAGCTGAGCAGGTACGGCATAGGCAACTCCTACAGCTGTTCCAGATGGCTTGTTCAATACATCAGCTCAAGTGCAGCTCACAGAGCATGTGGGTTAGTACTCTGACCAGGTTACCTGGAGATCTTGGCACATGCATCTTACTGGATGACAGTAATGAAGAGATTAAAGCACTGCATATGAGAGCAAGGATGGAGTTCAGACATCTACCTGCTAAATGTCTTTTAAGTAGAATTTTGTAATGGGAATAAATCACTCTGTTTAGTTCAAATTAGTATCTAGAGTTTCTAGTACACAAGCAGAACATCTCACAGCAAAATTCAAGACTGAACTTGGGAAAGAACTACTCTATCAGCTAGTGCCTGAGCTATGTATGGAGTAATAAATGTTTGTATCTTCTCAAACTCAGAAGAGCCCTCTTTGGTGCTAACAGATGGAGATGGTGAGCTTGATTCTTCTGCATATTATATTTGAAGAAGACTGCAAATAAAGGGACAGTGACTGAAATGTTAGTAATTTTCCATTTTATTGCCTGTTTTCCTTTTAAAACATGAGTTCAAGTACTTGAATAAAGATAAGAATCATGACATTAATAAGAAAGAGGAAGTTAAAAATTTCAGCCATCAGCGGCCTTTCTGAGTGTATGCAAATTGGGCTAACAGTTGTGGAGGTTTGCACTCTAACACCACCATCTACTTTTATCTTGTCAGGTGCTGCTAAGAATAATTTAGGTTTTTGAATAGTTGTATTTTTAGAGATGTGTACAAGAATCCAGGAAACATCCTTGAATATTTAATATTCAATAAAAACAGATGCCAAAACAAGTTAATTTGGTATTTGTTAGTACTGAATCATAACATACTCAGAGGTAATTGAGAAAAGAATATATTCCTATAGATTTTTTATAATTTTTTTCTTTGATAAAAGTTTAGCAGATAAATTTGTCCATAGAAAAAACCCTTGATATTCTCATCTTCATATTACTTTAAAGAATGCAAGTTCTGCATCATCTTCAGGGAAAAAAGACAAATACAGTAGAATTCAGTAATAGTATAACTGAATATTTATTGCAACAGGAAAGATGTATTTTTCACAAGGCTTTAAAAAGATCCAAGAAAGGGGGGGGGAGCGGGGGGGGGGGAGGGAACTTGTCTCCTGCAAGAGAGAAATTGACAAATAGGAACCAGTCCTATAATAACTCATGTGGGACTGTGGAGCATTTTGGATTAGCTATGCACCACAGGTAATACTGGTTTATCTTTTTATTATTGTTGTTCTCTTCACAATTCAGTGTATTTCAAGATGCTATCCATGGCCTTCTGGGGTATAATTACATTTTTCTCTTGATCTGTAATTTAGTAGCTGGAACAAGAAGACAAAAGTTTATTTGGAATCAGACCTGACAGCCAGGAGGCCGAAGTGCTGACATCAGTCTGCCATCTGACAAGTCTATGCCTCATGTTTTGCCTATGCGTGTGTTGGTGATATATTTAAAAAGCAAGAGACTTAGTAAAAAGGATTCTCAACCCACACATAGGTGCAGGCAAAGTGCACAATAATGAGTATTGAACTGTCTGTTTTATTTTGAGCAAGATACCTTTTTTTTTTTTGCTTGCTTTCCCTGAACCTAATGAAAATAACTGTCAGACAGAGCATCAGAGGGTGCCTTTTTTCTTCCATTAGCAGGACATATTCTTTTCAACTTGAATCCATGTTATTGAGCTCACCATTTTTATAAAGCCTAGGTGGTCTATTGGTGATCCCGTTGCTTGGTGTTATGAAAATCTGTTGTATTGTTGTGTTTGGCATTTGATAGGCAAAATAGTGGGAAGTTCTTCACTATCTGCCCTTCGCTACTGTAGGGTTAAATGCTGTATCCAGATGGATTAATGTTTTTATCTCAGCAGTTGGTGAGATCCCTTCTGGCTTCCACTGAGTTCTTATCTCCTCTGCCATTGCACAAATGGCTTTACATGTGGACACTTTCTTTGATTCACAGAAAGTGAGGCAAAGATGCACCAACCGTGACTTTAGGACAGAAAGTCCTAAAGTCTTGTTCGAGAGTGATGTGTCAGGGGCTGTGGCAATTAGGGTTGTTTTGTAAATATGGTCTCATGATGGCTTATTTGGAATAGTAATATTGATGTGCAATGTATTTTGTATACCTAACTACCCTCAGAAGTCAGTTTGTAGAGGAGAAGGTATGATGGGAGGATGTTAAGGAGGCACACTTGTGCTAGTGGAACTGTCATTGAAGGTCAGGGTTGTACCCAAGCATGTGTCCATGACAAGACAAGACAAGATCAGGCCTATTTTGGCATAGTAGTCAGGGCCAGTGAGATGTTGCAGCCAAAGCCTGGGATAAATCCCAAGAGAAAAGTACAACCTCCTGTAGATTTTCCTTTAATTAACATCTCTTTATTGATCTCAGTGGCAAACACAGAAAAGACAGCTATTGGGAAGAAACTAGAAAGCCATGAGAGACAGAAACAATAGCAGAAATGGCCTTAAAAAGCTTTTAAAAAATTGCTTACTGTTCTCTATCATCAGCCTTTTTTCCTTGAACATTATTCTGTGGCACAGTGCCAAAGTCAAAATATTTTTCCTTAATTACACTTTTATAGAGGTCATGATAGTTGAGACTTCTGGATCTAAAAACTGCAGGATTTTTAAAACAGCCATATAGGTAAGAGTAAAACAAATACAGAAAAGATAGTGCTAGGCATTTCATCAGGATTAGTTGCCAAAGCCTGAATTTCCAGTTTCCCCTGACTTTAATGAATCTTCATTCATTAATGATGAAGTAGATAAGTATGTGATTTGCATCTAAACATCGCAACACAGGGATGTGATGGGCCACCGACTGCGGACAGTGAGATTGGAGCAAAGTACAGCCTTTATTGTAGCAGGTTTTGTCTCTTAGTTGATCCCTTGGTTCAACAGGTCCCACTACCTCAGCTTTGCAACTCTAAGATTTCACAGTGTGTGCTTAGGAGGGACTTATTAAGTAGAGTGTCCTTTTTCTAGTTAAATATTTTGCAGCTTTCTCATCTATGACTTTGCAAAGGCCTCATGGGTGTATCTCCGGCAATGGTGCTTTGAGCTTTACCTTCCTTAGCTTTGGGCCCTTCTGTTCAGCCTAATTACTTGCTTTTACAGGGCTTTACTTTTTTCTTTCAAAATCAAGCTTGAGAACTTCTGGTGGTGTAATAAAGGAGTCCAGGGAACTTGTTCTGGCAAAGGAGACTGTCCAAGCCAGAAGCTGAGGAGAGCAATTTTGAAATACAGTCTCTAAAATAAAATTAAAACCATGAATGTGGTTAGAGTCCACATCTTCTGATGGAGACACTTCTAAACAAGGAACAATTGTTGAATCTGAATATGGGGTCTGTATATGTCCCGCCTCAGTAATCAATTTTTTTTCTATTTTAAATCCTTTTAAAAATGTAAGTGTTGTACTGTCACTTCAGGGCAAGTTCTGCTGCCCTGTAACCAGCCTGTCTGCACTCCTGAGCTGATGAGCAACAGGAATATTAAACCACTGAGTTTTTAGGAAGCCCCATAGAGTAACTACTACAAAGAGTCACCATCAGTTTACCCCAGGATATGAGACATTGAGTTACTTCCATTGCCACCCATCAGCAAAGGGGAAGCTCCAACGGTTGGCCATCACTGATAGTTGGAAGAGGAAATTCAGGTGTCTGAACCTTGGGAAGAGGCAACACCGAGATCTGACATAATGTCCCATCCTTTGCTTGTTCATGGGATGACCAAAATTGATAAAATTCATAGCTGTGTTGTGGTGTCTAGCCTAACCCCACAGAAGAAAGAGGGTGTAGCACCAGCTCTTATTTATACCTCTTTCCAATGGATATTTGCAAATTCGCTGTTTAGGTACCACCATGAAGGGTAGGAAGTCAGCCTCAGTCCCTCTTGTGTAACATGAATTCCTCACATGTGATGAAGAGACAGATAATTTTGGCATAAATGGGACTCAGGGTTTATCCAGATTCTGTTGCAAAGAGAAGCACGTGATCAGAAATGTGACTTCCTGTTGCTGCTACTAAGGAACAGAGCATTATTAATTTCTTCTGACCAGTGACATCATTTTCAGAGAAGCAATAAGAGAAAAAGTAAACATCAAAAATATGAAATAAATATCTGGCCAATGGCAGATCTTACTATCCTTGACATCTTTTTTTTTTTTTAAGCAACGCAGATACATTTCTAAACAAACCACCAAGGAAAAAACATGTGAATTATTGGTGGATTTACAGAAATTGCCTTCTTATCTGTCTTTAGTCGTACATGATATTGAAGGCACAGCAGCAAATGGAAAGAAGTCTTCCAAATTCCAAACAAAATGACCTTATCTTACAGATATATACATAATAAAGGTTGGATTCAGCTAATATGTAATACTAGGCTACAGTATTTATTTTCAGGAACACCCCTTTAAAATATCTGTGAATGGTCATAAATTCTGTGCTTACCATCATTTAAAGAAACAAGTTCATTAAGAAATAAAACTAATTACTTTTGTCCCCAACTGTATACCACAAGTATTATGTGGATACTGAATATCTCTAATATGCAAATGTGCAAAATTACTGGAAGCAAAAGAAATTCCAGATTAAGAAACTGTTGGAGCTGGTTCTTTAGTGCGTTCATGTACATAAATAGAGGGAAAAGCATTGACACTGATGTCATCGCCCTTTTTTAACTTCCTTAACAAGGCCATCCAGGCTCGTTGTGGAAAACTCTCCTTGGGGAGTATTTTAGTATCTCACGTTAGGTGTATGGCAATCTCAGCTTTTCCCTTATTTAACCAAGGTAATTATGGGCATCACAATGTGTCAGTCATAGCAGGATTAATCAGAGCAACATCAGAACAGACAGTGTCTACAGCCCCTGCTGCCTTGTTTTGGAAGTCAAAGTGGAAATGGGGGCATACCTAAGAATCTGGAGAGAAGGATGCCCAGGAAAGGCATATGAAAGGCTTTTTAGCCCAGTACATCACTGTGTCTCCTTCCCTGAAGCAAAAGCTTATGAAGAGGCATGCTCTTTTATGTGTAACTTTTTTGGAAGAAGCGCGTGGAAGGAAGAGGAGAAAGACTGGTGACAACAGGGATCCAGACTGGAAAAAAGGCAATTCAGAGCTGCTTCATGAAAAAAAAAAAAAAAAAATAAAAAAAAAAAAAGAGTAAATGCACCTTTTCTTTGGGAGCTAAAAAAAAAAAAATCAGAACGACTGAAAACACAGGTTGCTTTGTGTTTCCTCTCAACCCTCTTCATTCACTGGCAGCCAGCAAACATGTTAAGCCGCAACATTTCAGATCTCAGATTGGGATTCTATACTGGGATTCTGCTTGCAAAGTTCTCAGGTGTTGCTCTGAGTAATCCTGGAGTAAATTACATTGAAGACAACTTTTGACCCAATCAACTGTGATAGAGTACAACAAGGTTTGCAAATTCAATTTCTGTATAAAATTGTCTCTCTAAAGCATCCCCCAGTAGGGATTTTGCCTTCACACTCTAAGAATTTAAAGACACAGATCTTCTTGGTAAAAATGTCACTTGAGAAACCAACAGACTGTCTCTAATCTGAGGCACTGAAATATCTCCCCCCTCATCTAATGGTTTTTCCTTTGACCATTTTTATTTATTTTATTTAAGCTATCACCATAAAAACCACTCTACGCCACCCTTAGTTTTCCTCATTATTTCCCCTCTTGCTTTCCCAGGACAAGAAAAAGTCTTTCTTTTGGCTTTTTCCCACTTTATGCTTCAGAAACCCCAACACAGATACCCTGGCTTCTACCTATGGAGCACCGGCACAACAAAGGAAAACAGTCACCTTCTGCCGCAGCACAGAAGATGCAAGAAGGACGAGCAGCAAAGGGGTTAAAGGGAGTCCCCTAGCAAAGATATGCAATGCCTTGAAATTTTAAGCATTAAAGTCTATAAATACATAAAAGAATAAATCTCTGAAATTCCAGATATTTCTGGCTGACACAAAGCCAGTTATATAGAGGGGTTTTTTTCTGTGAGCCCTGGAATTGGTGATGCCTAGTTCCCTATTCACTTGTCCTCTGACTTTCTGCCCAGCTTACTCCCAATTCAGTAAGCCCAGCCATCTCTCCAGACCTTTCACACATCCATCCCTCACTCCCATTTCTCCTCCTTTACCCTCTTCTCCCCTTATTTCCTTTTCACGACCTGCAAAGGAGGCAAAAGGCATTGCTGCCAAGCTGGTGAAGGGAGAGAGAGAACAGCAGCTGAGATCACATCTCTCACCTCAGCCCAGCTACCAAATTTCATGGTACTTCTACCTGTGCTCCATCAATTTCAGCTATAATCAGTCAGCAGGTTCAAAAGATAAGGCAAGTAGCAAAAGAGATTGACATACACTACAATCACACTTCTAAGGCAACCTGGCTGATTTGAGGCTGATACTACTTTTTAGCTTTAATAATAATTTTTTTAAGCTCCATAGGTACAGTTTCCAGGCATATTTTTTCCTTTCTGAAAATATAAATGTAGGGATAAAATACATCTCTACCTCTTTTCCGACCCTATCTTTGTAAACATACTTCTGTCTGCAAAGTACCTGGCTGCAGGGGCTCCACTAGTTTCTGCCAGTGCCACACAGCCTGCTTCTGGGTGTTTGTGACTTGCCAGCTTATTATATCACACAGATTGGCTTCAGGTGGCTTAAAAAGAAGAAAAAAAAAATCCAAATTTTGTCTTTCCCTCAATACCACAGCTGTAGCTGACTGCAATTTTCACTACTTGATAGCTGCTGGGAGAAGAGGTGTCTGTGGGTGAGCTGAGTACCTCACCAACTGTCTGTGACCTGCTCATTTGAAATTGTGAGGTGGGTTATTCCCTCCTCTCCAAAAAGTGGTTGGTGTTTTTATATGGGATGAAGGGGAAAAAAGAGGTTTTATCCTAGCTGCTCTTCATGCTGATGAGTAGCACAAGGCTCCCAGACTCCTCCTCTCTTTTCTGGTGGATTGAAAAACAGAGAACAATTGCTCTTGTCTTTAGCAACCTGGGAATAGCAGCTTTGGAAGGAGCAAAGAGCCCTTATGTTTACTGACAGAAGATAAAATTGAGGGAATCTCTTTTCTTTCTCTATCAGAGATCTCTGAGAAGCTTCTTGGTTTTACCTCCCTCCCTGAAAATAGGGGCTCTGAGTAGAAGGGGCATCACCATTCTATGATGGAGTTAGGTCACTAGCTAAGGAGCACACACTGCATCCTCACAACAACAGTAAGAAGGGGCTCCAGAGTAGGTCTTGTCTTTATACCTGAATAGACACTGTAACATTCAGGACAATCTGTTTTGAACCGGTTTGCAATGTCCAGTTTCCTTAATCATGCTCAGAGTTCCATGCACTCAACCATACCGAAAAAAAAAAAATCTCACAAAAATATGCATCAAGTGTCTCTAGGTTGGTTTGCTTTAAATTTCCAATTAGGCAGCTTCTAAAACTTGTTCTCCATTTTTCTGACTGCTCTGATTCCAAGATAGATTGAGCTTCCTCTTCTTCTTTAATCAGACTTCTCCTAGTGAGTTACTGTCTTGGTTGTGCAGAAGAATAAATGCCTGATTTTTTTCCATTTGAAAAATGCTTCAGCTCAGCCTCAGCCATTTGGCTGGGAGGTTTCTGCATCATGTGTCAAGCTGGCTTTTCTTCTCTGACTGCAGAAAACTACACAGATGAGGTTGAGGGAAAGTACAAGTTTTTGACAGCACATAGAGGACTCCAGCTAATTTAGTTCATTGTGAATTTTTCTACACAGCATTTTTCTGTTGGAAAAGGCAAACTCCTTGTGGAGGAGTTTCAGTTCCAAGAATTTGCTCACTTTAACAGATAGAGCCTGAAGGAACATGAGGTCAAAGAGGCCAGACTCGGGCTGCTGCCTGACTGGGTGGTATTTCTACCCCTTATAGGCTTAAAAAATTCCGGGTCCTAGAGTCTTATCATTGCCCTGCTGGCAGCAAAAAAAATGTGAAAATTCATTGATGCCTTCATGCTATTCCAATAATTCACTTCTTCACAAACTTATTACCTGCTCCTTGCTGAGCTGTACTGGCTCACACTACAGATGTCTGTCCTTGTTTTTTTTAAGCCTTCGTCCAGTCTGGACAATTAACCATATTGGGGTTCCCCAGTTCATATTTTCAGCTCAGGAAAGGGGTTCACATAGTTGTTGCAGTACAAAGAAATTAGATAAAAGAGTGAACATTAAAAGAGCTTTGAAGGCACAAAATTAAGTTAAGGAATGCCACAGGGTCACCAGTTCAACCTCAGCTGTACGTTTACATGATAGAGGTTTTAGTTACAGGATCTCATTTCTTTCATGTGGTGTTCCTGCTTTGCTCAGTGCACTGAAGAACCTTTGCTCAGCTAAAGCAACATAGTTATATAGTTAAACATGCTGTAGTCCTTGGGTCGGATGCAAGTAGTTTAAAAGCAAGAAGAATTTCCAAATTTTGCCATCCTCTGAATGCCACAACTATAGCTGACTGCTATTTCTACTGTTTCCAGTTCTTGATGACTGTTAAGTCGTGGCCGTGAGTGGGTGGCTGTGGGTGAGCAGCTTTGCATTGCTATTTATGGAAGTGAAAGGCATGTGATGAAAAGGAAAAAAGTCTACTGCTGTGATGAAACTGGTTGAAAGTTGCACAATGGGCTGGATTACATCCCTGCCCAGAGCCCTCATTTCGTGTTGGCAAGTAGCTCAAACATGTTCAGAGGCTAATGAAGCTACTTCTGCTACTGAGTGCACAAATTAGATTCTGCAGAAGTATTGAGTAAATGCAGGTGAAACTAATGGGATCTGTTATCTAAATATAGAAAATAATATACCCTATTAAATGTTATTTAAAAAATGCAAGCTGCAACTTCAATTAGGTGCCAAAACTGAGAAAAGATTAATATAATGAGTCAGCCTCTTGTCAATGAAACAGGAATAATACCAGCCTTTTGATAAAAACTGTTGTGCAGCGTCCAGACTCCACGGCTTCCCAATTCCCCATTGAGCCAGGAGGCAAGGGAGGATCATCAACATTCAGCATTCAGAAGAGTTTGAGAGGAACATGTACAATGTGAACTATCTGGGAAAAAATTAGCCTGCCCTCATGTAAACACAGACAGCATCATAAGACTTCAAGGTTCATAGCTCAGCTTGAATTAAGACAGATATCTCTCATTTAAAATTTAGTGTTGGGAGGATGAAAGAAGAATTGCCCTAGAAAAATCAGTTTTAAAATTCTGCTGGATGCTGAGATTTCACTTTAGAGATAAATAGGGATGTTCTTTTCTTTGCTTTGTACTTCAAAGATTTACATATGTGGCAGGGAGTAATCAGCTGTCTGCTGATTGCAAGTTAATGTGATGGAAAAATAGCCACTCGTTTGTTCCATAAAGTCATGGGAAGAAACAAATAAAACAAATGACACAGGGAATGTTTGATGTTTTTTGAGAGCACAATGTGGCTGAGTAGAGTGTTTTTTACGACTAAGGGTAAGGCAGTGGTCTGCCAGAGATGTGGTTGCTATATGTGAAAACTTTTAGTCAGAATATTGTAAGAAAAATAAAGGAAAACAAACCAGTGCTTTCAGAAAATGCTTTGCGAGGTTTATCCCTGGATCATGCTCACTCCCTCATTTTGTCACTTACTTTCCATCACGCGAAAGCAAGTATCTGCTCATCTCATAGATCGAAGGATTACTGTTAATATTTTCTCTTCTTATTAAGATCTCTCTTCTATAAAAGCACCAATGTGTACTAGGCACTTTACATACAAATAAGGAAGCCAGTTACTTTTCCTAGAAACTTGCAATCAGTTGGGGTTTGCCTGAAGTAGGGTAAAATGAATCTATCTAGGCTGTACTTTTTTATCAGTTACTTGTAACAATTTATCTTTTGTGCCCAGCTGTGACAGGTCTTGTTTTACAAAAACTAAAAATGTAGTAGGTGATCCACAGCAGAATCTAAGCATGGCCTGCAGCTGGAATGGTATTTTCTGGGAGAAAAGAAAATCAACCACACAAACAACAAAACACACACACACACAAAAAAAAGTATTGCCTGGTACTTTTTCTTGCCATTCACCTTTCAAAATCCGTCCATCTCAGAAACCTGTCCACACAGATGTTTCTCTAGCCTGCCAAATGTGTATATTAGAAGGAAGCGGAAAAAGCAAAGCTCCCCGTGCTGATGGAGAACCCCTGGGAGGGAGAGAATTGCAGAGCGCCCTGCACAGATGCTGAGTGCTCTGAGCATCCCGTCCCCACCAAGAAGGTTGGTGGCTACAGCCTCTCACGTAGAGCCTCTGGTGGTTGCTCTGGGTTTGCTCATAAACAAATGGTGTGGAAGTTCCTTCACCCTGAAGATGGTAAAATAAGGAAGTCTCTTGCAAAGTCTACATAAGAGAAAAAAATTCACATCCTCATTTTAATTTATGTAAGGCACTACTCTTCCCTGATGGCTGAGATAGCTCTGATAAATTCTGCTAATTGCTGATACTGTTTTAGGGAAAGATGATTTATCTTCCTTGGTTAGACAGCTTAGGTTCTTATTTACTGAACACACTTGCTGACACAGCTGCTTGAGATAGCTGTTTTAGTAATATACTTCCTAGCACAGTCTTTTAAACAATAACATTTGAAAAGTATGCAGGAAGAAGAATAGGTGATATGTTTTGCTAAAAAAAAAAAGCTTTCTTTTGATTTGACTAGGAACTTAGATCCATATGAAAAAATGTGCTCAGTCTTTCTAAGTGCTGTACTTTTCCCCTTTATATCCACTACTTAGGAATACAGTTGTGTGACACTGTGATATCCAAAACTGGGAATCCAAAAATCTAAATATTTGTGTATTTCTGATGAAACATTCTTGATAATTACGTTTTACCTGTACACAATTTAGCACAATAATGTCTGGTTTAGAGACAGACTGTGGATATATGAGGGTGGTATTTGCTGTGCATGGCTCCAGTTGACCTGCCACATCTTTCCTTTGTCTTTTGATACATTTTTCAAATATGGACAACTGATTGAATTTAGAGATTTTTCTATATTAATATTCATATTATATGCATATATAGTATATGCACAGTATTTCAAAATATATATACATATGCACATGCTAAAGACAAACAGTTAATGTTATATTACACATACATAATAGATTCATTAATATAAAATACTCTCATTGTTCTTTGGTTTCCATGCAGATTTACGGTCTATCAAATGGATTAAAGCCTTTGGCTGCTGCATAGTGAAGTAGGCAGCTGTTCAATATTTATTTTTATCTTCATTGCTGAAAAAGTTGACCCACTGCTCATTAAATTAGTCCTCCTTCTTCCAGGAAGCACAGTCTATCTCCTTCGGCAGGAGTTCAGGTTAGAGACGTGGAAGTTTTCCAGCAACACCTAGGTGGTTTTTTTTTTCTTTTTTTTTTATTTTTCAGAAAATGTATGTATGAGCCTGAAATGTTTTCTTCAAAAGAGAAAAAAACATTTTACTGAGTGCAAGTGACTATATGTATTCACACCTCCACCCTCAGCATTCACACCTCACAAGTTCTGTGGATTTCTTTGGGTGTCCTCAGCCTCAGTTTAATCTGCCTGATAGATGGGCTAATTATGTTGAAAGTTAATGAACCCTGTGCCTTAGGCAGTCTGCCATTAAGCTGAGAAGCCAAACCACAATCTGGCTGGCACATCTTCCCCAGGAACAGCAGACCTGAAACTAGACCATTTCTGCCAGAAAACTCCTTCCATCAAAAGCCCACTGTTTCCCCAAGAGTTTTAAATTTCGTAAAAAAGACAAGAAATTTTATGCAGAACAAACCTATTGTTTTTTAGTCGTCTAGTCCACTCACACTCCGATAAATCACCATGTTAACCCAAAACAACTTTATATTAATATTTGCATTTTTCTATTATGTTCATAGAATGACAGTCTCTATAAATACATACCTATATATGTGTGTGTGCGTGTATATATAGGTACACAAATTAGACAAAATATGTTGTCTGTAAGTAGGTAGATTTCTCTTGAGCTCAGAAGGGTAGGGAGGGAATTCTTCAGATAGTTCTTGGCTTTGGTATTTCTTGGCTCCTAAATGTTTTAGTTTGCAGTCTATTTATAAAGTTTAAAAGTTATTTTAAAGATGTATTTTAATGGAAAGTCTAAGAACTAAACTACTTGTGATTTTTCAGTAGATGTTCTAAAAATATCTTAGTTGTGTATGTGATGTGGATTGCAGAGTTTTGCAGTAGCAAGGGTTAGTTCTTGGGTAGATTGGGATTTGTTAGGAATTACAAATTGTAATATCAGGTTATAAAATAATCTGCATCCCATGGTTATACTGAAGGAGAACTCTAGATTCCTTTAAACACTGAATACATTGACTGGCCTTTGTTGTATGCATTTCTCTCTTGAAACTGTGATGCTTTATTCTCTGAAGAAATAAGGGATCTGGTTATTCTGGGCAAAACAGGGACAGCAAGAAGAAAAACCTGTGAATTAAAATGGGATTTCTACTTCTGTCCTCTGCTTCATTTGCATATTAATCAGGAATGCAGCACTTAAGCAGAGACAGGAACTTTATTACTTGGGGTATTACATATAGTGCACTTTTAAAATACTCTCGTGAGCTACTGTTGGGTCCTTGCTCTGATATTTGAAAATTCTTCTTTACAGCCTTAAATCTGTTGTGGTTATGTTTCATTTCATATTTTTTCTTGTGTGAAAAAGTCATTGTTACTAAGGTGGGGCAGCTCTCTAGAGTGTAAGCTCTTCAGGGCAGAGAACGGTCTCTTACTCCATGTTGGTACATCACTGTTGCCTTGACCTGGTCAAAGGCTCAAGATCCTGTGCACTATTGCAATGCAAATAATAAACACTATTGAAAAATAAAGAGTTTGTTCAGTCAATTGGAGTCTTACCCAAGTATGAACAGAGGGAAATTAGGTGTCAAAGTCAATGCTCTCCATTATGGGTTCTTTAGCACATAGTGACAATTTAAAATAGAATGAGTTTTATAAATTAGCCATGCGGGTACTTGATAATTTGCAGACTTTAGGAGATTTGCTGGTGATAAATATGATGACATTTCTTGTTAACAATAAATAGTGAGACTGTACAGATTTACCAAACAAAGGAAAATTCCTACTCTGCCCCTGCTCTAAAGGGCTTCTGTAAGTATAAATCACTGTAAACTGCAGAATTGCTAAAGCATACAGTGAAGTACTTCTGTAAATGCAGAGCATCTAATAATTCAATTCACTGCATGAATCACCGTAAAGGTAACTGTAGAGGGCATTTCTCTTTTTTTCTTAAAAAATAGGAAGTTTTTCTAAGCAATGAATTCATGTGTAGCAGTGATTCCAGACATCTTAGAGAATAGAAATGAAACTTTATGAGCTGAATTCGCTCAGTAAGTATTTTTTTGTCATTTTATGCTTCTTGTGGTTATGGGACCACAGTCATCTCAGCTGAATATGAATTGTAGGAATACTGATAGCATATGTCAAACTGCATTGAGAATAGTGGTCCAAATGCATTCAGTAGGATGGATGGCCCATTTCTGATGAGAGAGATGCAGTTACACAAGGGCAGGAAGCCGAAGGTGAAAAACATACAAGGTGAAAGTCTGTTGTAATGAGACGGCAAAGATCACTATTTGGAGGTGGTGCTGAACTACATAAGAGTCTCGACTGAACATTCACTGAATTCTTCTTCCTTCCAAGTGGAACTTTTTATCAATCAAAAGTAAGAAATAAAAGAACTGCTGTTGTAAGTTGTCTTTGACATTCTACTTTTGGAGCAGTGTTTTAGACATTGCTCAGAACATCTTTCTGATTGCCTAGATGATGTTTTTCTTATACAGAAAAACCTTCCAGAATCAACGCTGTTCTCCTTCACTTGTAGGTTGAACTTCCCATGACACTAGTCTGTATGAAAACAAGGAGCTAACCACCTTGTCACTGATCGATTTCCAAGGTTCTTTATGGTCTAATTTGGTGCTTTTTAAGTGATGCTTCCCCACCCTCGTCCCTTTCCTTTGGACATGATGTGCCAAAACCTGGTACCTGGCCCTTACTGTCTGGGTGTAAAGAGGTGATATCTGGATGGTTCCTAACTCTTCCCCTTATCAGTAAACATGTATGTTTTTCACACTGCTGAGACCGTCATTGTTCAGACTGACAGTGTAAACAGCTGGGGGAAGAGCTATAATTGCTTTTTAGTGGCTTTCTCGTTAGCTGAGAGTAACTATTGTTCATTTGCAGGTGTTGGTTCTTTGTCCCAGGGCCTCCCTGGGACAGGTGTTCCCCCTTGTCTCTGCCCTGCAGAACCCATGCAGCTGCAGCAGAAGAGAGATGTAGGGCTTTATTTCACCCACAACTGGTTGATTTGGATCTTCTAGATGGAGGCAGTGATGTGGAATTTGGTGGTACAGGCACAGTTCTAGATAACTTGGAGCTGAATCTGGGTGATGTGATGAGGCCACCTGAAATTCTGTTGGGGATTACAGCTGCTCCTTCAAGTCCCAGTGTTTGCCTGTAGTGTGTTGCTAGGGCCTGCAGCTGGGGGTATTGCTACACCCTCCACTGCTCTTCAGCATTTATAGGCAGGTAAGGGCACTCCTTTGTTTACCATGCATCTACCTGGAGATTGCAGTGGTTCCCTTTGGAAACACTCGTTGCCACCACAACCTGCCCCATTGGTGCTACCAGCTGCTTGCTCCTAAAACCAAGCTAGAAACCAGTGTTAGAGCAACAACCTCCTTCAGTGGCTCATGCATTGCAGAGCAAGTGGTACACATGTTGTAAGGCATATTTTGCCTGTTAGTTTGCAAACAAATTCAGGATGTTAAGGCTTAAAAGGCTTAAACCTATAAAGGTTGAGGCGGTTTCTGAGTTGTTGCCTGTGGAAGTAACCTTTCTCTTTGCAACGTTTTGCCACTGCTGAATTTAATGGGGGGGGAAGGGGAAGGGGGGGGGGGTGGGCAGGGGGAATAAAACCCAGCTGGGAAGAACTCATTCTACGCATCAGGAAAGTCTCCAGCTCTGATGCCCTACAATTACCATGCAGCACAGATGGATGTAAAACTGCGATAGAAATGAAATGTGAAGCACAGGGAAAATGGAAGCAACTAGCTTGCTTTCCATGCCATTCTTGTACTTCTGTGAAACTACAAAGAACCCATGTTGGCAAGTAGCAAAAAGTTGCTATAAATTAAAATAAAACAAGGGCAGAATGCAATCATGCTGATGCTGATAGAAGTTGGCAGGTTATTTAATGAAATCTCCCAGTATTACAGCAACAGTAAACCAACTTGTTAAACTTCTGAAAGCAAATTAGATGGTTTTTAAATGAAGTGAAAATGCATTTAAGTGATAAATTAACTTACTTTGTTTGAATGGACAGTACAATGCTCAGCTTATTTTTCAAAATGCAGATCAAAAGCTGTTATTTTTAGTGTTGCAATAAAAAACTTTTGTCTAATTTGGAAATTGTTGTAATATAAATGGAGATAATTAGTGTAGTGTGAAAATGTACCACCCAAAAGGACATGCAAGGAGCTATGGTTTTCTCTCAGTGCAATGAAGTCTGATTTTAGTTGTTGTTTTGTGCTCTGGCAAGTTTTTGACTGGTTTGTGTAAACACAAGGTTTAAAATGCTCCAATGTCTGCTCCTGGCTGAGTAAATTCTTCATTAATGCCTTCTATATTAAGTGTGTCTGTCCCCACCAGAGAGGCTGAAGTACGATACTTTGCAAACAGCTGAGAGCCTTTCTAATACATCATTCCTTCAGGGGCATTTCTCATCCATCAGCCTTCACAAGGGCAAGGGCATGGCTGTGGTGTGGCTCCTTCCTTTGCTGCCTAGGTTAAGTCCATATGTCAGTTGAAGTCCCAAGAGAAAAAGTGAAAGCAGAAAATACCCGTGATTCACATCAGCCTTCTAGGATACAAGTCTTCCGTTATGCTTTCTTTAACCAGGAGAATGAGATTCTTTTCTGCTTTAAATTATGAAGTATTTAGAGATGTGCCTTTTGTTTTAATAGCAGAAAAGACATTCTTGGTGGGATTGAGGCTGTTGCAGCAGATTAAAAGAGCCCAGGGGAACAACTGATTAACAGAAAGAAAATTAAGGTAAAGCCCTTGTGTCTCTGTATTGAGCTCATAGGGGGGAATACAACTTGCTCAGCAGCCAGCGTTAGAAGATCGCCTTTGAAACTAACATTTTATCACAACACTGTAGTAGAGGGTTATAACAGTAATGGGTAATTTCTGCTCTTTTGGTTTTACTTTCTTCTGAATTGTGATAAAACACTCAACCTTTCATGACCAAACACTGTGGAAACAGGATAAAAAGGCAGAAAAATATTTAAGTTAGATTGACTGAAACTGTTCCAACTACTTTTAATGTTTTATTAACTGTTTTTAACAAAATGTTTCAGATTGGAAGCAGAAAATTGCTCTTAAAAGTATTTCAAACTTAAATGTTTCCACTTTTTTTTTTTTTTTAAATGTAATTTGGGTCTTGATCAGGGCATCCCTGTGCAAAGTTCCCAGTCTGATGAGTCACATATTCTGCAACAAAGTATTTCCCTGAAAAATCCAACCCCAGGTTCAAGCATACTGACTGATAAGATGTTCTACTCTTCAGATTAGCAAATAAAACATGATAGTACTTTATAAAGCAAATGAGTCATCACTCCTTTTAATTATCACATCTGGTCTAACTCTATGGTTTGCTGGATGCCTTCAGCTCTGAGTCAGTGGCAGTGGAAGATGTGCAGCGTGTTGTTGGTTTGAGGCCTTCCACTTTATGCTGGTGTTGCCATCATCATTGCTGAGATAGGAAAACTGTTTGCTGGCCACAGCTGTGCAGACCAACTGAAAGCCGCAGGTTTTTCCAGAAGTCTCCCAGATAGAACTGGTTTGTACAGCTGTGCCTGAGGGTAGAAAAGGGTCCACTTGGTTCTTTGGGCAAAACCACAGACAGTGACATCTCTCTTGGCTGCTGACCTACACTTAAGAGTAAAACCACCCTCAGGGCTGAGCGTGGTTCAGCTGCTTGGGCTGGGACAGGAGCTGCAATGGGGCACTGTCAGATGGCGAGTGTCAGCCCCAGCTCAGGCTGTGTGGAGCACGTCCCTGCTGTTCCCAGATACTCAAGGAAAGAAGAAATTGCTTGCTTTTTTTAAATAAGATTTAAACAAAGTTACTGCAGTTGAACAACAAGCATGGATAAAGGAAGGGTACAGTATCAGTCTTGCTTTTAGAGTACTTTAGATGTGCTGCTGCTGATAGGACAATATCTATACAGATTGACTAAACAGCTCCTAAAGAATATAAGTATTACAGTGATGGCAACTATATACTTCAAAAGAATGTCTTTCACTCTGCAAAATACAAACTTACTCCTTTCCATGGGCAGTCTGAGTTCATGCCAGTGGTAGCCATGTAGGTCCTGTGAATTAAATCCCAGGCTGAGGAGTGATGTCATTCCCTCGGTTCTTTTTTAATCTCCTTTTTGTGCTGAGAGCAGCCATCTGTCCCCCTCCAGACAATGATGGAAGCAGCTGTGCATGGTGTGCCATCAGGAACAAAAGCCTCTGCTTTGTACCAGAGGGGCAGTGGGGTGCGGGTCAAAGGGAGTTATAAGGATATCAAGGTCAAATGACACCTGTACAGAAAACTGAAATGAGGATTATGTGGCCTTTATTCACTAGCAGAGAAGTGGGGTCAGTCTTTGTGTGAGTGTTTCTCTAATGGTCATGGGAATGTGTATGTGTTTTCAAGGATAGCTGCACCGCTACTTACCCTCAGACTAATCGAGGAACAAAGCCAGCTTCAAGCAGAGGGCAAAGCAAACATGACACAAAACAATTATTTTGAAGGGAAAATAAAATAGCTTGGATACATTTGGGTACTTTATGCAAGTTCAAAGAATGTGATCTCAAGTGGTTTGCGTATCCTGTAACATGCCCTTATAAAAGCACAGTGAACCAGGCTTTTCATGTGCAGTCTGCAACACAGTAGTTCCCTTGCTGCTCTGTGGGAAAAGGGAAGCTGAGCAAAGGTTAAGCTGCTCAGAATCGTCATTCAGGAGAAGAAGAACTTGGTTATGTTTTGAGTGGCTTTTTCTGCAGGGTGAGCTGGAAGGAGCTAGAGGAGGGTACATGTTCCATAGGATGAAATGGCCCATTCCTGCACATGCCTTCCTAATTTTCAATACATGGTGCTAGTCCTAATCCTGTCCCAACTATTCTCTCTCTGTGCTGGGAACCCTTCTTATATAACAAGGAGGAAAGTAAAAATGGGGTAAGGTCCAGGCATATAATGAAGTAGATAAATGAACCTAGCGGAGTACAGAGCCTTCTGTCCTTTTTTTAACCCCCCATCACTTTTGTCTGTGTGGATTCCCGCTCTGTTTCTAAGCAAACAAGCATTTTGAAGCCAGAGATATACCAGGGGTCATACAGCCTTACTAATTCTTTTGGGATGGCAGTCCAGGATTTGACCCTGTCTGTCATTAACACAGTGACATTCCTTGAAGTTGATGGGATAGGTGCATGTATTTCACAAATGCATAAGCTGTAAACATTGTATGCTCCCATCTCAGAGGAATGTGTCCTGGGACATTCATGGATATACATCTGAGCTCAGACAACCTACAAGACAGCTGTGGCTGGGCCATCACCAAAACCAGTGATCCCTTACATGCCACAGTTCCATTTACGGACACGGAAAATTATTCCCTATTTCCCTCTTTGTATTTTTGCAATGCATTACATAAAGGATACTGAAATAAAGGTTCACAATCATAAAGCACAGCATTTTTATAAAACTAGCATTTCTCCATTTTTTCCTAGTTAAGAGCTGTTGGTTCAGGCTTGTTAAGAGGTATTTTTTTCGTCCTGAAAACATATTGTGTTCTTATTTGCTAATTGCCTCCTTTGTTTCGAAATGTAATGAATAAGTCCTTTCACCTTATATTGTCTACCTAGTTTATGCCTTTTTATGGGAAAGATGCCACAGTAAAACACAACAGAAATATTACTAATGATGGAAAACACAGGACTACGTTTCTAGGTCATTGTACTGTGTAGTTTATCTGAAGGTGTTGTGACTGCTGAGCAGCAGTGTAATTTGGTCATGTGAATTAAGTTTAAGACTGAAGCTTTAGAGTTCTTTTGTGCCACCAAAAAACTGATAAAACTAGAGAAAAATCCTGTTTGCTTCTTCTGATGTTGGCACTGTTCTCCCTGCAAATTGCTTATTATTCCCATCTCCCTGTGAGCTCTAAATGAGCAGAGCAACACACCACTGAGAATCCACTCCTGAACTGTTACTGTCCAGGAAGAATTTTATAGATTGCCAATTTTTTAGACAAGGTGATCACCAGTTCATGAATCACTGGTTCACAAATTATTTGTTCCCTTTCAACTTCAGATAAATCTCTATTTAACCCACAATAAAGTATCTTATTTTAAGCTGTCTTAAACTAGGGTGCTGCTGTTGGTTCCCAAGACTGCGACAGCATACTTTACATTCTGGCAGCTCTGTTGGCGTCACTTTACAGCTCCTCCAGAGATCAGCCGGCTCTGCCGAGCGGTTAGTGGCTCCGGACATAAATGCCATTGCTGCCTGACTGTTCTTTCTGGGAAACTTTCCTGAAGCCTGTTTTCCTCCACATTTTATCATAACCCCAGGAGGGGCAGATTTTTCTTTTTCTAAATGAACAACTGCTTTGACTGCAGCCTATACAACTCAGCCTGGAGTGTGTGCTGCAAGGCTGGGTTGGTCTTACTATGAGAGAAGTTTACCCTCACTAACATCTAGAATCAGAACTTGGAGAGAGAAACAGAAAAACTTTCCTTTTTTTATATATTATGTTTATTTTTAATATGTTAAGTTTTACTGTGTATGGAGATGATAGCCAGTTATTGTGCTACCTTGAGATAACACCTGGCTGTAGAGTATAGTAGCCAGAGAAATTACAATTATCCCAAAAGTGAGAGTATTGGTGGAGTTCTGTGTATACATTTGAACGTGTAATGAGGGATATGGTCAAACATCCATACAACATAGGAGCTGTATAGCATAAAGATTTATTATCAAGCTGCCATTAAACAGATTTAATGCAGTCTCACAAAACATGGTCCTCAGTGTAACCCTGTGATTGAGCATGACATGCAACCAGCTCCTTTGAACAGTTTTGGTTAATAACAAGCAATTATGGTTAATGACAACCCCACATGAGCAAGCCAAATGGGTCCCAAGGGAAGGACCACTGTTGCCTCCTGTGCCTCCAGTCCTTTTGCCATAATTTCCTTTTCCTCTAATCACAACCTTCCAAGGGCACTGTGCCACCAAACTCACAGGAGTCGCCTTTCTCAGAAAGGTTCTTGCCTCCCTCTCTCTCCCCAGACAGGGAAGTAAGTGCGTCAACTTCTCCACTTCTCTTTGTGGCGGCTCAGTGGGTTTGGCTCTGGTTCAGGTTCTGCTGTCTCCTTGCAGGGCAGTGACAGTTTTAATCAATGGCAAGCTGGCTTTCCTAAACAAAGTGCTGTTTCTTCAGAAAGCAAGAGCTTTATAGTGAAAATATAAGCAGGTCATAGAGGTGTATAGTTTACATGGTGTTGAGACAGCATCAACGGGCATCTGGATAAAAACTATAAAGTTTAGGCTATTTTTTAAATCTCTGTCTCTTGACTAATAGTCACATATATTGCAGACAGCATGAGTCACTTCCTTCTTAACTCATAGAGGCCATTGTATGTCATATTAAGTTGATTATGTTGCTAGGCTGTTTCCTCTGTGGGTGTGATGCCAAAATACTAGCTATCTATACAGTCAGCATTAGAAATCTGTATCAATTACAGACTGATCTCTCTACAGTTATACTTCTTGCAAAAGTTCATTCAATGAGCCCAGATAAACTTATAAAGGTGCACACAGCTGTGTAATAAATTATATGTTTCCAGAGTATGAGTCTTAGCCAAACTCAAGTATGGGAAGTATTGATAGCCAACACAAAGTACAGTTATTATTTTATAGATATGGTTGAAGCTGGTAAAATAAATTATTCCTTATTGAATTTATTCTAAAATTGAATAGATAACAGAAGAATAGATATAGAAAATAGTTCAGAGATAATAATTTCACCTAATATTGAATATCTTAAGGTAAAACTATGTTTCTACCTGAGCCATTGAATTTTCTTGTACGATCTATAAATGTGCCCCAAGAAGGCAGTTCAAGCTTACCCATTTTAGACTTGGCCTGTCAGAGAAGAGGGTGAATCACTATCTGGAGGTTTCTGTTTTTCTCCTTTGATTATAAAGCAAAAACAGGTTTCTGGTTTAGATTAGATGCCTGCCATCCATCCCTCCATCCATCCATCCATGCATGCATCCATCCATCCATCCATCCTATTCTTAGGTTTTTATTTGTTAGAAAAATACTCTGTTAGTTATGTTGTCCATAAACCCCATCATCACTGATAGAATGAGAGGATCACTGTAGATTTTTTACAAAAATCATGTTTAATATTATGTTTGAATTTTAATTTGCCTACAGATCAGATGTTATTATAGAGACACATTAATTTATAGGTGTGATAACAGAACTCAGTTATGTACATTGCAGGCATCCAAACTCAGTCCGTTACATGTGTTATATCCACACAGTGAACAAGAAGTCATTCAGAAGTCAATCCAGTGCAGTTTCCTTGAGAAAGCCCTATTTGCAGATCAAGTGGCTCCTGCCAGCCCCATTGTGGGGGACTTGGTGTTCCTCTTCCTCCATGGCAGCAGCAGTGGCAGTGGTGTCCAGCTCTGCTCTCATCTGCCCCACTTAGCCCTCATGCCTCCCCTCATTCATCTCTCTGCTACCATTTTGGTCATGAATGTTAAGCACAGAGGAGAGAATCATGAACTTGGCCAGAAAAGCATTGCTAATAACCTTGACAAGTATGGAGATGGATTGGGAAGGATAAAGGAGAGAGTGGGAGGAAAGGAAGTCGAGATAATAAATAGGCTAGACCTGCTGTTACCATGTTAATCTCTGCAGGGTTATTTAAGGGAATTGCAGTATTAGTTCATACTATACCTAGATCCTTTCCTTATTTCTGCACTATTTCTTCCTTGATACTGACATTATATTTGTCACACAGTGTATATTTATTATAGTTTACAAAAATAAGAAATCAAAATATAATTTCAGACATATTCAATATGATCGTGGTCAGAAAATACACAACTTAACTCATTAAGTGATACAATTGCCTGACAACATAAAAGCTTTTAGTCCACTCACTATTTTTTAATTGAAGATGACTGTGTAATTGCATATCACTTGATGTGACCTCCAGTTGTTGTTCTAAAATAGACAGTTGTTTATTATATTATTACTCTATAAGAGGCTTACAGCAGCTATTATTTTTAATAATAGTCTCACCAGTACCTTCCTAATTCTACAGTATTTCACTTTTGGCTGTTGTATTGTTTGATTGAGTACATTGTTTTGAGAAAAATAATCATGATGCATACAGAAGAATCTGTTTGAGGAGGATTTAAAAGGGGATCTGAAGTTTAGGGGAGATTATATTTCCATTTGCTGTAGGTAAATTATGTCTTTTATCTCTGGGGTAGAGGACTGAATACCCTGTCAGAAAGAAGTGCACATAAATGACAACTGGTTGCTGCAATGCCAATAAATAATCAATCACAATAATTTAGAAGAGGTGTAAATACCACAGTTTTAATATTTTAACATCAGACCATGTACTGCAAGAGTCCTCCTGAATGAGCAGTGTGTTTTTTCCTGAAGTGGGTTATTTGCAAAAGATAGATGTGATTGGTGGTGATGGAAATGCAGCCAAGCTCTCCAGAATAGAAGCCCGGCATGGATAATGTGCTGCTATAAACACTTACACATGTTGACAGCTGCTCAGAGTCATAGTTTGCAGAGTTACTAGTGGATATTGGGGCAAAAAAAATTGAAAGTTGAGAATTCACATAGTAAAAAGCAAAACTATAGATAAACCTTAAACCTTTTAAAAAACCCAAACCTGTGGTGCTTTGTTTTTTTAATAACAGTGTCCAGTTTACTGAGCAACTGCTCACCTGAAAGGAAGTTTTATGTTGGAAACAAGACACTCGAGATTTAGGTGGGGAAGAAGCATCCTTGAGGACTCCAAATGGATCTGTACTTGGGGGAAACCTCAGCAGTTGCCTTTAGAGCTCTATTGAACAGAGAAGTTTGGCAGCCAATTAACTTTAATTATATTTTTTCTATTTTTGATTCCTTGGGAGAAAGTTGATGGAGTCTCCCCCAAAAGCTGCAGCAGCAGCTCAGTTGCTGTGTGGTCTGACTCACTCTCTAGCTCCTGGCCTCATGCTATGGGTTTTCCCAGCCCTACTCACCTCTGCAGCCTCTGCTCACCTAACTGGCACCAGGAGCCTTCCCAATGGAGGGAGGGTTTCTTAGGAAAGTGGGTTTTACAAGATCAGGTTGGCAAGTACCACTCTGCAGGCATTGTGCTTGGCTTTGTGTTCAGAGTGTTTTCTGCTTGAAGCCTGTTTCCTCCCACTGCTTCAGCAGCACAGAAGCCTTTTAATGGCAGCTGGCAGTGCTGTGGTGGTGGGAAGCACGGACTGGCAGCACTGTGGTATGGAAAAGGCCTTTGGCTGATGGGCCTCCACCACTGTTTTCCCTCTGTGCTCTGTGTCTTGCTAAGAGATGGCTTCTTTGACGTGTTCTGAGCACGTCGTGGGAAGAGCTCCGTGGGAGAAAACTAGGAAAAACCCAATAGCTGCAAGATTCTTGCACCATGTGTCATCTTCACCACGTGTCTGCAATTGAGCAAACATAATCTGTCTGGCAGATTACCGAGGACACCATGCCTGCAAGGAAACAGGACTCTCTTTGGCCTATGACTGTATTTATGTGCAGTGTTAAATGTATTTAGTTAGAGATCAGTCACAGATGTGTCATAGTTCCTCATCAGGGAGCAATCTCCTCTTCACTTGTGGTGTAGCCCAAGGAGACATGCCTGTGCTTCTCCTCTCCTCGCCCTAGCTGTGTGCCTCAGCAGGCAGAGCACTGAGCCAAGGACCTGCCACTTGGTACCCCTTTCCTGCCAGGCATGGGCAGGCATGGTGGCAGCTCAGGGAGAGGAGCCATCACTCCCACAGTGTCTCTTCCCACTGCACTGAAGCTGGCACAGAGGAGCCGGGCAGCATGCAGAGTTCCCCCACCACTTGCTTCCAGCAAGTCCTCTGCACTGCCCACATGACTGCAGCAGAAATCATGTCACGAGTACAAACCCAAAAACTTTTCATACTGCAATTGGTTCTTTCCTACCCCCCGAGGCCTTTGTTAGCAAACAAGACACCAGTCTTTGAGTGGAGTGACAATGGTGTGGTTCAGCTCATGTTGCGGAGGCACGCTAGAAATGGCGCAACAGCTGAGTCTTCCTTTATCCCCTCCCCCTGCACCAGACCCTTCTCCAATTTTATTATTCTGGTTCAGTGACATTCATTTTGGTGTAAATGCCTGATTTCCTATATGGTACATACATTTTGCAAAGGGACTAGTAAACTAGAATTATATATTATGCAGAAATTCTTTGGTCTTAAAACACAGATAACCCATATTTGCCTTTCAACCTTCACTAGTTTAGACATTCAGTGACAACCAGCAATAATATTTTTAGCCACTGGCGTTCTCCTTTTCAGCTGCAGGCTAACTCACTAACTTGATCAAGAAGTCCTCCTTAAATGAGTTGACACCATGTGCAGTAAATTATGTATTAAGGGGAAAAGAAAACCATATAAAAGAGAGCACTGGGGTGACTCTGTGTTATCAGTACATTGGAACTGATTGTTGCTGAGAATTTATCATTGCTGAAGTTTACATTATATTTAGAGAGGGAAGAGGTCATGTATGTTGTCCAGCTTGTCTCAGTTTTCCATAGCCATTTTAGATACCAAACCTGTTAGGGCTTTGTGTGATTAAGCTTCTTAAGAGGATGCACTCACTGTTGAGCTTCTGTACACATTCTGTGTTTTCAAGGGATCCTGCTAAACTGTCTAAACAGGGCCCAAGCAAGGTAGATATTCAGGGCCTAAAGAAAATTTCATTTATGATAAGAAGTAAATACTGCTCTATCTTAGTCATATGAACTGGTTTGTCTGAGTTGTCCTCCCCCAAGTCCATTAAGTTTAATGCTTCTGTGTGAACATGCAGAGTTTCCATTAAATATGCCTGTATGTCTGATCCCAGGCTGACACTCTGATATTCCAAAAATAGTTTAATAAATTGAAATTCCAAGATGTATCATCATAAGCCTGTCACTTGAGTATCAAATCTGCCATGTTATGTAAAAAATATTGGTTATATAATGGGATTTTTATCAGTCTAGTGATATAAATGCAAATATTAGAGCATTATTAGGAAACCGACCTCTCCCTGACTTTGGATATGTTATGCTGGAAGTCAGAGAAAAAAGTAGCTTATGTATATATGGGGATTTAGATGCTGTAGTTTCAGAGGTGTCTGAAGACTCAGAGTTAGTTTGGGGGGTTTCTTCTAGATAAAAGTAAATACTTTTTGAATGGCACTGAGGAAAGAAAGTGCAGTGTGGTAAGAGCTTTGAGCAACTCCAAGGTTTCTTTCGTGATGGCCCAAACTTAAGCCATTGCTGCTGGTGAGGTCAGAGATGTCCCAAAACCCAGTGCTTCTTACTTCTTGAAATAGGTGGAGAGAGAGCTGGGGAGCTATAGTCCCTCTGCCTACTGGAAAGCACATAAACATTCTGGGCTAGGAGAAACTGAGACTCACTCTCAGGAAGACATATGGAAGAGCAGCAGGGATTTCCTGCAGGCAGAGCAATGTTCATACATGCGTCACAACCAGTTGTCACCAGTGGTCAGATAACAGTGCCAGGCCCTGGGGAAAGGTTGAATGGGCAGCAACTGCTCAGGGAGCAAAGACTGTGCGAAAATCCTCCCTACTAGGGAGCAGAAGCTTTAGAGTATGGGAGCACGTAAAAAATGGTGGTTTGAGTTACCTGGAAAAGAAAGGAATGAAATATGCGATACACAGAAGTAAGTGCACCATTTTATAACTGAGAAGCTGATTTTGCAGGTTGCACAACTTCCTGAATACCCTAAGTAGGGTACTATCTGAAATTGCACGGCCTGATGTTACCAATGGATGACCATCTGTCCCTATGGGCTTTCAAATCAGAAGAGCATCACTGTTACTAAAAGCAGGCAGTCTGTATGGTGGAGGGTTTAGTAAGTGAATTAGATGAACCCTCTGACTTTTCAGCCTGAGGTAAAAGCAGACTGAAAAAATAGATACAAGGTCAACTTCACAAGTTAATATAAATGAATTAAATATTTAATTTCACATATTTTCTGGGTTAGCTGAAGTGGGGCAGACTGTAAAAGGCTGATGTGCTCTTTGCGTTTCTGGTTCAAAGAGGCAGTTTTTCCAGTAGCACTGGTATCCCCGCAGTTTGCTCTGTCACAGCACCTTGAGTGTTAGGCACACCCTAGAGAATTAAATCTCACAGTGCTCTGCCGAGCAGATAACTCCTATCTTCCTCTTATGGGTGGAGAATTGGCATATTCAGTAAAGGAGTAGAAGAGGGGAGCTGGAGGGAAGGAAACCGGTGGGGAGTGGGCACTGAATGTGTTGTCCAGGGAATTCTCAGTATCACACGTCTGTGTCCTGGGACAGGGAACTACCTGCCTATAAAGAAATGGATCATATGTCCAAAGTAACACTGAAAGCTGTAGCACAGACTGGTCAGGGTCCCAATACCTCCTGTCCCTGGGCTTTAATTGGAAATCAGTTCCCCCTCAGAATCTATAGATGCAGGTAACCAGATAAAAGGATGACTGTTGTTGCTGCCTTTCAGACCCTGTTCTGCAAACAGGGCTGTGCATACGGGCTTCCTGTATCCACATGAAGTTCTCCCTCTGCCTTCGCTCAAGCCGCAGGGCTCCTGGGCTTCCAAGCCTGCCTAGTCTCAGCTGGGCTTCCAGCTTTACCAGGCAGTGAACTACCTCAGTGCTACCAAGTGCATGCTGACAAAATGCTTAGTTTAAAACATGGCATAAAAGTGTTAATAATGCTTGGAGTGCTGCTGGATTTTTTTTTTCCCCTTGTACAGGATATGAAAAAGGAAAAAAAAAATAAAATTTTTTTGCCCTGTAAGATTAAACAATCATCATGGTTTTAAAGGGCTTAATCTGCTGGCATGCAGTCTGCTGGCGGGTAAGTCTCTGAGTGTAATTGGATGCAGCACTGGATTCAGTTGTGTGGGCTTTCCAGGGGCTTTTCGTTTGTTTGTTTGTTCATTTTTTAACACACTGCGGAGTTGAAGCGATCTGTCGCTGGAAATGCCTTTTGGGGTGCAGCTGTAACATTGTGTCCCCCGGGAGGGCATTTCGGCAGCACCCAACAGGAGCCCACCGCTGGGGAGGGCAGGGGGGGGCTCTCCGCGCCTGAATCCGAGCCATTGTTCGAGGCACACATCTGCCTCAAGACATCGCTCGGCACAGGCCGTCACTTATTCAGATGCAGAAGCTCCTTCCGTCCCACAAGACGGCCCATTCCAGTCACATGCCAGAGGTCTCGGCAGAATGGGCTGCAGCTGCTTCAAATCTGCTGTCTAACATCAGAAGCAGCTGGACAAACTGTACGGTGCTGACTGCAGCCCAGGAAGACAGGGAAAAGATCTGGGATCCCAGCGCTATGTTCTCGGAGGATCTGTGGCTGGAAAATGAGAAAAACTGTGCTGTTGTTCACAAATCGAAGCGAGGAAGGAAGCGCCAAGAGCTCCTGGCCGTGGCCCTGGGGGTGAAGGTGGGAGTAAAGGGGGCACTTTTGTGGCAACCTCTGAAACTCTTTGCCTATTCACAGATCACCTCCTTGGTCAGAAGAGCAGCCTTAACTCAAAATGACAACCACTTCAACTATGAAAAAGCACACAATTTTAAGGTAAGCATGACTTCCTATTATTTTCAGCTAAAAAGTTCTCTTGAGGTGCCTCACGTTTTGGTTTTTGCTGTGATGAGGTTTGCATGCACCTATTTATACTGGGTCTAAGAAAAGTGTTGAAAAATGCATTTTTCTTTTTCCTTTAAGTTCCCTTAACTGCATTCTTAGTATGCTGTTACACAGGCACTTAATGGTCTCTGCCCTGCTCACTGCACTACTTGACTGGCAGTTTAGCTCTTTTCCCAGATTCAGTTTTCTTTTGTATTCAGAAACAAAGTACTTCATATTGATTGCCTTTATCTTAAGTGTATGTACTTTTAAATAAGAAAAAGGCCCCTTTTCAAAATCTAGCTATCATCAGGAGCCAGTAGCATTTTACCAAAAAACATTTTGGACCATTTCTGTTTTCAGAAGTTAAGGGAGCTTGGGTGCTCCTAACAATGAAGCAAAACACAGTGGTGGGTATTGTCTCCCAGCTTTTGTTCCACCACCATACGCTAAGGAAATGCTTTCAGAGTCCCACTGAGCTATAGGATGTGATCTTGTATTTTCTTGTCAAGCGAAAACAAGTTGCTGAACAAACACAGGGATGTTTAAATGGATCATCTTTTTGCTGTCTTATACATAAAAAATGAGATTCTTAGAGATTTTTCCCCCAAGTGCTGTCTCTGTCAGACTGCAGCAGGGAAGTGACTCAGCTTTGGAAACGGACCTTCCAGGCAGCTTGTATTAAAGTGTTTTGCCAAAAGGAATGTGCTGGTTTCATAGTATGCCAGCGAGTTACCGTATCTAATGCTGTCAAATTGCGGTTTGATGTTTATCGGGATAAGCATCGAGAAGAAGAGGCAGTAACAAGACAAGAAAGGATTTTATCTCAGCTTTGAAACCTCAGTTTCGTTAAAGCTCCTTGAGGATGCTGATCTGGGTCACTGTCAGAATAGTTCAACTCATTAGCAGAACAAGAATTTTCTGATGTTCATCTAGGGCTTGTTAGAAAAGGAGAAACACTGATTAAAATCATTTCAGTTAGCAAAAAAAGTTTCACTTCTTATTTTTCTACATATTCTGCTGTGCAGATATTGCTCTCTGCAGTGCTTCTGCTGTAGTTGGCAAATCAATTATTTAATATTAGTGAGCACAGCAGATAATAGCATCCCTTTTCTCATTCCCATTCCTTGACCTAGGCTACAGAAAAGTCAATATTTATCTCTGATCGACACTGAAGGAAATAGGGGAAATACTCTGTGCTTTCTTGTTTGATTAAGCCAGCTTTCATTCTTTATGGGGTTTGCCCTCATTATCATTTTAATATCAAAACTATTTTAGTTTAACTAGAAAATATTTTCTCATGACTGAGACTTTTTTCACTTTGACCCATGCATTCTTTCCTTTTCAAAATTTCCCTTGTTTTGACTTTGATTTATGTTTGGACATATGCCCAGTTAACTTTGTGTTTGCACAATCTAACTGTTGTACAGTCTCTGTTCCTTTCTGTTTCAAAAGAGTCATAGTTTAACTGGAAAATCACATGATTAAAATAGATGTGTAGTCAAAGCCTTGACAGCAGAAAATTATTGTTTTATCCTACTAAAGGCAATAACAAACCTTGGGGAACAAACATTTTTAAAATAGTTGTTCAGAAAAGTCAACCAAAACTGTTACATTTACTTAATGAAAAAGTATGTTCACTATGCAAATACAGTTAGTTTTCCAAAGGAATATATTAGAACATTTCTGGTTGATGAACAAAAAATGTGGATAGTATACTTGGAATAGAATATTTAGATTTAAAACATGTCTAAATTCAAGGCTAATATCTATTATATATTCCATATTCATTACATAAAATGGTTAAGAAATTATTTGGAAAAGAATGGCTTTATGGGTCTTGGAGCAAAATTCTTAATGGCTTCTGACAACGCTCAGGCTATGATGATACGGGGTTTATTGGAAGGACAATGCTATTACGCTGACATTCAAAAAGTTATCTTTCTCATTTTTAGGTGAATACTGAAATGTGTTGTATCATTCATCTCAGTTCCTGGGGAGAAAAGTTATGTGTTACACTGTCCCTTATAATCTTGTTGTAGACAATTCTTCATGACAGGCACTCTTTAGCTCTTGTCCTTTAGCTGTGAAGAATCATAAAAATGAAGGGCACATTTTCAGCAAAGTTGATGAGATTTTTGTAGGTCTTACACTAGAGATTTTACTAGAAGAGAGAAGGAACAAAAGGAAGAAATAGACTCAAGGCACAAATTCAGAGCAAGGACGGCTCTCTCTCCATCCTTGCCAAGCTAATACAAAAATCAAAAAGTAGTGTTGAAGTTTGGAGCATGAGGGCACCAGGTTATGCCCTTCTGAGCATCCATGCTTTCTCATTCAACCTCTTCTCCAAACTTCATGACACTCAAGGCAAATGAACAAGAAATGATTTAGTATCCAGGCTGATTTGTTAAGCTGGGTTCATCCTGAGCACACCACGCAATCACATGGATTTAGGTTTGGAGCTGGCGTCTGTCTGGCGGGACAACTTTGCATAAGCCAGTGTAGAAATACTGTAATTCAGGAAAGAGAATAAATCTCTGAAGCCCTGTTTAGAAAAACACAGAGGTATTTCTCCTAGCTATGTGGGTGTCCACCTAAATGGATCATGAAGTCCTCTTGGCACTAGGATCCAGGAGGCTCTTTCAGAGGTGCTTTACCTGCCAGCCTCAGTGGAGTCTCAGCTGGTGGTGAGGTCAACCTCGTGCCTGAGGGCAGCAGTGTAGAGTTTGGGGATGCTGCCTGCTCTTTGTTCTAGTCTGGGAATTCATGAGAGGGCTTCTGTGCTCCTTAAAGTGAGCGAATACAGCTGAATAATGTGCATTTACCACAATACTGTGCCTGTTTGCCACCATAGCATGGGCAAATCCCATTTACAGGCAGGCTAGCAGAGTAAAGGCGGCTCATTACAGACAAGTCATATCTGTTGGGAATGAGGAGGCTCTGGGGTAAATTCCCACTTGTGTTAAGCACTGCATATAATCCTGCTTCTGGGAGCCAAAGGGTCTGGGGACACATTTTTTACAGACATCATGAAGATTATGTGTGTTCTTTTAAACAAAAGTAACAGCAGAGTCAGCTTTTCTTCCCTGCAAATGGCTCAGGTTCAGCAAGAGTCCACAGGAGAGTACAAATGTGCAATGTGTTCAGGCAAAAGTCTGTAAAAAAATATTATTTTCTCTGGAGGCAAATAGAAGTTTATTCAAACCCAGTCATATAAACAAAATTGTCTCAGAAACAACACTATATAATGCCAGTAAAAAAACATGTGTTTCAATTCAAGGCAATTTTTTGTCTCTTTCTGCAATATTGCTTAAGGCATTATTTTGTTTTGCCACTGTACTGGCACTCCCTAAAATTGGTCTCAGTTTCTCCCTCTGTGAAGACGACTCAGACACAAACTAAAAGTGAATAAGGTAGCACCCACAGGAGAATGCTTCCATTTGAAAGAAAAGGCACCAAAGGGGTGAAGGTGAGAGCAGAAGGCGGCAACAAGAAGAGACATGGCAGTGTAGTGTTATGTGAGACTGTCAGGCAGAGGAGAGACAGTGAATGCAAGGAATTACTTCTCATTGAAAGAGGCTGAAAGATGGAACAAGAAAAGTTCAGTGAATAGTTTGAAACATCATGGTTTTGGCTTATTTGAATAAATAGTTCCTTGTAAATTCTTTTTAAAGTTGGAATTATGTGCCAACTCTAGCCCAAGCCGCCCAAGCCTATGCTGTGTGTACACAGAGAAGAGGCCTCCTGAGACAGCAGGATGGGGTAGGGACCAGCAATAAATAGCTTCTGATCATATTTCCGAAAAATCTAAGCCCAGTTAATTTGTAATGATGCGGTTACAAAGAATGGGGCAAAACCTAAAACCCCATCTCAAGAACCTAAGACATGCTGTTACCTTTCCCTGTTTAAAAGAAATATAAGGTCAATCTTGTAGGCAAAATTTCCATTTACCATTCAAAAATGTTTTTAAGAACAGAATTCCTCTGTTATTTCTTTAAAATTAATGTCAAGCCATAAGAGACTTACTTCAAAACTGCACCTTAAGAGACTTTTTGTACCTTCATCTAGAAAGTTTTGAAGACCTCCCTTTTTTCAATTAGAGATTATTTCCCTGTTTCAACTTGGCTAGAAACCACCAAGACTAGCTTTTCACAGGGTATTTCAGCTGGAGACTTGCCATTTGAGCTAAAATGCAGATCCGTGAAAAATTTAAGTGAATGAATAAAGAGCTCAACCTTTGAGGGCCACCAGGCTGAATGGAACAAGGGAAGGGTGTGCTGTCAGCACTTCTCAAATGGAGCCCTCAGCCAGCATTGATGACTTTCCAATTAATGGCAGGAGAGATCAGGGATAATCAGCTACCATTTTCAAAATACACCACAGCAAGATCAGCTGAAATAAGCTTTGTTCATGCAAGTAGGCCCCAAATATCCTAGCAACTGCAACGGACTTTATATGTGAAATGGTGTGTTTTTAAAAGTCCTGACTGAGCTTTTACAGCTCCTTCTCACAAGGTTAGCTTTTGTAAACTGCTGCAAAGCAGAAGACACAGTTAGCTATCTTCCCACAGCAGATGATTTTCACCCACAATTAAGTGCAGGTGCAGACCTACTAATTATGTGGCTTTCAGTCTAAAAATGGTAAAGATGCAGGCATAATTAGTTGTATCTGTAGTTTTGTATCCATTGAAGGTCACACAATGCATATGACTGGAACTCAGGTCACCAGTTTGATGTTACATACAGCTGTTTACCCCCACAAAAAGCCATATCTGAAATTCATGCTACCTACTCTTTAAAATAAAATAAAATGAGAAAGAAGTATGTAGCTATGTCTATTAATATATCTATCTCAAACTTTATTGCAAAGTCTTGTTTCACAGAGATACACGTTTTTCTGAGAGGTAAAATACCATTTCAAAAAATAATTATGACCAGTCAGACATTCCAGTTTTGTCCTTTCACTGTCAAAAGGAAGAATTACTGCTTTAAGCTTCTTCATACAATCATTTGACTGAGTAGTTAGTCAGGAGCTATTTGTAGTCAGGCTCTGTTTTATCTGGAAATCAGAAAAAGATGTCTGTATTAAAATCACAATACTTCATCTTCCTGGACTCAAGAGTCCAGGCTTGTGTAAGTGTAATCCTGCAGACAAATGGGGCACCAACATTAGCAAGCCAAATGCTGAGCCTAAAACTTCACAGTTTATCTGAAAAGGGCAATGACCATTTTTTCACTCTATGAAAAGCAAAGAGCAGCTTTCCCCAACCCAGCAGGCGGAAGCAGCCTTTCAGCCATCCACCCAATGGGCAAACAAGAGCAGAGAAAAGAAAAAGGACACATTAGCAGCCAGAGTGTGCATGATTTATATTTTGTTAGGCTCAATTGAGTCTCTAGCTCAAAACTAGCTTATACCATGTCCATTCACATGGGCATAGACCTCACTATTTACTCTTTGTTTCAATGAAAATGAAATGCTTACTTTACCAGAACACGCATCTTAAATAAAAAGGTCTTCCACTGTAGCCTTTAGGAAAGCAGTGTTGGAAGCAGCAGTAGTGTCCAAAACCTGGCTGTGGGCTCTGTCAGCACACAGCTCATTTTATTCCTCTTTATTTACTCCTGTGTGGACTGTAGCAAAATGAAGTTTGATCTGCTGAAAAAGGCTCTACTGACATCTCTTCCATATGTGAGTTCAATATACTAACTAGAGTGTGGAAGGCTGCCATTTGCTTTTATCTACAGTTCCTTGGAGTATTAGGTTTACTTTTTTACTCCTGGGTTGCTCCCCTCCACTGTAGCTAGAATGTCAGCTAGCAAAAATTATTTGTTCTCAGTGTTGTACACAGCCCAGTTCTCTTTAATGTTAAGCCTACTGAAAGATAAACTACAAGATCAAAGCAAATTTCTATTCCCATGGTTTATTTCATCTAGATTTCAGAAGGATGTGGGCACTGTGTGTTGAAGATTTACTCCTACTGAGTCTTCTGTTGTTTATCCATTTCAGTTGTTCCATCTGTCAGACCATCTGCCTCCCAATGACCCCATTTCTTTCTCCCACCCCCATTTGTATTACAGGTCCATACGTTTCGAGGTCCACACTGGTGTGAATACTGCGCCAACTTCATGTGGGGTCTCATCGCTCAGGGAGTGAGATGTTCAGGTAGCCCTTCACCATTTTCTGTCATTCTCTTGCAATGCTCAGACATTTGTCCCACACCAGTCTGTACTGCCTGCAGGAGTGGGGCTGGGATGTCTTTACAGAACAAGGCAAGAAATCCTCCTGCAGAAGTTATATCATTTTCATTTGCCTCATTAGGTGATTCAGAAATGAAGTAATCAGCCCTTGGCTGCTGAGAGTGACATCCTTTTGGTAGCACCTCAGTCCTGTCTGTGCCTTGGTGTGTACATTAAAACTTGTTATTTGTGTCAAAGTTATCCCTGAATGTTTTTATGTCTTAAACAAACACTGGCAATGACAAATCCAGCCAGCACCTAGGCTTCATAACTCCTCTTTTTGCCACCAACTGCTGGTAAGTGTCCTTGTCTGCAAAAAAGACTGCCACCTGTTTCCCACAAAAATGCAATGTATTGCTGCAAGTCTGAAATATCTCACCTCAAGATAAAACCAAAAAATACAACTTTCATTTTCCAAGAGGGATTAGTTTTCTGGTGCCTCTATAGCCTAATTGGCATTTTAATAGTGCCTTAATTATTTTTAAATTATTTGTTCTTTTGTGGGAAAAAAATGATCTGAGAAAAATGCAATAATCATCACATCATGAGCTTTTGTAGTAGCACTAGTATTTGGTGCATTGCAAATAGGTTTTCATAACTTCTTTCTGCAGATCTGCAATCACTTCCAAAAGTTGTTTGTCTTACCTCTGTCTTACCTCTCCCTGCCCTGACCTCCAGGCATTCCTGATCTCTGCCTGGCACCAAATACATCCAGCTCTGACATCTGCCTCCCAGGGATGGGGGAGGTGGTTGTTACCTAAAATTTAGACTGCAGTTTGAAGGATCAAAATACCTTTCACCAATGGAGTTTTAATAAGTGTAGTCTCAGCTACTGCTGCATTTTGTCTACCTGTAGATGAATGAGGATAACATAAAGAATATGAGAAGGAGATTAAAAGAGGAACAGTAGTTTTGCTTTTCAAGCTATTTGATCTTAAACACAAGTGTGCAAAACCTGACCTCGCTAATGCATAGTGCTGTATTTGTGCACATACATAAAATATTAAACTTATGAAAAGGCTTATTTATTTAGTATGAAACATAATACACTCCCTCATTAAATTACCAGCATTTAACTCTGAGTAGACAGATGCATTTGGATTTAACTTCACATGTTTGGAGAACAGCATTGGAAACAACGCAGGGAAGATTCTAACTATAGCTGCTTAATTTGTTGAAATTTCACAGAACAATATATTTTGCAGTAATAACTGCATGGAGAAACACACAAAACCCCACCCAATTCCATTAAATGTTTAGGTGTGTTTGTATATGATTTTGCTTGATTAATATTTTATGGAGTATGATATTGAAATGCACTGCAAGTTAATAGAGTCATGTTTACATTTTTAATAGCTTAATGTTAAGTGAACTCAAAGGGTACCATCAGTGATAGACATGACTGGAAAAGCATTAAAACAGGAATCAGGGTTATGTGAGATAATGCAGCTCACAATGGTCGTGTTTACTTTACTGAAGCTTATAAATTAATTTGGCTGAATATTTGAGTCTGTTAGAAAAATTAAATTTGTGGAGATGAAGCAGTGATATTTAAGTTAATAGAAACTCACCCGTGCAACTGAGAGTAGGATTTGACTCTGGAGTAAGACACCAAGAGCTGTTTGCAAAATGAATCACTTTTTTACATCATGCTTTTCACAGCATTTTGTATGCCTAACCTGACATACAGACTAAACACAGGGGAGACTTTAATCACCAGTAAAGTGATGAGCCAGGCATAGGGAGTCTGTTGATGTGGCAGAGCAAGCCAAAATGTGACAATGCAGGAATGTGGAAGGGGGAGTGAGGCATGCTAGCTCAGAGCACTGTCCCAGTTTGAGTGCTCAGGTGAATCTTAGGTTGTTCAACCGTGACCAGTGCTAAGCCACAAGACAGCCAGCAGAAGATAGTCATTACTGTGCCAATTTTATTTAAGACTCATCTAAAATACCAGAAGTTAAGTCTCATGTGGTCAAATGCAACACCTTGTGCTATGTGTCCAGCAATGAATGGATCCAAACTGCACCAGTGGTAATCTACAGCTCAGAGGGGTGTGAGGGACATCCAGAATTTTTATAGCTCTTTAACCTCTGCTCGAGTTCACTATTCCCACTGTTAGATTTTTACACATTTCCATGCTCATGTTTCTCATCTCCATCCTATTCATTCTGTCTTTGCTGACTGATGGGGAAGTTGTGCCCCTTGCTTGACATGGACCAAGGAAATAAATTGTTAGACAAGACCTATCAGCATTAGTATTAATTAATAACCTGGCTAACTTTGCTTACAGACTGCGGGTTGAATGTGCATAAGCAGTGCTCCAAATACGTGCCCAACGACTGCCAACCAGACCTCAAGAGGATAAAGCGAGTCTACTGCTGCGATCTCACCACACTTGTGAAAGCCCACAATACCCAGAGGCCCATGGTTGTGGATTCGTGCATTCGGGAGATTGAAGCAAGAGGTTTGTGTGCTTAGGAAACCAGCAGACACAATGAAATGAAGATGACTTGAATTATGTGCTACGCTCAAACAGGGTAGTATGCTCATGCACAATGAGGACAAGATGAGAGAAGGGGTTTTTTAGTGTAGGTGATACATTGCTTTGCATTAGCTAGTAAAATTACATCATGGCGTTTCTTAATGCAATTTGCTGAAATGCTCTCTGAAAACATGCTGAAACATGTATTATGTAACACTTCTGAAAGGGCTGAACTTTAAAGTAAACGTTAAGTTCATGTTTATGTGTCTTTTTTCATTACTTTATTTTAAAATACCTAGGGACACATCCAATTCAGGAGTAATCAGTTTAAATCAAATCCATTATTAATAACCTTTATGGACATTGTGGGGAAGAGAACACAAGTGACTGAAGCTGACTCAGACAAGTGAGGTCACAGTCTTCAGTGTTTAGTGATGGGACACAAACTGCACAGGGTTTCACATGATGCTCGGTTACCGACTGATGGATCCTGTGGCACAGGCAGCATGTCAGTGTCAAAAATCAAGCTTGTGATAGGTTTTTGGACGTGTACCAGATTGAAGGAGAACATGTTCTCTCCAATAATCACATATCCCCTCTGTAATATTCATGCATTTTCACTTTGGATAGCAAATGTGTATGCTGTGCTGCCCAATAAGCCAAATTTTCCAGTTAGTCACAGCTTCAGCACAGGAATCTCATAATGCTGAGTTCGTGGCATCCCAGTAATCTGCGTAGCAACACACTGATACTAGCCATGGGGATTTTAAAGCCCCGCATCATCTACTGAATTGAATCAAAGACTTACTAGTAAATCCCCTGCACTGCTCCGTAAAGCTCTATCAGGATTATATCATCATTGCAGGGACAAATAGAAAGAATAGTATGGACTAAGACAGAAGAGCTTTACTCCAATGATACAGCAAGAAGCTACATTGCATTTGAGATCTAATCACTTACTTGTACATTTATTGATTAAGAGAAAATCTGCTGCCTGTTCTCTGTTTTTCCAACATCTTTATATTTCTTTAATTGCCATAGAACTGTGAAAGATTCTAATTTTGTTCTTAAGACAACAAAGTGTATTGGAACTCAAAAGTTGGTTAACATGGTGCATAGTTACAATATGGAATTCTAGGATTAAAATAAATAACATGTAACTCAGCATGCTCTGCTGGGCTGCCCTGCATTTCATGTTGGTGTGGAGCAATGGGGGAAGGGTTGTGCTAGTGAGCTGATCTCTTGTGTGAAAGAACTATAGAAGGGATGTACTGATGTGGAGTATCCATCACATCTTTCAGCTGTGTATAAGTAAAAGCTGACAGCAAAACAAGAAAGAAATGTGCTCATAGGGAAAGGCAGTCTTTTACTTGAATTCCTATTTATCATTAAACAACTGGTAAAAGGAAGAGAGTCCTCTAAAGCTTTATTAATTATAGTCAAATCCAGGAAAATCTCCTACATGAAATGAATAAATCGTAATAACATCACATGCCTCATCATTAGCAAATTGCAGTATCTTCCTCTAATATAAAGAAATCAGCCGTGTACCTAACAAAATCAGAAAGTATAAATTCTAAAATTCACTAATCCTTTAAAAAACAATTTAACATTGTCTTGCTCTTTCCTTAAATGTTACAGAGTTTCACATTATAAATAACATCTTGCTACATTTAGCAGGTCTGGTTTTCTTACTTTATTGTGTTTAAGCCTAAATATTTGTTGGTTACTGAAGCTAAGTTAAACAAGAATTTGTTGTTTCAGGTTTGAAGTCTGAGGGCCTCTACAGAGTCTCAGGCTTCACTGAGCACATCGAAGATGTGAAAATGGCCTTTGATCGAGGTACACAATTTTTTAATGTTGTACAGTTTTAATCTAAGCTTTCAGTTATAGGACCTTTCAGTTCTTTTGGGTTCTATCTGGGTACCATGGTAATGAAACTGAAATATAAACAGAAGTACAGAAAGCAGTCTGTCTTTTCTGAGTCCTTAAATTGATCTGTAGTCCTGTTCATAAGAAGAAAATGTTTCATAGCTGAAAGGAATAATTAAACACTAAGAGTCAGTGGGTAGAAAGCTAAGCGGGTGACTGGATGATTGTTCAACCTGGCAGCACAGCCTAGGCTCCTAGTTCAAGTATGAGCCTAGATGGTTCCAGGGGAAGGTTCTTAGTCCTCTCTTTAACAGTCTCAGTGCTTAATATATTTATGAGTTTAAGGACCAGGAACTCCAACTGGGAATTCATTCAGCATGTATCCTTGTAGAAAGCATTGCACCACTGTGCACGTGATTGCATCTGCACAACAGATGAGAGGAGCATTGGGGAGACTGGTTGTACAGCATATTGAAAAATTATTAATTAAAACACTCCCTGATTATGATCCTCGTAGCCATTCTGAATTGATTGAACTGATTACATTGGTTCTGGTTGTACACACAGTCTTTGCACACAGGACTAATTTAAAGTGTTATGTGAGTGCAGGATAGGGCCTTCATCAATAGAAAATACCCTTTCAAGTACATTTAAGAAGTTATATGAATATTCTTCTCCTTTCCCATAAATAGTGTTTTCCTTCCTACTTAATTTTTTCAGGTATTACCTCTGTCATGTCAGGGAATAGGGTCAAACACAGCCCAGTGATCACAAGGCCATGGGGGACAAAGTGGGTCCAGGCTGAGGCAGAAAGTCAGCCTGCGGTCAGGGTAGCGATGAGAAGGATGCATGGCCACAGACCGGCATGGCCTTGATGCACCTGGAGACACCTAGGATGTCACTCAGGCAGGGACTGAGGACCCTGGGGGCCCATGGCAGAAGGTGTGGGGGCTCTAGGTCAGCAAGGTCTGAGGGTGGCACATCTTACTGTGCCTGAACACTTTTTGCTTAGAGGCAGTTTGTCAGGCAGATATCACCGTAAAGGAAGTCTGACTACCGATGTCCAGACTTACTGTTTCCATGCTGGAATATCCTTTAAAAAATAATACATATTTTAAAATACGTTGGATGCTGCAGTTGTGAACCTGTGCATTTACAGACATAGGTCAGCCATTATTTGAGCAAGAGAGAGATGCACAGTGATATGACTGCTGTCACAGGAAGGTAGTGTTGCAGATGTGTCACAGGACACAATGCTACTGAGAGGATCGCAGTCCTCACAAGTCCCATTCTGCTCCCTGCAGGTTGATCTGGCCTGGCAAACCCCTTCATTCTGTGTGTTAATTCTCCTCTAAGTGTACCAATCTGAAGGAAACCCAGAAGGAGAGGCACAGGTTGTAGAGCTGGAAGAAGGCAGATTTAAATTTATGTCTGAGCATGACTTCAACACTGCTGCAGCTGCAGTTCCTTTGCAAATGCTTTGAACCACCAGAGCCACTTAAGTTTATTGCCTATTTATGGTCTATATTCACGGCATAATTGATGGCAACACACACTTGAATTAGAAGGGAAGAAAGTGTGATTTACTGTCAGAGGCAGCAGCACCTAGAAACAGCAAGAGTAAGGTGACTTGCAGATTTGGTTTTCCAAATGTAAAAAAAACATGGATAAACATGGAAGAAGAGAAGGCAAGAACAGAGTTTGTATACAAAGGCTGTGGGGAAGACCACTGGGCATAAATTGATAAAAATCTGTCTGCATTTTTTTTTAATAGTTTCATGAGGGGAAAGGGCTAAGAAAGGAAAGAGGGAGTGTTGTCATGAATGAAAAAAGCATGATTAAATGCAACAGAACAATGAACAAAACTTTGTTATGAGAATTGTAGGACTAGAATATTTTGAAGACCAGAAGCCAAGAACTTTCAAAACTTTCCAGGTTTGAAAATGTTTTCTCCCTGAACTGAGATGGAAAAGTAGGAGGAGTTTAAGATTTTTTCAGGAAAGGGTTTAAAGAAAAACAAAACAGATTCTTTTTTTTTTATTCTGACTTGTGGACTGTGCAGCTAGAAGGTGGTTGTCAGCAGGCAGAAGTTTGAATTGGCAAGATAATTCCAACCTGACAGCTCAGGGCTTATTTCCCTGTCAGATTGAAGTTTACAGAGACAGGAACACCACCCTGTTTTTTGCATCCCAGCCCCATAGGCGGGAACATTGCTTTTCTGATGCCCTGTTACCCCTGCTTAGCAGTAGAAGCCAGAGCAGCATGGAGTGAAGTATCCCAAGGATGAGGAATATCCTAGTTCTCTGTCCCAGGTGACAGAGCTGGGAGAGAAAGGAGCTGAGAGCCAGGTGGCATGTCTTGCCTCCAACACCATGTGGAAGTTTGTTGCTTAAATTTAATTTTCTGCCCAGAAAGTGAAGTTTGTGGGAGTTTTACAGAATTTGTATTTCCACATTCGCTACAGGAATTTTTTTTTAAAGTTTAAAAAAAATAAAAAGGAAAATTTTGTGTCTGAAGTATAAAATGGAAAATTCCTGATCAGTTCTGGTTAGTAGAGAGGTGCTGCAGCAGAAACAGACATATCTGGTCACAACACTATCTCAGACATCTCTGGAGCAGACTGCACAGCGGAAGGTGAATGTGCTTTAAAGTAGCTTGGGATAGTCAAAGCTGATGCTGAGAGCAGAGTTATGAATCAGAGATGAGAACTCTGAAGTCTTGACACAATACTAGAGGATGTACACTGGCCAGGGATAAATTTTGTTTGCCAATTTAAAGACCATTTTTTAACCATCTGAAAGCAAGGCTTTCAAACAACCTTCTTGTAAGAGCAGGGATAGAAAAGCCTTAACTAGTTTTAAAAGTGGAAGTTGCAGGGTTTGCCAGAAGGGTTATATGGCATGGTGCCTGCAGTAGCAGAACAGTGTACTCAGTCATTACAGAGGTCACTCCCTGCTCATCATTTCTGAGTCAGTCCCCAGGCACCTGGCTAAAATGCCAGTACACTTTTGCATCTCCAAAAATGCAGCTTTTAATAAATCAGTTTGAAAATAGACAGGCCATTCTAATGTGCAGGATGCATCCTTGAAATAATGCCATCAAGCTTCCTGGTTCCCAAGCTCCTTGTCAAGCCACAGGGGCCAGAAGACAATATGATACAGAGATGAAGCATGGGGGCTGACTTGGCTGTAGGGTACCTCTCCTGCTGATCTCTTGTGCAGCTGAAGGGGTGCAATGATGAGAAGCCAGCCCTCCCTCTGACTAATTCTGCTTTGACAAAGAGACACTCACTTGTTGCTTCCAAAGAATTACAGTAAGAGCAGAAAAGCAAAGGCCAGTTTGCAAAGTTAACATCTTGGGAAGAGAATAGCATCCAACATAATATTACTTGGGCCCAATGAAACAGTGATAGTTGGCTTTAAAACAGAGTGAAGTTGGTCCTCATCTGATTTAAACTAAGACTGCCTTCCAAAGCCAAAGCAGTGTAAATACCCCTACTGTAAATTAGCATTAGGCCCTCTGAGGCACTGACAATGTTCCATTTCAGTGATTTTTGTAATGAGAAGGAGGGGAATAATGTGGATTTATTTAATCCGGTGAATGTTGGTGCTATAGAATGACAGTTGCTCTCTGTCAGCATTGTTGAGCTGTGGCGTTGTGGTATCCAGAGAACACCCATTGTGCGTTTTATCCACAGAGCTGCCATTGTCACCACTGCATTCTGTCCTCCCACTTGTTTGTATGACTGGCTGGTACAATACACTTGCTAAAAATACTATGCTGTTAAATATTACATGAGTACTTAAAGGCATCCTAATTCATACTCACCCTTTTGCCAGTGTAGATGAAAACCTGTCAAATGCCAAATCCAGGAAAAACCACAAAGAAGCATGTCAGCATGGTAAAGGTTGTGCAATAAAAACAAAGCATTTAGGAAAAAGGAACTTAAGAAAGATCTAATTCAGTATTCAGAGGGCATAGCTAAGGCTTTAAGAATGTAATGCTTATTCTATTTCATTCTCTGATAAACTATTGATATATTTCTATGGCATCCAAAGTCAGCTGAAACTTTTAAGAAAAAGAATAAAGATTTTCTTTATCTTCAGATATTCAAACTTCAATATAATGCAACAGAATACGTTGAGAGTCAAAGGAATAAGGGAAGATAAATGATGGAGTTTGGGCAGGGTTAGGTTTGTACAGCTGAAATGAATTGTGTGTTTGTAATTCAAAATTTATTTAAAAATTTAAAAAATGTATTAAAAATATTAACATATGGCCATTGCCATCAGATGAAAATTCCTGTACTGAAGAGTGGAAAACAATTATTGTGGTAATGCAGAAGGTAACATAGATCACATGTAGTTCATACAGAGTGCTGCTGCAGAGGATCCTCTGTGAAATATGTGTTATGACTTTTCCAGCAATGCATTAACTTTTCTTTCTTAGTGCTTTGAATTTTAAGCGTGTTTTAAAAAAAATACAAATACAGGAATTTGATGAGAATAAGAAATAAGTGCAGCCTGCCAAGGGCCTTCAATTGTTGAAACTGAAAGGGAAAAAAAAATCCAAAATCTATGAAAGGAAAATAAAAATCCACTTTCCCCTACATATCCACTGCAGAAGTGTGTAGGGTGTATTGTAACAGATGTATTGTTGTGCTCACTTTAAAATAAACTTCAGCGCATTTCTAATGGGTGTGTATTTGTCTCTGAAGCGAAGAGAAAAATCTTTGACTCAGGAATTCATACATCTTTCCTACAGTAAGTAAATATGTAAATAAGAGGTATGTTTGAAGTACATTGTAGTTTGAAATACCTCAAGCTGAAGTGCCCCTTTAAAGAAGTTTGCTGGGCTGCCTTGTAAAAGTACTAAATAAATAACACTTCCATTTAGTGTGCTGGTGACCTGGATAATAGATGTAAGCTTCTGCTTTGCTGTATCTGTTCTGATGCAGCTGCTGGCTCCTTTGAGGTATCTGTTTTCAGTGGAGCATTTTGAGTGCTCAGTGTCCATCAATTAAATAGAGCTCTCCACACAAAGCTTTACAAGACTAATGCTACCGTGCCTGGAACGTGTGGATTAAACAAAAGATTGGGGCAGTGTAAACATCCTCCTAGGGCTTATTGATGCTGTATTAAATTAAATGGTGATGGATGTATTCAGACTGTTCAGCTGCATCAAGAAAGGCTGTTTGTTTTAAACACTTAAGCATATAATCTCCTATTGATGAGAACATGTAGTGCTATTAGTCTTAATGAGAATTACGTGCATACATTGGACAGGACGTATCCCTGCAAGATTAATGCCATAGGTTTGTATAAAATGTCTACAATCAATATAAACTCTTTTACTCTGCTGTGAAAGCCTTTATCTCCATCTTAGATGCATGTATCAAGCACACCCACTCATCTGTCTGTATCGGGGCATGTCTACAAGCACTTGTTGCAAGACAAGCAAGGCAATGACTTTACAGCGTGTCAGCGCCTTGGTGGTAACAGCCCAAGCTTGTGCTTGCACCTCCTGGCAGGCAGAAGCAAACTCCTCTCTGCTGTTGAGGGAAGCATAACCCTGCATCGCCCCACACACCGTATGGTCCTGATCTTCACCACCTGCTGTGAGGGAGCGCTGGTATCCTTAGCTGAATGGTGGCAAATAAGGACTACTGGTTATAGCTAATCTCAAAGAAGACTGAGGTAAAGATGGGGGTTAAACCCAGGCAGCCACAACTACTTGGCCAATGTCCTACCCATCTTTCTACTGGAAGACTACCAAAGACAGGTCCCAGGAAGGAAGGAAAGCAGGATTTCTCAACGTGGAGAAAAATGTGTGTATGAAGGTAATAGATAGTACAGAACAGATATAGCCATTTGAAGCTGAAAAATTACAGTGATCCAGCCTCACTGCTAGTTCTTAAAATTTCTCTCACTGCAAGGCATGCATTAGTCAAGGACTTCCCAGCAACACTTGTAAACTTTCAGCTCATGTGTTTCAAAGTGCTCTGTAATAGAGTTCTGACTGTGTTATAATGTGGCAAACAAAATGTATGCCATTTCAGTTGCATAATTCATCTGTTTAGCTGTTCATTCATTACAAGTATCCATATTCATTTAACAAATTGCAATCTGCATTTTAGAATAAATTGTATAGCTAAATGACTTCGCATACCTATTTAAATTCAGATCTTTGCTATAAATAAAAGTCAAATATTAAGACATTAGAGGTTATCCAGACAATAATGCAGCTTCCTTACTTGCTGATCACTATGGACACATTTGGATGTTTACTCTGATTTTTCCTGCTGGTCTCCTGATTGTCATTGGATAATGATGTTATTTCTCTGTGCCTCTGTTTCCCCCAGTGGAAATGAAAAAATGGTTCATACTCCTGGGCACTCATCTGCAGATAGAAAATACAACATCACAACAAGTTATTAATAGCTTATTTTCAGTGAACAAATGGGCCAGGTGCAAGAAATATATTAAAATGGGGGGTTTTATCCAACATTAAAACAGTATGTTTGAGATGGTACACTGCAGATATGCATGATGTAGTCCCCAGTCCCTCCAAAAGATGTAAGCAAATAAATTGCTTACTAAAACATAGAAACTACCATTCCTCATTCATATATTGTAAAGTTGGTAGCAATATATCCTCATTTAAGCCTTCCAAATGCTTTCAGGTTGCTTTTTCTTGACAGATTGCACACAGTAAATCTGAATTAGAAGTCTAACCTTGCTTCAAAATTAGCATGGTTTCAAAAAGATTCTTCCTCCTTTCTAGACGGTGACAAGGCTGATATTTCTGCCAGTATTTATCCAGACATAAACATCATTGCTGGAGCCCTGAAGCTATACTTCAGAGACTTACCAATTCCCGTGATCACCTATGACACCTATTCCAAATTCATAGAGGCAGCAAGTAAGTATTGCATAGTAATTTGAACCAATCTTTAATTACATTTTCCATCCATAATGTATATCAATAAGCAACAGGGAGAGTGATCTGTCTGTGTGACTGTGCTACCTTCCCCTTCCCTCTGTCTTGCCCCAGCTTGCACTCCCCTTGCAATTGCAGATACCTGACTTCTGCATTCTCCTCTTCCTCATTGGCAGTGAAATTTTTCATGCTTGTAAAGAACATGCCCAGAGGAAGCAGTTCCAATCCATGCACCAATCTCTTAAAAGCAGGATGTAGAGATTCTTAATCTTCTAATACCTTGGACTTCTGGTGGCATTGGAATGAAAAGTCATGCAGTAAATATGACTGACTTAGTTCACAGCTTGGGAATCTATACTTTTCATGTAAAATACGTGAATCCTGCTCAGACTTTTAGAGAGATTTCCAAACAGTTTTAAATGAGTGATGATACTCAGATAGCACTGATACCTACATATTTAAATATGTTCAGAAATCTCAGAGTAATTCCATGCCATTTCAACCTCTAGCTAAACTTACATATTCAAGCATATTCTCTAAAGGCATATGTCCCCATTCCTGTCTGGTTTTGAAGGCTAGTGAAAGTAATGTTATGTAAGATTTTAGTGAAACTGTTCTGGGCAGAGTAGTATTATGAAGCACTTAACAGAGCTTAGGTACTGTACCTATACAGACCAGTAGATAGAACTACAGACCATGTTGATAACTCCTGGGTGGTCTGTTTCACTGATTTCTTTGTAAGCCATTTTTTTTCAGGATGCAGAAGTTGCTGATAAACTCCACATTTATGAGTTTAACATTTATCCCTCCAAGCACAGTCAATGGCTTGTAAATGATTCCATAATAATAACTTATCTTGCTGATTTATTGCTGTTTACAAATAGAAAGCCCTATTAACATTAATCCTGTTTGGTGTTTTCACAGAAATCTCCAATCCTGATGAACGACTAGAAGCAATACATGAAGTGTTGATGTTACTCCCTGCTGCTCACTATGAGACACTTAGATATCTAATGATTCATCTCAAAAAGTGAGTTAATTGACATGCAGGATAATTCTTGAAGAGCTTAACAATTTTCTGCTTTAAAAGGGAAATATTACAGAAAGTACCAATAAAGCTTCCATTAGGCCACTGCCACTAAACCAATAATGTTACAGATAAATAGGCAAGCTGTTTGTATAAGTGCATATAAGCTATGCACATATATAGCATAGACCCTTTTGCTGGCATATTATTGCAAACCTTTGAAGAGTGAATTGAAATTTGTCACACTTTTCTGAAGCAGATACTATCTGAAAAATTCCGAATGGTAGGTACTTCAGAGATGTGCTAGATGTGCTGCTGCTGTAAGGCACTTGATCATGCTTTGCTTCTGCCTCCCCTTACCTCCTGATCTGTCTTCTTGAACAATAACCCTAAAAGGAAAGATCTTTCTCTTACGAGTTGTTCGCTTACATCAGAGTAAGCCAAGAATCAAGCAGGGCCTATTTTTATATGACTAGTAAAAGCAGTACAGGCCCCAGTTATATCTCTTTTGGTTTTAAACACGCTCTACCTCATTTGCTTTCCAAAGCTTCTTTTGGCATACATAAGACAAACATAAAGCCTCATAAGGCACACAAAATTTTCAAAGGTGCCTACGTTTCATTTTTGAAAGTTACTTGGGAGCGCACTGCCAAGTTTTCATCTAGGTATCTATGAAAACTAAGTGCTCCAAAGAGGGTGCCTCACTTCACTGATTTCAAGCAAAACTCTTTTTCAAAATCATGCTAACCCCGCTTTGCTGCTTTGGGTATTTAACAGGCCTCAGGAAGTCTTCTTTCTATGTATTTAAAAACAAGCTGAGTACAGACTGGCTTGTCATCTCAAAGCAGGGCTTCTTTTATGGATATATTGCCCACTATATTCTTTGTTTATGGTTAAAGTTTCCTACTTGGAAAAAGCAGAAAAGGGGATAAGGGAGAAATAAAGGTACCAACCTTTTATAAAGCAAAATCTTGATCTCTGCTTAGTTGTCCCACTTCTTGCAACACAGTTACAAATGTGTAGTATTTTCTTTATTTGATCTGCACTATTCTGCAATATTAATGCCAAAGAAAAAAGAAAAATACGTCAACAAATGTAAAATTGCATCAGAGAACCTGTATGAAGTGCATTTCATGCTCAGTCAGGTTTTCATTATGCAGAGACTTTTCCTCATTTTGATTCAGCTCAAGTAATTACAAATGAGTAATTTTTCCCTTTGATGAGACATTACCTGGGCACGCAAGAGCTTCTTTGGACTCTGCAGAAATGAGATGTGTAAATATCCACCCTTGTCAGCACATATGCATGGACAACTCACAATGAACCATGTTGGCTTTTAAGAAGTCCTGTGGAGGCTGTGGGCAAGTGAGCTGCATGCAAGATCAGTACTTTCATGTCCTGGAAGCAAATTTTTAATAGGCATATATTGCCTTGCTTTCCTTTGTGTCCTGAACTGCAGTCCAGCCTTTGGTTCAGCTGTTGAGCTGAACTACGATGAGACAAAAATAGTCCAAAGACCTGATTAACCTTTCTCTCTCAAATACCTGCAAGTCACGCAATGAATTTCATCTCCTTTTGCAAATCATGGCTTATGGCATCTGCATGGAAATCAAGTTCATGTCAGTTCCTATGAAGAATCCACTAGAGAGATCTGAATGTGAAGGAGGAAAGAATCCTTTAGGTTCAGACTATGCTGTTCTGTAGATTAAACATAGAGTTCCAACTTGCACCCTCTAGGACTCTTCCTGCATGGACAAAACATGCACCAGTATAAGGGAGTCTGTGTGAAGACTGCAGAATCACAACATGTACACCACTACTGTTTCTCAACAGGAAAAAAACCCTGCACTGAGTTGTTTTTAAAAGCACAGGAAAGTCCAGCAGAGGCCAATGTCAGCAACAAAAAATTACTTTATCAGTCAGTTAATTGGTTTTTTCAGTTATCTTTCTGCTAACTTTTTGCTCAAAACTGGAGGAAATGCAATAGCTTGAGCAGTCCCCCCTGTGGTGAAATACATACAACTCTATCCATGCTGACATTGCAGTGAAGCTGTGAATCTTTCCCATATTCACCCCAGGCTGTGCAGCATACATACACAGAGAGAAAGCAGTGTTAGACATACCCTTGCACAGAGGTGGCTTGGGCTACACAGCCTTGGGGTGTATTTGCTCCTTGCAAAGTACAGCTAGCATATCTGTGCTAGAAGATGAGGATGTATCTGTGAGTAGGGGCACTGAAAACAAAGAGGAATGGCATTTTTCGGTAGCAGAGACAATAGCAGAAGCAAAACTGAGTCATATGAGTACCTCACAAACAGGGGAAGACCAAACTACTTTTGGTTTCAGCAACTTCATGCTCAATGGCATGAATGAAACCACTCACAATGCCCAGCTGGGAATTGCCATGGCTAGGGAAGGGCTCAGCTGCTGCCAGGAAAGCTGTCTCCAAAACCAGATGTGCTCCACCCCAGCAGAGGATTTGTATGAAGATGTGAAACTTCATCCATGCTGTACTTACCACAGCAAATGTTTGGTCCATGAGGGACTGTGACCAAACAAGGGACTGTGGCTGTCCTACACTGCAGTGCAAGACCACTCTCAGGGCTGAACTCAGTATGCCACTCAAACAGAATGACACTTGTGTGATGCAGCTCTATTTCTCTGGAGGGAAACCTTGAGCACAGCTTGCATTTTCCAGCAAGTCTAACTGATTTTCCAGTCAAGGCTGACTTCTCTGCAGCTTTGCCAATACTTAGTGGTCTTTGCTCCAGCCACAAATAGTTCATCTCTTCTTGTATTTACATTATATGACCTGTGTCAGTGAACAAAACAGCCTGGACTCCTTACTAGAAGCGACTCTGTTCTCTGTCAAGGATAAATGACTTTTATAGCAAGTTGATTTTAGCAAGCCGCCTCTCCAGGATGCTCCAGGATTCAGCCAGGATTTCAGAAGTATAACAAGTGATCAGAATCAGTGAGCTGTTGGTTGGCCTGAGACAGCCAGCAAGTCAGATATGTGTGAAGGGGTGGGTTCCTGCAGGCTGGAAGCATCTCTGGGAGCATCAGTAGTCTAAAGAAAATGTAGGTTTGTATTTGTGTATCATACCCCCACTGCCAGTGTGATGCACACCAAGCAGAACGCACCAGAGAACTGTAGGGGAATGTTCCATACATCACCATTTAAATCGTGATTGTGCTTTTAAAAAAGCAATTGCCACTAATTCTTACACGCTTATAGATAGTGATGTGGAAAAATCACTGAAGAGTCACAGGACAGCTGTTCAAAGGCAGTAGAAATCACAACCCCATGGTAGCTGCATTGTACTTGTTGTGGAAACAGTTACTGTATTGAGTGAAACTAAAAATTTTTACTGAAAAGTGTCATTATCCACCAATGCTTGATGTGAAGCAAGACTACAAATAAAGATGCAGATATTATTTTCTTCTGGGAAGTAAGCAACTAATTACTTATTTTGGGTTTGTTTTGTTTTTCTGTTTCAGGGTTACCATGCATGAAAAGGAGAATTTTATGAATGCTGAAAATCTCGGAATAGTGTTTGGACCTACTTTAATGAGACCTCCAGAGGACAGTACCCTTGCTACACTGAATGACATGCGGTACCAGAAGTTAATTGTGCAGATTTTAATAGAAAATGAAGATGTTCTGTTTTAGACAGAGAGGCATATCTTCAAAGCCATTTGGTTTTAAATAATTAGTTTGAAGGAAAAACAACATTTCTTTAATTTTTTTTTAAACAGAAAGGAAGAGTTCCTTGACTGCACTTCAATTTCTGCAAAGTTGCAGATGGATGCCAAAATGTTTAGGGAAAGCCTATGTCTTATAGACATATGCCTCTTTGTAGAAGGGAAAAAGAAGGTCAGAAAAAATCCTCTTACCTTGTGTCTTTTGCCTTGCCTCAGATGTATATTTGCTTCAAGAAGTTTCAAACGATTTTATTGTTAACTTATTAAGAAACACAAAACGTATTTTAATATGGCTAGAAAAGCAAAAAGGTACTGAATCAGTGTTACTTGTATACGCCTATACATTTCCTTCTTCATGAGACATAATTATATATGTGACTTGTGAAACAGAACCTATATGAGAAAGATATTTTTACTTTACCTAGCTGAAAGAATGGCATTTTATTTTAGCAAACTATAAATCAATGCGGTGCATTGATTATTTTCCACATAATTCTTTCCTGCATTTTTGCTATGATATATTGAAAACAATTGCCACTAATGCAGTATTACCCTGACATACCTCTTCCATTGCAAATGTTTTAAAGGTTGAATAATTTTCATGTGCATATTTCAGCTTTCCTTAGGTTTCTTTGCATTTAGGCACTAGCATCCTAAGATTGTACACTTTTAGCCATTTCTATTTCCCAAAACATAGTATTTTCTTTTTTTTTTTTCTCCCATGTGATATATGGTCTTGAGAATTTTTCAAAAGTCCTGGTGGTAGTATCAATTTCACATGCCAGATTTTTCTTGGATTACACTAATATGTAAGTTAAGTGAAGCTGGGACACTGGATATTTTCTGGCCTTGTTAAAAAGTCAGCACTTTTTTTGGTGAATGATGAAGGATTTGGTTTTTCTGTAAAAGTTGAGTTATGTTTTGTCATGTTTCTGTATTTATAAATGTACAGTAAATCTGCTAAAAATGTAGGTATTTATCTTGAATGTGTTTCCTGATGGTTTGTTTAAAAAAAAAAAAAAAAAGGAAAGAAAAAAGAAAGAAAGAATGTGTAGGACATGTAGGACATGTGGGAGCTGGTAAATTTAATTATTACCAAATTTTAATATTTTTCTCCCCTCACAAACATTGACCTACAGAGTTCATAGTCTAACTGCAACTTATTCCTAATGTTAAAACTGTTTCTCAGCATGAGATGTTTCTGCAAGCATAGAAAATCAACACACTTTACTACCAGTCTGAGTTTTCAATACAAAAAAAGTCTAATACTCCCTCATCTTGATCATTTGTATCATATGCTTGGTAACTCAGTGATGCAGTTTCCTGAATTATTTCAGGGAGCACATGTTTCTATTCAAATTGAAAAATATGTGTAACTATGATAATGAAGGGAGGTAGAGGGTATGACTGTAAATTTGTTGTCTTCTAGAGAAATAACTAAGGGCTAGATAGATTAACCCAGATTGCAGAGCAAATGCTAAATAGTCTGAGTTCCCAATACTTCCATAGATCCTCCTGCCTTGTACAGGACTATTTGTTGTAGGTTATGTACTACTTAATACTGTCATAAAAATGATCTGAAAATGGTTTTATTTTGTGAAGTGAAATATGCTTTGTAATTTATGATAGTGTAAATGGAAGGAAAAATCCCATTAAATGTGTTACAAGAGTTCTGGTGTCTGTCACTTCTGTATGGCAAGCTGCCAAGTGAAAATCAATGGCTAATTACCATCCTGACATTGCTGGAAACTTTCCTACTCAAAAATTTAGAACAGTTTTACTGCAAGTCAGCAGTTTTGGGTTGGCACTTGGATGCCCGTACTACCACCGTCAAGCCCATGCAAACATTTATTTTCTGAGACCACCCTAAACCATCTCTGTGCAAAACTTCAAGCAAGCAATGAATCACAATATAAATCTAATCAATATCCAAGAATCAATGCCATCAAAGTATTTTTCCACTCTTATGAATAAAGACATTTGACTAACAATTATTTTCTTTCTATTTTTCTGGTCAGTTCAGTAATGAGTTATTTTTTTAAGGCCCCCACTTGTAGCTTTAGCATGTCTCACTGTCTGGAGTCTTCAACACATGTCCCATCTGAAGGATTTGATGGCAGTACAAGACAGTGTGCTTAGAAAGAACCATGTTTAGTGTCTGAAGAGCAGAAGTTTCCAATCTGTTGGACAGAGGGATAATTATGATTCTGCATCAAACACAAATGTCTAGTGAATTGTCCATGTTTCACTTGTCTAACTGGTCACTTGACATCCAGCATCCTCAGGGGCATATTGAGCACGCAGGTCAAAGGACCCTGTCCCCTCTGCACCTCATTAGTGCCACCTGGTGCTGCACGTGCTTCATCTCTTATGTCTGACTTACCGTGGCCATCACTGCTGCACCTGGGGCTGAGCTGCACCACTGAGATCAGATGGTTGCTGTTTCAGATTCACCATTTGAGGAGGTAAAAAGGCAGCAGACTTTCCTCTGCAACGCTGACTGCTAAGACAGTAGAAAAATCATATTTACCTTTAATGGAAACCAATACCCCAGTACACAGGAAAAAAAATGGATTTGACTAGATACACTAAATCCTTCCATTTGCTTCAAAGCATTAAGCAAGAGCATGATGGCTCATCCCACATGAGGCACTACTAGAGAGTAGTAAGAGTCATTTGAAAGATGCTTCATGAGGCTATGTTTGAGCTGATGTATCTTCCCTGGTGGGTCATTTCATCTCGAGTAGAACACAGTTCTGCACCTCTGGAAGCAGGTGACATACCAGTGTCTGCCTGCAGCCAGGTGTTCAGCAGAAACCTTGTTCCACTCCAGCTGTTGGAGATGACCTTTGGTGAAGCAGCAGTCCCCTCCTGCAGCCATCCACTCCTGATCCTGTATGCCATTCATCTTCTGGTGTCAGGGATGCCACTCTGTACAGCCTCACAGCTGCTGGGGTGACACAACTTGCCTTCCATAAAGCAGAAGTCTTAGCCACAATCAGTAAAATATTACATCAAGTTATGTTAATGGTGTGTAAGGTGGTAGCTTTCCAAACTGCTGTGGAACAGTTGAAATCTCTTCTTTATACCCCTGTCTTTGCAGGATACATTGCTGTCCGGTTTAAATATTTGGAACCTGCCAGGGCAGCTGAGCAAAGGAATTGTTTTCTGATAACACCGCGCTGGAGACAAGGCAGCATGCTCTGTGTCTGACTCCAAAGCACACATGTACTGAAAGGGCATTGGACAGGGAACTGTTGAAGGGTTTCCTCAACTGAGACATAGATTGGAGATCCTCTACTCCGAGACTAGTTGTCTTGAACGTCTTTATCTCACTCACACAGTCAAATGCCACTGGAATTGGACAAAGTATGTAGAAGTTACTCAGGAAGAAGAATTTGCAGGAAAAAAAGGAGAAACAAAGTGTATAAAGAAAACTTTTTTTAAATGAAGTTACAAAGAAGACAGAGATTTGGGCTCAACCCTCCTCTCTGTGAGCTAAGTTTAAGCTACAGAATGGATCTAAGAGAGCACAAAGTGAACTAAATTCATGTTATTTCTAAAGAAGAGGTAAAACTACACTTTCTTCCATACTTAGTGTTCTCACAACTCATACAACCTTTGAGCTTAATTGACAGAGACAATGCTGCAGGGGCACTTGGCCTAAGACTCTACAAAGGAAGGTATCAGGTTTGGGATCTCTTCTGAAACAAGGTTTTTGAAAGACCTGAGCTGTATATTACTGTCAAATTCAGTACACATGAGGAAGGAGGGATTGCAGGTGTGGTATTGGGCTAAACTCTAGTCTTAGGGAGATGTTGGAAAGGTGCTGGGAATGCCTAGGGTAATAAATAGCTGAGCTGAATCACAGAATCACAGACTCATATGCCTATTTGGGTTGGAAGGTTATCTTGTCCAACTCCCCTGCAGGGAGCAGGGACATCTTCAACTAGGTCAGGTTGCTAAGAGCCCTGTCCAACCTGATCTTGAACATTTCCAGGGATGGAAGACGCAAAAGTGAAGGTAGGTGCTGAAAGCGTTTTGCAGAGCACATGGAGCAACTGTGTTATTTATGATAAGCTCAAATACTGCACAATGCACATCTGTGCAAATGAGACATCGAAATGATTAACTGCACAAGGCCCTGCCTGGACTCATGTGTCTGGAGGGAGAGCATTTTCCTAACCCAGCTAGGCTGCTGCTGTCTCCCCTACTTCCCATGTGGAGATGTAGACAGTGACAGCCTCTTCAGCTGCTGCCAGTATCGTGCTCCCTCATGCAAAGTGCTGATCAGAGCCTAATCCTGTTAATGGCTGGGTTGTGCTGCCCTGCTGTCTGAGAAGAGGCTGAAGAGGGCAGAAAAAGAGATGGGGCTGGGAGGAGGACTTACAGAGGGATCCACAAGTGGGCACTTCTCTAGCTGTTCAAGCTCCCTGAAGTGGCAGCAGCTGGAGAGAGTATGACATTTGGCCTTGATGCTGCACTCTCCCCAAACCTTGCTCAAAGACACAAGCTGCAGGAGCTTGTGTGGACACCTTATTTCTTAATTGACTAGTATAGTCAAGGTCTGCAGTGAAGGGAAGAAGAAGATTGCAGTGCCAACAGACCCCCTGCCCGTAACCAGGGACTGAAACCATGAAAACTCTGAGTAGAAAGGTAATTCACAAACACTTACAGAAGAATGCCATCTGACTGGATCTTCAAAGCAGAATTATATTGCTCTGGCCCCCATAGCTATCTAAAGGGAATGAAGATACTGTAGGGCTCATGGAGATAAAGAGTGAGAGCATCAGTATAGATAATTCCTTGATTAAAGATAATGGTTAAGATTCAGAAATCTGAACCTTAGGGAACTATGATTATTGCTGAATGCTTCAGGGCTTGCAGATTCAGGACATCAGTGGGGGCCATACTTTACATTATCTTTCTCTGAAGGCATGGTATTCTGGATATGATTATGCTGATGGTACAGCTACAGCTAGGATTGGGAGTTCAAAGCCTGAAGGACATGGATTATTGCCGGATGTCAGACAGACTGCAGTTAGGAAGAAGGCTTGTGTCAGTTGGAGCAAGTGCTTTGTATGCTACTATAGAAATTAACAGCTTGTTACAAGTAGGGAAACTGTCAGGGTTCAGTTTGCAGTGGACTTGGAGGTGGCACAAACCAAGCTTGCCACTGGACACTGCTTTCATTGCAGGGCTCTGCAGGGCCTGACAAAGCGGGAGGTCAAAGTATTCTCTTTTCTTGAAAGCATGAGCCATTTGTTATCACTAAAAGGAAGGCTAGAATGAGGAGTAGGGTTAGCCATATGGTTTGGAACCATAGCTCTTGAAGAAGATAAATTGCTGGCAGCTATATTGAAGATATCTTATTTTCTATTCTAATGTAGAACACATATGGGCATGGCCAATGTGCAAGAAGATTCGTATTATTTACCACATGCTGCTGCCCAAGAACTTTTGGGAGACTGGAGTCCATAGGCATTCATAGCAAGGTGATACTTAAGGTTCAGTTAGGAATTCAGATACTGAGGAACTGGTATTGTTACTGCATGCTGCACAGCCCTCAGTATTATAAAATCAATAAGGGACTGTTATTTACGGGGTGGGGGGTGGGGGCGTTTATAGACATGAGTCTCACAGTTGCAATTTAAGTAGGAATTAGGGACAGACTTTGGAAATCTAAATCCTGAAGAACTGAGTTGTTACAGAAGCTGTAAAAAGTATAGCATGTTGGTGTCAACCAACTCTGTCTTTCTACTGAATGTGTGGGTTTTCTGGTTAAGAATAGGAATATTGGATTAACAGATTTTTTTGCAAGGCCCACAGAGCTAGGAAGGGTACTGGTGTCAATAGTCACCAGAAAAATATCTGTATTTTTCTGTTCTCATGTAGGAACAGGACCTTGGTTTTATCTTCAGATACTCAGTTGTTTCAAACATGGTCCTAATAAGGCCAAGGTTGTGGGTTTGATCTCATATGCCCATACATTTGAGTTAGACTTGATGATTCTTGTGGGTCCCTTCCAACTCAGAGTATTCTGTGATTCTGTGAAGGGTGAAAAAGAAGACAAGTTTTAGAGTTTCAGATTCAAAGAATCAGACTGCATTTGCTGCTGGATATACAAACATAAGAAAAGGGCTGGTGTCAGAGGGCTACACTTTTCTGTTTCCTTCTGCTGTGGGTATTAATTCATGGGATACAAGAAAGGGCTGGCAACTGACTGGGAACTGAACGTTTGAGAAGCTGTATTTACAGTCTGTTTTGATTAAGTTTTCACCCTTCCTTATAGAGTTTTTAGGGAAATTTTCAGAATCTGTTGTGTTCTGAGACAGATTTATTTATGCAGCTTAAATTCCCATTTAATGAGGATGAGTACTAGCACTAAGGTAATGTCTTGTGTTCTGTTACAGGACTTGTTTCCTTCAATAGAGCTACTGTTAGGGCCCATGTAAGTAAGGATATTGTCCATGCTAGTGATGGAGGTAAGATTTGAAAATTAATTTAAGATTACATCTGGGTGAGTCAATAATATGGAGTCAACACAGTCTTGCCCTGCCCGTGTTACACTGTACTTAACTGAGGTCCTCTCAGAGGGCCACCTGTGGCCTTTGAAAGTAAATTTTTTTCTAGAGGCACTGACTCAAAAATTCTGCAAGGGCTGTGTTTCAGCCCATCACACTGGTGTTTTCCTGCTCAGAGGCAGAGATGTTGCAATGCATGACTGTTACCTGAGGAGTGGCTGTGTACTGAAGTGTTTGAGAATACAAAGCCTGTTGCAATAAAGCTGGACAACTATGGGGGAACAAACTTAATTCTTTGCTTTCACTGCCTTGAAACCATGCCTGACCAGGGCACGTGCACTGACAGAGGCCAAAATTCAAAACTGTGCCAGGGAGTCACCACTAATATGCTAAATTCACCAGGTGCAGGGTTCAAACCTATGAAGCTTTTTTTTTTTTTTTGGCAGGAGAGACCTAGCTTGGGAACGGATGCTGCAGTCCCACAGTGTTAACAGGGAAAATGTTCTTCCCCTTTATAAAATGGTTGGAGTCCTTCCTGTGGTTATTATGGTAAAGGCTAAGATTTGAGATGCTGCTAGGACTTGAAAATCTAAATCTAGAGTTGATGTTATTGCTGGCTTCTGAGCAGACAGCCTGATGCAGATGGAAACCAATTCTTTGTATGGTCTTTCCCTGTACACAGAGGTCCCTTGATTTAAATCAACATGACATTTAGGCTCTGAGATCTGAGTTCCAAGACCTGCTGAATGCTGAAGGGCCAACTTGTGCCATCAGGTATCCAAGTTGCAATTTTCTATGAGCCAATTGCTTAATTTTATGTCAGGGCAGGGTTCAGAGTTTAAGAATTGAAACTTGAAGAACCAAATGTTGAATATTGCTGGGAATATGGACCTAAGCAGAGGTCTGCTCTTTATAAGTGCCAGTGCCATGTGCTCTTTTCCACACTTGGCTTGAATATGTCCCTGGCCTTAAGGCTAGCATTTGAGAAACCCAAGTTTCAAATATCCAGTATATTTGCTGGATGATCTGGGATTTTGAAGTAAATAAGAGATCTGACAGTAATATTCACTAGCACAGTTTATGCTTCTGAGGGCATCCTATAAATGCATTTAATATCAGAGTTTTGGGAATTAAAAGGTTCCATGGAGGTGGGAAGGCTGATGCCTGAAGTGGACAGTGCCTCTCTTCTCCTGCCAGTAGAGATGGGTCTCCTCAACACAGTTAGGTAAGGGTGTGGTTTGGCAATCTAAGGTTTTCAGAACCTGGTTTCAGCTAGAGCACAGTAAGGTCTGCAAAGTTTGGAAAAAGGACAACGGGAACTGCAACAAGCACTCCTTTTCTCTTTCTTTCTTTCTTTCACTGCAGTAATAATTAGGGGTTGTAAGTAAGATTAGTTTGAGAGCTGACATTAGTCTTTGAGAATCTAAGTCTTGAAAATACCAGGGTGTTTCTGAATTTTGGAGTCTGCAGAATTATGAATAAACCTGATGTCAATATGGTCCAATTGTACACAAAAGGATCATTTTACAATATGGAAGAAAGACCCTACAGTTTTATTTTGCAGTATACTGGGGCATCTGCTAAAATCCTGCACATGTACCCTAGCTGGGACTCCAAAACGGGACAGAATATAACTGCAGCAGTCTTATTAAATGAATATACTATTTAACTTCCATGCATTGAAAGAGGCAACAGGGTATTTTACTTTCCCTTTTAAATCAGTGCTGTAAATACTGAAGGAATGCAACAAGTACTGTTGCAGCAAGAAAGAGAGAGAGCATACAATTTCACTGTCAGGGTTGTTTTCATATAAACACTAACCTCAGTGACAATCTTGTGGAACAGCATGCTGTGAATTTCAAAAGCAGAGCAGGTTTTGCTGTCCTCCTGTGCCACCACATAACTATGCTGGCAGCACCTTCCCACTCGCACGTCTCTTACAAAGCTTTCCAACCTGCCTCTCTTTTTTCAGCAGACCTGGCTTTCACTACAGTGTCAAAAGGGACAAATCCTTTCCTTTGGAGGATTTTTTGAAATGAGTTTAACTGAAAAAACCCACACTGATTTGATGTAAGTTTGGCATTTTGTGAGCTCAGAGGTCAGGTAATCAAAATAACATAAACAAATAATAAATGGTTTGTATAAGCCTATTTGCAGAGTGGAAGCTATAAATGACAAACAGTAATATTTTTGTGAAAAGTGCTTTTAAAAATAAAACCTTTCTATTTTCAACATAAATTCCCTTTTTCCCAGGCACTTCCCTGAGACACAAAATGAGGTGTTCTCTTTCTCTACAGATACAAGTGAGTAGCAAAGCAGTAGGTCATATTCATATGGGGAAACTTGACTCTATGGTCTGTTGCTGTCTTTGGCCCAAGAGAGCCTGATGTTCTGGTGCTATGCATCTTAGAAAATGTTAGTTGTTTACTTGTTAGGAGGGAATGTAAAGGCCATCTTTTGCTACTGTTTTATTCTATAGGAGAAATTTTTTTGGTGCTGATATTAGTTAGTATGATAGTTTGAAGTACTTTCAAGTGTCTGTGCTCACATACTTCCCTATTCAAAAGCCTTTGGGTTTGAAGAGGGCAATCTACAGAGTAAAGTGCATGCCCCAGGCTCCTCTTCCTCAGTAAGCTGCATTCACCAATTTCCATAGCTCTTCTCTTATCTTTATGAGCTTTTCAGGGAAGCTGCAAGTAGCAGAAGGTGATCTGCAAAAGAAGATGAGGACAAAATACGATGCTTTCACGAACTTCTCCACATCATCATAGTCAATCTTGAGTAACTGTGTAGCTGATGGGAAGGGTATTATGGATCAAATGCCTCTTACACGGAATAGTTCTCCAAAGAACAAATCATCGCTTTTAATACATGGTGTGGCACATGCAAATATTTTTTTCTCCTTTTCTACTTTTTCTTTCTATGGTAAAGCTGTTTATGTGGCCATATATGTATCATCACAAAGTAATTCAAAGTCCCGATACTAAACCAGTTCAAATACAAATACCAGACTGTATGGTCTAACCTAGAGCTTCATTCGTTTTTTTAAAGACGGGCAGTCAAACGCAATTCTGTTTTCTTCAAGGCTTCACACCCACGCACATCCATCACGTGAACAAACAAAAAGCAGTGATATTTTGTTTCAGCTACGCACACTGGAAACACCACAGCCATCCACCCTCGGCAGCCCCGGATTTCATTACGCGCTCCCGGTGCTGCCTCACCTGCGCTGAGGCTCCTGTCTCCTCTTCCCCCACCGCGTCTCTCCACCCCTGCAGGGAACACCGACCTTTCCCCGCCCCACGGAGCCGGAGCCCGAGCCGGAGCCCGAGCCGGAGCCAGCCCCTCCTCCCCCGGCCGTGTCCCGCCCCGCACGGCCAGGTGAGCCAGGTGAGGCAGGTGAGCGGGAGCCGCCCGGCTCCGGGGCTGGCCGGGCCGCCGCCCCGCCCAGAGGGCCGAGCCGCGGGGCCGGCCGGCACCTGCCGCACATCGCACACCGCTCTGCCGCTTCCCGGCCGCGTTTCCCCCTGGAGCAGCGGAGCGCTCCCGCCGCGCCGGGCGGGCGCCGCAGGTCAGTGTCTTCTCCCTTACCTGTTGCGCCGGGAGCCGGCGGGGCGGGAGGAGGAGGAGGGAGTGGAGCCCCGTCGCGGGAGCTGCCGGTCCCGTCCAGCAGCCCCAAGGTACGGGACCCCGGGTCAGTTCCTGGGATGGGGGATGGCGAGTGCGGGGAGCGGCTCCCGGCGCTGGGCTCCGGCGGCGCTGCCAGCAGCTCTGCACCGAGGCGGGCGGCGCAAAGCGCTCCCCCCGCGCCCGCCCGGCTGCGCGCACAGGATGCGTCCTTCCCTTCCTCCCCGCCGGGCAGCTCCCGGGGTGCTGGAGGGGTGCTGGCCGTGCCTCTCCCCGGTGCTGGGGAGGAGGGGTGGCGGCGTGCCCGGCTGCCAGCTCTTCCTCGCCCGCTTCCTCCCCGCAGGAGCCCGAGATGGCGGACAGCGCCGCGGCCACCGCCGCGCCCCGCACCGCTGTGAAGGGCGGCTCGGCGGGGCCCTGGTGGAAATCGCTGACCAGCAAGAAGAAGCACAAGGACGCGGCGGCGGCCCCGCCGCCCCCCGCCGCCAGCGAGCCCCCCGCCGACCCCGCCAGCCCCGACGGCCGGGAGGAGCAGCCGCCCCCCTTCGGCAGCGCCGACGCGGCCGGGACGGGCGTGGGCAGCCGGAGGAGCCTCCGAGTGTCCCACTCGGGCCGCTTCAAGGAGAGGCGGAAGGTGCGCACCTCGCTGCTTGGCGACAGCCCCGAGGTCTTCGACGGCGGCGGCACCCCAGGCCATGCCGGCCAAGGGGGCGAGTAGCCCTTGCCGAGGAGCTGCCACCGGACAGGTGGCCAGAGGACTGGCGGGACAGGTAGCCAGAGACAGTGACTGGCCCACAGCTCGGACTCGGTCCCGTGGAGGACAGGGGAGCCGTGTGGCAGCGGCATCCGCATCCGCAGCCCCGACCGGACACTGCGGGATGTCCGACATCTCCGCCAAACGAGGGAATCGTGTGCTGGGTTACATGAACACCGCCAAGACCCAACCCCTAGATGATGGGACGATGTGATTGTCTTAAAAAATTAACAAAAATAAACACCCCACTCCCTGTACTGTGGTGAGCAGACTCAAAGGTGCTATCCCAGGGCCGTCGCTGGGGTCTCTGAACCTTCCCCCAGCCCTTTCCAGGAGCCAACACACCGACTTCTCAGGCCTACGACCCAGCTCCTTTCAGCTCTCAAGCCGAGGAGGTGCTTTGCTGCTTTCATCTCACGTGCTGTCTTATCGAAGGAAGGGGGGAACAAAGTGCTCTTATCTAATTTCAGGGCCAAGGACCTCCGGCGGTGCCGTAAGTGCTCCTGCCCTGCACTAGCCGGCACGCTGTGAACCCATCCTCCTTCCCCCGCGGGGGTCAAAAGAGAGGTATTGCCAGGGGCCGGCTCTTGCATTCGCCCATGCCTCACATCACATTGCGTTTAAATATGCAAAAGGCAGGACCACCATGCTGGTTTTCTCCCTCTTCTTACTGTGTAATGATAAGCAAGTGTTTCACAGGCTGATCTCTCGTAGTTCTGTTACAGAAGGAGGCCTGAGTTGTCTAGCAATTCGCACTATTTACCCAGGGGATGCGTGATTTTTGCATAATTGGTGATAACGGGCATAATGAAGCTCCAGTGAAGAAATTGTGTAATAAAATGTAAATGCTCTTTTGGGAGATGAGACCAGCCCTGGAGAGCACAAGCGGGGTTGCAATCCTAATGTGAAATAAGCTTGGGCACCACTGGAAATTTTCTTCACTGTTTACCATGTCCAAGGCTTGTGAAGCAAGGTAAAGTGTCACAGGATTTCTTTTGATAGTGAGATAATGTGCTTTAACTTGAGCAGATCTCTGCTCCCTCTCACAGCTCCTGGATTTCTGGGCAAAGTAAATATAAGCCAGATTTGTACTGGTGTTGTGCCTTACAGAGCAAACTCAGCTAAAAAATACTTGGCAATTTCACATTTCTTGATAGTAGGTGATGTAGCAACAACTGATCTATTTATTTTAAATGCACTTGCAATAGACTTTATATTGTAAAATGGTTTTAGACTTTTTCTGACAGTGAGATATTACATAGTGGTAGGGACTGAAAATTATTTTCTAGCAGTCAAGTATTATGCAGTTATGATTTTGTTTGGTTGTAACTAATCATTTAAGGTCAATTAAAAAGTGACCAGAAATGAAACAAGAGCTGAGATTGAGGTGAACATATGGGTTAAAACAGTCATTGACAATTGCTGAAATGATGCACTAGATGCTGGGCAAGTGCCCTGTGGTTCAATGTGTGTGTAATAATATATAATGAACTTTGAAAGCTCCTGTGCAATAAACTCAGACAACATAGCTGCTGACGTGCTCGCTGGTCTTTCACTCAGCTACTTTCCCTCAGACTCTGGAACTCAAGGACAAAGGGACTGTAGCATCAAATCTATTTCCATAAAAGCTTTTTTCCCACCCAATGTTTAGATATATGCTGCTTTTTTTTTTTTTTTTTTTATTCAAATAGTAAAAAAACAGGGTACTGGTTTGGACTGCTTTTTTATGTTGCTGACGAAGCAAAGAGCTGGGAGAGTTGTGAGGCAAGCTCTGAAAAGTTTCTCCTCAAAAATGCTTTTCTTAAGTGAGGCCTCTTCAGTCAAAGGGCATCTGAAATCCTTCTCTCAAGAAGAAACAATTGGAGCAAACCTTGCCTTGGAAAAAGGGTGTGAGAGAAAAGGAGGAAAGTTTAAAAGCTGGGAATGGAGAGATAGGTGAACTGAACTTCAGCTACAATTAGCCTGGGATGAGGGGAAAGGAGGCAGAAAGGGGTGGCTTTTTGGCCAGGGTTGTCATACTGCCTTTGGAAGGCAATGTATTCATGTTTATTACAGGCTAAAATTGTCTGTCTGTGTTTATGTATTCTAAGGTCCAAAGAAACCTTTTCATATTTGTATGTCCAAAATGGAAGAACAAGTAAGCAGATACTGCACTGGTGCGTTTCTTATTCCAGCATCTGGTTTAGTGAGAGTTCTGTGAGAGTCAAATGCTCAGAACTGTCCAAAGGCTGGAGAATGAATGCAGACTAGTGTTTTATACATCTCATGCAGATACTTTTCTGCATTTTTTAATCTTTACACTCTTGTGAAAATACAGTTCCCTCCTCTGTTCTGTGCCTCCAAGCTGCCTCCAAGTTGCAAGCCTTTACCTAGGCACAAGAAATCTCCAATTTGGGTTTTATTTGAGAAGTCTGATATGCTGATCAGATGGCTGCTGCTAAGATTCAGTATCAATGTGGTTAATATGTGACTAAATATTAGACATGTCTTAATCCTTGTGTACGATACTTTCAGCTTGGAAATTTGGTCAGAATGCAAAGTCAATAAAGGCACATAAAATGCCTCACAGCCCTCTTCCATCTTTATCCTGACCTTGAGCTGTGGGAAGGAGACGTAATTCTATCTTCCTGCTCAGTCAAATCCTTGCTTCAATGAATTTGATAGCAGCCACTGAAAAACTAGATCCATGAGAAAACTGGCTGTCTGCCTCGTCTCACTTTCCCCGCCCTCAGTGCACGGGCCACACAGCAGTATCTTCAGGTTAGTGCTGACCTGTGTACTGTGGGGAGGAGGGACAAGTCCTGTGGCCTTAACCAGCCCTTAGCACAGAAATGGTCCTCTTGTTTCTTTGCCTGAGCATCAGATAAAGCTTAAGTAATCTATACACATGTAAATTAATTAAGTTGGTACAAAAAACACCCTGGCATTTTATGGAGCAACTGATTAATTTTTTTAACCCTTGAAGTGGTGAAAGCTCAACCTTTCTTATGTATTGGAGAATACTTGCTCAGTTATTACAATAGTGAATTTCTGTTCATTGGATCATTAAAAGGCAGTATGCATTCTTAGTATAAGTATTTTCCTCATCTTCTTTATAAAGATCATGCATCAGAAATTAAGTTTGGGAAACAGTGACTGAAAAAGTACTTGCTGTTTATTTTTAAAAGCAAACAGTGACATGTTGACAAAATAAATGGAAATAAGCAGATGAGGGGAACCTCTGTGTCAGTTGTAGTGCAGTTTTCTTAATATTATCCCAGATACTAAGGATTGCAGATTTGGGGCCAAAAAAAATATTTAGCAAATAGAGAGAACTTTTCAAATAAACTTGCAAAGTATATGTTTGCTTATTCCTGCATTTGCTAAAACTAAAAATAAATCTCTTGAGTACTTGCCTGGTAATCATTCCCTGCTATTGTTGGCTGGTTGGTCTGGACCTCAACAAAGATTATAGGAAGCACCTGCAGAAAATGATCCTAACTTGGAAACACTGGGATAAATGCCTTGAAAGCCTCAAGACTTCTAACCTCAGATGTTATGTCAGGATATGGCTTTAATTGAATAGAAAGAATGGAGAGGGAGCCTTACTGTTTTGGGGGTTTGGGGGTTTTTGTATTTTGGGGTTTGTTGGTTGGTTGGTGTTTAGTTTTTGTTTTTAGTTCTCTTCACCAAAGTGTCAGCAAGGATAAGTTTATATTTGAAATATCAAGTCTGTTGTGCATTAGCAAGATAACCTCATATGAAGGCTAAAATCTGAAAGACAGCACTCCCGGCCTTGGCCTGGCCAGCGCAGCTGGATGCTCCACCTTAAAGCCCATGTTTAGTTTGGCTCATTTAAACAGCTGATATCTAATTGAAAGACAAGCTGTTTCAAGTCTAGGTACAAACTGGAAGCTCATTTTGCTGCCTTTTGGGATTCTGTCTGGAATGGCAAAACCCAAATCTGGTATTTTCTAAGATGTCTTCTGAAAGCTGGGGTGAAAGACTTATATTATAGAATGATATGTGAGACCACATAATTACACCCTTTTGAAAAATAAACCTTTCCCCTTCATCACTAACTTATTGTAAATAACATGGGAAGCCTGGTGCCTGTGATTTTGCATTTCAGAATAAAATGAGATGAAGTTGCTCAATTTTATAGACATCAGAAGTAGCAAAGTAGTTTGTCAGTTTTATCCTTAATAACATATCTGAAATTCACAAATAGCTCTAAGAATGAGTATTTGGATGTAGTCTTCAACTGAAGCATATTGATTAGCAGCTGCAGCTTACGAATTTTATTTACTGCCCACTTTAGATAAAGTAATATAACATCAGATAATACATGTTTTGGGGATAGCAAATAGTTTTCCTTGATAGATGTAAGGCATGATTTTAAATGAAAAATTTCCTCTGGTAAGTAAATCCTCATTGAATCTAAACATCATGTTTCATGTCAGGAAAATGAGTTAGAATGGGTTCTTTTTCAGGGTATTAGTTACCAGATTATCAGATGTTTTGGGATGTATAAAATAGGCTTGATTGTCAGGCACTAGCCTGCATGTACTCTAAATCTGCTGCTGCCTGTTTGCAATGCCTCAGGTCTTTCCCCTGATCCAAAGTTACTGTTCATCATGTTAGTTCCTTTTACACTGAGGAGGTAAAAAGCATGACTCTCCCTGTTACTGAAAGTAAGAGCCATACCTTTGTATGCCTGTTGAAGTGAAAATTGGAGGTACTGTGCACTTGAACTTTGGTGACTCACTTGTTTGTTTTTTTGGGGGTTTTTTTGCAGTTGACTTAAGTTCATTTTGCTTTCCAGGTCTTTGTTTTATCCTCAGTCTGTAAATGTTTGAGCAGATAAACCGTCCACTGCTCTCACACGAGCTGCTCAGTGACAGGACAGTGGGCAGCACTTCAGTGGCCAAGGGAAAATGAAAGATCTATTTCTGAACTCATTCCCGCTCACTTTTATGAACAGGAGCAGAACCAAGCCTTAGTCTTGATGCTGGAACTATGACTACTTGGGAAAGAGAAGGAGATTCATACCCTGTGCATTCTGGGTTGTGTTTATCTTGGCATGTGCTTTCAGTGACAGAAGTTTCCAAAAATCAGAGTTGGTTTACCGGTCCTGTTTAACATCATTGGGTTCAGTTCTAGGAGCATGGTGTAAACTTCAAAGAGGAATCCTGCCAGCTGTACTTCCTCAAAATGCTGTAGCTCAGACCTCTCTGTGAAGAGGAGGAGAAAAAACCATATTCTCCTTGGGTTCTCTTGTTGCTATACCAGTCCTGTAACAATCTCCTTGCAGGACCCTAAAACAGCTAGAGTAGCAGAATTTATGAAATAAGCAGATGTACAGAATATACAGGGAAAGCATTTTGCACTGTCATACATTTGAGGAAAAGACAAACTAATGACTCGATATTACACTGGGTATTTAAAGGTACTTTACTTCTCCCTGCAAGGCTGGAAGCTATGGTTTGTTCCTGGCTCAGTTCTCAGCTGGCTTAGAGAAGATATGAAAATGCCTCTAGTAATATATTAGCTATCACAGGTGTTAATTAACATCTACTGAATTGCATCTGAAATGGAAAACAGCAGGAAAGTGAGGAATCACATTAGAACAGCAAACATTGCTGACCATGATTGAAAATCACATAAGCTTTGGAATGCTGAGGCCCCATTTTAAATGATCAGTTGAAGCACATAAAGTATTATCTGTTTCTGTTGATGAGACCTATTCTTCCTTAATCTGTATGTTTTTATTTTTCTGCTGTAATAATTTACCATAGTGTTACCTTTTTAAAGAGTATTGTTATGCACTATATATTACCTCTTTAATTTTATTTGCTGGTTTTCACTTTTTTGTGCTGGAACAGAAATTTGGCTGAGCTTGTGCCCTGCAAACCTTTTCCATAAAATTTAAAGATATACCTATGGCTTATGCCTAAACCTAAACTCAAATTCAAACAATACTTTACAGTTGTGGAGAGCTCTGGAGAAGTGGGTTCACCTGAAGACTGATCCTTTCATCTTCATGAAAAAAGCATGCATCAATTTCCTTTAAAGAAAGGAAATTGAAAATACAGGGCTAAAGTAAAGTTTTAAGTACCTGAACAAAATTATGCTTTTGAGACCAGAAATCAGGCTATGATGAAACTACTTAATAAAACCAAGGCAGCAAGAGGTTCAAATAGGCTTTCTAAAGTTTTAGATCCATGAGAGAAGCTTTTGGATATGTGGGAGTTTTAGCATGACTTAAATGTTATACATCATTGTGCAGTGACTTCTAGGACAGTTACTGATGCTCTGCATTGTAATCTATGGCTGGAACTTCAGTGAGAACCACGGAGACAGGCAGAAGTAGAATTGTATTTATGGCATTGGAATCCCACTTTCACATATAGGAAAACCAGTTTAGTTATATTCTAAGATGTGTATTTAAACTGATGCAATTGTGTGGGTATGTATCTCTCCTCGTGCAGCTGCAGGTTTCCAGTGTGGTCAAAGGGTCACACTGACAAAAGCATTGAGATGTCTGATTCCATTTACTTTGGTGTTGTCTCAGTACCTTTGTGGATCTAAGCTTCAGTAAAACCTCATAAGAGAGGGAGTGTAGTTATACAAATTGTCAAAATTGTCCTAAGATGAGAAAGTTAAAATAGAAAATTTTTAGTTTATTTACCAATGCAAATGGAGTTAACAATGCAAAAGAGCTGCCTAGTAACATGCATTTTTTATTCTGTATTTTCATCTGTTTGTGCTGAAGCAGTGTAGCTCCTTTCTCCCCTCCTCCATGGTATATTCTTGCTTTCCAGCTGCTATTCGATCTTTTCCACTCTTGACTTGAAATTGTTCCTTGCAGAACCTCAGCCCCGTGTAGCATTTCGGCAGAGCTATTGTCCTTTTGTCTGCTGCCTGTAGATCAGCTTTTAATGCTAAACAGCTTCTTTATAAACCCCAATGAAACCTTCTCTCTTGCTTTTTGTTTGTATTGAGAACAAGACCAGAGGTTGAAGAGAGTTTTAAGTCCTGAGGTGTGCAGAGCCCCTCCCATCCTTCCCTGTGTTTCAGTGTTAGTTACTGCCGTGGCCTTTACCTGTTTTGTTTTGCTTTGCCAGCCAGGATGGGGCACACCCTCACACAGCACAATACAAGCCCATTTAATTAGGAGCTATTCAAGCTCCTTTTTAAAATATTTGCCCAAGCAGCAGTCACACGACACCTTTCGAAACCCTGCAGTCCAAAGCAGAAACCAGCAGTACAATTTTAAGTGGCTTTTGGGTCTGAACCATCAGTGTAAAGATTCTTAGTTTGTTCCCAAGGCTGGGGAAAGGTCAGTTGCCAAGGCTTTGCTGGTCCTTTATGGCACTTATATGTTCTGTAACAGTTTCTGCAAGTCATGCCAAAAAGTGTCTGCAATTTGGGGAGAGGCAAAAATGGCAGCAAAAATATGATTTCTTGAGATTGGTGTCTTCTGCATGTGAATACCCAGTGTGCACAGCAAGTGAGATATTTCCAGGATGTGCGTGACACCCAGCCTTTGGTATCTGCACATAAGATGCCACCTGCTAGAACGTGTGAAGGATTTGCGTTTAGACGTGGACTTGTGCAAATCAGCATGCAGGAAGCATTTTGAAAATGCCCTTCCTGCCTTCCTTGGGGATTGTAGCATTGGCTGGAGCATCCCTACATGCCCCATGTGACTCCTCAGTGGCACTGGACCTGAGGAGCCTCTGAGTATACCATTCCTCTCCTAGAGCACCTTGGTAGTCCCTTTCGAGAAAAGAGGGATTGCTCAACCAGCAAAATGGAAAGTGAAACCTGCCGGTGGAGTTAATGACACAGGGATGCTGGAGAAGCTCATCTTGATCTTCTTTGCCAAATCAAAGCTGCTTGTTGGAGATGTGTCGCTGCTGCCTATTGCTGTAACAGCTCTACCACCTGCTTTCATCTGCCTTTAAGTAGCATGGTAATATCATTTGGCTATGTTTGACAGATTTGAGAAGGGATGTGGTTTGCCGAAGGCTTGACTAAGGAAAGAACCTGGAGTAAACTCGTGGTAAAACAGAGAGAAATTTTTGGGGAGGGCTCCCCTTGTCTAAGGTCCATATCTGTTGATGACCAGAACCATGAAATTCTTATGAATGTGCATGGCAGGATCTTGTCTGAAGATGCAGCTGACTATGGGGGATGGATCTAGGTACCCTTACACTGTAGGAAGAGCTGCATGCTTTGAAGAAGCTTAAACCAGAGGCTTATCATCCTTTCTGATGGATGAAATCCCAACATGTAGAAAATGTGCAGACTTTTCATTCATATAATTGGTTTAAGAAAAGCAACTGTTTAAGACAGTCCTTTTTTTTATGCTGATGGCAGTGTATCATCACTGTGCCATTTTAATCAGTCTTACTTACAGTTGCTCTGTTAACCTGCACTGTTAATCTTCACTCTGAACCTGCCCAGAGGCCATTAAAAATATGCCTGAAGAGAAAGATGCCTTGAGGTATCAGGTAGTTAGAGAAATCTACCCATTCAATAGAGTGGGAAGATTTTTGGCCCCAAATCTCTGTCCTGACAGAGGTAGGTCTGAGTCCCTTCAGGCATGAGGGAAGCAAAATTGAGGGAGCCTCCTTCCTTGTAGATGCTTTAAATATTAGGTTAGGTATCTCAGAGCTGTTGATTGGGCTCAAAAACTATTTGGCAAATTCCAATGAGAAAAGTCCATGGAGAACTATTAACCCAGAGATGGGATTATAACCCCCCCAATGGGCATTTCTCAAACAGTCAGTGTTGATTTCTTGTCAGAAGTGGGAGAGCATAGCAGCAGAGTTATCCCCTCGTGTTCATCCTATTGAGGAGGTGAGAGAAGGGAATATTGGCTAGCAATTACAGTCAGAGGGTGCTAGACTAGATGGATGTTTGGTCTGACCTGGTAAAAACCTGTCTCGTTAGGAAAAAATAAAAGCAAAGCCTATGAGGCTTTGTGGAAGAAATGGTCCTGGCACTTGAGCTCCAGGGGATATTCTAGGTTCTGGAGGTGGCCTTGATGAAAGCATGTTCCAGCAGAAAGATAGGACACAAAATACTCGTGACTGTCCTCAGGACTTTAACCTGAACCCAGCACCTGAGCTTTGAGAAATCCCAGCCTGGAGTGGAGTCCAAAACCTGAAGCTCCTTAGTGAACCTGGCTTTGCTATCACACCAAAAGTAATTTGCACCTGAACAGTGACCCTTTCCAGAAAAGTACAGTAAAGGCTAAATTTGTCAGCGCTGGTTTCTTTGTGGTTCAAACCTAACAGGCACCTTTTGCAACTGCTACAGCGAGCTATAACTTTGCTATATTTCATCTAATCGTGGTGGTACTTTTGCACATCATGTACTCATTTATAGGTAGATAATATTTGCTAAATGCTTTTGAATTCCTCTGCATGGGAGCTGCAGGGACAGAAGGGACAGCTTTCTGCTCCTAGGGGTGAACAAGTACTTGGCAGGAGTTCCTCTGCCTGCACTAGAACATGAAGTATCTTTAAAATCCCTTGTCATATTCAGCATTAAAAAAAAAAAAAAAGCAAACACAAAAGACAGCTGCAGGCATGTGCAGGGTGACACAACGTGTTGGGTTTTATAGCAGTTAAACTGTCCAGTGTTCAAACAATAAAATATTCAGAATTACACAGTAACAGACAATGTCCTTCTTGCTACAGGGAGAAGCTGATGTGAAAAACTTTTCACTCACATCCTTTGGGAGGAACTTGCTTCCTTCCCAATGGAGACACCCAAGTCTGTCAGCTCCAGGAGCTTTCCCTTTGCAGTAGATGACAGCTTTTACACTCATGTCCTCTTTCTAGTGACTTGAGAAAAGTTTAATCTGCCAGAAGAGTGAGAATTTTACCTGTACAGCTCCAGCTGTGTGAGGCTGACCCTTTTGTGTGTACCTAAAATTGCTTAACATTGATCATTTCCTGACCTGGCACATAGTAGCTTCTTATAGTTTATGTTCTTAGATTAGCTCAGTTGGTTCAGCCATGGTGCTAATAATGCCAAAGTTGTGGTTTTGATCTCCCCATATGAGCCATTCACTTAAGAGTTGCACTTAGTGATTCTTGTGAGTCCCTTCCAGTTCAGGATATTCTGATTCTGTGTAATTCTTCAGCAACAGCCTCAGTCTCATAGAGACTAACTGTCTTTTTACACATTGTAATAAGCCCAAGGGAAAAAAAAAATCACTAAAAATGCTTTTTTTTCATCATAGGTGCTTCACAAACTGTTTAAAAAGAGGGGGGAAAAATCCAAGGTTCTTTTTTTAAGGGAACTCCAAGTTCCTCTGGAGCAGGGGCTATTACAACCTGCATCATAAAGTTGAGGCAAGGAAATCAAACAACTGACTTTTAGAAACTACTGAGATTTTAACCTGTAGGAACTGTGAATCCCAGGCATAATCCACTGCTCACACAAGTGTTTTGTCACCCTCCTATGAGTTCAAAAACATGCAGTTTACAAGCTATATTTGTTGGGTACTAAGACTAGCTCCTGTTATTGATTCTGAGTCTCTGTCAGGAGCAATCCTTTTTGGAGGATTTAAGCTTCCCATAACACTTAAACCTTTTGCTCTTTGATGCATCTGTCTTACCACTCACTTTCCCCTCTGAGGTCTCAAGAGGCATGTTGAAATTGCAGATTGGCACTTCAAGAGAAAACACAACCATGAGATTACAAAAGGTTTTATTCAGGCTTTTAATTATGTCAAACATAAATATCCTAAAGCTTTATTAATTAGGAACAGGGGTATAAATGTTAATTTTTGAGTTTGCAGGCCTTCCTCTTGACACTGATGACGCAGCTGAGGACACAGCTTTCTCAGGTTTTCTAAAGCTATGTCCTATCCGCAACTAATAACACACTGTAGGAATAGCTTAATTTGGCTTAAATTTAAGAGTACTGTATATAACTAAATCAGAAGTAAGACAGGCCTATAATTTTATTAGATTCCTCAGGGAGGGAGAGCTAATCTACATTCTTAACACTCATGCAAAAGTATATTTGGGTGCTGAAAGCATTACAAGGGATCAGTGTTTCACTCTGCCAGAAGTAGTGGAGAACTTTAAAAAAGAGCACATAGGCGTCTCTCCAGTTCATTGTATCAACATTGTTTTGTCTTGGGCCTGGAGCAATCTCAGTGGGTGCCAAAATAGTTTTTAATCTCTTCCCTGTCGCCTTCCTTAGTAACTCCATTCACATGGTGTGGTGGCTGCTGTCCTCTGCTCAGCTGTGCGTAGCTGCTAAGCCGTAGATGAAAGGTCCTTGCTCTGAATTGTCTGTGTAAGGGGTTTTAATTTCCCATCTGCATGTGCTAAGTAGCTCTGCTTTTTGCTGACTTATGAAAGCTGATCAATAGATGTCTTACACTGCATCCGTGAACACTGCCAGCTCCACAGAAAGCCATGCGATGCTGTACAAGGCCCATACCTGATCAACAGTCTGCTTCTGAAAATATCCAAGAAAGCACCTGAAAGGGGGAGCTAGAAATCTGCAGGGAAAAATCTTCTCCCCCACCCAGAGCATGAGGAATACAGGTCATTCTTCATGGTTTTGCCACAAGTGCTATAAATGCTGTTGAGATTGAACTGTAAATTCTGCCAGGGCTGAAAGGTTAAAGGTGTAGGAAGACCAGTGCTGAGGAGTAGGACATCATATGTTTAGTATTGGTTACAGATGCAGCAGGATAGCCTGCCAGAAAGGAACAAGCATGACAGTATGTCTTCAGAAGTGACATCCATTATAAAACACATTTGGATGTAAATATTTATGCATGTTGTGTGCTCTTTGATGGGCTAGCAGTCTGCTTTGGTACAGTCACAAAAAGAGCCCACTAACAAACTGGGGGCAGGATTGACACTCATTCTGTGTTTTATTGTTATTTACATTATGATCATGACTCAATGCCTGTTCATAAGTTCTATACTGGCATTTTAAGTAGTAAAGTACTAAGTCTGATCCTGATGTCTGGTTGGCAGATGAAAGGACATTTAATTTCCCAATTGAGAAAAGTTGCTAAGGACAGAAAAAGCTTTCCTATTATATTAGTACACAGTAGAGTATACTAACAGTCCCTGCTGGCCTAAGCCTCAAGGGAACAGTTCTGACTTTTTCTGCCTTTATTGTCCAAGTTTTATATGCAGAAGCATCTTTATTTCCTGCTGCTTTGGAAAAAAAATAATTACTGGTATATATATGGAGAGTTTTACTAGACCATAGGACTAAATGTTTTAACTTGAGTGTGCAGCAACCACCATACATATTGTAAAATTATATGTATTTGACTGCAGGATCTGGAGATGTTAGGTATAAAGAAAGACATTTTCTTTTAATTCTTGAATGTGAAGACTGAGGCTGTAAATATATAGCAGATATGGATTTGAAAAGTTATGTCTTCCACAGCAATCAGAACTGACTGGAACAATTCTCTTGTTATTTGGGCAATAAATTATTTAATTGGATAACAGAAATAGTCCTCTCATTAATCTGTAATAGTTTTAAAGAAAAAGAAAAAGCATTCAAAGGGTAATAAGTGTTCAAGTGCAGGAAGCGTCTCTCAGTGATAAGGCAGTGGAAGGGCAAGGTGACAAGACTATTGATTATTCAGAAAAGTCAGAGTTTAAACTACAATCTCAAGACTTGACAAATAGAATGACAGACCAAAGCGAAACTCAATGCAGTAATGGTTCCAGGGAAAATAAGCCTTACAATGGTAAACTCTCCAGAAGTTATTACTGTTCAGTAAAGAGAGCTTGAAACTGTTGTGTTGGCTATTTCAGCAAGAACACCACCTCAGTACCCTCTGGTAGTCCAGAAAGGTAAATCAAATGTTAAGATTTATCAATAAAAGAACAGACAGCAAACCTGAAAATTGCAAGTTCATGATGTGACCACAGTGTGACTGTTGAAGGCGGTTCTGGTCCTTATTTTAGTGAAAATATGATAGAGTTAGAACAGGTGTATAGAAAGGTGAAAAGACAACAATAAATTTGGAAAGTTTTTTGTTCAAGGTGAGATTAGACAGATTTGCTTGGGGGAAAAAAGTGTTGAGAAAAGACATAACACAGCTATACAAAATCACAAACAGCAAAGAAAGGCGAGCAGAACACCCATTTTTTCTCTTTATGCAAAAGCTTGAGAAAGCTGGTTTAGAGCAGTTGGAAAGTATTCTTCACAGCCAATGAATTAAGCTGTGCAACTCCTTGCCGTAAGGTGTTGTGGAGACAAAAAGTATAAGTAGGTTGAAGAAAGTGTTATGAACAAATTTGCATATGAAAAAAAAGCCGTCAAAACTATTAAATACAAAGATATGGATTGAATCCCTGTCTCAGGTAATCCCCAGCTAAACTGTTAGGATCTGTGAGGATACACCAGAGGAAGTGTAATTGTGCACTTGCCCTTTTCTTGCAGTCTTTGCCTGAACATTTGCTTCTGGCTGCTGCAGAAGCCAGCTACTGGCCTGGACAGACCTTTGCTCAGATCCAGTGTGACTGCACTCGGGCACCATAAATCTGTTTGTCTGAGAGGCAAGTACTAAAATTAAGTTTATGCATCAGATAGTGCTGGAAGATACACACTGTCTTAAGAGTCTCATAAACAATATACAAGCCATCTATCATTCTCTTGTAAATATATGGCAGGAAGCTATTATAAAACAGCATGATGTGCTCATTATCTACGCTCTGTCAGACTATTGATACTAACTCAGTACTGTTATATTGCCACAGATTATGTTGTTTTCATAACACAGGTCATGGCAGAATCTTGGCGCCAGAACTTATGATAGTTTAAAAGGTTATTTCTCTGTGAAAGTCAAAGGGTTGCTTTGAGAACAAGGTCTTGCTACCATTCGGTCTGGTTAAACAAATTCTTATATAGAATCCTAAAAATTGGGATATGCCTAAACTGCAGGTCTGAGGTATGTTAAAGTGCACGGTTTTATATCAGTCTCTGAAAATAAAGCATGAGTTCAAAGAACTAAAGGTTTACCAAATATTGCAAGCCTGAATGAATTATCAACCCTAACCCTCGTGTCAGAGAGGGCTGAGAAAAGGATTTTTTTTTCATTATTAGAGAGAGATCCAGACTAAAGAGTACTTTATCTTTAACAGAGATCAACTGCATTTTCCCATTTATGAAGTAACATTCATTAGCCAAGGAACTCAAAGTGCTTTACAAACATGAGTTAGCTAAGGACTATGAAGTAGACAGACACTAGAGTAACCTTTGTTTTAGAATGAAAATACTTCCCTGAAGAAAGTTGAGATGCTTTAAAAAATTCCCCCTGGCAAAGGGCACCCAAAAAGTGAATTTTGTGAGAACAGCTTTCTTTTATATCCATATCTCTGTGGTATTTTCACATTATTTTTATATGTTGTGCTTTGATTTAAGGAAAGACCAAATGTTTACTAGAGGGACAGCTGATGGCCCAGTAGTTATTAAAAAACCTCACCTTTTAGCTGTGGTTGAGTTGAACTGAACTTCACTTTTTGTAATCCTGTTCCTGTTGGCAAACTCCACTTCTGCAACTGAATTTCCCATGAGCTCACGACTCACAATAATGCCACCTTCTGAAATCCTAAGCACTGGCTTAGAAATCACTCCTTTCTCTGACTTACTCCCCGTAGGTTAAGTTCACATACTTCCAATAGCAAAGCCATTATTCACTGATCAACTTACATTCCCTTTTTGAAAGGGGAGAGAGACAAAGGCATTTTGGAGGAGCTGGAAGCTGGCAATTCAGGTAGAGCCTCTGCTGCTGCCCTTTACTATGAGCTACTGGAAATGGATGTCTTGGTTCAGCTGGACAGTCAGTAACTGGAGATGTTTTAGCAAACAGACTTTGGGATTGAAGACAATGAATCACTTCACTTTAAACAAAACAAAACAAAAAAACAAACAAAACCTTTCAAAACCAAACAAAATAACCCCCTGACCAAATTTTCAGTGGAAGCAAGCTGTGCCCCTGTGAAATGGCTTGTGAATGTGAACAGTGAACGCAAAAGAAGGACAAGAAGGAAAAGCTGGAAGAGAGCGTGGAGGAAAGGCTGGTCCTGGTCAGCCAGGTAACTTCACTTGTGATGTGCCAAGTTTTGAAAAGTGGGTGGGAAACATGGCTTCCTAGTAAAGGGGTATTTCCAAGAGAAATTAAAAGGCAGGTAAAAACACTCCTGTAACTTAACATTGCCAAACTCAGAGCTGGCGGCATTGGCTAAAATGCTAAATCCTGCCTCTCTGTTGGCAGTTCTTGTTTACAGGAAAAGCTGAGCTCCTCCTTGAAAATCCTTTAAACTACTTTTCAAGTACCCAAACCAAGAACTGCTGCTTCTTGCACTAGTTAGTGATCAACTCATGTTCATATATCTGTTCAAATGCTTTGGTGTTTTCTGTGGAATATTTTCCACAAAGTACCAAGATATATTTCAATGTTTTCTATTTTAAATGAAGAACATTTCAATGAAGAAAAGCAATGAAAAAAAGACTCTCTCAGAGTGAGACAGAACAAACTATGAAACTATCCCTCTTTAAAATCCTTTTTCTTTTGTGGTGTGACTGCTGTATGCCCTCTGTAAAATGAAATGTGAAATTACTTATGCAAGTAAGCAAAATGTTTGAAACAGAATCACAGTATTTTCAGGGAGTTACAAACAGCACCTTTTAGGATTAAAAGTCGTTGATTAATAACAATGCTTAAAACCTTTCACATAATCCAGAGGCCAAGGGGTGTTTCACAACCAATAGGTTTTACACACCCAACGTCTGCTGCCTTCCAGTGGGAAAAAATATGAAATTCCCCTAGCCATTCTTGAAATGTCTCTTCTAGGTTCCAGCTGGCCTCAGACAAAGAAGCCTGCTAATTTTAAGGAAGTGAAGAAAGACAGGGAGGAGGTTAGCCATCAGTTTAAAGGCAAATCACCCCGAAGAACCTTGGGAATATCGCTGTTAGGAAGAACTTCGCTTTAGTATGAAATTTACTGGGAAAGTAGTGCAAAGACAACACACAAAGGAAGGCTGTGGTAGCAGAACAACTAGGGCAGCGAGAATTGCTGCAGTCTGGATGAGCTGCATCACAGAAGTAACTCAATGAAATGAAGAATGACAGTAATTTACCAACAAGTCTATATCCTTAATGGGTATGAGATCCCTGTAATTTTACTGACAAGGCGTTTGATGTACTGTTCTCCAGTTTATCGCAGTAACAGCAGGAAGTCTCTTTGAAAACAAAACAACATCAAAACAACAAAAAAAAAAAAAAAAAAAAACACACAAAACTGTAGAAAAGTAATTACTGTGTCATGTGTCCAGGCCTCTGAGTCCTTTTCTTCCTGAAGTTGCATTCTGACTGCTGTGACCAGGAATGCCATACTGATACTTAAAGTCCCTTCAACACTGTGAATCATTTTTTCCCCACCAAGGTAGCATGGCCTAGGGAACAGTGCTTCAAATCTGTTCCGCGTTGGTGAGATTGCAATTGGAGCATGCATCTAAGTTTGAATCCTTCAGGCATTAAGAAAGAGGGAGGGTAAGTAAAAAGAGTTTATGAGAGGTACTTAATATGCATGAGCAGAAGCCTAGAAAGCATGATATATGAGGACAGACAAGAGAAATTAGAGGGGTTTAATCTAGAAAGGAAAAGAAAGAGGAGAAAACATAATGGTTTTGAAACACATATAAAATTGCTGTAAGAAAGAATAGTCTGCTTCCTGTGTCCTTGGTAGCTAACACAAGGAGTAACAGGTCTCATCTACAAAGAGGAAGCTTAGATTGGACATTTGAAAAAGCAAAGCTTGGAAGGCCTGCCTTCACTTTAAGGTAAGGACTTCTCTGAAATATAGTTGACATTGCCTCGAGGCAGGAGGCTGGAGCCAGGGATCTCTTCAAATTCCTCCCAGCCTTCCAAGCAGTTGGTTGTAAAGGGAGAAATAGTGGCTGTCTGTCTCTGCTGGCTATTTTATGGACACAGAAGCATTCCCATCGAGGAAAGAAATACATATTAAGCTGATCCTGTGTAAAAAAATTTGTTTGGTTCTGGGAAACATGCTTAATGATTGCAATTCCTGTATGGACCAAGGATAGTTTTGACGCCAGCAAAGACCATAACCACCTTCACAATACCTGGCATGTAGTATGGGAAGGTAGAGTAATATAAAGAAAAGCCTCTTACTGGGGAGGATATGTGATCTTTCTCGGCAGTAAGATTTGTAAGGGGTTGTAAATGCTAAAACCTGGCCCTTTCCACAATGACTCAGGATTGCAGCCGTCTGGCCTTGGAGAAGATGAAGCCATAAATGACTGCTGCAAAATGCATGTTAAAAGGAACAACTAGCTCTGATGAAGAAGCAGGAGATAAAATCTCTGCAAGAACCAGTGAGCTCAGGTGTTTCCAGGGTCCAGAGCAAACCAGTGTGGGAGAATTCCAAGTTTCATGCCAACATGTGTGCTTTACCCTCCCAGCATTTCTTGCACTGTGCCCACAAACGTTTACCTTTCCTGGCATGAGCTGGAGCAAATCATTTCCTAACCAAGCAAAAATGTTGTTTAGTTTGGTCTGCATCTGGAGAACCCTAAAACAGGCATGAATCAACACAAGGGAATGTTTCAGCTCAGCCCCTTGCAGCAGTTCCTGGATGTTTCTTTTAAACAGCAGGCGACACAGTGCCCACCCTGGAGCTGCACAAATCCGAGGAGACAGCAAATATTCACATTCCCATCTGTCAGCAGCAAGCACAACCTTGGAGCAGTAAATCTGCCAACTTAGATTAGCGATTAGCAATAAAAATCCAATTATTAAGTAGCAGCTGAAGTCTTTGGCTGGGGAGTTTTAGAGCATGGAGCAAGAACTGGCATTTGCTAGCCACCCATTTGGTTCAGCAGGAAGCTCTTCTCTTCATCTAATATGGCTGAGTCTCCTGACAAGCTAAAGGAGGACAGCTTGCTTCCTTTTAAACAGATTTCACAGACTTCTCACCTTTTTGTGGGAGAAGGAGAACAGGTTTAAAGTTCTCTGGGTAAACTTGTGCCAAAACTGTCAAGTGGGAGGGAGACTGCAGAAGAGCATGTCCTTGAAGCAGGGAGATCTGAGTGCAGATAGGAGCTCCTTTGGGAGCACAACCAGTGCAAGAAGAGCCTGCAGCTAGCTGCCCTCACTGTTGCTGATTGGAAGTTGGTCTAGGTTCCTTCTAGACAGAAGGATTTGGGCACTGTCTTGATGCTCACTGACCTTATCACCCTCTCCAACTACCTGAAAGGAGATTGTAGCCACATGGGGTTCAGCCTCTTCTCCCAGGCAAGAAGTGACAGGATGCGAGGACATAGTCTTAAGGTGTGCCATGGGAGATTTAGGTTGGATATTAGGAAAAAAGGGTGATTAGATATTGGAATGGGCTGCCCAGTGAGGTGGTGGAGTCACCGTCCCTGGAGGTGGGTGAGGAAAGACTGGACATGGTACTCAGTGCTATGTTCTAGTTGACATCATGATGTTCGGTCAAAAGTTGGACTTGATGATCTCAGATGTGTTTTCCAACCTAACTGATTCCATGATTCTCACCTATACTGCTGCCTCACTACTCCCTGCCCTCGACAGAGCAATGGAGATGGGACTAGCTTCTCCCGTTCAAAGGCATTTAGATTTCAGTTTTAAACACTGGATAGAGAAATTGCAAGGAAAAAAAAAATGAACCTTAAGTATCTTGACTATAAAGTATGGTGTGTAAGGTACAGAAAAACTGTTATGTGCATAAATATTCATGGAAAGACACTAATTATTTGATTAAGTGTCAAGACAATAATAATAATAGAAAAGTACATATTTTTAATAGTTACTACTTGATAGGTCCTAAATCTCACTGTTAGTGAGAAATTATCATTGTTGTATTGCCAGTAAAATCTCACATGAATTGGCTCTTATTTTCACGTCATTTAACATTTTCCATCAGTGACATGGAAGAAAAAATAATTCCCAGTCTTAACAACTACTAAAGCTTCATCTGACACAAAGATTGGAGATAGTGGGTTTAAAATAACGAAGAGGTGTCAGAGACGAGTGTGGGTCTTCTGGTCACATCAAATAGTATGTACAAACAAAAATCAATTCCTACAGAGACCATAGGGCAATCAGACCATGAAGGGCGAGTCCTCTTTGCAAGCTTCCAGTGGCCAAACTGCATACTATAAACCCTGATGTGTGAGCAGGAGAATGGTGAGAATGAGTGTGAAAGGCATATTGCTTCCATCATTCCACTGGTGTAGCCACTTCTAAAGGAGCATCTAGTTCATTTATCTGGGAATGATTAGAGAGAAGACTGATCATGTAAGATCATACAGGAATGATTAAAGCACTGGAAAATATGCTTCAGTGTGAGACAAGAAGAGTTCAATCTATTTAGCTTAACAAAGGAGCCACAGCATGACAAAACTTTGATCTCAGGCTCCTTCATCTAGCAGACAAAGATATAACAAGATCCGGGACAGGACTGCAGCAAACCCAGATTATAAATAAGATGTAATTTTTTATAAAATCACAGCAATTTTAAGCTAGTAATAGAATTATTTGTAGAAAAGAGGCTTTAGTTCAAGCAAGAAAATGTTCATGAAAACCTCCTAATTCATGGTATATATGAAGTCAGATTCAATAATCAAAGTAATCCCTCAAACCAGATAATCTATGGGTTAGTAAGAAAATTTCCCACAACTACTGCATTATTATTTCATTATATGTTACAAGCATGTCAACAGACATATATAATCCACATTTCTTTGTAGACAATACTATGCATCTGTGTCTCAGAAAGCCTCTTCCCCAAATGGGTTCCAAAAGAAATTATTTTATGCCCTATTTTGCAGATTAACTAATTTGACCAAAATCAGACCGGAAGCTTGTGGCAGAAAATGGTTTTGAATCTACATAGTCCTTAGTGCTTCCTTAACCAAAGTGTCATCCACACCTCACTGGGACATCTGCCAATGCTTACAGAGTGAGGGCCCTTCTTAAAGCCTTTGCAGTGCCCATGTACTGGTGGGCACTGTGCCATGAAATGCTGATGGAGGAGAGCAGAAGGAAAGGGTATTTTTACACAGTTCATAGGGGAGACACCTCAGCTGTTGCTGATAGGACAATACTGAAGGGATTTGCAGATCAGTGTTCCTTCTTTTTATTAGAGCCTGCAGAGGACAATAAGACTCACATAATGTGAATTAGCTATTAACCTGTCCATGCCAGACACAGAGATATAGAGTGCAGTGCATGGGGAATGCAGGCCCATGCTCCTGATGTGCACAAACATGAGAACACATTCAGATTTGTACTGCTCTGAAAGCATTTGAAAAGCAGCTACATCTCAGGCCACTGTAACCACAACCAGACTTTGCTCATGGGAAGCCACTACCTCTGTTGGACTGTAAACTTTGGATACACACTGCAGGGTGCCTGTGGTCTTAGTCCCATTGCCTCCCCCAGCTCCCTCTCCATGTGTTTTGTTCCCTGTGCATTGACAACAATGCAAGGGCATGGGAGCAGAGGGGTTGGTAAAGAGGGAGGACTTGCACCAGCTTTCCCCCAGTCCAGAACATCCAATACATTCCCAAGGCACAACCTTTGAAAGAGTCTTTAACCCATCCTGAGTTTATAACTGCTCCAGGTCTGTCCTGTTTGTGTAGGAGGCCTGGCACTTATCAGTCCTGAACAAGGCAGGCAGCAATACCAGCACAGGAAGAAATTTTAATGAAAGATGGAACATTCTTCAAGAGCTGTTTTTTGTTGACAGTTATGCCTAAAAATATTTAATATCTTTAGGTTTAAATTAATTCCCTGTCTTCTGTCTTTTCCTCATTTAGAGAAGAAGAGGAAATTCTTCTTCTCTGCTTCTAATTTTTTTTTTTTTTGTCCTGCATTTTCAGACTCTATTTCTAATGAAACTCAACATTTTGAGAGGGGTGTTTCCAAATAGGGGTGGAAGCAAAAAGCCAGGATTTTCATTTGAAAAATGGAGTCCCATTTTCAGAGAGCTCTGATATTGGAACATATGTACATCTCTGGGGACATTAGGTCTGTAAGATCTCCCAGGCTCTGTGGCTATTCCTTTGGTGGAGATACCCATATGCTACATGGCTATATGTCATGCAGAGTAGGGAAGAGAAGCCTCTTCCTGTCTAGTGCCTCCAATATGCTCATGAACACACATACACAGGCAGTCAGACACACTGTGCCTTTCCCTGCACCCTGAAGAGTCAGCTGATACTTTCAGGTGTTTATATATCACTGTCATCGCTAGTTAATGCATTGGAAATGCCGAGAAGCAATTAAATAGCAGTTAGTAAGCTGACTGCTTTATTGTGGTGATCATTCCATTCCATTTTGCTCAATAATGGCAGGAATGTCTTGGCTACAAGCCAAGTGATTTCTCAGAAGGGTGTTTATGCATTTCTATGGTGCCCAGAGAGTTAAGTTTTCTGAAGAAATCCAAAAACCATCAATGAAGAAATAAGTCTGTGAGGTGCATGGCAGGAGTGACTGCTCATAACATTACATACATTCAAAGATTTGGAAACAGTTCTTCAGCAGAGGAGCTGCACTCATCCCATCTATGCTAAGGGCTTTTTCTTCACTGGTATGATACTGCTTTTTTATTGTTTCATACTTTGGGCACTGTCATAAGAACTCTAAAATTTATGACACTAATTTTCTTAGCTCATTAGGATAAGCAACAGATGAAAGATTGTGGAGGTCCAAAGACCCTTGTCCATTTGGTCCTGTTGATCTCTCCAGCATGCCCTGTGGCTGCAAGGCATATCTCAAGCTGTTCAGCTGTAACTAAGCTGACTAAATGAAAACAAGAGAGCTAAGGGTAGCTGGGTGTGGTGCCAACCTTTGCTCATGTGCTTTTGTTTGCAGTTGGCAGAGTCCAGGCTCAACTTATTTATTTTATTCCCTGAAAAACGTTTCTCTGTATTTAATTGTTGTCAAAAGGAAATGAGCATGTCTCATGGCTCCTGGTTGAGTTGGAAGAAGGAAGTGGTCAATTCATATTACATCTAAATGTTTTGCTGCAGGACTGCAGTACTATCCAGCTCATTATCACTGGAGTTTTTAAGCAGCTGTTAAAAACTTTAACAGAAGTATAGCTATATATAAAAGACTTCTTCAGTCATATCTCAACACTAATCAGAATTATCCTTAAACTACAAGTACCTTTTCAAACAGATGAAGTAAAGTAATACATTCATCCAAGAGGTATCACTTTTGTTAACTACCTCAAACCTGGAAGATTTCTTGTCTAGGAATGCAAGACCGGCAGTTAGTTTTGTATCTAACCTATACCTAATTCTCATTCGGAAAACTTTCTGGCTTAACTAGGTAAAAGAAATTGGAGCATGCAGCAGGACTTCTATGGAGACCATGGTATTTTAAGGCTATGTGATAAATCCATTTAGAAATACCGTCTGTGGATAATACATACCCTCAGTATTTTTGAAAAAGCTGATTTCTAGCTTCAAAAAATGTTTCTCTATTTTTCTTTGTCCTGTTGCTCACAGTGCCTCCTCCACTTTCATATCTGAGGGCAGGACAAAGGAATTAGCATATCTGCAGAACTGCAGTTGGTAGATCTTCACTGAAGGTAAAGCCTACCTGGTGGCTTCCTAATCTGAACAATACCAAAGAGTGAGGAGATATGTATTTTAAGCAGCTACTCCACTCTGACTGTTGAATGTAGAGAAGAATAATAAAGAACAAGCACAGCAGCACAACATGTACTGAAAGTACAGTAAAAACCAGGAGGGCTTTGAATTTAGGAAGCAGCGCTGCTTTGCAAGAGAATCATCACCATTCACTCTCGGTATTATAACATTTGCAAAATTCTATAAAAGATAACACAAATTCAAAAGTAGATTAGCTAGTGTAATATTGCAGTCCTAGAGAGCTGTGTGTGTCTAAATCTTTATTAATTCTTATAGGTATACCTTTGGGACTTGCTGACATGACAAAGTCCCTTCAGAGTGCAAGCAGAAAAGATTTGCTTATGTGTAAATGTGTCAGGAACAACAAAACCCCACACAATGATTGAAAAGCAACTACAATTCTGTTTGAAATGCAGGTCAGTGAGAGAGTATTTACACCTAAGACATTTATTCAAAGCTGTGAGTTACATCTCTTTCTAGATCTGTAGAAAGCCCTTTGTTTCTGAGAAGTCATAATAAACTCTGCAGCACTTGAATACTTTGGCACAGGTGGCATTATAAAATGATGATATTGTTTTCAGCATAGCCAGCTCTGCTAGAATGTTTCATGCCTAGAAAGCATATTTTAGGGTATTGTTTCCTTTAGATAGACTTTATGACCACTATTCTAAGGTATTAAAGTCTTATCTCTAAGTTTTCCTTTTCTAATACTGAAATTAAAAGAACGGGCAAGATACTTTTATCTTCAATAATTTTTAAGATATCGCCACCAAGTGGTAAAAAGGAATTAATACCATTTCCCAGTTCCTGTAGGCAGCAGGTGTATGGCACTACTTAGAAACGACAGTGCAGAACAAAACATCGCCATAATAACACATGCAAAGCAAACATTGAGGATCATGCAATCAAATGAAGTTCTTATTTTAGGTGAATTAATCAAGGAGGTGAACCATCTGAAATGTAGATAACACAGCTTTCGCTACCATGCCCTGCTGTAAAAGAAACAGCCCTAAGTAGGTAACTTTTTATTTGAACCACTGTCATTGATTGTTATGAAGAAAAGAACCACCTGAACTGCACAACTGACATATAATCATTCAGAAAACTCACTAGAAATGAATGCATTAATACATCTACTTTTTTAGCTGGCTGGGTTTCAAGTAATTAAGTCTCTTAAGAATTAGTATGCTATTATTTAGTTACAATTTTTCTGGATTAATAGATGTTGCTTGTAAACTGTATGATTGCAGTGGAAATAGGGTTACTCATAGTGGGTCCTGGACAACAAGCTGGACATTGAGTCCACAGTGTGCCCTTGTAGCAGGAGTCCAAAAGTATCCTGGGCTGGAGTATATGAAGGATGGCTGAGAGAGCTGGGACTGTTCAGCCAGGAGAAGAGAAGGCTTGGTGGGTATTTCTCATCAATGTGTACAAATATCTGAATGAAGAGTATGCAGAAGACAGATCTCTTTTCAGTGGTATTCAGTGACATGAAAATGGGCATAAACTGAAACAAAGGAGGGTCTGTCTGAACGTCAGGAAACACTTTTCATAGTATCATAGAACGGTTTAGATTGGAAGGAACCTTTAAAGATCATCTAGTCCAGCCATTTCTGTGAGAATGACTTGCACTGGCACAGGTTGCTCGCAGAGGTTGTGGAGTTGCCACTCAGGGAGGCTTTCAAAAGTCATCTAGTCACTAGCTCTGTTTCCATCCACCACACCAAGTTTACCAAAAAGTATTGCTTGAAACTGAAGTTCTTGATTCACAAAAGGAAATTGTTGACTTGAAAGTGTTAAAATAAGGGAGAATAGGAACTTCATGTGCTACACCTATGTAGTGATCAATATGTTTAGTCCACTAAATATGACTTTGCAATTACTTTATCTATTATTGTTTGCTTTCCATTTCAAGTATTTTCTGTATTCTATGACAGAAGTCAGAAAAACACACAAAATTACCATCATTTATTCTTCTGCAGAAGCAACACATTTTTATGTCACTTTTAGATTTTCTTAATTCTTGGGATCACAACTAACATTTTCTTTAAAGCAAGAGCATCTTTAGGCAGTATTTTCACACCACCTTCACTCTGTGTTCCACAGTATGATTGGAGGGCTCTACAATCACAGGACCTTCTTTAGTCTCACATTATTTACAATTTATAAAAGCCAACTCTGCAGGGGGAAAACATGGTCTTTAGGAAATTTGTGTTTAGGTGCAGGTACAGAATCTACTGTTAGAGGTGGCCAGCTCCTGGCCCATGGTCCATCTGATGTTGCTGGATATCACGAGAAGTCATTTAATCCAGAATTTCTGTTCTTTCACCTAACAAAAGCAAGGGCATTTGGCATCTTGCCCTTTGTGAAATTCAGTGCTTACATAATCATTAATCCTTTCCTGTATATTCCATTTTTTTAAAATGACACTCACAAGCAGGGGGACAAGTCTATAGTTTCACATGGTGTAATAAAGTTTAAAAAAAATGCCAAAGAGCAATTTCTTCTGGGCACTTAAACAAAGAAAATCTTCTATGTCTGCAGTCATCCATGAACCTTATCATCATGAAATGTTCATGTTGGTAATTCATTGTGTTATGATCAACCACAAACATCATCTAATGCAACCAGCTCCAAAGACAAAAAAACACACACATACACAAGACAACTTTTCACTCATTCTCTGGAATAAAGAGCCTCCTGCAACTGTATTATACTCTGTTTTGAGCCAGTGATCCAACACAGACAACCGTGCCTTGGGAACCTTGTCTTGTGTTTCGTCAAAGACCATTCTCCAAACCACTGACACTAACAGGCTCCCTGTTGAGCAGCAAGAACCAAATGTCTCTCAGAAGACCCAAAGGAAATTTTACATGAAGATTTCTGCTTTATAAAATAACTTTATTTTTCAAGATCAATTACATGCTCAAGTTCAACTTCTGGCATTGACAGTCAAACCTGAAAGCAAGCTCCAGCTTGTCACTCAGTGGGTATCAGAGGAGACTGTGCACAGGATGCGGCCACTACCAATGTCACAGTCCCACTGTTACAGCGTGTACAATTCATGTCCTGGAAATACTGTGACAAAACTAAAATACTCAATGCTTTATCATGCGTTACACAAATGTTACTTGTAGGTGGAATATGTTCATAAAACCATTCAGCTTGGTATATGTTTGTTTAAAACCTGTGAGGAATGCCAGACCTGTATTTTCCTGCTTCCTGTTGCTTAAAGGAACAGGGTGCAGTTGAAATTTTTTGTGTAGTGGGCAGCATGCAGTCCTAAAGAGTGAAGGAAATGAAGGCATATAAACCCTCTTTTGCATACAAACCTGTGAGGATTATATTCATTATGACAGTGGCCTTGGTGCAAATGATCAGTGGCTAGGAATAAATTCTAAATTCAAGGGAGTAGGTCAGACTTGTTTTAGCAGGATGATGGTTAGCATGTTAATTGTATTTGGTTTTAGGCTGATATAGCTTAAACAGTACAAAAGCTAGAGGTTAACTGGGCAGCAGTAGGGAATAAAGATGCAAAGCACCTCAGTATCAGTGTATTATTTGTCCTCTACTCATGTAGCTGTTGCTGGATTAAACTGCCTGATTTATGCACTTTGTAATAATTATGTCTAAAAACCGATCACATAATTCCAATTACTTGATTAGTGTAAAACTTTACTTGGTGAAGGCACCATTCAAAGTTAATGCCCCAGTCTACTACATGGCAAACTTATACATGAATAGGTGCTGATGCTGGCTGCCTAGGACAGGGCATTATCTAATCATGTTTACTAGGCTATCTTCTCAATCATATCAAGGTCTTACATGCAATTTCTTTTTTGCAATGGAAGCTTGTGTGCGGGCTGCTGCCTCGATAGATAGATTACAGAATGAGCCATGGACCTTGGGAGAAACAAACCTTGAAGATCGGTGTGGTGCTACAGTTTGAGCTGAAGACTTACTGGCATCATAGCTGTGAGCTGTAACACACCTCTGTGACTCAGTACAGATGGGACCTGTACCACACACCACAAGGGGTTTGCACTTCAGTTCATCTGAATCTGGCTAACTCAAGCAGATGAAATTTGGCCAGGAGGCTGAACAATGAACTAACATGTCTAAACTTCTACTGGATTAGTGAATAAATAGCTATGAACGCCACTATCAAAATGGTCTCTTAGACTCTGTGGCTTTTTCAGTCCTACAGTTAATGCAATAGGAGTAGTTGTCACTTTGTGAACTGTAACCTCAGTGATGTGACAAGGTTATTAATCCTTTTGTCAGATTAAGCCACGGTGAGAATACTGAAATAGAAAACAAAGATCAGCTTTCTTTACCAGCATTCTCCTGTGCCTGTGTGTGTGTGTATCTTGCTACAGCAATGACAATTCTGTTTATGTCAAGCCAAACTTTTTACATATTCATATTTAGCATAGATTTTAATTCTCTGTTTAGGAAAGTATGATGAAAATAGTCACAGTTTTGGCAACTGTCTCAGACTGTAGGGATCTAAGGCAATGTTTGGTTGTTTTCATTTAATCTGCACAAGTCCCTTGATTATAGTGTTTATACAATTTCATTAACGTTAAAGTGATGAAATGGTGAAGTGGGCCAACTGTCTTCTCTTCATAGACCCAACACTGCAATGAACAATCTGTCAAAGACACAAAAACTCTTCGAAAAAGTAATCACTTCACTGCAGATATTCAGGGCAGATTTTCTAGGTGTCCCGTTTGCCCTAATCTCTTCTGAATATGAGGCAAAAACCTCCTGGTGACTTGCAGGATGATTTTGCTGCACCCAGTTCCCCCAGCTATTGACAGGTGGTCTTGGTCTTCATTTTGGAGGAGGTTACTAAATAACTGCTGCATTTCATTACGTAATTACTAAGGAAAGACTATTCCTGGAGTTATTAGCTTCAGGGAAGACCCTGTGATGCAAAAATTTGATCCATATTTAGCTCATTTTTTGAAAGAAGTTTGAGTTTGGACACTAGCAAGGTTTGAATGTCAGGATTGCTTTAGTTCCATTTCTGTGTGTTAGCAGAGTAAGCCAAAGCCCCAAAGGCTGAAAATGTGCATAAGACAACATTTGTTCAAAACCAGTTCTGTTAATTTGTTTCAGACCTTTTATGTTTCATGACATGAGAACAGAGCGCTCTCAATAAAATTCTTCCCACAGGTCCAGCTGCAATGGCTGCTCCCCCAAGTACACTTCACTCCAAGCTCCTGGCTCCCAAGAGTGCAGCTGTTAAGCCACAATTGCCTGCTCCTAAATTGATTTCAAATCCTGTTTTTCCCAGGAACCTAATGCACTCACAACCTTGCTCAGCCACAGAGCTCAAGCTGACACCAGATTTATGACCAGCCTTACTTTATTAAGACAGGATAACAAACAGCAATGGTTTACTGTCAATCAAGCAGTGGTCAGTTGTTCAGCTCCTGGAATCCCATAACCCTCAAACTGCAAGTGTCTTTTGTATATGTTTATTTAGTTTCTTATATCTTGTAGCATATTGCTGGGTATTACCTTTTATCATTCCCCTCCTAAATAGTTACATATTTATCCCAACCCTCAGGGGAGCACACAACATCCAAGCCTCAGCAATGACAGGTCAGACTGTGTCTTTTAATGCTGTATCTGGGCTTGTCCCAGTCTGCAGATGCAATACCAGAGGTATTATTTGTAGACCATTCTTAGTCCCTGAATGGACTACAGACATTCTGGCCATTTGTCTGGTATCTGAGCCCTTAGCAGTCACAGTCTCCTCTTTACTTCAGTTGCACAAAGGTAATAATTAGACTTGCAGTTTTCCAGGCCCTTGTTGCATTGCATTAACCTCTGCCTCACTGCAGCCTGCATCTGTAGCATTTGCAATACAAATGCACCTGGCAAGTGGCCTGCAGCCCTGGTAGTGTCTGTCAGAGTTGCCCCATAACCAAAGAAGGACTGCACCAAGCTCACCCCCAAGCAGCAGATGCAGACCCCAGTCCCACATCTGCCAGGCTGCCTCATGCTCTTGGGTGCACCCATCATGCGTCCCTCTTCATCACTTTTGATCAGACCTTTGTAGTCTCATGCATCAGTGGTCAGGTAAGATGAGAGGTCTGTTATACAGCATCCATTTCTTTAGAAAGGGATTCTCTGCCTTTGTGTACAGACTTGTTTGTGTCCACTCTTGTTCTTTCTCTCCTTTGTACTGAAAGCCTTCCTCTAACCAGCCTGTAATGTTTAGTGCAGCTTTCACGTAAGAGCAAAGTATGATAAGGTATCTGTAGCAACAGCCAGTTAAAGTGAAGTAAAAAAGGAAAGATTTTCAAGGTTAAATGTATAGCAGGAGGTGATTTAATTACTTACAGGATAGGGGGATAGAGAGCCCAAACAGACAAATCAGTGCAGCTGGAATAATGACACCCAGCAGCCTCCCAGGAAAGTACAGAGGAAAGATAAGTCCGTCATGAAAGAGGCTTAAGATAACTCACATTATATTGCATTTGCTGTGGGCTAAGCCTAAACACGGGACAGTTGCCATGGATTAGCTGATGTGCAGTAACTTCTTAAGCTCTCGTACCTCCATCATGTGTGTTAGCCCTAAGGTTGCAGAAATACACACTAGATCAGATTGGCAGAGTTCCATAAAAACACACGGAACTTAAAAAACTAGGAAAAAAAACCCCAGAATTTTATTCAGGAACGGAGAGAAAACCACTTCCTTATGGATTTTTTTTTTTTGGTAGATTCAGTTCAAATTTATGCAACAATTTGCAACACACAACTTGTAGTAGTGTGACATATAAGAAGGGAACTGCTCCAAGAAGAGTGAAAGTCAATGATATAAAAACATGTTGTTGCTAAAATAATGTAAAACTAGACATATATTTCAGTTGTATGCTGAACTGAGTGAAAATCAGAATGGGGAAATGGGTGTTTTGGTGAGAATCAAGAATAATTCCATGCTTTGGGAACCAGGAAAACGTCCAGGTTTAATGCTGGAGTCATGGAAACAAGACTTTTCTCACAGTGTTTCCTGCTGGGGTTGTTCATACCCTTCAATATTCTTCGGTTCAGAGAGCAAGGAACGTTGCAATTCAAGGTACTCCTGTGTGGCTTTCAGGGCCACCTCGGATGACTGGAGTTAAACAAAGTGGACGGTTTGAAGAGCAGAAGTTCAAACACTCTCAGAATCAATGACCGAGGTACTTTCCTACAATATCAGACCTAAACATAATTTCTTGCTCCAAATCAGGCAAGGAAGGGATCTGAACATTGTCTTCATGTACCATAAGTGAAAGCTGTACATGTACGTAGATCAGCTATAAGAAGCAGAGACAATGATGAGTTACAAGGGCACCATATATCCATGGTCCTGCTTTCCACTTTGTCCAAGCCAGAGCCTGAAAACCTGGTCAGGACTGTTGGTTAGGGAAGGGAATGAGCCATTTCAGAATAAGCAGTTGTCATTCTCACCCCCTCCTCTGGCAGCAGGAAGTCTGGCTCTTCTGAACTGTCCTTCCCACTTTTGGCATAGCTCTGTCCTTCCCCTCCCTCCCTTCCTCCCTTCCTGTATTAGGAAGAACCCAGACCTTTTCTCCAGTCATCAAAATTCATTTTTGCTAAGACACCTGTGGTGGTTTGACCTTGAACAAATGCCTGGTGTCCAGCAAAACTCCTTCAAGGTCTTTTCCCCCCTCCCTTTTCGCCTTCCAGAGGGAAGGGAAAAAAAAACAGCTTGAAATTTACGGCTAGAGATAATAACCGAAAGAAGAGCT
>JAWWEE010000074.1:33982456-34007249 GCA_035221455.1 Xenops minutus
CCCCCCCCCCCAGAAGAAAAGGGAAAAAAATACTACAGAAGAAAGAGAATGAAGAGGAGAATCCTGTCCTCTCCTTTTGATGCTTAGTGACAATATGTTGTCAAGTTTTATTCTAAATAAGTGAGATAAAAATGTCAGTTTCACTGCTCCTGCCACACATTTGCAGCTTTGAACACCTTTTCTGAAGACTTTTTAAAGCATTTTATGGAAAGAAAACACATGCAATGCATTTTTCTGTACTGATCTTCCTACTTCCTGCTTTTTCTACAGTGTGAGTGAGCTCAAGGTTGATGTTGGAGAGAGAAATACCTTTGATCATATTTGATCATAGATATTTGCTATATAAGCTCATTTCCATTTTTCTGCTAGCTCTGTAATTTGAAAGTCTGGTCTGAAAGGAATACAACTACAGAGAAAAAAAAAAAATTAAGCAATGAACATCACAAACAGAAGTTATTATTTCCCTCCATCTGCTTATCTGATTGTCTCTCTTTCCCAGCAATCTTCTTCCCAATAGCTACCTCCATCCTGGTGCCTTCAGTAACCACATAAGTAAAGGGAAACCACTCAAGTTCCTCCTAGGAATATCTGGAGATGTCCTATCCCTGTGAGACTCCAGCCCAGCAGCATTTCTGCACTATGAGGCTCAGCAGGCTTGTTTCTCTGGCTCTCCTCACCACTGCAACAGACGCCCTTCTGCAGAGGCAGTGCCCTTCTGATGAGGTGCCCAGGCCAGCAGGAATAGATTCCTGGCACTGTATTCCCAGACATGAAATTCTCTCTTGCTTATGGTTTGTGGCTATTATTTTTTTCCACTTACAAGATGTGTGTTCTGTTCTCAGTGATTCTCATTTATTTCTCCCCCTCCAGCCATTCCTCCTGCAATTATCTGTTGTCATCTTTTTTGAGCCCTGCCATATTGTGGTTAGTAGTAGTATTTTCTGAATGGCACACCATGACCTGTATCATTTGCTTCATATGAGAAGAAATTGTCCACTTAGAAATAGTCAATGATAATAAATAATTATTTATTTCATTGAATGACTGAAAATAATAATGTCACTTTGGCAAAATGAGACAGTGATAGTATCAGTAACTACTGCTGAGAATAATGACAGTGAAATTGATGATAGTCCTTCAAGTGCAATCTTTCCCCTTTAACAACTTGATTAAATTTTCCATCTGTGTACAGCACAACAGAGGGCACTCCCTTCTTCAGATCCCTGTGATGAGTTTGAAGTACTAGAAGTGCTCTCATAGGTTAGGAGAGATAGTAACTATATTTCAAAGAGAAAAATCCTTTTAAACATATATTAAAAGGTTGATACTACTGCTTGTAAAGAATATGTGTTAGCCTACTTGTTCCTACAGGTATTGCATGAGTATTTTTCATCTGCAGCAGACCGTAAAATTTCAGATTTTGTTTTTAAGTGCTGAAAAGCTGAACAAGCATATACTAACAGTATATTTAAATCATAGACTCATAAAATGGCTGGGGTTGGAAGGACCTGTTTCAACCCCCTGTCATGAGCAGGGACACCTTCTACTAGACCAGATTGCTCAGAGCCCCCATCCAACCTGGCCTTGAACACTGCCAGCAATGGGGAAGCCAAAACTTCTGTGGACAAACTGTTCCAGTGCCTCACTATCCTCACAGTAAAGAATTTCTTGGTTTCAAAAATAGATCTTAGTTTCAAACAAGGCTATACTTTTCTTTAGACACAAAGGGCCAAATTACTATTTCAAAGAAAATTGGAAGGATTTTCAATAATATATCCACATGCTAAAGCTGAAAATTTGCTTATGCAAACAAATCATGAGACCTGCTGCCTGTCTGTCTCCTACTGTCCAGCAATATTGACCAGTCCCTCTGTATGAGTGTGATTTTAAGGACCACAGAGTTGAACAGTATTTCAGGTTTGACTGACAGTGAACTATACAGAGAAGAAGAGCAGTCTAAAGGCAGAATACAAAGCATACAAATAATTTTCTGAGAATAGTTAGTTATGCCTGAGTAACCCTCAGGAGCAGTAGAGACTACCTGAGCACTTGTACTCAAAACGGACAGATATGGACTCTCACCTCACTTTGACTATGCTAATACCTGAGCTGCACATGTTCTCTGTGCCACAATGTAGGAGAGTTTCATTAGCTGTTTAACGTCCTGTTCTAGGTAAACTCTGAGCTAAATCTTGTACTTGACATCAATGCTTAAAAATAGAAGTGTTCAGAATAATAAGCCCAGGATGTAGAAAAACACTCATGCTGCTTCTTTGCTACAGTGTGACAGCTGAAGCAAAAGGAATTTCGGGGTGGGCGTGGAGGAGGGAATGGCTTGCTAAGATCACAAAGTACCTTTCTATTTCAAGAAAGTGGCAAAGGAAACCACCCTCTTTAAACACACAAATTGTGCCTACTAATTATTATGTTCAAGTACGCTCCCCCTGGTGGGGATGAAAAGGGTACGCTCTGGAAAGCAAGAGCCCAAAATGGTATTCTGATTCTTGCCCTATTTCACTTTTCACCCTAATTGCAGACGAGCACTAGGCATGCTTTCAGCTCATTATTCTCTACAGAGCCCTGCTAATGGTATTTTATCTACTGCCTAATTCTACGGCTTTAACATGGAAAAATTTCTTTCAAATTCAATACTGATGGAGAACTAACAGTAGGTCTTGCCTCTCTGCTTTCTGTTTAGCTGTTCAGTAACTGGATAAATATTAACCAGCTGGATAGTGCAATTATAATTTTTTTAAGGTACTGTAAATGCTTGCAACAGCATAGTATCTGGCAGCCTTACAAATATTAATGACTGCATTCTTGTTCCACTCACGCTATTAAAAGTGATTAAGTACTTTCACAGAGGTCATGCAGAAAATGAATGGCAGAACCAAGCACTGATGAAAATCCAAAGCTTTTTTACTAAGATATACTTTATAAGACATCCTACAGCACAAAGAGGAATAAGTAGAAGAAATACAATTAGCAGAGGAGTTGACATTGGGCACTAATTATTTACTATGAGCCTGAATGTACTTAGACACCATTTCCAAAGAACTCAGCAAACAGCTTGCTCAACAAGATCAGGAGTAAGGGTTTAAGATTTGGATTAAAACACAGAAAAAAGTAAACACTAATATCCCCCTCTAGGGAAATCATCTCTTCTAATTATTTGTCTACAGCTTTCCTAAGTATTGCAGTCTAAACTGCATTTGTAAACATGGCTCCATTGTTCTGTAACAAGCAACTCAGGCACTTTTAGGAATTTCTTGCTAAAATGTATTAGAGCAAATAAAAGTTTTGAGTTATTATTAATGGAATGGACAGAATTTGTACTGGTAATAAGGGAAAGGTCAATATTTGGAGATAAATCTATGGGAATATCTGTTTTCATACATGGGAATGTCGCTGTTAATTGTCATCAAACACAATGTCTGAGACTATTATTGTAACAGAATTTTCAAATGTTGAAAGCTATTTACAAATGTAATCAAATTGCACCCTGAAAGGAATAACCTTTTTTTATTATTATTATTTTTCCTCTTAATCTTTTAAGTTTCATGAACTTTTATGCAAAACCAATTTCTTATATTATTCACAAATGCCTTGACCTATGGGTATTTTTTTATGTTTGCAAATGGATGCATAAATAATGACAAACACGAACTAATTCATATTTCCTAATAATGTATTTAGCCTTGACCAAAATTTAAAGTATTCTTTTTCTGTTAAAGTTATATAATTTTTGTTTGTGTTCAGTGGTGACTAGAAAGTTTTACATGTCCTTCTTTTTAAGAATGCAAAGGTACAAATGCTGTAAGAAGATTTTCAGCTTTTTCTTACATTGTCTGGAAGGGGAAAAAAGAGTTAAGTACTTATGATAAGTACAAGTACTTCCTTTGGCAAGTATTTCTGTTGACACATGCTAGTGAAGTCTCCCAGATTGTTCTACACAAAATCAGTAACTATGCTAAATAGTTCTGGTTCTTCCTCTGGTTGGAACACTTTTTATTTCCTCTTAAATGATTTCATTTATTTCAGTCATTTTTCTTTTTCTTTGTGGGATTTTGAGAAGTCCTAGAGATGACATTTTCAGTGTAGAACAGTATTTTTAATTAAGAAATGATCAATTATATAGTTGCTAAGAATAATCATCATCTAGTATTGAACAAGTTATGAATGGGAGGAAACTCCTATGAAGTTCTATGTGGGCTTTTGTTTTAGTTTTCATTTATTTGTAGCAAAAACTGATGAATCAAAATGGAATTTCTCTTGGTGCACACCAGATACTGTGGCATGTCACCACAGGCCATTCACATCTCTCCTGTCTTTAATGGCCTTGGCTTCTTAGTATAGAGGACTTAGTATAAACCTCCCGTTTTAGGGTAGAATTATCCTGCCATTCATTTGCACTCTTGTTAGACTACACATGTGTAATGTTTTAGAAATTACATTTCTGGCTATGCATTGTGAAACATATCAGTGTTAGCTACAGATAGCTATACAAATAGTTCAAGGCAAGTGTTGTATTTAAAACACTTCAAATAATCTTAAATTGCTATATAAGAAAATGCAGGAAAAGCATATTTTTTATAAGAATTTAGAGTCAGTTTTGTTCCTGCTTCATTGCCTTTTCTGTGATCTTGGATGCAGCTGGGAGGAGGAGGAGGATTTCACGTGAGGAATCAGAAGAAATGGGGTCTTCAGTGCGCTGGCCTTCACAAAGCCCCTTCCAGTTTATACAAGAGTCTTTGTCCTCTTCTACCACCATCTCCAGAAGTACCTTTCTTCTGATTCAGCATTGGAAAGGGAACACTTTTTTCCCTTTTTTCCTTTTCATGTACTTCTCCTAAAAACAAAACAGAAAGAGAAGACTTTTGTCATTCTTAGGCATGCAATCCAGTAGGATTCTCTTAGTGAAATCTAATGCACAACAGGTTTCTGTAACTAGGCAAGAGGAAAATAATACCAACTGCAGTGTATTAAATGTGTGTGAACTATGTACCACAAGTAAAGCTGATTGTTTCCAACTAGAGCAGTGGCTAAATTTTGTACTGAGTCAGTTCAGCTCCAGAGGTAGAAATAGTCACTGCTGCACTGTACAAATTCTGCAGTCATTATGTGGACCTTATTGGGAAGTGAAAGAAAGTGAAAGAAAAGTCATAGGAACAGGACATAGCCAATTATTTCCTGCACTCTTGCAGCTTGTTCCTCTGAAGTTCCTTTTCCAGCTAATCCAAAAGGTGGACAAAGTTCATTTCAGCCTTAGCAATCTAAAATCAAATCTCAGCTGAGACTAATTTGCATGAAGAATGAAAGCTGTTTTCAACTGTGGTATTATTTATATATATTTTTTAAAGTAAATGCTGACATTTTTAGTTTTCTGGGCCACGACCTATGACCCTCTTGGCTTTGTTTTGTGCTTTGAAGTTCAAACTAGTGACCAGCTGGAAATGGGTTTAGAGCTCCTTGACTGCTGTGGAAGCAACTGAGGCAGGTACTTAAGACTGAGAATTATTTAGTCTGACAAGCAATCAGAAGGATATTTTCAGAATAATAAATCAAACTCACACCTCTGGACAGACAGGACAGGGCGATCTAGAGCACTGATTTTTGTGCCCCTGCCCTGAAGAGCAGAGGGGCCACAGCCCATTGCTGACATCCCACCAATTGCAGGCTGACTGCCATAATTTGGATCCAAGTGACACTGATTTGTCTGGACTGCTTTATAAACAAGCAGGGCACTGAAAAACCCCATTTTACATTTCTGCAACTAAAAAGGTTTTCCAGAAAAATCCAGTGAAGATGGGCCTGCCTCTCCGCCACTGGAAAACACCATTTGAAGGCTGCCAGGCAGACTAGAACCCACACTACGATTTTTAAGTTATTCAGCAGCATCCTCATTCCTGAGGTGCTTGTGCGTGACAAACCGGGGCTGCTGTGCTCCTCCAGCTGCCTGGGAGGCTGCTCCACAGCAACTCCCTCACCCTCACAGAAAAGCAGTAGGCTTGCTAGGGCGAGGCCATAGTGTTCCCATCTCCAAACAGCGTTGAAATAAATCCAGAAGAAAACCAGATATTTTTTTTTCCTTTAGATGTTTCTAGTGCACAATCTGGGGCACAGAAAACAAGGACACCCAGCTGGTTCCAAGCACAAGCCCTTGGGAGGCTGCTGAAGTGGTTCGGCAGGTGGATGGGGCTTGGCAGGGCGCAGGGTAGTGGCGTCTTTTCTCCGTGCCACGGGGGCAGCATTTCGGCACCCACGTGGACTTTTGAGACCAGGCTCGGCGCTGCCAAGGATCAAGCACGTGGAAGGCTGTGCCAGGCTCCGCTGGACCTTCAGCCTCGCGCGAAAGCGGCCGCGCTCCCAAGGGTGGGGTGGGGTGGGGACGGAAAGTGGGGCCCGCGGGTGGGCGGGTGTGCGTGTGTGTTTTAAATTACTACTTTTAAAACAAGATACTTATTTTTATTCCCTCCTGAAGACAGGGGCGGGCTTTTCCCGCTCGAGATCTTAAGGTGCCCCCTCCCCAGCTCACCTCCGCCCTTTCCCACGCCCCCCAGCCGCGGGAGGAGGGGCGGCCGCCCCACCGGGCGCTCTCTGCCCGGGGAGGAGCCGCGGCCGCCGAGCAGGTGGGCGCGGAGGGGGCGCAGCCTGGGGGTCCCCGGTGCCCCCGACCCGCCTCGCCGGCCGAGACAGCCGGGGGCGCCGCGGTCTCCTCTCCTCCCTTCCCCTCCTCTCCCTTCCCCTCCCTTCGCCGCTGAGGCCGGGGCTCCCCCCGGGGCCGGGAGCGCTCGGCGGACAAACTTGGTGTCGCGGCTGGTCCCCGGAGGGGCAGGGAGCGCACGGGGTGGCGGCGGCGACATCCGCGCCCCTGCGATGGGGTTACTCACGGCGGCGGAGGAGGCAGCGCGGCTGCAGGTCAGGCACAGCCTGTGCGTGGTGCTGCTCTCCTGCTTTGTCAAGCAGAGGAAAACGGGTTGTTCTCAGGCGGCGGCGGATGGCAAGAACTTTCTTCTCCTAGTTTTCGCTCTTGCGGTAGATGTACTGGAATAGGTTACCTGAGAAAGCGGGGCTGAGCGTTTGTAAAACCTACCGCGTATTAAATGCTTACGTACATATTGGAGGGGGAATGCTGGAGAAGTGTTGGAAAGAAGCTCTTAAAGGTTTAATAATAATTAACATGGATAATATTGAGACTAACATCTCGTCACTTCTACATCAGCCTGTTGGCGCTCATACAGAGCGGCAGGGAGTGTGTTGCGGAAGGGCAGCAAGGGGGGGTTTTGTTATTACTCTTTGTATGTGCTGGGAGTTTGCAAAAGTGTATCAGCCGTGGGTTGTGTGATAGCTCCCATCTCTGGGACGTGGGTTTGTACCGCTCAAAAAGTTCATCAGTTTCAGAATAGGAAGGACACATTAGACCAGCATGGCTTTGTTTTGTTTGGTTCTGAAAGTAGACTATTACTAAGCAAGATTTCTGAAAGATAGAAAAATAAGTCTGACTTAAGAGATAAGACATTTGTATATGAGATAAAAGTTGGCGGTTTTAACACAGAACAGTTTTTGGACGGTTTGAACTTACGGGCTAAAGTCTGCAAGTGCTCCTGCTGATTCAGTGACATTGCTGAAATTGCGATAATAGTGATACCTGTTATTGTGCATGCTGCATGAATCAAATCGCTGAACTGCTCCTGATACAGTCAGTGTTTTCAGTTTCTCCATCTGTATATCCAGCACAAGTTCCTGTTTATTTAATAATGTGTGTTTGTATAATCGTTGTTAACGTCTTCAGTTCGCGTGCTTTATTCTGATAGACAAGCCACAGGGCAGACGATCACGGAAATGAATACAACTTTATTCCGTGATGGCAGTCGGAGCTGGGACACTTGTTAGGTATGTGTGCGGGGGGATGGTTCGCGTTCACCGTGAACCTGTGACCCAAAACAGTGTGCCGGCTGGAATGCGCAGGCGGTGCAGACGCTGCTGCCACCCACGGCTCGTACGGGACATTGCCCAGAGTGTAGTGGAAAGATTGAATCTGCTCTGCCGTCAGGTACCAGCTTCCATGTGCAAGGTAACATATGAGAAGCTCGGTGTGGGACTCTTAAAGCGGATTGTGTAAGTGTGCCTTGTTAAATTGATAGAATGCTTTGGCTGTTTTGCTGTAGATGATGGTGACAAAACCAGGGTTAGACTCATAACCAGAAAGAATTCTGTAGGAGTGGTGCTTTTCCTGTCAAAGATACGGGTTAGGGAACTGGGCTTAGCAGCCAGCATGCAACTGCTCTAGATGTTATAGTGACACCATTACTAAACATTTTTAAGCATTATATACAACATCCTTTTAATATTGAGTCTTCAGTTGACAAAGTAGCATACAAATTACACCAAGGTGCAGGTACCTGTACCAGCTTGCAATATAAGGAAGAAACTTGTTTTACTTTTCTTTTTTAATCAAGGATATGTATTCTCTAAAGACAGTGCAGTATAAATAGTTTGGTCAGCTTTGCATACAGACTTTGGTTGCTTAGGGGCAGATGCAATGCTTAATTCATTAGCTGCAGTGCTCAGGTTATTGCTGGTTTGAATCTAATCCTGAAAATTATTGAAATGCACTTGAAATTCAGATGCTGTGATTGCACTGCACTGGAAAGAGCAACATATGACTGTATTTATCCAATAATGTAGTATAGTAGAAAGCAACTTCCCCTTTTTTCCCCTCTCACTCTATTGGCACCTCCAAGAGGAAATATAATAAAAATACTGTAACATCTCAGTTTCTGTTACTGCAGTAAGGGATGTACAATCAATGCTTGAACTCTGTACATAATGACTACTAACCCCGATTAAGCAGAAATTATTTAGATAGGTGGTTTTTAACAGTAAATCAAAACATAGCAGTGTCATATCTCAGTAACCATAAGAAAAAAGACAGCAGTGTTGGATGCCTTAACAGAACGTAGCCAGATCCTAATGGAATCTCTTCATACTTACTGAGGTCAGTATTTTGTCCTCTAAAAAGAAGACCTTGAAAGAAAAACTGTGTCTTAGTCATAAATAGTAGAAAAATATTTGCACTTTTTAAGAGGTAGATGTTAAGAGCCTCATAGAAGGATAATGTGATTTACTATTTTCTATTATATCCAAAATAAATATTAAATTATTTTAAATATTAAATAATTTAATATTAATATTTAAAATATTTATCTCCAAAAATAAGCAAAGCAGTGAAAAGACTGATGTCAATTCTATTTGTATATTTGGTAGTCATAACTGATCTATAAGAATGACTTGATTTTTCAGAAGCATCTGCTTTTGTGGAAGCTTTTCTTCTCTGTACTCAGTGACTGGGGCAAGTTCTGCTCAGTCACCAAAAGTAGGTGAGACCAGACAGGCTCTGTTAGCTCCCTTACCCTTGATTTCCATATGTTACCGATCCTGGATGTGTGTGAGCATCTGCTGCATTGTTATGTGGATATTCTCTGCAGTTCATTTAAGGTCTAGTAAATGAGATCACAGATGAAAAGTTGAAGCTCTGGGAAAATATTTGGCTCTGCTGTGTCAGAATAAAGATTCCAATGTTCTTCAAAGTATATGTAAAATTAGTATCTAAATAAGCATAATAATCAAGTATAATATCCCATGAAAGTCTTCTAGATAAAAGACTTTGGTAGTCACATTACACTGAGTTACTGGTGGCTGCTGTGCAGTTTTGAGGTAAACCTTTCTGCAATGCCTTTACCACTGTTCTTATTGCTCTTCCTCAATTAGTGTGTGTTCTTACACAAAGTAGCACTTTCTTTGAAAGAGTGAAGTTTTCTGAAAACTGGCGTATAGTAGCAAAACTGTAATGGCACTCCACAGTTGCTTTTACATCTGTAGTTATTCTTCATCAGGGTTGTCCAGTGGCTTTGTAGTAAGGATGAACAGAGACATAAACAGTGCAAACAGGAAAAAATATCCTTGAGGCTTCCAGACTGAAGTGAAACACTGTACTTTTAGACAAAATCGTTTGTTGGGTTTTTTTAACATGCCCACCTTAATCTGATTTCTTAGTATCATCAAGTGAACTCATTTAGTATTACATATATGACAGCTGTAAAACTGCCTTTGGATTGCTTTGAAACTATGTGAAACAGCTAAAGGATTTTCATAAGGTGCAAAAAGCATGTTTCATGCCGTGGTAGTTGAGACAACAGCTGAAACAGATTTCACTACCAGAAATCTCTCTCTCAAATAAGAGAGAGAACCTGATTCTTTATATTGACTCTGTGTCATTTTTCACCGCTGTTACAAATAGATATAAAACCTCTGTGATGTGAATGGTGTCTTTTTGTAGCCAGCCCAAGGAGAGCAACATAACAGCTATACCATAGATACAGAATAAGTGATAAAGTGAAAAACAGGAAAATTGGTCCAAAGATCCTTACAAGATTAAGTCAACTAAACACAGGAACAGAAAATTCAGCATAAGAGCACTTGCTCAGTGTTGACCCTGCTCTTACAAGTGTCTAAGGAAACTAAACAAGCTGTGTGTCTGCTCTACAGCTTGTATGTAATGGATATGCTATATCCTTCATTTACAGTGTTGGCAACTGCAGTGTCTGCCTTGATAAATGCAAGTGTTGGCTAGAAATTGCAGTGCTTCCACTTGATTCATAAGAGAGGGGTAAAATGAACAAAGTGAATGAATAGGTTTAGAGATAGTAGCCCCTTTGTGTTGGTCTCTTTCATAAGCTATACACAGGTCTGTAAATGACTGCTGTACCGTTTAACTTTTTCTAGCTACTATATCATGTTTTCCTCTCTTCGTTATAAGTAACAAAAAGGAAAAAAGGACGAGCAGAATATGGTACTGGTACTCCCACAAGGGAGGTCTTGTGGTCCTTTGTTTCTCTTTTGTATCCTCTTGTTTGAAAGGTAAGATGTTATTACTTTCCTGTCAGTTTGTGCAGGGAAAAATGTATATGCACCAGTGCTACTGACTGTATACAAAATAGTCCTGACAGGTTTTGGGCTTTTTTCCAAGTTAGTTACACTTCTTTGTATATGCCAAAGAAGAAAAGAAATAGCACTATATCTGTTCAAAAACTATAGATCTGCTGTGAGACACATAAAGAAAATTATGAGGTGCATAAAAGGCAAGGCAGGCTTGCATATCGAGAAAACAGACTGGGTTTTTAGCAACTTATTTTCAGAGGGAATGTTTGCTCCTCTTGGGGATGCATGAATTGCTGCAAAAATATCTGTCAAATTCTGCCTGGGATTTGGACAGAAAATTGCTTTGATTGGTCAGTTGTGTGAGTATGAACAGCTTATCACATGTTAGTAATGCTACTTCTGTTGCTGCAGCTTGTATTTCCTTGACTATTTTCAGAATTAAACCCTAAAGAACTTCTCCCAAAAACAAAGGAAAATTTAGCATTAAAAAAAAAAAAAATAAGAGTTGGATTAGTCCCTAAGTTAGTAAATTGGCAGAGGAGGTGGAGACTATCTCCGTAGTGTACTGTGTGAGTGATGGATATGGGACCTAACAGGGTGTTTAATGCAGAATGAAAGCCTTCTTTAGCCTTGCAATTACTAAGTACAAGGAAATTATGCAAAAGCGGATTGTACAAAATATTCTTGGATCAAGTGATCATGAGTTTACATTGACTTAACAGTAGGATAAGTGATGCAGTGCCATGTGGGGGTGTTTGAGCTTGCTCTGAACAAGCTGTACCAGGAGCTGTAAAGGCCCGGTGTAGCTGCAGAATGAGTGTACTGTGGTCGCTTTGCTCCTTTCCTCTGCTCAGACTGTTTAACCTGGTTGTTTTTCTCCAGTGCTTTCATCTTTTATCCAGCCTAGGTCTGCATGTCTTCTCTTTTTTCTCAGTACTAGTAACCTGCGTTGAACCTCTAGTATCAGGCAGAGTTATGTACTTTTGCACCATGTGCAACGTTTCTTTCCCCAGAGCAGATGACTCTACCATTTAAATTAAGTGCCTTCTTTTGCCTTGCCTTGCATCAACAGCAGGCAACAGGTGAGATGAATGGTGAAAAGAGCAAAGACAAAGTGGAGAGGAGGAATGGAGAGACTGGTAAACCACTGGAAAAGGGGAGAAATATTCACAGTGAAATAAAGAAGGGCCAGATCCAGGTTGATCAAAGTGAAAGCTGGAGTCCAAAACCAGCACAAAACTTGACACCAGAATTGGTGGAAATGAGCGAGTCCTCATCTTTACCCTGCTTGGTCTGATGGTAGCAGATACTTGGCTGCCCTGGAAGTATCCTTGGGAGTGGATTCTGATGTACATGGTCAAAGAAGAAAATTGTAGAGAGCCACTTGGGTCCTTTGTGTCTGTGGTAGACACAAATGCAAAAAACCCTCTGTTGACATTAATCCCTGGAATTATTTTCCTTCTTCTTCAGCTTGCAAAGTTAGTTGAGTATTTTTGGATTTCTGGTATTCATTGCTTATGCTGTCTGTGAAGGTAGCTATCAATCACAATTTCCTCTCCGAATATAATGACTTTCACAAAGAACTACAACTGAAGTCCTTTAATAAGTCATAAGGCTGAATCTTCAATTTAATACTCATATTTTTTTTTCTGAGAACTTCATTTTATTAGCAATTCAGAACTAGGCCTACAAATCAGAAGATCTTTTGTCAGGGATTTTTTGTTGTTGTTGCGGTTGCCAAAGGCTGCAATTTGTTGTTCATTGTACAAAGTGAAATTGTCCTGAGTAAATGGATGTAAGTTTGTAACTAGACATTTTGTCCATTGTCTTTAAAAATAGCTAACAATTATCTGTACAAGAGAGCATATTTACACCTTTGTGCACATAGGAAGTTTGATACCAGCTTTGACACTTAAGGGACAGTAAGAACACTTTGCATTTTATTTTTTCAAAACAACATATTAGCTAAAATACAAAAAAAGTAGTATTATGGTAGTGTAGCAAGGTTTACTTAATAACAGGGGTTTATGGACCTTTTACTTACAAGTATTGAAGGCTTACCCTGGTTTAAAGAATATGTAAAACGAAGCTATCAATGTCATTGAAATGGAAGAGTGGTTTCAAGATGACTGACAGATAAGGACATATAAGTGAGAATGTATGACCATGTTCAGAAGTTATAGTTTACTGTGTTAGGCCATTAGGGCTAACAGTTTTACAACTGGAAATTGATTTTAAAGGGAAATTAAGTAACCATAACTTCACCAAAATCCAGGATAAAAGCTTCCCATTCTTTCTTTGAGGTGAGGCAACTTATTCCTGCAGGTAACCAGATCATTATGTTTTACATCCCTTGTGAAAGACAATTCTCCTTATCACATACAGTGAACACAGCCTGTGCTGGGGCCTGATACTCATAATCTACTGAAGGGAAGAATGGCTCATGCATGTTGAATTGCAGGATTCATTTTCCTTGCATAGTCAGTATTAGACCGTTTCTTAAGCTGATAGGTATCAGCTTGACATGGCATGCATGCAGGTTTTATAATTTTTTTTTCCTAGATGAAAAAGATAGGAAAATAGGATCTCTGATAAAATGTTATGTGGCTGAAAGTGAAAATTTTAGAATTATTTCAGACATGGATTTTTAAAGTCCTGTAGTCTTCTCATGCCCATTTTTGCAAATTCTTTTCACTTGACTGGCATTTGAAAACAGTTCTTGAGCTGTCTACAACAAATACAGAAAAGAAAGCTACTGAATGCTGCCTTGTTTGTGTTTTCCATTTTGATGCTAGCTACTTAATTGGAAAGTAGAACTTTCTTCTGTTAAGGCAATTGGTTAAAAAAAAAAAAAAAAGGATTTTTTTTTTTTTGGCAACCATTCTGTGTACAGGTATGCTTTTAAAATAACTCTATATTATACGAATGATAGCAAATTAATAACTATAAAGAAATACATCATTAATAATTATGTGAAAACATGTAATTTACTTCTTGGCAAAGGCTGCTAAACTTGCAAGTGTTAACCTGAAACATCAAATTGCCCCTATTGAGAGAGCTCAACTGCTGTGGATACTGAAATTCATGAGGACTATGATAATAAACAGTTGCCTTCAGAATATGGCAGTGACCTTGAACTTCAGTCAAGGTGCACTTTCTTTAGCTTAGGCCAATGATTAACTTTGCTAATGGCTTTATATCAAATTCACCATTGTTTGTGTATCTGGCAGTGAATCAGACCATGTCTGTCTTTGTGTGGATCACACGGTATTAATTTCAATGAAACCCTTTCCATAAGTTGCTTCCTTTGCAAAGTTATGTCTTTGTGCAAGTCCTAATTGCTTCTAATTTACCTCATTTGTCTTTAGATTCTCTGACTTCTGGTTAATACTACCATAGACACAATATATTTCTTCTTTGTGTATTTTGTTCCTTTCTCTTACTCCTTATTTAAAAGAGTATGATGCATTCTCTTATTCTGCTCCCTTGCAGCAATCAGTCTTCTATGACAGATCCCCATGGAGCAGAGCAAGCTACACCCTGAAATAGTCATGTATAGGGATGTGAAGTCATCTGCACAGCTTTGCCTCTGAAGAGAAGCTTGTCAAGGCATAGCACTTTAATTTCTGGTCTCAGCACCACAGGGAACCCAGCAGAGTTCTGCCCACAGCACACATGGAAGCAAGGCGTCTCCAAATTCCTGTAATCTCTCCTGGGTCAGCCCTGGACAGCTTGTTGCAGTGTTATCAGGTTCCTGACAGAATAAGAGTCATGCCAGGTTTTTTTTTCAGGCAGAAAGGGGATGCAGCCCTTAACTGCATTAAGCCTGGCGGAAATAGTCCCAGATGAGATGGACTTATGGTCCTTGGCTTTAATTCAAGATACTGTTACATGCTGTGAGAAAATCCTACAGACCGTGTGTAGACAAATGCTGCATAAGAGTGTTTCATCAGGTATTTAATGGAGGAAGAGCCCTCAAGATTTGTATGTGTCTGAAAAGGTCAGATTCTGCTTGTAGTTACAGTGATGTAAATGCTGGCTGAGAGCTGAAATTTCTCTCAAGTTGTATACAATTCCGGTACTGTCTATTAGGAGATGGTGAAAGGCTGGAGTTTCCTTAGTCAACCATAGGAATATGCATGTGAAAGTCTTAATTTATATATATAGTAAGATGTGTATGTATATGAGTATTTTCCTTTCTTATGTAAAAGAAGGTCCTAATAGTTTGACACTTCTGCACTGCTCTTAAATGTCTCAAATTCAGAAGAGACTATCAAGTGTTTTGTGAATGGGGTTATCCTTGCAGGGCAAAAAAGAGACAGGATATTCAGGGACATTGATCTTCCTCGTTCTGTTCTCCACACATAAAAAGTCATTCACACCCTAAAAAGAAGAAAAACAATGTAGCATTCAGTGCTTAAAAATTAAATGTTTTGATTCTGTTATAATTACAGTCTAAACTGTCTCATTCCAAACAAACTTTTTCCAAGTAAGTTTCAGTTGTGTGATATGGCAACAGGAAAATTGATCCGTGTGACACACATCTATTGTTCTGTTTTTTCTCTTCTCTGTATCAGGTGTTGTACTGTCATTAAAAGATCCATGGAGTGCTCATACCAGTGATTTCAGCTGTTTTTCAGTGATGTTTTACAGGGGCACGATGAGCCTAATTTTCTATTTTTCAGGTCCTGAAAGTTGAGCAGACACTTATTGATGCTGTTTTTTCACTTGTAATTTTGAAATTATTTTAATTTTCTGTTAAAATACAAGGACTTAAAAGCTATAACTCAGAACAGTACAATTAATAATCTGATTATATAAAAGCTGGTTAATGTATAAAAACAGAGTTTGTGGTCTACCAGTGTCATGGGTTTCTGTGGCTGGATTTATGTTTTAGGTTTTACCTTCAGTTTTTAATCAAGAAAATAAGACCAATAGATAACCTTTCCTGCATACCTTTGAAATATTTACCCCAGTCTTAACTTTGAAGAAAGAAAGTCTGTACATTTCCCCAAAGCTATATTAGCTACCTCAGAGTGTGCAGCTTCAGTGATTGCAAATCCAATTAATAATGAATCATTTATTTTCCAATCCTTTCTCCAAATTGATTAAAAGGTTCACATTTTCAATTTCAACTGTATTGTTTCATGCTGTACCACCTAAAGGCCTAAGGACTTTACCAATTTAAAAAATGCTACTAGTTAAGAGTTAATTTTGTGCATAAATACATATTATGTGTATTTAAATAATTGTGATTTTTTTTTTTTCCCCTCTGTCTTTTCCCCTTCTTGACAGTGTATTAAACTGAAAGTACATCTGTTTCATGCTTTCACTTTCCATGATGGGTTAAAGTATTTTAAAATAGTTTTTGCAGGCAGACCTATGGTGTTTCTGATGAGTGTCAGCGTGGCAGGGGATGTGTGAGCTGCAGTCCAAAAACCACTGTTTCTTAGTGTGGTTCTGTGCTCCCAGCAGGACTTTGTCTCAGTGTGAGCCCAGCACTGTGACTGTGGCAGTGACACTTCAGGAGACCTTTGGGAAGTGCTTGGATCAAATCTTATGTAAATCTGATAGCTGGGCAAAGTGAGACCAATCAACAGAAAAGCTTGGGCAGAGGTTTTGAGTTCCCCACAGGCAAATACAGCACAAGATTTGAGAGAGCAGTTTATGAAGAAAAAAGATCTGCACCTTCTCTGTCTTATCTGACCCTTCGAAATTAAGGTCTGGGTTAAAGCTTTGTTTGGACCTATAGAAATTTGGACCTCAAGTTCCACATTGAGGACTGCACTGCAGTTCTTTAACCCAGCTGCTATTCAAGCAAGAACATTTAAGGAACAATCTGTGACACCTGAAATTACCAGTTTTAGAATTATCTTTACCAATAGAAAAAAGAAAACCAATTGTTTTGAGATCTGAGAACAGAGGGAATGTTCACTGACAGATGAGAAGTTCACTGACTTGTGAGAAGTAAAACAACTCAAAAACTATAACAAGTCCTTGTAAATGTATTTCTGAATTACAATTCTTAAATTCCACAAAGCTGATGTTGAGGGAGGGGTAAGAGAAACTATTTTGCTTGGAACAAGGTAGGATCATCTGCAGCAGAGTACAAATGGGATCAAACTGAGAGAAGGAGAAATTAGGCTGCGTGTCAGGCAATCTGAACTAAAAGAGTTATTTGACTGTCAAAGAGCTTCCCAAGGGAAATAATACAAGCCACATTATTTGGGACACCTAAAATTAGACTTCAGAAAGCACTAAAAAAAAAAATGTACAACCTTGCTTTGGTATGGAGGTGGACTAGAAAAGATAGGGTTTGGAATTTTCTTTTTTTGCAATAAATTCTGCAATTGTTAGGCCTGATTCTATTCTATGATGTTTAAGTCAAGCTAAGATTTACATTGCTTCTTGCCTTAGAAAACTGAAGCTAAACACATAAGGTTTCTCTATTCCACCTACTGTCAACTTTTGAAACTGTATCTTTTTATTTCTATCCCTCAGGGACAGTTCAGACCCCCCCTCTTCCAATTATAAATATGTATATTTAGAAGAGTGGAGAAAGAGTACATGGCATTAAGGACCCTTTGTGGCATTTTCCTCTAGTCTGGCACTTACCAGAGCTAGAACTGATCAATATGATACTCCTTTTTTGGTGTTAATTCAGAATTTATTTAGCTTATAGTGTGCAAATCCATAACCTAAGCTTGTTCTGAAGTTATTGTGTGAAATTGCTAAAGTAATGAGGGGAGAGGCCATTGAAATACAGCCTTTAACCAAGGAAGAGGCCCCCAAGTTACATGTGTTTTTACATTGAAAGTGTTGCAGCCTTCTTTGTAATTTTCTTTCAATACAGAAACCACTTGAGATAACTGCAGTAATACAAAAAAGGTTCTCATAGCCAATCCTACATACTAAAAAGTGTAGATCACGCAGTTATGACTAAATCCTAGAGGCAGTTGTTTGACATTGTAAGTTAGCTTGAAGATACCTGCCTTTATTGACATACAGTGTCTACTTCTGAGAATGGCAGTGCTCCTTTCAGAGCCCACTTGAACAAATGGAGCCCTTATGCGGAAAATGGTTCTTCATTGTGTAGGGCATTACCCTGTAATAGTACTGGTATAAAAAAAAAAAACATGAATTTGTCTGTGTGCACAAAAGCACGCCAAGGTCAGGACATTGAGCCTCTAAATTTGTGGTAAGAGACAAAAGAAGGCATATACACAGAATTTTCTGAAAGATGGTTAATTTGTAGAGGACTTGAAACAGCCTCGGAGGAAATCTATATGGTGTCTGTAGTATTTAATTCAAGGGCTGTGTGTTACAGCCCCCTGAAATGCATTTTTCCCTGCTGTCACTGGAGAGGAGGATTCAGGATAGGGGAGTGGGATATATTGTGAACATTTCTTCTGCACTGAATTTTGGGTTGTAGATGGTCACACCACTTCTAGTCCTGGAATTTAGGCTGCATCGTTTGGAGGAACGGGTGCTGGGGCAGGGACTAGTGAAGAGGCAGCTAGAAAAGTCACTTGATGGCATTTCAGATTGTGACTTCTAAATACCAAGAGCCAATTCCCATTTCCTTTCTCCCACTGCTGCTTGCCTCCAATGTGCTTTACCTCCTGCTGCCATGCATGTGGTGTGCCACAGAAGCGTGGGTTGTATTTTTTTTCTAATTTGACTGAGAACATATTTCCTGCTCTAAATCCTTAATGAAGACAAAAGGTCTGTATTACATGGTGGGAAGATACTAACCTGAAACATACTATTAGCTGGGAAGACTCATTCTCCTTATGTCCATGTTTTTGAATGGCTTAATTGAGGAAAAGAGATATCTTCTGTTAATGGGTTTTTGAACAGGGCAACAATGAGGGTAGAATGGTGGAGATGCTGTGATACCAGCTTTCTTGGAAAGTTTCATTAAGCAAATATTAAAGTGATTGTAACCAATTCTGTTACAGGTCGGGGTGCTTTGATATGCTAGACCCTTGCACAGCAATCTCTCAAGGGAGAAAGCTAGTGTTTCAGAGGCTGCATGTTTAATTTTTGACTGATCTCCCATAAAGTATTTTACAAGATACAGCAGAAGGAAAATACTCAGGTATTATCTAGATATTGCTCACATGAACTAGGTAGAAAGTGAACAAGGCTGCATGTACATTTTAACTTCATTGCCTCTTCCAAACTATCCCTTTAAGAAAACAGCCAAGTATTCCCCTAAAGACTGTAATGTGCCTGATTTCTATGTTGGCTTCTCTCCTTAACTTTTCCAGATTTACCTTTGATGCCTCCTCCTTACACAGGCGACTCTGGAAAAGCACAGAATGCCTGCTTTTAAAAATGATAGGAGAAACGAGGGGAATAGGGCCTGGGAATTGTGGTCATTTCAACTTAACATCAATTTCTAGTAAAACGTCAAAATGAGTAAAATGTTTTTAAATCCTTGGAGGAGACAGGAAAATTAATTATCATCTACAGAGATATATAAAGAGGAAATATGTCAAATCAATGTAATTTCTTGTTAAGATAAAGCCTAGCAGAAAGCTAAAATATAGCAGATGTCATATTTTGCTTTATTGAAGGGCTTTTGACATAGTTTCATGTGACATTGTGAAGTCTCAGAAGATAGTCATGACACAAAGCTAGATGTAAAAACCACGTTTGAAGCATTTATGCAAGAGTCACTAGCAAAAGAGGTTACCAAGAGTGGCTTTCAGAGGACTCTCTTTGGCACTGCCTAGTGCTTTCACTTGCAATTTTACTGATGAAATACGGGAGCTGCTTGTTAACTTCACAGATGACTGAGAGAGGGGATACAGTCGTGCCAAGAGCTGGGTTAGAGATGAGAATCGGTGAGCGATGCACTGTCATTCTGCAGGAGATGTAAAAAAAAAAAAAAGCGCGTATGGCTTTTTCTGAAGATATGTGTCTATTTTGTCAGTGTATTACTAAAGAATTGTGAAAAGTTAAGATCTAAAATTGGCAAAAAAATGCATGTAATTCTAATATTTGAAATGTCTGGTCCATACATAATTTGGTAATGGAAGCTTTAATTTGTGCAATTATTGCTTTATTTATTATTCAATCATTGCAGCTGAGGGGGAGGTGTCCCCTTTTTTTTCTTTCTTTAAACATTGAGCAAGTCCACTGAACCTTAAAAAGTGTCTTTACTCTATCCTTAGAGTAGAAAACCTCTGGCTTGAAGTCAACAGTTTTTGTCTCAGCAGGAGTGCTTACATGTGGTCGACTGTGATTTGTTCTCTCCAGAACTGCATTTCAGGGCCGTAGACTAGAGTAAGGCTAGACATCATAGTTGAAGCTGGACAGGCTGTTATCTATGCATTTGGTACTCATGGCACTTGTCCAGATCTATGAGCTTGCTCTTCAGATGAATGTTGTCATCAGATAACTGTAATGAGGCTGTTCATACTGTAGTTTTGGAAGCAATGCAGTATAAAAGTCTTCAGTCTGCTGAGAGCTAGATATTTGGCCAATCTTCAGCTTGCAGTGTATAAACACGTTCCTCTTTGTTTTTTCTTTTTATTCTTCCCACTTTTCTTTCTCCTCCCTTCCTTCTCCTCAAGGACATAGACTTCGCCTCTATTTTTCATGACTGAGTGAAGCTAGAAATCTGACCAGATGCCTGTGCCACCGCCACCACCGCCTCCTCCACCACCACCTCCACCACCTTCTGGAGGGCCCCCTCCACCACCACCTCCACCACCTTCTGGAGGGCCACCTCCACCACCACCACCACCTTCTGGAGGGCCCCCTCCACCACCACTGGTAAGACTGACTTTCCATTTCTATTAGGAAAAGCTTAGCTATTGCACCCAGCTCAGAGCCGGCAAGATTTTGGTGTGAACGTTCACAGCAAATGTCTGGGGCAGGTGCTTGTTTTGCTGGCATTTGTTCATCTGTTCATTACAGCAGTGGTCTCCAAAGGGATGTATGAGAAATGATCAGTTGGTGTGCAGGAAGAAAACATCAGAGCTTCAGTCATACATGTGTGTAATTTACAAATAAATAAACATACCTATATTGGGGTGCATGGTCAAAATTTTTTTACTACTGGGGTGCAGGATCAAAAAGTTTGGAAACTATTGCATTAGAGTGCATATGGTGAGGATTTAGCATTTGTGGATACTTCTCCAGCCACAGGGAACTCATTTTTGTATTGGTAATGTGCAGGTGGTAAGTATTAATTTCTTCCTCCTAATTATTACAGCTCCTGTTAAGACTCACAGTGTTGAGCTGTAGGTTTTGCTCTTTCCAGCACATGCTGTCTTCCTGGGGACACAGCACAATATGCTTTTGTACATGTGCAGGAACAATTACCGCTTGTAACAGAGCATTACTCTGTGTGTCATGAAGTAGAACATGTGCCTCACCAGCATGTTTGCAGTAAGAGGAGGATGCTCTGAGTGGACTTTTGGGGTATTACATTTTCATACCTTCACAATCAATTATTGCAGCTATGGTAAAACATATTTCAGTAATTCCTGTTTTTTCTGCAATCAATTGCTCATAGCTTGTTTCTGCTTTGAAACTCTCAAGACTGTTTTTGAAACAGTAAAACCTGGTATAGTTGTGCGGAAGTCATAAAATCTTTTCTGACTTTTTTTCATGTATTTTTCTGTCACTGCTGTACTTATTTGCAGTGTATGGTAGTCCCAGTAGCAAAACAATAGACGGTACTTCAAATTTTTTATCTTTTTTATTTTTTTAAATGACTTCATTTTGCCCCTGCATTCCCTGACATCTCTGCCTGTTTTGTTCCCAGCAAGGTTTGTTGATTTTATTTGATAATGTTCATAATGCTCTTATGTTATCTTTTTTGCAGAAGGTTTCCTTGCATGTTTCTCTCTGCTACTTTATAGGCTGAACCAGTTTGCAAAACTATCCATGAGTTCTGGGGATGAAGAGGAGGAAGATAAAGACAGCAAACTAAATAAGCAGTGTTTGATTCTTTTTAGCATTCAGTTTTAACTTTGGCACCATAAGCAGTGTTTTCAATTAGCAATTCTTCCGGAATGGTACACAACCTATAGTTAGATGCCGAAATAAGTGGGCTGCATGTTGTGAGCAGCTTAATGTTCACAACTGCAATTAAAGTCAACAGAAGCTGCAAATGTTCTTATCCTAATAAACTGAGCTCTGTAAAGTAGCTAGAGACATTTTTAGACTCCTCTAACATATGCCAATTGTAAATGACTTGAGAACACTAAGAGGACCCCTAAGGACCGCTATGAACAAGTTTGGGTTTTTTTGTTTCTCCTCTTCTTTTCTGATGACTACCATGATAGGGTTTTGGTACAAGAAGGCTTACTTTCATATGTTAGTTAGATCATTCTGTTTCAGATGGGCTGGTCTGTGCATAAGATATACAGAATTTAGAGTCAGTTTTATCTTGGTGACACAATACAAACTAAATGTATTTCTAAATAATGTCTGATATTAAAACCTTCCTTTTATTAAGTGTTGATACCAAAAAGAGCACAGGAACCAACATAAATAATTACAAAAGTAACATGGCAAACATTATGTTTTCTGTAACAACAAAATTATTTTTCCCTGTCAGATCTCTGAGACCTCTCAGATCCCTGAGACAGGATCTGAAGTCTGCCTGGTGATTTGAGCAGAAGCACAGTGTGCCAGCTCTCCAGTTGGTTCCAAGTTACAGAGTAAAATCTTACCGTTGGGGAGTCCACGAAAACCTACTACAGACCCTATTTTCTTTTACTGGAAAGCTCTTTCCTAGAAATTGGCATCTGTCCTTTACAGTTGCTAAACTGCCCAGCTGTTGTTACAGCTGCTGAATCTACAGTTGGGGGATGAAAGAAGGAAAAATGTTAACAGACATGTAGCTTTAAGGAAAACTTTCAAACCAAGTAAGTATTGTTTGGCCAACAGCTGGAAAAGTTCCAAAGTAAACAGCACTGTGATTTTAATTATACTGGTATAATTAAACCAGAGTAACATTTGCATGTTAGCAATTAAAAGTTAGGCTTTCATTTCGCTATTGATATGCGGACAAGCCACTAGTTTAACTTATTTGATTTATGTTAAAAGAAAAATATCTGTGTGCAGGGTGGGATTTTAGAATCCTGTCATTTTGAATGGTACCATAGGGGTACCATAGGGGTACCATAGGGGCCATTGTAGGGGTACCATAGACTTGTCTTGCTTTTCTAGTTATGGATAATAACCATACTTTTCTCTTGCTTTTATTATCAAGAGATTTTTAGCAGCAGTAGTTCCCACATTATCTCTTTCTCTGCCCATTTTCTTTGTGAATATTGTGAGCCATGATCCCAAATGATTTTGCAGTCTTTACTTCATGGAAATTCTGAGCACTGTTGGCACTTTTTTGTCCTGTTAACTCCTTCTTAAGGCACAAGAAAGTTAGGTTCTTTCCTACTGTTTTCTAAGATTTTTTAACTTGCCAATATTCTGTAAGTACTTCTACCGAATTCTGCTCACAGAAGTTGTTGTAAAGCAATACTAAAGTGATTTGGAGATGGTATTTAAGACATGCTAGGAGCCACCTGTGCCCAGCAGCTGAAAAGCTACAGGCTGTTAGAGAAAACTTAAAAGAAAATAAAGTGGATTTCTCAGGAGGGAATGATAGGGTATCTGCCATAGCAGATGTAGGTGGCTGAGTCAAAATGTAAATATAGCTAATTGGAATAATTGAGCATGTCTTCAAATGCCTGCCTTCTGGGGGTCATAGATAAAGATGAGAGAGATGAGTAGGCAGAATAAAACTGTGCCCCAGTATGTTTTCTGGCACTGGCTGACAGAATTCAGATCTCTTCTTGTTCAATTTTCCCCTATACCTTAATAAAGGAAACTTGGAAATGAGCCATTAATATGTTTGCTTAAAATGGGCATGTGTATGTCATGTAAGATGGGGGGTTTTTTAATAGGGTTTTTGTTGTTGTTTTGGGGGAAGAGGGTGTTGTGTTTAGGGTTTTTTTTAAAGCTTTCTCCTCATGAAAAACTTTTTATTCCCCCTCTGTTTCTTTTAACGCTCTTGTTGTTTAGTTTGGCATATGAGGCATCCTGATTAGTTTTGGTTTGTCATACTTTCTGGAATAGAGGCCACCATTGAAATTGGTTAAAATTTTCTGTGCTTCATTTCCCAAGAAAAGGCTCAAGAGAGAATTTTGCTTTGATGAACCATGTTCACTTTTTATATGCAGTGAAGGTTGCTCACTGCTGTGTAGCCTGCCTGTGTATGAATTCCTGATGCTATGATCAGTCATCACTTATTAAAATGTTAATGTTGAAGGAAGCGTGGAAGTGTAGCAGCCCTGCTGTGCTATGCCTTATTCAGAGATGTTTGTTTAATGATTCATAAGTTTGTGGAGTTTAAGAAAATACTTCTGTTCTCTTTAGAATTGTTATTACTAAAGTCTTAGCATAGAAATTAACCCCAAAAAATCACAATGGATCAGATGATTGAAGACAATAAAGTATCACCAGGTGTTTATTTGCTGTCTTATGACACTGAAAACTAGGATAGGAGGAGAGGAAAGGAATATGCTTATTTTGGTGATAGAAATGTGAAACTTGAAATAATGATAAATGCTAGACTGGCATGTAGATGAATCTTAATGATTACCTCACTCTTACTTAGTCAAAATTTGGAAAAAAAAAAATTAGAATTACTGTTGTAGGTAAACATTTATCAGTGTTTACCAGGTTTGTTATTCTGGTGTTATTTTCTACTCTTGTAATACAAAAGTCAGAAAAGCAATTCCTCATTGTATAATGCTGTGATAAATGCATAATTTACACAGAGGAAGGATCTCCAAGCCTCAGAAAAACATCACCTGATATTTTTCTT
>JAWWEE010000074.1:34007349-34085799 GCA_035221455.1 Xenops minutus
AGGGGGGGGAGGTGTTTTTTTTTACCTTCATGCAGTTGTTAGAGTGCAAACCTTGCTGAGCTGTTTCCTTCAACCTTCCCAAGAAATTCAGAGTGCTACAGTGTTTATCTGAAGTTGAGTGGGAGTTGGTTTTGCTGCTATGACATTTAGCACTACTGTTCTTTGGAAGGAGAACAAACAACATATGTAAAACATCCTGGCTGAAGATAAAGATGATTTATGGTATTTTGATTTGGTCTTACCAAATATAATATGAGATAATGTGTGTGCATATGCATGAATGTTTGGAAATACTTGCTAATTATTTATTGTAAAAATTGAGGTCGTTTCTCAAGTTTTCATTCACGTCCCTAGACATGCAAGTGTAACACCAAAAGAACAAAATCATGCATGGTGCCAATTACAAAATATGTAGGAATGTATTTATTAAAATTTTACATGAGCTATGAGTAAGATGATATTCAGTACTTTGTCATGGAGTCCCTAGGCCAGGAGATACTAAATCGCAATGTTTACTGCTGATAGATAAAACATATTGAAGTGAGAGAGAGTGCAGGCTTGGTAATCTTATTGTTGACTGACCATCATACAGACTGTGCTAAGAGCTGGGCAAAGCACAGATGAAATTTCTGAGAGTGCTTTGTTCTAGCCAAAATAAAGAAAACTGATTTATAGTGTTTTAATAATATATCATATCTCACACCAGTCTGCTTTCATAAAAAGCGAGAGGCACTTATGTAGAAAAAAAAATGCTGTGTCTTTGTGTAGTTTATTTGACATAATTTTCAGCTATTGGAAAATGTGGGTTTGCATAGCTGAGGCATCTCAAAGTGCTGCTGCTGTAGCCTTCTACTCTTGTAGTCAACAAATACAAGAAGGGCAAGTAGGAGCTGTGAAAGGTGGGGAAGATGTAAATAAAACATAAATACTAGGTTGGCATTGCTCTGTTTCATCTGGACAGGTACAGGGGCATGTACTACATAAATTTTAGGTGCTAATCTTGAATGCTTCACATGAGATCTCTTAGGTCACCACTTTTAATGTATTTAGGTGGTCAGTTCTGTTTTGCAGGTTTCTTCATAATGTCATGTGTTCTACATGTCTGAATGGAATGGAAAGCATTTAAAGAGCATTCTTTCTCTTTGTTTTTAATCTGTGTAATTTTCCACACACAAGTATGGAAATTGCAGTGTGTTGTAGGGTTACCAACTGTAAATTATTGAGCCCAGATACTAGAAGCAGCTAATAGGTTAATTTACCATTCTAATCACAAGGTGCCCTGGCAAATCAGTACCCCATCTGTAATGTATGTAGTGGCTGCATATTAAATTACATCTGTCAATTAATATACTTGTAGCTTTTTAATTAAAAGAGAACTCAGAATTATAGCAATACTTGAGTAGGGCTTCTCTGCCTGGCTGAAAGGTGACAGTGCAAGACATGCTAGTTTCTTGTTATTCTCCTCTCTGGGGCTGATCATAATTTTGTCTGGATGCTAAAAGGCATTTCAGAATGATCAGTGCCTTCTGCGCAGTTAGCTGGGTAGGAGAAATGGCCTACTGTTCTTAGAACAGAGGGAGATTAAATTGTGATGTGTGTAGGTTGTCCCATGTTGATTTTTTTGTTGTCACTGCTCATGGTATCCCTTGTCATTCTGGAGACCCTCCTATGGTAGACAGAGAGAATAAACAGCAATAGTGACTCCAGCTTCCACGGTGGTATTTTCAGCCTTGTGCTGTTTGACATTTTTATTGCAATGCTAGGGCCTCAGGAGTTCTTGTTTACATAAGAGTTTTCACTTCTTTTTTCATTGATGCAGAGACAATCATGGGAATTTGAATCCCAAAAATTTAGAAATCAAAAGGTGAAGTTCAGAACTGTTTTCTGAAGCCAGTCTTAGGGTATCTCTGGTATTTGACTTTCAATCTTTCTGGGCTGCTGGGAAACACTTTCTGACACCCACATTTTAAATATAAATTCTGGCTGTTCTTTCATTAAAGAAAATATGCAGTAAGAGAAGCCACTAGAATGGGGGCAATATAAAATTTAAACACCCACAGAAAAGCTCAATGGCTCATCAGGTATAAATCATCATACTGATTCTGTTGCATTTTTATATTCAGGTACAGAAGTTTAGTAACCCACATTGCAAAACTTTTAAGTATGTCCTTGTTAATAAGCCCACTGCTCCATTTGAGGCAGGAGCAATAGAACCTTTCAGTATACAAGATTTTACATTGTATGATAAAGCAGTGCTAAAATAAAATGCACAGGGTTTTATTGGGTGCAGTGGCATTGATTACTGGTGGTGTTTGAAATGGGCACTGGGAGTGTGGATGTAGAAGAAAGTAACTCCTGCTATGCTGTTTTTTCATGTCCTGTTCCCTGCCATTGTGTGTGCTGGTAACTTTAAGCAGGTGAATGCTACTGCAGAGCAGGCACCGGGCCCTGCTGGCACTGAAATGCCTCTTTACTGGGACAAATGCCAGGATTAGGCGGTGGCTGCAGTGCTGGAATCTGTAACAACTTTTGTACAGTACTTCCCTTGCTAGGAGTTGAGCAACAGGGTCTGTGTAGACACAGCCTATCTAAGTACACACATTGCTCGATGACCTTTTCAACCCAGCAGGTTCAGACTGCAGAACTTTAAGCGATGGAGACCGAGATCATGGTTAATCAGTATTGAGCTGGGTTTAGATGGAATTATCAAATGCTAGTCCTGTCATTCTCTTGAAACAATGACTTCATTAGTTGCCAGGAAGCTATTTGGCAGGTCCCCTTGTGTGGATTCCCTCAGAAAAGTTGACTGGAGAGTGACCCCTTGCTTGGGAAGCATTTGAAACTCAGCTTGCTAGGAGACTGAGACATTGCCATGTTTAACCAGGTAGACCAAGTGCCAAGTGCCAAGAATTAATTAGTTTCATCCTATGCTGTGCATCAGAAGTGTCTCTGATCTTGAGATTGATGGTGCAGGTGGAGTCTTGCACCATGGCAAGGTTTCCCATAATTAAAGACCTTTAAATCAAAGGTCGGGATCTATTGTGAATAGAACGAAAACTCACATGTACCAGATCTCACAAGCTTCTTTAGAAACAAACAGTTTAAAATATTTAAAATAAAAGAAGTCGTCTGCTTTGTTGTTGAGTCTTGTTGGATTTTTCCTTAAGCTGGAAGGAGGGGATTGTTTTGATTATTTTATTTTGCATTTGACAGTGCATGAATGAAACCACACCTGATACATACATAACATAAATGCAAGAAGGATGGCAATGTTTTTCTCTATGGTATTCCTGTTTGCAATGTGCTGAAAACTGGGTTTATTTTAATATTTTAATCAGCTCCTTTTTATGGCTATTTCTTTTCTTGGCACATTCCTGGTGGAGGCTTTAGCTGCTGGTTTGAGAATTCTTGGTAAAAGAAATGCTCTTGCCTGCTGGGCAAACTGCTTCTGCTGCAAATATAAAATCATGAATTCTTGGCATAATCCTAAACTAGGAATAGTGAATTGATCTTGGACAAACAAGTTCCTCTAGGGTTTCAGATTTCATGTTGAGCTATAAATGCATAGATGACTTTTATAATCCTGTGTTATGTCAAGGAAGACATGCTGATCAGCTTCCACATTTTACTTTGTTCCAAAACATCATTCTTTTGATAAAAAGCTACAACACTGTAGTTTGTTAGAAAGTTGTAGAACCTTACTGTCAATATTATTTTGTTTCTGTCAGTTATGGTTTTGAGAAGGATGAAGACTTTTAAAAGCTGAATTCATTTAAATACATTAGTCCTGATGGCTACAGGGATCTCCTTATGGAACACTTGTGTTCAGCAGCTTGTGGTTAAGTGGAAGGAAGTTAGGGAGTAAGTTGACCAAAAGCAGGTCTCCCTTGTTCTTAGTCCACTCTTTTTCACCATCAGTGTTCCCAGAAGAGTATTTTAGCAGATTGTTGCCCCTCAAGGCCCCTTACTCGAGAGTCTGTGCCCTTCAAGGCTGTTGTGAGCACCAACCCTATGCCTGGCTTTCCTTCAAAGGAGCAGGAGCTTTATGGCTGGATAGGGATCCAGTCATCGTCTCTCCCTTCATACTTGGAGAGTCTTGTGGTGCCATATGGGCAGTGAGAACGCTCATCATCTTTCCTCAGATGATTTACCCACTCGAAACAAGCTGTGCTTTCCTTTCAGTATTCTCATCCCTCTTTGACATGATGTACATAACATTACACAGCTAACTTCACCTCTTTTGTCCTCTTTCCTGAAAAACCTATATTTGTCTACACCAGAATTCCAGTTATTGTTAATACAGGAACAATATTTGGGGGATTTTGTTATATTTCTACGGGGCCAAGCTCTTCCTTGATGCTTTGTAGGTCCCTGATTTAAGGTTTAGCTATTTTAATTATGTCTCACTACTGATGCAGTTTCTTTGGCCAGACTTGGCGCTATCATGTTACTGCATTGTCTGTGCAGCTAGTGCTTGTTTTGCCCTACTTGCTGTTTTACATGCTGGGTTTAGTTGTTCATTGCCATGTTTGTAGATTTTTTTCTTTTGCACTTCTTAGTTTAAGTTGGGTCTCTGAATTATGTCAGATTGGATGCTAATGAAGACCATGATTGGCTCAGGAACTCTTGCTTTCATGAATATGTGTTTCTGTGATCAAGTATTCCTTATCCTAGAGCTTCTGCTTGTCCTTTGTCTTGCTGCACTGTCTCTCCCTTCCTTAAAAGCCAAACCTGAGGTGTTGCATGATTTATTGGTGAGATCACTTGGCTCAGCCCATGTCTGTGAAAGGTTGGCTGAGGATGGCAGGGAAAAACAAAGAAACAAGGGTTTGTTAAGAGGTGTCCTCAAACTCTTCTTTTACTAAAATATATGCTGCTTATGCCTTCTAGTAGTATCTGTGCTTAATCTCTGCACAGAATCCTTTTTGTTCTTCTTGTTGTCTAGGGGAGAAAAATTGGTAACATAAGGGAGGAAGGGTGATTGCCACCAGATTCATAAAATAATTAAACTGTTAGCAAAAGAGAGAGCTCTCTTTCTGCCCATAATAAAATACTGATGTCAAATTGATAGGTTTTTTTTATTTTATCTTTGTATGTCTCACCAAATAGATAGTTAGGGATACATGTATTTTGACTTTTTTTTTTTTTCCTCATCTAGTACAGATAAATAAATTTTCTTCATAGATTTTTCCACTGTTTTCTATAAAATGTGACCAGGAAAGGAAGAGTACTGTGGTGATACAATTCATTACATGTTAGCAGTATAAACAGTACTATTAAGTTCTCTGAATAAAAGAGTATAAGCGTATGTAGTGCCTTTGGATGGAATTATGCTTTATTTTGTCTTATCTAAGGCTCCTCCTGTGTTAGAGCTGGAGTACTGGGTCCTCTTCTTCCATCAGCTTACAGGTTTATTGTGAAACAAAGGCCCATGCTTGCTTGGCTATTGAATTGTCCAGAAGGCTAGAGATACATTTTTGCTGCAGCTGTCATGTTTCTGAAGACCTACACTGCCCCAACGTATTTTACAAATACATTAAAGGGAACATTTAAAAATTAGAGTAAATATAACCCATTTATGGGACAGTGTATGTATCCGTTGGGAGCTGAACTATCTGCTCAGAGTCCAGAGGATTTCCTCCTTAGTATGTGCAGGGGTACTCCTTAAAATGTGAAGATAATAATTAGTACTACTATAAACTTTTTCAAATGGCCGGTGCCTCCTGCCATTTACAGCATTTTAATATCTGAACACGTACACCTCTTAAATATTTTAAGTATTGTAGGAGCCCAGAGGGTGGGTCAGTGTTCCCATCTGTCTTGCAAGATGTAAAGTAACATTCCAAAGGTGGTGCAAGTATCACAGCAGAGTGTACCCATAAATGGAGCTCATTGCCATGGATTTCAGTCAGTTTTCCTTAAAAAGGTCTCTCAGTTCTTAATTTGTCTGATACAACCCTATTTAGGGTGTTAAGATTGTTACTATTCAGCACCAAACCTTGAGTGGTCCATATATATACAGTGTGAAAATACAGAATTGTTTTCCTAAGCAAAATGATCCACTTTCACAGAACTCTTAAGTGGAAGAAGCTGTTACAAACCACTGGCTGTGACAGCCCCCTCGCCCTCCCACTGCAGGGTATTGCATGTGAGCAATACCTGTACAGGGCCCAGCGACATGTGCTTCACAAAAAGCACTTCTGCCAGAGAGGGTAGAGCCTTGACCTGAAAACCAGGAGATCGATACTGTGCTGCCATCTGCAGTTTGTCTGGTTGCATCTCACATCAATTCACCAAATACCTGTCACTGCTGCCTGAGTCACTACCATTTCCCTGTACAGTTTGTGTTGTGCAGGGAGACCACCCCTCAGATAGACCCCAAAGATAGACTTTGGGGCTGACAAGGTTGAGCTGCTAAAATCTGAGCTGTTGCCTCCAGCGTTTTGAATACCACTTTAACTCTTTCTTGTGCATCTCCAGGCTTTCACAATGTAGTTTTAAAGATCTGGAGACCAGGACTGAGTGTATAATTCCATTTTTGCTCACACTGCTTTTTCTGACAGGATGAGATATATTGGAGGAGCGTACTATCCCTTCTTGCCACACTTGTTCATGCAGCCTCGTTTCTGAAGTCCCCTGCCAGACTTGTGGCACTCAGTATGCAGGCTTTCATTTCAGAGTTATAGGTAAAACTTGTTATCCAGTCATTTTCAGTTTTACATTTGACATTTTTATATTGTGTTATTGTACATCTTTTATAATTTCTTTCTTCCCCACCTACCCCTCCTGCCCTGTTCCAGCAGTGGGGGAGCATGTTTTGGTTTGTTTTGCTTTTCAAATGGCCTCAAGATACAGTGATTTGGATCTTTCTGTATAATCATGCTGTGCTCATCTATATTTCTGCCAGTCTAAGTTATCAGCTCCAAATTTTGAAATGTTTGTTTCCATCACTGAAATGATGGAAAAATCATTGGGATTTATGCTCTGAAGCGTCACCCTAAATACTGTGATTTGATGGTATTTTCCTGTTTGCAGGTACTTTGGAGACCTGACAGATAGCCCAAGCATTGACCCTATCTATACTTTACTGACTGGCATAGCTGAGTAATTTAGGACACTGAAGACAAAACATAGTGGTGAGATGAAAAGGAAGTAGTTCTCTTATGTTCAGGCTATTTGCATGTGTGGTTTGTTCCATTCTGTTTCTAAGTACGTATTGAACGTGACATTCTTTATGTCTGAAATAGCAGCAGAATTACCTAGTGGTTGCTAAGGTAATGAGAACCCACCGTTCCCTTACCAATTCCTGTAAATAAAGTATGGAATTTAATTTCACTTTATGTTACCTGAGGCAGCTCTGGCATCTGATAAAACAAATGATCTTCACATTCTTCTCCACTTCCCTTCTGATTTTCATTGAAATACTGAGATGTTTCTCTTTGTATAAATAAATGATGCTGCCTTGCAGATGGTGAAGTAGAAAGTAGCCTTAGAATTACATCTTTTGTCTTGCAGATGTTTTTCCTCTGTGACTCAAAATATATTTGTCTTCCTGCTGAAACACTTCTATTGCATATGATCGGGACTGAAGATTTGATAGCCATAAGAGTTGTTCTTTCTGTTTTCCTCTTGATGCAGAACTTACACGTTTATTTTATCTGTTCTTGTGCTGTGGATTGCAAGCACAGTATGAATGAATCCCTGATTTCTTCATCAAAGGACGGACGGGTCCTTTCTGATTGTGTATCAAAGGGCATTGTGGTAAAACAAGAAATTTATAAACACAGGACACCAGTAGGAAAATGGGTGAGATACCTGGTGAAACAGTTCTTGACAGGGATGGTCACTGGCTTTGGGAGTGCAGGCAGCAAACAGGAAATCCAAAGGAGCTCTGATCGCAATGCAACCAGGCAATGCTACACCCCAGGCCATCTTGACTTTGTAATGGAAAAAGAGAATCCATATCGAGCTACTCAGCAGCTAATCAATCACCTGAGTCCACCAGGCTGGGCATGAAAGATTGTATCTCTTACATACATGAAGAGGAAAAAGAAACAGCTGGGGCATGGGACGGAGTTATCCTTGGAGTAAGGGGAACTATTGTAAGAGAAAAGCAGCTTGTTACGCTGCATTATAGACCAGCAGAATAGTATTCCTGCTTTTTTTATGCTACAAATTAATGTTTTAGCCATGTTAAATTGATACCAAGTCATGGATCACTTGCAAATGTAAATTGCCACAAGTGAGCTATTTTAGTTTAGTAACAGTTTGGATATATCAAGACTATATTCCAATAGCCTATCTGCTCAGAGAAGTGGATCAGGGAGGTGAAGTGGACAGCTGGCATAATATATGGACACTTGAACCCAGAAATGAAAAGACAGCTGCTGGATCTAATTTTAAACATAGGTCTTCATCAGATCCCTCTAGATCCTGCTTGCCCTGCTACAGCAAAGTCATTAGTGGGAGTAGAGAGGCGTGAAGTTGAAGATACTGATAAAGAGCCTTTGTGAGGAAGGGAATTATCTTTGTTCCAGTTATGGTATTTCCATTTTTCACAGTAAGTATTGTCAGCTTCCAGAGAATGAGAGTGGAAATGGTTTTTGGCTGCTACATGGTCTAATGCTGCTGACACGGACGGCTCTTTTGGGGTGTCTTAATGGACAGTAGGACTCGCTGTCCTGAAAGCACAAGGACAGGCAGCGTTGTTTCAAATGAGGAAGCTATGTAACAGAGTGGGGGTTTTCCTAATATTTTAAAATAGCAGATGGTTGCGTATCAGTCAGGTTGTAATTCCGAATTTTTACATCACGGCTCAGGAATGCAGCAGCATTAGCGACGGGCTGGAGCTCCATCTAGCGGGGCGCGGCAATTCCTGCTTGCTTGGGTTTGGGGGTCGTTTTAGGAAGTACAGAAATAACCACGAATAATATCGTACCAACAGAATACTTCATTTGGGATTAGCAGGTTGGACACTTCATTAATTCCGCAGCTGCTTAAGTGTTTTTAAATTTCTGATTTGTTTCCAGAGTGCCATTACAGAGCCGGCTTCTTGTTTGTTTGTTTGTTTGTTTGTTTTAAAGTGTGACAGTATTTTTCTGCTTTATTATGACTATGATGCTAAAATTAAGGGCTACAGAAACATTTCTGGTATTCATTCTCTTTAGGAAGTTAGCTAACCTGTGGGAATTTTGAAAGCAAGCAGCACGTCGCTTGTCTGAGGTGAAGATTCCCCTCTGCTAGACCACTCTGTCAAGCATGATAGATTTAGAAATAAGTTTTGATGGTTAATATCTGCTTCAAGAAGGTGAAACATTCAAATTTTTTAAAGATCTGATATTTTATTTTATTAGTAACAAGATGAAATAAGAATAAAAAAGAAATAAATTTGTGGGTTTATTACAAAACTTTAAACTGCAGTTTGACTTTATGTTTGTGCACCTTGGTTAGGGCAGAAAGGTTACAACTATAGTTATAACTATATTATTCTAAAGGCAGTCTACTTAAGCTGGTGTGAATCTCCAATACAGAGAGATAGTCTAAGTTAATTAATGATCGTATTCAAATATAAATGCATTATGCATTTACCTGTCTTTTTTCCTAAGGCAAAGTGGATAAAACATATTTATTCTAATGTAGCATGTAAAATCTCTGTTGTCAAGCATTGTAAATAGCATGAAAAGAGCTTAGAGATGTAGACAGAGCTGGAGTTGTGGAACAGAGGCCAAAAATGGCCAAGTAAAAGGTCACATTTCATTTAAGCATGCCCCCTAATTTTAACAGTATTAGACCAGGTAGTATTAGATTTGTTATATTTAAACTTTCAGCTTTCCTGTCTTCTGCACAACTAAATGCTGTCCTTGTTGATTCAGCCCGAAGGCTTTGAAGTGACAGTTGCCAAGGATGGTTTATTTCAAATCTTCTATCCCATGTTTACCTCTATATCCTTTCTAAGCATCTGCAAATTTTTGTCTGTATCTTCCATCTAATGTTCCTCCTGTCCACAGGCAAGTTCAGAAATACCAAAATTGCGAAAGGAAGACCAGAAAGCACGAAACGCGCTGCTGGCTGATATCCAGCAGGGAACTCGCTTAAGGAAAGTGACTCAAATCAATGACCGCAGTGCACCACAGATTGATAGTAAGTAGGTGTGCTCGGTAAGGCCTGGGTGAGCTTCGCTGAAGCCTCAGGTGTGGGTGTAGGTCAGCTGGACAGTTTCAAACTGAAGGGCAGGTTTGAAGCTCAGCAAAGGTCTGCATCGTCATATGGCTGTAGGGTGCAGAGGGGGGACACTTTATAAGATTGTATCCTGCTCTAAGATCAGTAACTATTAACATTTCATGATAAGTCTGTAACTGGATATCACCTTAACAGGTATTCCTTGTCCAAAAAAAAAAAAAAAGAAGGATTACATTTTTGAGAGTTTCTCAATAAAATAACTGAGATTGTTGGCTCTAGCAGAAAAATTGTTCTTTACTGTATTAAAAGAACAAAAAAGTGCCAAAAAATTCTGGAAGCATAAATTTAATGTTAGGCCTAACATAACTTCTTCTTCTTGGTGTCATGATTAATGTGAGATTAAAGAGCACCAGAGGGTGCTGTGCTCCAAGGTACAGGTCAGAGAGTGATGGCAGTTACTGTAGTAACAGTGGAGGGAAAAGTCTGGCCTTGGCTGTTTGTTGGTGCCAAACCTTAGCAGTTTTGGGGCAAGGATAAAATGATTTTCTGATATACCCTGTTTTTTGGTTCTTTTTAACAGAACCCAAAGGAGCTAACAGAGATGGAGTTAATTCAGCCATTAATAAAGGCAGCCCTCAGCAGCCTCTGGGAGGTTTATTTGCTGGTGGCTTTCCTGTTCTCAGACCAGCAGGCCAGAGGGACATGACAGGTAAGGGTGAAAACATATGAAAACATAGCTGAGGAGAGCAGTGATTTGTGATAAAAGCACTTTGGGGTTAACTTTAGGGATTGATTTTTATTGGGGTTTTTTTCTGAATCTTGTTCATCATGTGGCCCTGGAGGGCTCAATTAGTAAGGTGCTTGAAGCCATCTTTCCAGATCTCAGGTGTCTTATTTGTTAAAATGTAAGTGAAAAGCTATCTCCATACTGAGCTTTTTACATTATTTTAATGAAAACTTTTAATTATGCCTTGAATAGAGTATTGAAATCTGAGCTTATCAGTTTCAGCACAAATGGCAAAGTCATATTTCTTTCCCTCCATCAACGTATATTTCTAAAGTATTACAGTCTTGGGTGTTACTTTAAAGATTCCTGTATAAGAATTTTGCCCTCTGGATTTTAGAAAGTACAGCTTTGATCCAGCAAGGTTTTTGTTGCTTCACAATGAGAGTAGGAAGGCACCTGTGGGAGCATAACCACCACTGGAAAAGTGCCAGCATCAACTGGGGTGTCTTTTAGAGTCACAGCGATGACCTCTGGCACTGTTGAGCAGCTGGTGCCTGCTCAGGCAGCACAGAGCAAAGTAGGCTTTCGCAGAGAAAGACAGACTTTTGTTCTTCCTGCAGGGTTTTCTCTCCTGGAAGGCAAGCCCGAGGTGCACAGCACTGCCTGTGATAGGCCTTCCTCACATAGCTTCAGCTGCAGCAGCTGCTTGGAGTTGTTCTTAAAACTGTGGCCATGCCTATCAGATTGTGTGTGTATAGGAGATGCCTTTTTTGACATCTTGCTTTGTGATAAATCCTTGACATTTACTCAGGAAAATACATTTTGTAGAGTCAACAGTCTTTGGGCATTTGTTGTTGAAAAGGAAATATTTGAACCTGTGCCTTCTGAAAAGCCTTTGAGGCATTGTTTTTAGGATCTTGGGTTTTATCCATGGGGTTGAGATTCACATAAAGTTCGTGTGAATTCTTTAATCCTAAGCAAGTACTTAACTTCAAGGATGTGATTAGATGTGTGTCAAACTGCCTTTTCACTAGGATTCTTGATGCTCAGCCAGCTGTACTAGGCAGATGAGACCTGTGTAAAGGACCCCAGATCTCTGCAGAGAAGCATCTTGTCCCTAAACTGTTTCATTTTGTAGGCACTGAGGAATACGGAGGGGAGCAGGGTCTCTCAGCAGTTCGTCATATAACTAAGCAGCATCCTTGGTGCCCATTGGAGCACGTCACCTCCTAAGCCTCATTACACCATGAGCAGCCTGTTGGATATGAGATGTTTTGGGAGAGTTGGTTTAATCTCTCAGGGTCTCCGCTGGGGAGGGGAAGATGAAGAGCTTGCTGATGAGTGAGAATGCGGTCCTGGAGAATAACGTGTGCCATCTGGTTTTCAGCAGGGAGGCCCGGGCAGCCCTCGGGGGTCCGAGCGGCAGCGCCCAAACCCCCCGCGGCCCCGACCAGCAGCGCTGCAAAGCCGAGCAGTGACCCCTCGCACGACGGTCCGAGGGCAGCCGCACCGGCGGAGCCCCCCGGCCCCTCCCGACCCGGAGCGGGACCCGGCCCCGCCCGGCCCAGCCTGCCCGTCCCCCCTCCACCGCCCCCCGCTTCCAGCAAACCTTCCCTCACTTTCCCCCCTCCTCCCCCTGTGCCCCCTCCGGCCGATCGCCCTCCCAAGGGGGGCACCCCCGGCGCGGCTCCGCCGGCCCCGCTCCCTCCTCCCCAGGCTGACAAACTCGCCAAATTTCCAGCAGGCTCTTCACACCCGCCCCCCGCGCCTCCTCCTCCTCCTCCTCCTCCACCGCCCCCTCCCCTGCCCCTCGTCCCCCCCTGCGGGCAGCCGGCCAGGGCCGCCGATGTCCCCTCGGCCGCCCCCCCAGCCGAAGGCAGGGACTGTCCCCCTCCCGCGCCTCCTCCTCCTCCTCCTCCACCGCCGCACGCCCACCCGCTGGCCCCAAGCAGGCTCTCCTTTCCCCCCTCGCCAGCCTTTAGCGCTGCGGACGGGCCCCCCCCGCTGCCCCCCCAGTCCCCCCACTTGCTGTCACAGTTCCAAAAGCCAAGCAGCATCCAGTCGCTGCCGCTCCCACCCACGCCCGGCCACGCTCAGCCCGCAGCCGCGCCGGAGACCAGGAAGAAGAGACCCGGCAGAGGTGCAGGTGAGAGCAGCACGTCGGAAGGAGAGAGGCTTTTTGCCTTTGGCAAAACCGGGAGAAATCATAGACTCATAGAGTGGTTTGCGTTGGAAGGGGAACCTTAAAGACAATCTAGTTCTTCAAGGTCCCCTTCCAGCCCAAATCGTTCTATTGCACTGGTGATTGGAGGGCTCGGAGGGTGGGAGTGAAGAGCACCTGCGTGGAAGGGATACCTGTACAGCATGTGATGAACACCCAGAATATCGTGCTTTTTGAGATTTCAGGCTGTTCTAAGCACTGGGCACACATGCCTTATAGTTTAATCTGTGATGCTTGGAAGCAACGTACTGATCAATGGACACAAAGTTTTAGGATAACTGAGCTGCTTCTTGCTTTTGTGTTGGCATTGGTGTGTCTCCAGCAGCACAGTGAGTGGTATCCTGACAGGCTCAGGTAGGGCAGCAGAGTTCATACCACAGGTACACACACCAGGACAGTGGCTGCTCACGTGCCAGCTTATCCCTTACAGCTGTACCCGTGCGGGAGCAACATCAGCAATGGCTGGGAAGCATTACAGGAGGTAATGAAACAAACAAGGGGCAGCGACATCCATAGATGAGCAAAAGCAAATCTGGATATAGCCCTCTGCTGTTCAGCAAAGAGGAGCAGCCAGTGCCTCCCATGACCAAGGTGGAAGGGCCAAGGGTTTCTCCGGCTACTTGGGAACTGGGGTGTTAGCCAGCGTTTCCTTGAGTGGGTGGTAGAAAGAACTTTTACTGGATTTTTCTGATGTAATGAAGATGATAAAAAAGATGAGCCTAGATCTGTGTGGGTTTGAGAAATGAAGATAGCTACTTAATAAGGGAATAATAAGAGAATGTTCTGTACGCTGTATTTTAGCAGCCACATGTCAGGAGAAAGATTACTGGTTCCATTGAGAGCCATGGGAAAGGCCATTAAGTACAGCAGATCAGGTGCTTCATGATGGTGATTAATGCTGCTCAGAACCGCCTGATGAACTGTAACTTTATCAAGACGCCTGTTTCTCATGCTGGTTCAACTTTTGCAGTTTCCATAAAATTATCCTGCCTTTCCATTCCCTATCAAGGAGGAGAAACAGTTTTGAGAGGCTGCTAATTTGGAGGCCTGGGGGTCCCTCCCTCTTAAACACTTTTTGTGGGAGGTCTGCCTTGATGTAAGCTTCAATGGCCCTTGTAACTCCTCAGTGAAATGCACAAGCCTAATGGTAATTCCACTGCATAGCTGCCAAAGTGTCAGGAAATTACTTTCTTTCAGAGATGCCATCTAGTTTGGTTGTTTTGTTGATTTTCTTTTCTTAATTAAACTTCTCGTTCTTATGAAAGTGCAAAGATAGTCTTCCCTTCCAGACTGAGACAAAACCAAACTCCAGAATGTCACGCTTTCCCTATGACTAGAAATGGAAAGCCCGAGTCAACTCCAATATTGACTTAAATTTAATACTGTTTGTCAGGCTTGACAAACAACAGCTATCAAGATGGGTATGTTTGCCCCAAATATTGCATTCCTTCTACACTCCCTCAACTTTTGTGCAAAGTTTACTGTCGGGTTTAAGTCATGATAATGTTTGTGCGCTGGTCTCCTGCTTCTTTTTAAGGAACTGGTGCTGGGAAGCTGGTCACACCTCCACAGCCACCAGCAAGATCCCCAACAACTGAACTTACGAGCAAGTCTGGAGTCTCAGCCTGGGCTACAGCTTATGATCCCTACCCACCAATCAAAAATGGAAATATGCACATCACTGGTAATATCATCTAAATCAGATCTCTTAGCCTTAGTTAATAATTTTAGTTTAGCAATAACAGGATCTTATAATAGAAATATTTTTGTACAACCTTATACAATGCTAGAAAATTAAGGCTTTTTCACAAAGGGTTTGAATCAGTCAGTAGAAAAGTCTGCAAAATTATTTAAGAATATGAAAAGTTCCTGTAGTGTGCTCTTCTTAAAACCAGATCATAGACATTTAGTAGCTTCAATCCTACAGATCAAAGACCACTAAGAATTACATTTGTGGTCTGATGAATTGGCCATTCATTCTTATTTATAGTTAAATGGCTTGAAAACCACTGAGGAATACCTCTATTACCACAATACCATCAATGAAGAAAACTGGAACCGCAGCCAGAAGCTTAACTTCAGTTTTAGTAGCAGGCAGTGATTGCAATTAAGGCAGAAAACTTGGATGGCTCACAGAAGTACTCATGAGGATGGTTTACATGGAATGAGCCACTATCAATTCCAGGGGAAAACAAGTCAGCATTTTTAATTGAAATTACTTGTGGCAACATTGCTTTTTGTTTGGTTGGGTTTTTTTAAGTTTCTCTCTAACAGCAACTAATGTTTATTTCCCTAAAACTTCCCAGATGACTTTGAATCTAAATTTACTTTCCATTCTGTGGAAGATTTCCCCCCACCTGATGAATTCAAGCCATTTCAGAAAATATATCCCAGCAAGATAGCTAGAGGTAAGTGTGTAAACATGAAAAGATCTGACAATTATCAAGAGGATTAAAAATAGGGATGGGAAATAAAGAACAGAACTAACATTAACATAACTGGGCTGCTAGCATGGGTGCAGAGAGGAATGGAATTTGCCACAGTGGCAACAGGGGCCAAAGATATAATGAAAAGCAATTAATTACTTTAAAGACTTAGTAGCTAAAAATAAAATTATGTGGCTGGACACACAGCCTGTGTCTTTTAGATTGCTGAATTTGCAAAGGCCTTGATGTTAAAAGCAGTGATGTTGTAAAACAGACTTGGCCAGTTACTGAGTGGGGTTTTTTTCCATTACCTTGTGAAAACACAAAGAGAAAGTGATTCAATCCATGTCTTTGATCACGTGTTTTGACTTAAATCCTATGCACGGTGTTCTACACACCTGAGTAACAAAGGGACTTAGTACATGAAACTTTTCAGGAAAGTGATAAATGACTGAACCTTGCTTTTTTCTTCTCCCCCTGTAACCTAGCAACATGGCACCAGGGCACTGTTGTAAGAACAGAAGTTCACTTATCCAGCTTTGAAAATGGATAGCTGAAGGTGCCAAAAGATCTCATGCCCATATTCTGCTTTTTATAAAACCCAGTCTCCTTTATTATTAGATCAGCCATTTATCTCCAACTTGAATTAACCTTTTTATTTGTTTGTTTCCATGCTAAAGTACTTTGCATGACTTAGCAGCCTCATTCAGTCTAAATTCTCTGCTGTATGATCTGATCAAAGACTTTTTACTGAAGGGCTACAGAGCATGAGCAATATGTTTGTGTCTGTATATATATGTATCTCACATCAGAGGTAGAAGATAAGTGCAGCATCCTGATGTATAACTGCATCTAAAATACCTATCCAAAAAAAATTGTATCTTATCTCATCTGATTAAATCTCTCCTATTTATTTACAGATCCCTCTAAAAATCCTCCATTAAGAACACGTGTGAGATGAGAAGAGTCTACTGATACTCTCTGGATTAGTATTAAAAAAGGAACATCAAGATACTTATAAAACAGAAGAGGTCCCTGTTGCAGTGATATTGTATTTGAGTCGCAAGTACAGCAATGTAAACATTTCTATAAACTGGAAAAATTATGTAAATTATACCTTTTGAACTGGCCTACATACTACAGGAATGTTAGTACAGGCTTTTAAATTATTGTATATAAGTGGATGTTTTTTAAGTGAAGTATAAAATTTAAATTCTATGTAGTGTTGAAACAATTCTCATTCTTATGCTGACAATGTTACATCAGAATGTTTTGCATTACATGCCTGTAGTTCTTTTTTCCCCTTCCATCATAATTTTTAAGTATTTTGGAAGTTCTCTGGTTATTATTCAGACATTTTTTCAATGACCTGTCAAACTAATGTATTATCTTTAGTCTGTTTTTATGTTTTTTCACTTCTATTCTGCCTATCCTCAGATTGCAGCAGGATGTCACTTTCATGAAGAGACAGGCCTACAATCCTTCTCTCATCAGGCATGAAGAGGAGATGACAAGGAGCTGTGGCTGCTGTTTAGCCTATCTCCTACTGATTACAGATCCTTATAGGATAGTGTCTGAAGAAGCCCAGCTGGTTAGGGTGGTCATGGACTTGAAAAAGATGACACAACTTCTCAAAAAAATAGAAAAAGAAGGTTGCTATATTGAAACAAAACAAAAAAAAAAAAAAACAAAACAAACAAAAAAAAAAAAAAAAAAGGAAAAAAAAGGGGGATGTGGATACACCCGCTGTGATGTATGTATGGTATGTATGTACGGGCATGTGTCCTGTCTTTTCCTGCTGGCAAAGTGGACATTTACGATTTTTGTGACAGATTGCCTTTACCCAGCAATTATGAGGCTTTTGGATGAAAGGTCCAAAACCTACATTTTAAACAGGCAATTAGAACTGCTGTTGTTCACCAGCAGTGAGGATTCATTGTCTGAAACACACCACATGGAACAAGCAGTCCCCAAAGTGGTTGTCTTGAACAGAGTTGGTTGGGAAAAATAACAACCTAGCAGTAGACAAGACCTGAACTTCTGTTTTAATATTCATCCTGGGGTAAAGTCTTTGAATCACAGATGTTGAGATCTGGTCCTAAGATGTCTATTTATCACAAGAATTACCCTTATTCTTGTATATTTCATTGCATTAGGAGAAGTGATGCCAGCTCAAGGGAGGTGATTCTTTCCCTTTGCTCAGCACTGGTGAGGCCACACCTGGAGTGCTGTGTCCAACTTCTGCATTCCCTGGTAAAAGGGAGACATGGCCATGCTGCAGAGAGTTCTACAGAGGGCCACAAAGGTGATGAAGGGACTGGAACATTTCTCCTGTGAGGAGAGGGTGAGAAAGCTGGGGCTGTTCGACGTAGAAAAGAGAAGGCTCAGAGGGGATCTCTTCAACGGGTATAGATATCTGAAGGGAGGGTATAAAGATGGAGTCAGACTCTTTTCAGTGAAGTCCAGTGACAAGACCAGAGGGAATGGGCACTGACTGCAATAGAGGAGGTTTTGTCTGAACATGAGGAAACACATTTTGACTGTGGGGGGTGACTGAGCACTGGTACAGGTTGCCCAGTGACATTGTAGTCCCATTCCTTAAAAATACTCAAAAGTCATCTGGACTTGATCCTGGGCAACTGGCCGTGGGTGACCTGCTAGAGCAAGGGGGTTGGACCAGATAACCTCCAGCAATGCTTTCAAATCTCAATCAATCTGCCCTTTTTACAGCTTTTCTGGGTTCTTACACCTGGGTCACAACAAGCCCATGCAGCACTACAGAATTGGGGCAGTGTGGCTGGAAAGCTGCCTGGCACAAAAGGACTGGTGGGTACTGGTTGACAGGTGGCTGAAAGTGAGCCAGCATTGTGCCCGGGTGGCAAAGAAGGCCAATGGCATCCTGGGTTGAGGAGGCTGAGGGAAGACCTTATTGCTCTTTATAACCTGAAAGGAAGCTGTAGTGATGTGGAGGGTCAGTCATATCTCTCAAGTAACAAGCCACAGTCAAGCTGTGCCATGGGAGGTTTAGACTGGATATCAGAACAAAACTTCACAGAAAGGGTGGTCTGGCATTGGAACAGGCTGCCCAGGGGAAGTGGTAGAGTCACCAATTAAATACCTGGAGGTATTTAACAGGACATGGTTCAGTGGTGGACTTGGCAGTGCTGGATTAATAGTTGGACTTGATGATCTCAAAGTTCTTTTCCAACCTAAATGATTCCATGATTCATCAACTTGAGAAAGGACAGTGCTGTTCCAAAGTGAGTCTGGTGCTAACAGCCAGGCTACTTACAGTTATGGCAATAATTTATTTGCCATCAATTACCCTCAGTTACAGCTCTAATAATGCTATACATCACAGGTGATCTTTCCCCATGGTGTTGCCTTTGAACAAAACTATTTGGAAAAACATGTAACTGCTTCTTTATATATCTCTGCTTTTTTCTTAGTTCCTATAGCAGTTCAGTTATGCTGTAACTGTTTCCACACACAGGCAAGTTCATGGTGTGAGATGGTGTAAGCCTAAGAAGTTCTTCACCTCTAAAAAGGACTCTAGGAAAGCAGCATTAGTCTTTTTCTAGTCTATTATACCTTGCTGTACATCATGCGAAAAGAAAAAAAAAAAAAACCTGGTGATTCTTTGACTAATACTGTCACTGTCATTATTGTATTTACTTGATAAATATGCATGAATACAATAACAAGAAGGGGTCTGTGTATACATTCCTTCTCAAATAACTGGAAAAGTTTAATACTGCTTTAAAAAATATTTTGTTATAGTACTATTAAAGGTGACATATTGTTCATTCTCATTTGTTCTGAAACTTGTGTACTGCTGCATAATAAGTAACTTCATAAGAATTTTAAAACTATTTAATGCTAAACTATCTGCCAGAAGATATTTAAAGGAGAAAAAAAATTTTACTCCATTTTTATTATGCTTCAGGTATTTTAGAAGCAAACAACATCTTTCAGGGTTTAAATTAGAAATAATTTTGCATATTTGCAAGCATTAGTGAAATGTTATTTCCATATATGTGTCATTTAAAATCCATTGAAGCTTCTAGAGTTACTATTACTTGGAGATACAGAGAGTCACAGTGGCTGTCACCCCACAGCAGTCGGTCCCATAGCTCCCATTGGGCCACAGCTGTGCTCAAGACCACTGGAAATTGTGGGACCATGGGGTTGCTCTGGTTTCTAGTGACAACACTCAACCCCGTTGCTGTAGGAGAGTTTTTGGTTTTCTTTTTAAATGCACTACACAAAAGGAAAAAACAACGGGAAAAAAACCCCACATAGTATTAGAAAATTAATACCTGGATCTCAGTGCTCAAAACAATTTATTAGTTCTGTCATAAAAGCATTCCAAATAAGGACATAAACTCTCACGACATATTTGTAAATGTTGGGGGTTTTCCTTTCTTAAAAAACAGGCAAATAAGATATATTATGTTTTTAGCAGGAACACCTTTCATCTTTGCCTCTCTCCCAACTCTCAAATGTTAAAAATCCAAGTTGTGCAAAATAGCTGTGCAAAATATCCTAATTTTGGCCCTCTGACTGGGGCAATCATTTTATCCCTGTTGTCCTCTTGTTCACAAATATCCAGCAACAGCTGGATGCAACAGCTCAGAGAAGTAGAAGCAACTTTAAAATTCACCATGGTGTGTGTTATGTGTACTCTGATTAGGAGTTTTTTTTCCTTCAAAGTACCCTTTAATTCCAAAAGTGATTCCATTCAAAATCCATTTACTTCAGTTATAGGAAATTGGCAGAAGCACACTTCTCTTTCACAGGGCTTCATCCAGCACAATAAAACCCTGAAACCAAGTGTGCTCTTTGCCCTGGCTAGTCCCTATCCTGGCTCTGGTAGAGAGCAGTGAAGTTTCAGGGTTTACTTGTGATTTTCTCCTTCCCTTATCTCCACTTTCAGAATACCTAGGCACAGGAGCTGGTCCTATAATAGAGATCATGGGAGGAGTGCATTGTGAACAAGAGATTACGAGGTAGGACTTAAAAGATCTTCATGCCTGTTTTCTGTAAGTGGAAAGGCCCAGTGTTTTCTTATCCAATTGCCAGGTGTTAGGTAAGGTAATACTAAAGTAATGAGTCTGAACAGAACAATTTCATTTAAAAAATCCTGAGAATGTAGGGTGCCAATATGGCAATTACTATTTCCCTGATGCACAATTCTTACAGTTTTAAGTTGAGGTGTTGCTGCCTTCTAGGGAGCTTTTGCTTTCCCAATACAAAAGTCAGTGGGTCTACACCATCCACTTTCCTGAACAGTGAAGGATTTTAACTCCATATGCTAACTTACACTTATTAAAGACATGAACTTCTTGTCTGTACCTCCTGTTTAAATAAAACCCCAAACATCTTCATAAGACACAGTGTTTACTGGTTTAGTTTTCAAAGTGTTTGCCCTATCTCACTTCCACAAGAACAAAATACATGAAAAGCAGGTCTGCCTGTAGGACTGTCGAGGAAGGGAAGCACGCTGCAGAACTGCACTTAATATAAGAAAGCATGAGGCAGCCATTTCTAAGCCTAACCAGTTGGATTGCCACACCCACCAGTAGCTCACTGGTACTTAGTGAATTCATCAGCCATGTATCTCACTATAGAGATTACAAGGAACTGTAAAGGCAAAACTTAACCTGGGGGCCTAATTCTGATTATTTGTGCAGGCATTATATCAGGTGTTGAATTACTGTAATCAGATATGCCCATTTGAGGCCAGCACAAGGTCAAGAACCAAGACTTACCCTCCTTCCCGCCTGCAAAACTGGGATTTCAACTCCACCATTCTCTGTATGAATTAGTAAGAAGGTGTCAGCTTTGCTGCAAGCCTAGTCCTGAGCAACAGAGGGAAAACCAGATTGCTTACAAAAATGATATGGAAGTTAGCCTGATGAAGTTAATCTTTGCTTTAATTGGTTGCCCAACATACATGTTTAAACATTCTGTACTAAATTAGCCAGCATGCACACAGTAATTGGACCAGTCAGTGACTTTCTCCTTTCACTATATACATACACAAACAGAAACACCACAAGACTGAACAAAGGAAAGCAATTTGTTAACCAGATACAGCTAGCAAGTAACATTTTTTCCTCTAGAAATGGTTTTTTCCTGCAAATTCACAAGTGTGAAGACTTTCTTTCAAGGCTTGAAGAACATTGCAGTCTTCCAGTGAAAAGGCTAACAATAGCCACCGTAGCTGAAATGAGATAAAATTTGTTGAAAATCCATTCTAAGCAAGAGTGAAATTGAAAAAACAGTTGTCTGCAATGCAGCATAGGGAAAAGGGACTTTGGAGAATTTTGGCAGATAGAAAGGTGGCTTTGGACCCAATTCTGAACACCCTTGGCTTAATGTAAAAGAGAAGGAGATCAGAATTGGATCCAACATTTCACTGGTACCAAAAAGTCAGTATCTAAAGAATTGAAGTGTTTGCTTACTTTATTTGAAGAACTTTAGTTCTGTGTCAACGCAGTCATAGAAAAGATCCACTACTTCAGCAGGATCCAGAATCTCTGTACGAGAAAGGATATCTTCCATTGCTTCTAAACCTTGTTTTTCAAGGTCTAACATAATCCTCATCAGTTTCTGACCTTTATCCTAAAGGTATGAAACAACCAAATTCAATTAACCAGCAAACAGGCTCATTAAAGCATTTTGTTGCTCTCTTCTGTTACGGAGATATTTTCAAATATTTATAAAAATTAGAAAGCCTTTTTAAGTACAAACTATTTCCATTAATAGTTTTCTGGATGGCCAAAGTCTTAAAGGAACAGTGATGGACAAGTTGTGCATTAAGAAAAATAACAAGGAAGGAGTTGCTATGTTTAAAGCAAAGGAGGAGGATAGTGAAAGATGGATAGAGGAAAAAGGTATAAGGCTTGTACAGATGATAAAGAGGTAAAGCAATTTCTTAAATCTGTAAACTCACAAATGGAACTATATGAGAAGACTAGAAGCCCTAAGAATTGTACAGATGGTGGTATTTGCATGTGTATCACTCAAATTAACACCTGCAAGAGGATGAATAGATCTGAAATGATGTGTCATGTAACAGTATTAAGACTCCAGATCTCAGGGAATGCTTTGTATGCTGTTCTGACTTACTGCTCTTCATGTTTCTAAAAAATGCACGTTTCAAGAAAATTCAGTCCTGGAAAAGGCATCATTTAACCTAGATGTTATTTAAACTCTACTTTTTTCTTTTTCTCTCTTTTTTTTTTTTTTCTTCTTAATGGAGAAGTGCTGTTTGTTTTGCTTGCAGAAGAGTAATTTAGAATGAGTGATAGTTCTGAGCTTTCCAGAATTTATTACCAGCATTTTGTCCAGAAAGAGTAGAGCCTCAGCTAAGGTTTGGACTCTCAGGTGGGCAGCTTTTATGGCATGAAGCCTGACTAGAAACTACATTTCCTTTTCTATCACAACTATTGGTGTCATGCTGTGAGAACTTTAATAGGGAAGAGTTCGCAAGATGCTAAAATGCCTCTTTTAGATCTTCCCTAAATCAGTATCTTTCACAATGATACGAGAGTGAGCTGCACACTGAGTCAATATGAGACCACAGAGGTCATATATTTTAAATTACACCATTCCAAGGGATTAAAAACCACATCTAGCCAAAACTGCATTTAAATAAAGTTTGTACTAGCAAAGGTTATCACAGTTTTCTTAATTGATCATGGATAAGTAAGAATGCTGCTATGATCTTAGTAAAACTGACCCATGGAAATACATACAAGAAAATTGCAGAAAAGCAAGTCCTCTGCAGAAGTTCAACACAACTCTGTGAGAGTCTTCCACAAATTGCCTGAAATACCAATAAAAGCATGACTGGCATGCCCTGGTGATCTCTCCCTGTTTCACTTTCTTATAACCACTCATCCAGTTTACTGCTGTAGATGTAATTGCAAATGTCAAAGAAGTTATTGAACGACCTGCCCAATGACACCAAAAGTTGTGTCTCAAACAATTGAAAAAGCTATATAGAATAATCGCCTTCCTGCCTTTATTTATTCCAAAATCTATTTCTGTAAGAGATCTTCAGCACTTTAGGTTTTTACAATGGAATGTTTTCAGCCCACAAGCCCTTAATGCATGGCATTGAGAAGTGTTGTTTCTTCTCACATGGCCTTTTCAGTTAATTCTTAAAAATTAACAGAAATGCAATAGATTGCAAAACTGCAAGACTTGCAAAACTGTCACATACAAATTATTCCTTCAAGATAAAAACCTTTCCAAGCTATGTAGTTCTTAATCCAGCATATAGTTGAAATTAATACACTCCTGCCACTGTCCCATCATGTAATTTTGATACCATGTTGCACTAGCATCCAGTGCTCTAATCACTACAAAGACTACATGTACAGTGGGGATTGAACCAACTAATCAGCTTGTCAGTTTGACTTTTCATTTTTTAAAAGTATTGGAGCTGAACAACACTCTCAGGATAACAAAAAACCACTGTGCAGAATAGTTTGTACTTCAGAGGGCATCATTATTCAAGTTAAACTTGCAAGGATTCTAAGAATATTCAGAGAATGTTTTTCAGTGAATGACCCTGAAGTAAATTATGGAGTTAAGAATCTACATTTACTTAAATTCTTTAATTCCAGGTCCAACAGCTCTTACCTGATCATTCTCCAGGAGAGATCGGGCCCATTCATGTGCCTTGTACAATTCATGCCTACGATCAGGTTTCTCCTGGAATCGAGGTATCTTTTTAGCAGGATCATCATTGCCAAAAGAAGGAGACTGTACTTTTGGTACTAATTTTACATCATCAACAAAAATAAAGGGTTTAAATATGGACCTGAAAGAAATGAGAATTACTGCTTGCAGTAGTAAGAGAGATTTCACATATGTTATTGAAATACTCACCAGGCTATTTTAAAACAACGCATACAGAACAGCATAGATAATTCATCTATACCAGCCATGGATGAGGTTAGAGATTTGGTACTGATCACAAGCAAAATAAATCTATGTGCTTTAAAAGAATTGGGTTTACCAATTATTGTAAAACTTTATTATCCTTTTTTACCTGTAGGCTTCTCTGGTGTCCTTCACGCCAATTCTGCCACTTCTTTAGAAGAGTAGCACTGATTTTCCTCTCCAATATTTTTTTTTCAATCTCAGGATTCAGCCTCACATCAGTTTTTCTTCTCTGTTCATGTTGCCATCTCTTCTTCTCATTCCAGGTTTAATTTTTATTAAAATCACAAATACACACTTGTATGGAGCAGGGAAGATTACATGTCTTGCTCAGTATCAGAGGATTTGGCATATAACCAGCAGCACTTTGGAATTTTATCTCAAGAGTGGAGGGGAAACATGGCTACCAATATTGTGACACTTCTCAAAAAACTTCTGCACTGAGTTTGGATCTAAACTCCACAGAGAGGGGCAGACAAGAAAGCCACACCCATACAGGGTCTTAATTCCTGAGCAGCTGACAATAGATATTGGCAAATGCATGGGGAAACTGCCTTCCTTCCCTTTAGATACAGAACAAAAAAGTACCCTGCATTCTGCAGTGAAGAACCTGCCAGAAATGCAAGACTTCTGCAGCACATGATTAACAACCACTGCCTGCACACAGTCAGCAGGTTCACTGCTGCTACCCTTCCATCACTGCCACAAAGCCTTGCTGACTAAGAGTTTACGTGAGTCACTAGCTGCATTTAAAATAATGGTTTTTCAGTGCATGTATAGTGTAAAAAAAAGTGAGAAAGGAGTCTAAACAAGGCTTTTAAGCTATGCTGTCTACATTTAAAAAGAAAGAAATCCCACAAAAACAACCTGAAGCCTTGCTCTTTTATATTGCAAAGGATTTGCATCAAGTCAAAGAAAAGTTCTGGAAAGCAAGCTTAAACTTCAGACTTAACCCTGAATGTTTGAGTTGCATAATGCAAGGTGGGTAGAAAGTCCCTTTGGCATGAATGACTTCCACAGACATCAGCAGAGTCTAATGCTTACTACCACTCCTCTTATAGGAATTTCTGTCAGCTGTTCAAGGGCACCATTTTCTTCTCCCCATAACCTCTTCATCTCAATGCAAGTGGCAGATCTGAATAACTGCAAGTGGTTTAGTTTAATTACTGTGAATCCCAGGTGGATTCTGTTTAAAACACAAGATAATTAACTATTTCTTTAATGATCCTGCCCATGAGTTCCCTTATCTCCTTTGCTGCTTTCAGCTAGAGAGGACACTATGTAAACCAAGTTGTTCTTCCAATAAAAAACATGATTGGGATACCAGGAACTTGCAGATGTTTTGTTCTGTTAACATTTTGATGTCATATGAGGCTATCTAGAAAACATAACCCCTCCTTTCTAGTTAAGACACTTTATTTGTTTCAGTTTTGCACCTACCTGTTCAAGAGAAGTGACTAAAATGGTCCACAATCTCATCATCTTTCCTACTGGAAAGCAACTACACTGGAATAGTAAGTAATTCCTGGGTCCGCCCTAAACTGCATTTACCCTGGAAGCTCTGAATTCAGGCAAAGTTCTAGATCCAGTCTTTCAGCTCAGTGGTGTCCATTTAGAATTGCAGCAAGATGCAGTAACACAGGACTGTCAGATAGCACACCAATAACTACTGACTGCAGTTTTGGTTGGAACATGCTCTTGAAACATGTTCCAATATAGGTAGCAGGGTTTGTCTGTTATCTTTCAACCCATCATCTGCTCTGCACCCCAGGGACCCAAATGCTGTGGCTTACCTTGAAGGGTCTGGTGTGCCAGTGAAGTAATGAATACAGGGAAAACTAGGGTCCTGAGGCAGAACAGACACTATGCTAGCTGTAGTAAGGAAAGATTCAGAGTCCACACAGACACCACTATCCTTGTCACGCAGGACATCAATCATAGCTTGTGCAGAAACGTCACCTATATGAGGGGGGGAAAAAATTCCTGAGTGTTCAGTGGCTTGGACCCCAGGTAAGGATTTTAGCCTGAATGAGCTTTGGCCTCCTACAGCCACTGACATTTGACATGAGCATGTCACAAAACCCAGTTAATAGTTTCTACTTAAACAACGTACATGCAGAATGAACTTGCCAAGTTAGTAAAAGAGAATAGTAGGAAGTATTCATTAGGCATTAAAATTGCTAGGTAGGGAGTAATGTCATTAAAAAGGTATGTTTTCAGGAAGAAGACCATCAAATAGAAATACTGCTTTAGCAGTAACTGTGAACAGACTACTTACATAAAACACCCATTTGCCTCTACCCAAGCAGAACGGGAGCACCCTGATCTCCCACTTCTCATCTGTTTCTATCATCTCGCAGTCAAAATTTTGAAACATCACAGAATGTTACAGCAGCAGACCTAGACACTGAGATTTTTCTCCAAATCACTATCTACCAGAATCCCTTGTTCTCATTCTATTCCCTGTCCAGGTCTTATCACAGCTTTCCCCCCATGGCAACTCCATGTTTTCTCACATTACCCTTTTGGCAGGTAGGGCTTCTTCCCGAGTAACTTCTCAAACCTTGGACTGACTCACACTTCAATGCACAGGAGCCTCAATACACCAGGAGATGTGGAATGAGTCAGCAGCCTGCAAGATTTGCAGCCATAGCCATCTGTCCATAGGAGCCCTAAGGGTTTTTAATGCTATAATCCAGGTTTATTAACACCTTTTACCTATAGTGCTTCAGAGTTTCTGTGTCTGCCTTGGACACAAAACATGTTACCTGTAATTCTACAGCCTTAGCAGGAATTAGGCATTACAATAAATATCTCACCTCTTCACTCTTCTTGATGTTTGCCAACATGTGAAAATGCCAACAATCTAGTAAATTCACATCTGTACTAAAGGGCTTTTTGGAAAAAGATAATTTGTGCTATTTTTCACACATGAAAAAGTAGATATATGTCAGCCATGCACTGCTGCAGGCTGGTTATTTCAGATGTATTTTAGCCAGTTGAAGTGAACTGAAGTCAGTAATAAATTTGGGTCTGGAAATAAACCCTTCCTTTGATTGCAGGGAATTGGCACGTTGTCAGTTCTAGTAACTTTGTTCTGCTCAACAATGAAAAAGGACTTCAGTTTGACACTGAGTAGCATTATTCTTCCTTAAACTATGATTTTAATTCTTTCCCCAGAAGGCTAAACTAACCTCCCAAAATGTAGATTCTGTTGAGCTCAGTCTTTCATATGTGAAGCCACTTTTTTAATACTATAATTTTAGTATTAGGTAGGCCACTGTGATTAGAGCAAAGCACAAATGCAGCAGCACTTCAGAACAGCAGTGAAGAAAGTTATTTTATAATTGTGATCCTGTTTTGGAACCTTAAAGGGAACATTAAGGGCTTCATCCTAAATTGTGGCAAGTTTAGGGACAGCCTTCAGTTCTTATTTTCTTTTCCACATGGTTTACATATAGAGGTATTCTCAGTCACTTGGAGCTCTGGACAGAATGCCTGAAAAAGAGGCAGCAGTGACTAAAGTTCCCACTACCCATACAGAAAGATGGTTCACTACTTACCACCTTGCTTTTCTAGGCTCTCCCTGCCAGAACAACAGGCTATATGGTCATCAGCAAGAGAGAACACTTCAGAAAAATTGAAGTCTGAGTCTCCATTCCACCAGCCTTGACTTTTCACATAATTCCTGAGTTCAGGATGCTCAGCATCAATTTTTGTAGTTAATGAAAGCTGATTGCAAATGCATTTCACTCCCTCTGTAGAAAGGGCCACATATTAAAAGAGAGCATTAATATAGTTTTTCTGGGAGAAGCTGGAAGGAAAATGTCTTTTCAGTTAGGACACAAATGAAACCATTGGTTAGGATGTATGTTTGCTGTGCCTGCGGCTACACATACACAGAATTACCAGTCACTGCAGGTTGCAGAGCTCAATTCTCTGTGCCCTACTGAGACACCAAGAGTGCCTTGTGATTAATAGTGGGATTTAGACAGAATACCAGTTTCACAGTCCCCAACTCACACGTTCTGACCATGAAGTAATATTAGTATCTAAATGCCAAAGGCACCTGCCTAACCTTTTTTCCAATGGTGTATTCTACACTCACAACAAGGCTTGTGGTCTGACTTGATTTAAAATATATTTCAGCAGAGCTGCATTTAATGAACTTGCCTTGACCTTCAAAACTGAGAATTTAGAGCATGTTTTTTTAAAAGCTTACCAACTGCTTTAAGTTTCCCAGTAGAAAAAAATAGTTTTATTGTAAGATACAAGATAAGTTTAAATTAAAATTTTTATATTATATTCTAAAACAGCATGAAGTAAAAAGAAAGCATAAGTAGCCTTTGAAGAATATTAAAAGGCTTTTTAACTTCCTTTTCTCAAAAACAATGCAGTGCTTATATCCATATATCCACAGTGTGACTAACAGTGGTTGCTGCAGATATTCCTCAGAGAGAGTAAAGAAAATTCTTTGGAAGTCAGAGAAAGAGCTGATAAAGTAAATCTGTAAACTAAAGTAAAAACAGTTCTGGAATTTGGCACAAACCTTTTCTTAAATAGAAGCAAAACCCGTAGTTGTGAAAGTTTTTTAATACTACCTTCCATAAAAGTAAGCTTGCTTTTTTAATGCCTCAGGCATGCAATTTAAATAAAGGGTAATAACTTATGGAAGTTCTATGCATCTGTCTGCAAAAAGCCCTTGTCATTCAGTTCTGACTTATACTACGGTCACTGACAGCTTGTTCTGATGCACACTTTCAAACAGCATACTGTTCAGGAACTTTCTGGACTTGAGTGATAAGAACATTTGTGTTTGTATCCAGCCAGGCAAGCCACTCCTTAAGAGCAATTTAAATATTACATTTAATAACTCCTGTAAAATAGTATTTCATGGGTTTGATCCCCCTCAAAAAAATATTATCAAATAATTTTTTTCACTCAGAGTAAAGAACAATAATAGAAAGTATTTTAAAGTGTTTATCCTTAAATTGCTGTCAAACAGTTGCTTGATAAATACTATAAGCTTACAGTACTGCAGCAGTAACATTAGAAACAGAACAACTCTCAGGACAGTCTAGAAAAAAATGCCTTTGCACTAGGGAATAACACATTTTTTTCCTTTTTAGCAGCATTTGTGCATTCATTTGAAAGCTTAAGAAGCATATTTACGGTTGCAAAAAAGAATGCCCTGAACAAAGTATGAAATAGAGAATTCTTACATAGCCAGCAGCCTTTCCTCCTGGCAGCCTCAGCAGGCTGCAGGGGATGGAAACTACTTATCTGTGGCTCACAGGGACCTCCTGAAAAGAAATGTGCTCATAAAAATCAGAACAGAGGCTGCAGTATCATTTCAAAAAGCTGCAAGCAGAGGATGAAGGCAACAGTTTATATGCTGGGAAGAAGGACACAAAGGTTATATATTGCTGATACAGCTAAAACTGCTAAATAAAAACCACAGTTCTTCAAATATTGGTCAGGTAGGCCAACAGAAGAAGACAGGCTGTTACTGCATAATCCCAGGAACGTCAGGAGCCAGCTGTTCTCCAGAACTGGGATTTTATCAGGACAGTATTATTAGTCTTCCTTCCTCTACGTTTGGTAGCTGTTCATGACAGAATGTTCCTCCATCTTGTAGGTATCCCTAAAAAGCAAGCTTTGCTTGGGAAAACACTCTCTGCTAAGTTAAGCTGATTTATATTTGATGACATGAACTGACAACAGGCCATCACATAACATCGCACCACCTGGTGTTATTCCTTGGCTCCTCTCTACATCTGCTACCTCCTACCTTCCAGTGAAGGGAAATGAGAGAACTGAACGAATCTGTCACAGCTCAAAGCATAGATAATAAAAGTCCTCTTAAATTATCTGAATTCCTAATTCATTCAAATGTGAGTAAATTTTAAAAAGCTCTACTCTTATGAAGATAAAAACTCCCATCAAAACTAAAACCAGCAACTGAGAATAAAGTAGGTATAGACCTTAGACAGTCATATTACATTAAGGCAGCTCATATTTGCTGGAAAAGTGTTAAAAATGTTCAACCATTGAAATCCAGAAGTTAGTTTGGCAGCTCTGGCTTCACACATACAAAAAAAAAAAAAAAAAAAAAAAAAAAAAAAAAATTTACAAGTTTAAAGAGCAGCAAAGTATTGTTTTGCACCATCAGTTAAGAAACAGGGATATGAGGGAACTATATCTATTGCAGTAAAACAGCCTGCAGCAGCACATTCAATTTACCACCTAACACAAGCCCTTTTCTTGAAAACAATTAATGTTTATCCTTCCCTCATAATATTTTACATTTGTAAGTAATAATTTGGGCATTAACTCCTCAAAAAGATACTCAACAGGTTCCAAACAGTAAACAAATCTGGGAAAATACACCTAGCAAACATAAAAATTTAAGCATGACGATTATTACATAGCTTACGTATAAAAGCAACAATCTCCAGCTTCACAGAAAATGCTAAATTACATCAGCCAATGCAAATCAACAAGTAAAAAAATCAGAGTAGTACAAACGTAGAAGATTCACACTGGCAATTTAATCAAACCCTTGCAGTCATTAGTCACTTATTTAAACTTAGTGACTTTAAGAGCAATCCTTCCCAGACATCTCTTTACAGCTATTTATAATGAGAGGTTTGCTGTGAGTGATAAACTGACCTGTGATTTTTTCTGCTGCCCAGTACTTTCCAGAAGTTTCCAGAATCCAGGCTTCATTCCTGTCCACAATCAAAAATGCACTTTGGAAAGTATGGCATGAACTCCCATCTTCATAATAATTTCCACCTTGTCCATGCTCTTCCAACAGAGCAACTATTACATCCAATGCTTCTTTAGCTGTTTCACCTCTTTCCAGGCCAAGTCTACAAGAAAAGGGCAAAACAGATATTCAGAGAGAATTGTAACAATGAAGTTTCCTTAAGTTATTAATTTTAAACATCAGCACTGATCTGGTTTTAAAATACCAAAGTGTCAGGTATGCCTAGTATAAGAATTCTTGCTTTAATGAGTTACCAGAATTAAAGGAGAAGATAATTGATTATTTAATTAATTTCTAGTCTATATTTTCTACACTGGCTCTTTATTCCCAAGTCTATCATAGCTGGATTTTAGTTTTAACAAAAGGAGTCCAATTACTAACCAGTGACCTTGACTGCACTGCAAACATGCAATGCTCTATCTCCACCTCAGGCAGAAAAAATTTGAGGGATAATTTCCAAATATCTTTTTAAAGTAACAGCTATATCAAGTTTACTATTCTGTAGAAGAGTAGAAAATTGTAAATTACTATTACCAGAGACCAAAAAAGGGAAGGAGTATTCAGTATTACAACCTCTCTTTCCCAATACTCCAGTATTAAACTGGCCATGGAAACCAGATGTTATCCTTTTATGCATACTGTAGACAGAAGAATTTGTGCACAGTCATACTCCAGTGCTCCTGCAGAGCCTTCCTCAAAAAACTATTTAAAACCCATATATGGCTTCTGTCTGAAGTACAAGTAACCACATGTCTAAAAGAATATAGTTTTAAAAGGAACTTGGAGAAAAGCAAGGGCGTATTAAGGAAAAGCAAACTGAGGCACGATCATAGGTTTGACAAAGCCATAGGGAATGACTGTATCCTGCCTTGGGTAAATGGGATTATATAATCCTTCGAGATAATTTACAGCCCTAAGTGAATCAGCAATCAAAGCAGTAACCAGAAATGTCCAAATCAGACCTGCAAACCATTCCACTGGTTCCAAAATGTAATTAATGGTAATGAGGAAATGCAGTATTTCAAACAACAGTGTATCGTTGCCTCCATCCTTTGGGAGAGTTACCCAGGTCAGTCCAAAATTTCTCTCTGTTGGTTATATTACCTTAGTATTTTACTCTGAGTTTGTCTTTCTCTAATAGCTCCGAGGACAAAGTAATTTTGACTGATGGATAATTCCAAGAAATTAACCTTTTTAAATGTAAGTACTGTGTTAGCTCTTTCCATTTCCCTAGAAGTCACATGACAAAAAAAACACTACTCTGTTTCTTTCCTAAAAACTATAGCACACAAATGAGGTGCCGATAACTTGCATATAGATTTATTGATCTCAGTACTTTTCAACCTGAGCTCTGCACTGAGTCTGCTTTGTTAAACAGTGTCTACCATTAGCCTTGTTTTAGGTTGAATTATTAAAAAGTGTTTTCATCTCCCTCAGCAGCATCTATTTATCATTTAGTGACAAAGAAGAGCCAAGAGTCAACTAGAATTTTAACTTACAGTAACCATTTCTCCCCCATCATCATCTTACTTTGCGTTTTTAGAATCTCTCCCCCTCGTCTGGTTTCTCTTGTTAGCTGAAACTTGTTTTGTAATATTGACTCCATTTTTAGTCCTTACGCATTTATGTTATTCTTTCATTCTTTTCATCACTGGTACAATGGCTTTTTTAGACCAATACAGATATGCCAGACTTCGCACATACCACAGATATAATTTAAAAGCCAGCCCAAAAGCATGTCTTATTTATTACCTAAAATCAATCCCAGGATCTGTCACTGCCACAGGTAAATGAATGGACTGAAAGCTACCTTGGTGACCATACAGTCACTAGATTTGGTGATAATATAATCTCTTCTCCCCAGCTAATGACCAAAACCATTAGGTTATAATTAGATCAACCTGCCAAGAGAGACATAACATCACACTAAAACTTTTAATAATGTCTCCCTGAAATTTTCCATTTGACATGGTTATAGTCTCTGTCAAAACCAGAGCAGAGATTCAGGCTGAAGAAGTCTAGCTTAGATGCTATTTTTTTATAAATGGCTCCAATGTTACTTTTATTTGTATTTAATGAAGGTCTGAGCTCTGCTCTTGTTTGGCTGCTCTTATCTGTCAGTCACAAGGGAGAGCAAGAAAACCAAGAAAACAAAAAACCCACATCCTACACAACAACCACACAACTCATCTTCACAAAACTCAAAGTCTTGCCAGCTATTTCAGCATCAGGGTGCTGGGCAACAACAGCATAACCCTCCCACTAACACATTTCAGAGTGCCGTTCAAGGTGAGCTGGAAGAAAAGTTTGAAGCAATTTCACCCCCAAATGAGAGCTTGAAATAGTTCTGAATAAAATTTCAGTGACGTAGTACAAGCCACTGCCTCAGTGACAGTATGCTATCACGTTGTCAAAACAACGTTCTCTTAAGCTTTTCAGCTTCACCTATCAATTACATATGTAGGCTTTCCAAATTAGGTAGCTAACAAATTAAGTACTAGCATTGATGATGACATTCTACTAAATTCAGTTTTGATGTCTTTAAGGAAAGAAATTGGTAAACAAATTAATACCATTTTAAAGAGCATTCTTGACTCCCTGCCAATATTGGCATCTCTGTGTGGCTCTGAAAAAGTTATTGCACCTGTGATGAAAAGAGCAAATAAATAATACAAACACATAGGGATTAAAATTTAGGCAAAAGTGCAAAACGGGTGTATTTTACAGGTTTCTTCATGTAGGCCTTTTGTATGATAATGCTGTCCTGTTCTAACTGTATAAGCATAAGCAGAACAGTACACAAACTCTTCACATGAATGCACTTCCCTAAGTAAACAGGTGCTTTATAGAGGCATCAGTGCCTCAAAAAAACCCAAAACTGCAGCCACACTAGGAAGAATATCTGAAGAATATCCTGATAAGTTAATCAATGCAGCAATAGAGGTACAACATTCAAAGACCAGCTTCTGAATACGTCCCCAGGAAAAAATGGTTCCTTAGGAATTTGTGCTGAAACACATTTTCTCTCAGTTTTTCTGTCTGTTGTGACACGTTCCCCATTTAGATTAACTGGGATGGGGACCAGCCTGCATGGAATAGGACCAGCTTCTAACCCTGAAGTCAATCACACAAACTTTATTAATTTCTTCAGAATCATTCAAGTGTTCTGACATACTCTATCAAGTTACAAATCTGTAGATATCTGTCTTAAATCAGCAGCCAGAGAGTAAACAAGCTAAAAACTTCGTGAACTGATGTCCCTTTTGATCCTTACTGAAGAAAATCCTTTCTCAATTTCCTATTTCAACAATAAAACATGCGGACTTCAGAATTGTACTACCCTGTTGAAATATGTCTCTGGCCTATTCAACACCATATGCTCTCACAACACCCACCTACAGCCTTTGCCCAGGTTGGCTGGATTTTAAATCTAACTGAAAAGTGACAATATCAGATGAGTTTCTCCTATGGAGAAAGAATAATCCTTCTAAGAGACTGTAGAAGCAAACCCTTAGAGGAGCCTGAGTGTTCAAGCAAACTTGATTCTACTACCTGGATGACATTCCTGGGTTGACAACTCTTATGGGTGCTCTAAAGAACATCTTTCAGAGTATAAAGTTTTTGGTTTTCTTTTGCAAGAAGCCAGTCCTACATGCAGACACAGAATGTCAGTCTTCAAGCTTCAGCTAAGATCTGGCACAGATGTACAAGTCCAACAGACACAGGTGTGAGGAAAAACTGTCCAACTGATGTGCGCATTTCTTAATTAGGCTTCAAATGCCTGCATATTTTTACTCCAAGAAATCCTGTGCAATAGAATTAGTCTCTTCTGCAGATGGGTTAAAAGAGGCAGAACTGGTGCCAGCTGCTTCACTGCACCCTATTTGAGACTGATTTTGTCCTTGATGGCTCTCTATTCTGTGAGGTGACATGAAACAGACAAGCAAGATTCCTTCAGTAATACAGAGCTTAGAGAAAGTACCAAAGAGAATAACCCAAATTCCTTCATGATTTTCTCATTGGTCAGATTCTATAAATCTCTGATCATATTTCCCATTTCCACTCCATTCCCTACAACTGGCTCATATTCCTCTTGATTTATGGTAGCTGGAACCAGATATTGTATTTCGGCAGAGACATCATTAGAGAATATTTACAGTTACAGTTTCAGGCAGCTGTACACATAACAATTCTTTCTAATTCATGCTTCCCAGCTTGTTATGAGAATAACTTCTGAGGCTTTAATGTCCTCTTAGAATTCAAGGTATCTATTTCCTGTCCTTCATCCATAAAATCTGTTAACTCATTGCACAAATAAAGTAGAATGGTTTGACAGGATTTTTCTTGACTAGCAGTTATTACTGTATATTTATCAACTCCTTGATATTTGAGTTTTTTTCCCCTTCAGGAACTAAGGTTATGCTGCTCTATAACAACTCTTTTTAACTATATTAAGCAGAGTCACAGCATTTAACTTTTTCCAGTCATCCAGAACCCCTCCCATTTTTCACCAGTTCTCAAGAAAAAATGAGAATTCACCTGAAATTGGTTCAGCCTGCTAATTAAGTATCCTAGGGCAAATTCCAGCAGGATCATTGGGTCTAACATGGAGTCACTTAAATATGCAGTGGTTGTCCTCTTTCATCTTTAAGTAAATTAAATACATTTGATTCCTCTCTCTTTGTAATAAATTCACACCATATTTTCTCTTCATTCATTTTCAGCTTTCTTCCCCCACCCAGGTCTCCTTTAAATTCTCTTCACTACAAGAGCAGCATGTAGGCTGAGACCTACAGTGCAGAACAAGCCTCTTGGGCAGACAGCTTTCAATGAACAGACTCACAGGAGTTTGTTTGCCAGCATTTAAATAAGGGCAATGGTTTGCATTGGAATGCATGGGCTGAAGGAAGGCATAGTAGTTTGTTTATGCCTACAGTTGGCTATAAGCCCAGAATAAGCTTTTTAGGTCAGAGTAGGCTGTAGTAATGTAAGGGAAAATGAAGGGCACACCAGCAATCTGATATTACAAATTGGTTAGCAGTTCCTTACCAACAATGTAATCATATCTCTTATCCTGTCAGAATAGCCACTGCCAGACTGTAGTGTAGGTAGACAAGGTAGGGTGAGTGAACCCACAGTAGACTGGTACATTCTTGGTAGCTAAATTCAGATTGCAGGTGTTTTATGTGTTAATTCAGCTGCGTGTGGAGCTCTGCCTAGACAGGTCTACTGCTTACACTGTTTTAAAATCTCCTCCTGCCAATGCCACAAAGCTGTTACTTGGTGTGATCACCATCTAAACCTTCGGTGTTTGAAAGGCTGGTCACAGCTTGACAAGCCACTCACCTGACAAGATCCATGCCAAGCAAGGCTTCAGATTCCGAAGCTGGTTCCCTGGTCACAATGGCTTCATTAGCTACACAGACTCCATGCTCATTAGCTCCCATTTCTGCCCCCCAGAGCCAGGAGGGCCTGCTCAGCACAACAGCATGAGTCTTCGGCACCTGCTCAATCTCAATATATGTGCACTGCAGAGACAGCAGGAAGAGAAAAGGTAAAACAATTGCAAGCACTTTATCTAGTGTACAGGCAGGACACACGTTATTTGAAAAGTCAATGTTTTGTGAATAAACCAGAAACTATATTAAACAACATTTATGTGACATGTTTGAACCTTTACATACTTACACTCCATCAGTCTGGAAAAATATATCTGCCTTCATGTTTGCAGGTTTCAAAGAGTCAAGTAGAACCCAAATGCTAGAATCAGTGGAAAGCAGCACAAAACTGACTGAGCTGCTACATTAATGAAACGCAGATCATGTTTGTACATAGCAACAACATCAAAACGTTCTACCACCTCACCTAAATACAATCTCCATACTTAAGTAGATGGTGCAATAATGGTAACTGGGCAGAATATATTAGAAATCTTTCCCCTGTCCCTTGCTGCCTCCCCTGCAGCTGCCCCCAGAGGCGACTGGTAGAAAGAGGAAAAAAAAACAAATCTTGAAAAGATTCAGTGGCATGCTTTGAAAAACAGTCACAGAAGTAAACCACGGGTATTGTTGTTGCTTAAACTGATGTTTGTGCTATTTTAAATGGTCCACTGTAATCAGATGTCTGTGAATGTACTCTGAGAAATCAAAAATACAAAGGAAGGCTGCAGAAAAGTCAATGAAACTGCATGGAAGAAATTATGTTATCTTTCAAACACATTTACTTTTCCCTTGCCCTAGGACTTCAAAACAAGCACTGTTTTCCTGAACAGCATAGATTAGAGCTTGAGTCATCATTACATCATTGACTTGTGCAACCCAAAGGAACAGGAATTACATTTTACTACTGAGTCACATCAAGTTTTCCAAGGATAAAACTACACAGAATTTTCTTTTGAGGAAACTGAAGTTATCTGTGGTACTTAAGAGACAGCTCTTAGTGTCCAGCATTCCTGTTGTAACATCTTCCTTGCAGGAAGTAATCTGCAATATTTTTCCAGAGGAATATCTGATCAGACATATCAAAGTAAGCAGGATCATCAGAATGGACTTGTGGAATAAAAGTTATTAGCCTTGTTTGCCTTGCTGGCAACCTAAAGCCAGACAAATCAGTACAAAATTATTAGAGGTGAGAAGCTATGTTTTTTTCCTAGCCTGTCCTTCCCCCTTTAAGGATTACACAGCATGATCATCTTCATCTCCAGATTGAGCAATGATTTTCACAGTAATAATTAGTCTAGCATGCAATTAAAATGCATAACAGACCACCTTTGATCAGAAATGGCATTTTCAGAGTTCTGCACTTCAGCTATGCATGAGGGTCACAAGAAATGACTTTGCCACCTTCATTAGGAAATGCATGCAAATAGTCAAACTGTCCTTTTGTATAAAACCAGGTAAATTATATGTGAAATAAGAGAATGATTTCTCATGGAGGACACATGATTTTTTTTTTTTTAAAAAATGGAGGAGCAGGGAACTCTTTCATTAAAAAAGAGAGTAGGGACATGTTAACCTTTTCTGCTGTGTGCTTAGTTTTAATTTAGTGGCTTAGGTAATAAAATCCTGCCAGGAACTTACCTGCTGTATTTGTTGCAAATCCTTAATATTTGACCAAGCTGCTTGACCAAATTGCTTACATAGTAATTCACTATGATTTTGTAGAGGCAAATTCGTCGTCTATTGAGGTACAACAACATTTGGCATTGGACAGGTGCTAAAATTTGACTAATGATAACACTTTATACAGTTCACCCTTTGCTTCATTGTGTAACCAAGACATGCCAGAACAGATATTCCTCATCAAATCTCCCTCTACTCCCTTTGAGCTGTCAGTAAACAAATCTTTTTGGCATGCTGTGCAATTTTATTTCAGTGTTTCAGGTCAGTGCTGTTTGGATAAGCACTTAACGCATGTGTGCGAACAGAGAATAACTGCATTTGCTGGATGTGCAAAGGAGGAACTGCAGCAGCCAGAAAAGATTATATGTGAAGACATGACCGGAGCAGCTGTCAGGCTCCAGGTCTGCAGCCAGGCAGACACCAACCCTGTACAGTGCAAGCCTTGGCCCCCCACATCTCAGAGGTGGTCAGCTAGCTGGAGCCATCCTGCAGAGCCATCCAGGACATCAACCTTCTCAACTGCATAGCATAAATCAAAAACCTAGACACAGTGTGGAGGAGACTTCAGTACTCCATAAACCCACACTGGTATAGCATTCTCTGGCTGAATAGGCTGTTATGCAAACTTGCTTACACCAACTCCTTGATTTTCTAGTAGAGAAAAATATGATAGATCTCTGAAAAGTGTTAGTAAGGCTAAAAGAATGCTGAAGGCCTTTCCTCTGCAAAACATATTCTGGCTCTCCTTGCTACCAAAAACTTATTACTTGGCACCTCATTCCAAAACCAAGCATTTCCAAAGCTGTCATACATTGCAAAGATTTTATGGTCAACGACAGCAGTTGAGAAAAGAGAAAGAGGAAATAGTTTGTTCCACACTGACGAATCCAGAGCATTCTGAAAAAAAGAAAATGTGGGTTTTCTTTGTAACTATGTAATCAGAGCCCAGAAAACATCCAGAGTCACTTCTACACACCTCGGAATACAGCTGTCACATTCCCTATTGCTTCTTTACATCCCCCAGCACAAAAAGAAGCAAGCGTGGACCATATTTTCACCCTATATTCAGTTTCCATATAGTAAGTCAAGTACATAGGCAATGTTCAAGCCTTATTTATATAAATTGTCTCAGAAGAGCTAAATAGCAGAAAAAAAACATTCCAACCTGACAGCAGCTGACAAGTGTTGTAAAACTACCATTGACTTGATTCTTATTCATTTGCCATGGTTATTATTATTACTGAATAAGCCTTGATGAGATTTTACCTTCCCATTAGAATTATTTACTCCAGTAAGAAAAATAGTAAGCACACAATGGGTTGATGTATTAAGGCAGGCAGTTGGTTCATAGTTGTTAATAATAGGTATGAGATTCTCAAAAACTAGAGTCCAGATGTGCAAATAGATTATTAATTTCAAATATTAACCTCTTGCTTCATAACTTCACCATCACCCCTTAAAAAAACCCAAACAAACAAACAAAAAACCCCCTCTTTTTCCAGGAAGCAAGAGGAACTGGGCTATCCACTTATAGATAAAACATATCAGTCATAAAGGTAGGTCAGATAGAGCCAGACACTGGATTTGCAGCACAGCAAATCACTGCTACTTGCTCCACAGAAATGAGGACATATTCTTATAACAGCTCAGGCACAAAAGGAAATAGTAGGGGAAAGATAACACTATCCAACAAAAATACCCAACTGGCCACTCGATCTCTAGAAACAGTTCAGATTGTGACAGGATTTCAAAAGCAAGCACAAATTTCAACCTCCCTGTCCCCTCTCCTGCACCCCAGAGATCTGGCAAATTCCTCCACAGCACAACAGCAAAGCAGCCTGTTCTCTTGAGAGCTGTGCCAAACTAGGCAATGACAAATGAAACAGACATAAGGTACTGCTGTGATTCTGCTTGCCACTAACCCTGTCTTTAAAATTCCTGAAGCGTCCAGCCTCAGCATTTCCTAACACTAACGTTTTTCTTTGAGTATGAATGCTAAAAACAGAAGAATACTGAGAAACTCCGTGGCAAAAGCTGTGAGTTAGTGGTGTCAGGCTCCATTGATTTTCTAGAACTCCAGCCCTGAAAGCAGCATAACTGGCATCATGTCCTGTGACAGTAAATTCCCGTTAGGAAATATAAAAGTAAAGAACAGAGACTTGACATATAAGAAATGCAGCCAGAAACTCTAAAGAGAATTGAGCAGGCTGGAAACTAATGATACTTCTTTTATTTCCCTTGCAGTATCAAGACGAGAATCTTATCAAGGCAGTTCTAAGAATAGCACAAGGCACAAATGTATCTCCCACCCTAGCTAGGGCATACAGATAGGTTGGAGGTATTCCAAAAACAGACACGACAGCCATAAGCACAAGAGATTTCTTCTTTTATTAATGAAAAGAAGCTATTGTGCAGTTTCTACTGTACTCAGGCTTCAGAAGCCCAATTCCTAGCACTGTCAGTCAGGTCATTATGAAATATCAATGAAATCACATAGGCTTCAGCCCTGGATAACAAAGGCAATAGTCAGGGAATGCTTTAGAAAGAAATGATCTTTGAAGAAAGGCCTTAAGATACCAGATTACAGAAGAGGCCCTACCCCACCCCCTTCCCTCGCCATCAGATCCAGGCTCTAACTTGGCATTAACTCTTTGGTTAACTACTTCAAGCATTGCTGTACCATAGTTCATATTTGAAAATAAGCAAAATATCTGTATGACTGTAGCAACTCAGGAAGTTGCACCATGGCTGCTTTTAACCTGTTCCAAAAGCAGGATGGAAAAAATGTGATGAGGCAGTCTCACAGCCTGCTGCCTCCCTGGCCATCAAGACATTAAGATTGACAGCCTGGTTGTAACTGTCTAGAGAGGTGATTCCACAGGTGACATGGGCTACCTGGGCTCTCCCATCATGGTGAAGTGTAAATCTGGAAAGCTAGAACATGGTGACACAAGAAAGCCCCTCAGACTATCTTGTGTGGATGTGTCTGACAATGTGCTTTACAGACAACCCTTTTGCTGCTTATATACAGAAACAAATTTAGTAGAGCTCAAAGGAATGTTAATAACCATTCTCTGGAAAGTGAAATATGCAAGTAGTAGCACACGATACAAAAGATGTGGTTAGCCAATGCTTTTACTGCTGTTTGCTTAGGCACTAAGCAGAACTAAGTGTAGGGTGTAAGACACCTGGATGACTTTACAACACCCATTGAACACGGCCAGGACATCTTCTATTGGAAGTGAAACTTGTGTCACAGTGGTGGGGACAGCCATACAGCAGGATAAATCCAGCCTGGGTCCTTCTCAAGCAGCCAGACCTAGTTCTAGGGCTCTCATAAATCAAACCAGAATAATGAATATAAGTCTCTACAACAGCAGGAGGAATTCTCAGTTACTCATCTTTCCAAAACATGTGCTAGTACTTGTATCCTCATGTTGCAGCCAGATATAAACAGCATTTACTAACTACAAATACAAAACAAAGCCAATTTCTGCCACAGTGAAGTGCCTCTTTCTTCTTCATATTAAGTAGAGTTTTTCCCTTTTTTTGAAGACTCTAATGGACTTTACATATGCTCTGTATTTGCATAATGTTCCTAGCTGTTTGTATTCACTGTAACCAGTAACTGTAAAATTTGAATCAGTGTGCCTCTGTTCTATAGCAGTGTGTACTGTTGATGGATTTTATTATAGAAAAAAAATGATTAGAGAAGCTAGAAAAAGCCAAACAGTTCCCCTTTCAAAAAGCAGAACTATCTGCACCTTCTGACCTACTCTAACCTACTCTATCAGGCCACCAAGGAGCCTCAGGCATGTGAGCCACAGTATGGAAACATGCTCAGCAAAATTACGTATAAAAATCTCTAAACAAATCAAATACCACAAAGTACAGCAAGGCATCCAAGGCTGAGAACAGTCTCTGGAGACACCGTATGTCAGAGTTGATTTAGCAGTCAATAATTCACTTTTGTTTTTTAATACACAATCTAGCAATCTCCTGCATGATGAGCAAAAGTAAAACTGAAATAGGGATGGAGCTTATTAATGTTTTAAACCAATAAGAAACAGATTTCAAATGAGCCACAAAAAAACTATCACAGAGATATCCTTGGAAGTCTCAGATATCCTAGGCATTTGAACTACCTGCTCACACAGCTGTTTTGACACAAGTAAATGGTTTGTGTCAAGATGGGAGAGTTGGCAGGTTTTTTGCCTCACACAATTCTAGCACTCACCCTCCTCTTCTTCTCTGCTACAATAGGAAAAAAGAGAGAAAAAAAAAAAGATTAAGAACAAAAAAAATTAGTTCAAACTAACCAGTTTTGCTCTAGTAGCAGAAAAGAGCAAATAAGCAGCACTCCTACAATAAAAACAGGTTTTGAGAGGGCAGAAACATCTAAGAGGTTATGACTTTACTTCTGAACCACTGACAGCTTGTGCTTGTGTTACAAGGCAAAGTCAAACACATTAGTTTAAAGGCCAGTGGCCTGCAACAGAGCAAAACAGAGAAAAAGCTCACGTTAGCCAAGCAATAGAGTGCTGAAGGCAGCAACCAGTTTCTCTTATTAGTTGCTGTCTGTCGGCATAGTGCCTCTCTCCTGTCTCTGTGCAAAGTCTAAGGGTTGGCTTACACAAGGTGGCTTGAGGTAAGCCATCTGTCTGCATGAGCATGAGCTAGGCTGCCTACCAGCCACTTATCAGGTCTCAGCTGAAAGGCAAGAAATGCAGCTTCCTAAACTACCTCTGAATTGTAAGCCTTCAGACTACAACCTCTTTTTTTAATCTAAATACAGTAAACAAAGAGTTTCATCATAGGCACAAACGCCATAGAATTTCATCAAGGTTTCCTGCCAGCCAGCACACACCCATGGAAGTACCACTGGGGATGGGGGCGCCCAGGCTCCAGTTCCCCGTGCAGCAACAAGACTGTAAGTGTGGCATTGCCAGTCTAACCTGTGGACTTCCCAAAGAGCAAGTTCTCAGTAGAATCAGCTGCTGTTTGTCTTCTGTTACCAAATTCTGAATACCTTACCCCATGATATAATGCAGATAACCCAAACAGCTGGCGCAAGAGGGAATCAAAGTATACCAGAACTAAACTGCAGCACTGGCATGATGCCTGGTGATTATGTTACAAACAGCAGAATTAAGATACCTGCAAGTAACACAAAGCCAAATTTAATACAGTCAAAGTCTGCTTTTCAAGCTTTATACCTTACAACACCAGAGATCCCTCAGTTACCTTTAGGCAAGTTTTTATGCCTGCAGTCCTCAGACCAATGTACAACAAAAAATCTCACTGCTCCTCTGAAAACTCAGAGCAAGGGGAGGTGGGATGGGATCCATTTAAAAAAAAAAAAAAAAAAAAAAAGAGAGAGAACAAAATAATAACTGAGTATGCCATGATGTTTTAGAGAACACAAAATTCCTCCTACACCACAAAGGGAGCTTTAAGTCCAGGAGAGTGTTTAATACCAACATACTAGAAAAATTTTGCAAATTCCAGAGTTTTATAGACTTTTTGTAGACTACCCTACTTTCCCTATTCCGCTCCTGCATAAGAAGTTGCATGCTGTTAAGACAGAATACCTTTTACAGCTCCTTAGTGAAGTAAGAAAGTATGACTATTTTCAAGCCATGAATATAAGATCAAGTTAGAAGAAAGTATCTAAAAGAAAAAAAATATCCACGTGAAAATTCATCTACAAAAGGTCATCCAACCTAGACTTTTTCAGAAGAAAACCACAGCAAGCAGAAGGTTCCTAAAGAACAAGAGAAATCTAGTCAGTGAAATCTACCCCAAAAAATAAGACAGAGGGTCTTGCATCTTAAGACTAATACAACATGAATTCTTACTAATACATGATAAATTCTTAAAATCTACATGTGGGTGGGGAGAAGAGAGAACACTTACTTTTAGTAGAGAAATTCAAAAAAGTGCCTCGTTTATGCTTAAGGGAATATTTCACCTGCACACACAAATTCACTAGACTGATCTCTACAAAGAAGATGGCTCATCAGCACCTGCTGCTGCAAAATTACAATGCAAGACCAGAGCAAACTTTTGAGAAAGTTGACACACACATGCACAGAACAGGCCTTATGAAAAGCCCCATTGTTCAGGGTCTTGGGAACCTGCTGACATGGAGGGAAGGAATTATGTTGATGAGCTAGCTGCAGGGTTACTTGTCTCATAGATGGAGCCTCAAAGATCAAGCCAAAAACAGCTTGCAGGATTCACTGAATTCCCTTGTGGCCCTGCCACAAGCTAGCTGATAGCGATACAGCATAGCCTGCCTCCTTCCTTTATGGCAACAATCTCTCTGTACCCTTTCTGGTTACATTGTGCATTATCACATTTGCAAAGGTGAGCAGCACAGAGCACAAACAGGATACAGACTTCCCGAGAGAGTCTTACAGAACAACCCATACTGTCAATCCCCTCTTAACAGAAGTGACAGTCATGGACAAGTAATCAAAATTTGATACACACTGCAAAGAATAAAAATAAGTCCATCATCATTATTCAGTGAAGGTAAAGAAACCAATGCAAATGAACAATATGTAATGAAGAGAAAAGCTGTTCATTTGTGGCGGGGGGTGGAGGACGGGACAGGGGGACAGAGAGGGAAGTGCTAAAATGGATGAGAGGCCCAAAGGATTACTGACTTTAAAAAACCATAGCATGAAATGGATCAACCCTGTTTTTCCATTCGCAAAGTATCAAACGTTTGGTTTCTCAGACCTGTTTAGTTAGTTTTACAAAATGCAAGGGAAGAAAAGCTGCAGAAAAAAAAATACAAAAAACACCTCCACCCAGTGATAACTGAACTATCAGCAGGTTTCAGGGTTTTAAAGAACCAAGTAATAATCTTGAATACATCATGTAGAAGCTCTGACTCGCCTCTCCATGCTGGTTATTAGCTAATTACCTCTGACAATTTGCTTCAAAGGTGGATATAGTGTTGCATGCCTGCTACTTAAAAAGCATGAAGCAGCTGAATTCAGTCCATTCCTTAAAGCCTTTCCTAACTTTTAAAGGCACTCACTACCAGTACACAAGGACTGTGCAAAGCTACCAGATAGCCTTTAAACCAAATAAAACAATTAAAATTAGTGTTGTGTTTTAATCAGCTTGCTCTACTCAAAATATGCATGAGTAAAAAACAAGAAAAATACATTAACAGTACTTAGTGCTGAGTGTGACAAAGATGCACTGATAAGCAATTGCTTGTACTACTCTCAGAGCAATTGGTGATGTTTTTATTCTGTGTTGGGAGGAAACAGGAAGCATTTTGGTAAACATTTGGAGCCTGTATGTTTCTGTATACCACCGTACTTACAAAACCTCAGGCTAGGTAATGAAGAATTACACAGTAGCACAGACTACCAGAGACCAAACTATCCATTAATTAGGACTTGGTCCCCTACTTAAAAAAAAAAATGTCCCACTCCAGTCCCTCATCTAAAAGTGCATCTTCACTGCATTGCAACAAACTTTCCCTTCACTTAAAAAAAAAGTATTTCAGCATTTACAGAAAATATTTGCAGATACTGTTCTACAGTGTGTGTGCTAGGAAGAGGAATTACCCTCCCCACTTCAAAAGGTTTGGCAAAAGAGTTTCTGACTGAATTCTAAAAAAAAGGCATTAAACTGGTTAATCATGTGAAAGATGGATCATAAGAGATTATATAGATTATAATAGATTATATATGGCTTGATTATATACTTCAGCAAATTATGACAATCTCGTCAAAGAGTAAAATATTGGTCAAAGAGATCAAAAGAATCAAGTAGTCTTACATTAAGTATTCTCCTTTAAGGATACAAACACTACAGAGCAGCTTTTCGAAGTTCTTCTTCCGCAATAACAGAACACCCTTTTTTTCATTTCCAGTTCCATGAAGAGAAGGTTTAAAATAAACTGCTCTCAAGTATTTTTCTTGTCTTATTGCCATACTTTTGTTCTGTGTTCTAGCACGTCTACAAGGTGCTACCAATAGAGCACTGCAATTAACTGCACTTGGTGCTCTTGGACAAGGGGAAGGGGATTTCTTTACATGCAAAATTAAACCATTTAACAATCCGTGAGTTTTACTAGATGTTGATAGCAACAAGAATCAAGAGAACATTAACTGTCAGAAAAAAGAACACCATATCTTCTGAAATTTGGAAGCCATCCCACTTGACAAACAGAATTAAAACCGGCACTGGCCTTAGGGTATCTTCTGGGGAAGCAGCAAATAGATCCATAAAGGATCTGTTCAGATGAAAGACACCAGCCTGGCAGGGAACACCTTGTGTTCTCAGCCTTCTGCACAGCCATGGAGACAGGAGGAATCTGAATGCAACTAACATCACAGCTCCTGCTTTCCCAGCTGCCAACCAGAGCAAGAATCTGTGTACTCTAAAAGCTCCTGACAGTGGAGATAAGACTCTGTGTCCTCTGCTAAAATGACTACCCACACAGATCCTTGTCTTTTCTTCTGGTGTCTCAGTCTCTTCGTTCCACCTTCACTTCACACTTTCTCCTCTTCCTGTCTTCTGGCTTCGTTTGTTCCCTTGCTTCACTCTTCCACATTGGCTTCTCCCTTCATTTCTCCTGTCATTAAAGTGAGGCTGCAGTAACAGACTATAATCAAAATTACTTTTCAGCAGGGCCCCTTTCAACCTGCATCCAGCCAGCAGCATCCATCAGGACTCCACACCTAGCCTGGATTCAGAGAGAAGGCACAGCACTGAAAACTGACCATGATGAAGGTGTAGAATATGTCATCAAAGCCAACTGCATGTACAAGAGTTATGTTTGGCTTACAAATGTTATGCTCTTGATTTCTCCTCTCACATTCCCTTATTAGAGTGAAAGTTCTTTGAGGCAGAGATTTCTGGATGCTTGTTTTGTAGCATGTCTAGTGTAGTCAGACCCCATTACAACTGTCAAACAATTCATATGGTGACAAACTTTGAAAATTAGCTTCTACTTCCAGTTAGCCAGGATATTTTTCCTTTAATAGGAAAAGGTAATCATAGACTACATGGTGCAGGAATCTGAGATTTGAACAATTTTGCCTGTCTGCTGGAGAAATTACAGATCATAGATTTTTCCCCAATTAAACAAAAAAGATACATTCTGAGATTCATTTTCAGGAGTTCTAAAAAAATCTTATCTCTTTTCTACTCAAGAGGTTTGAGTGAAGTGAGCAAGGACTCCACAATCTAACAAGAAAATAGGACAGCATTCATTTCCTCCAATAACAGTAATTTCTTAGAGTCTGAATGCAGCGCTTCATCCTTACCTCAACTTTGCTTCCTGGATCATGAGTGGCAGCAGGAAAGTAGACCACCTCCTGTACTTCATCCCTAGGCCGTGCAGAGTTCTTTCCAAATACCACCAGCCCATCTTTAGAACATGGGGGGAAGGCTACAAAACAGTAGCTTGGAGGAGCTGCAGCCATCCTAAAAGGGAAAGAAAGCATAAGCAAACAAAACTAGTGGTTTTTTTAAATTCATATTTGTATACATTGGAGAATCATTCAGTCTATTGCTACTAGTTGTAGCTAAGAGGGAACGCATTCACTCTATCTTTCAGTTGATTGTCCAATGATAATGGAAGAATAGGTCCGCTCAGATGAAGTTTATCTGAATTTAAGTTGCAAAATATAATAATTTTCATCATTTTTCACCCAAATCTTGTGAAGACATAAAGAATCAGAAAAGAGACAAGATAACTGTATCTTAATGAGTCTACTTAATCCCCACAGAAAGAAAGAACTCTGCACTGGAGCTGTTTAGGAACATATGACCTAAATGTATTTTGCTGACTCAGACAAGTGCAGAGACACAGAATAATTTTAAATAATTTACTCTCTGCTCCCATGCACTTCAATATTGTAAAAAATTAAAGAGAAAACATGTTTGAGGGATTCCTGAGAGAGGACAATAGTGTAACTGGAAACAGAACAAAGATATAGCACAATTACTTCAAAAACTGTCAATTTATCTACGCAGATTAGTGAGGCTGAAGCACTAATTGCATTATATTTTCTCTGTGGTTTATCTGCATTGCTGCTCTTACCTGTAGTTAATTGATTGCAGTTTATTTGTTTATGCAGGCTAATGTAAAATGTTTACATTATAATTTTAAGTGCTTGCAATGACAATATATTAATCAAAAATGTAAACTGCTTCAGGACTATGACAGTGCTGTAGCTGGTCTTGTGTACATTGCCATATCTGACATTTTTTCCACCATTCAGGGAGCACGTATGCCTACAAAAGGAAAAGGGGGGGTGTTTGTCATTTGTTAAAATACCACTCAACACAGATGTCTCAGATTTCCTCATAGTTCTTAGCACTGCAATAGAAACTCAGCACCAAAATGAACAAACATGTTCCTCTTCCTCCTCCACAATATCCTGAAGAAGTAAAAATACTTGCACATATTTGGACTCCTTAGAAAGATCTGACACAGAAGTTCCCCCCCCAAAGCTGTTAATTTATCTGAAAGACAAAGCTACTTTTTTAACCATTAACTTCCACATGCTTCAAACCATTTACATTTGGGTTTGGACTTTTTTTAAAAGCAGTGTCATTTGAGTCGATACTTCTCACAGAATAGCAGGTTGCCAATACTAAATCAGAGAAAGAATGCCTTTTGGATAAAGGCTATAATCCATGAAGTGGTAATTGTTTCACTAATGAAACCATTTAGTATTTTGCTATGAATTATTCCAAGTCTGTACATTTATTTTGCTGTGTTGGTGATGTCAACGTAACTGCTTTCCAGCACTCTTAAGAGTTCACATCTACTTTTAGGTAAGTAATCATTTAGTGCTCCAAATCTGTCTTCTGATGCATTGCCAGACCAGTTAAAATCTGTAATAACTTGCAGACTTACTGTGGACTTCACTATTAAAAGAAATATTTCCTTTATTCTAAACACAAACTAAGTAGATTTATTTGAAATACATGAGGCAGCTGAAAGACATTAGACATCCAAGAGATAGAAAGAAAGGTTAAAATTATATACAGTACTCATTTTAATAAATGAATACCCAAACATATTGACAGGTAGGCTTCAAAAGATGGGAAGGAATGTTTCGGCACTGTGTTACTGAGCAAATATGAAGGTATGTAGGGCAGACATTTACATACATAGAGTCTGAGTACATAGGGAAAAGAATTAAAAGCTTGTAGGAATCTAATGCTTGAGAGTTCTGAAGGCCTCCCTGAAATAAACAGACTCAATTGTATTTGCAAGATTTTATTTTTTTTTCCTTAAATATACCAACAGTTACTGAACCAAAAACAAATTCCCATTTTGGTAATGCTTTTTAAGTAAGAAAGTATGAGTAAGCTCCTCTATAACTAGAGTTTACCTCAACACACAGTGTATTTCGTAAGTATGAGTAAGCTCCTCTATAACTAGAATCCCTTCAACACAGTATATTTCATACAGGGGAGTACATAACAGTTAAACGATACAACTTTATACTGAAAATATGATTGCTGTAAGAGGAGTTGGCACTGGGATCTTGCACTACATTTCTAGAGAAGGAAGTCATCTAGCACTCTACTACAGTCTAAATCTATGCAGTTTGCTAGGTAGCAGTTTTTCCTAGAACCTCATTTGGTTCATTTCAAATATGACAAGGATGGCCATTTCTCAGATACACCCACAACCTGTATTTGTTCAGAACACTACTGTACTTTATCTTCCTCCATTACATAGCTAAAACAGCCTGTTAGCAGCCACCTATCCAAGGAGGACATTTCTACTTGCCTACTTCTTTTTTTCTTTGTTCAACTTGAGGTTGTCCTCATTCTCATTTTTATGTATTTGTCACCAATTTGCCCTCTTACAAGGCACCATTCTGACTCAATAACAAACATATTTCATCCACAGGAGAAGCAGAACACTCCTTTTTCACAGTACCCCAATAAATCAGCCTAACTTACAAATCCATCTACTGTTATAATTCCTACACTTTTTTCACAGAGTATTTGCTCCTTGAATAAAAGGCAATCCTGAAAACCTTAGAAACAGAGGAAATGACTGCAAATAGATCTCAAAGGACACCTTGTTGCCCATTCACAGAGTTCTTTAGCACAGAGCATGTTTGCATACAGGCCTGATTCTCCCAACAAACCACACCTCAGACCTACATTCTGGCATAGACAGAGGTAAAGCTACACCAAATGTCTTAACTGCAAACAATTATACTCAGAGATGTGCCACCTGCAAGTTAAATGAAACAGGGACCACACAGATCACTATAGACTATATCCAAAATCATTCTATATATAAAAGCCCTGGAAATAGACGAAGAGCTGTACATTTTGCTATGCCACTACATAATAACTGCTGCAGTTTCAGGGAGTTAACAGGCATGGTTGACCTAGAATCACTGCAGGCATAAAGGCTAAAAAAAGAGTTCTGAGAAACAGCCAAAAGGTAATATAGTCCACTTGCTACCTTTTTATTTGACAAAACATACTATAGCAGGGATGCACTATTCCACACGGTCATATTTTTTTCCAGAGTCTCCTGTGTTTTGACACTATGAAGAAGTTTTATTTAACGAGTTCCTTTATTAAGATCTTCTCTCATTGTGATAAATTGCATTTAGTAACTGACAAGCCAAATTAATTCAATGAATATATCACCACTGTTGTCAATGTTAAAACAGATGAATTCTTAAGTCCTGTGATGCGCAAAAAAGGAGTAACATCCACTGGGCAATCATAGACTCAAAAAGGTTGGAAAACACCTCCATGATCAGAGTCCAGCCTTTGAGTGAATACCAGCATGTGGACTACACCACAGCACTAAGTTCTGTGTCCTTTCATTTCTTGAACGCTTCCAGGAATGGTGACTCCACCACCTCTCTGAGCAGTCTGTTTCAAGGCTTAATGACCCTTTCAGTGGAGAAATTCTTCCTGATGTCCAACCTGGACCTCCGCTGGTGCAGCCTGAGGCCATTTGCTCTTGTCCTATCACTAGTTGCCTGGGAGGAGAGGCCAACTCTCACCTCCTTTACAACCTTGTTTCAGGGAGTTGTAGAGAATAATCAGCTCTCCCCTGAGTCTCCTTTGCTCCAGGCTGAAAACCCCCAGTTCCTTCAGCTGCTTCTCATATGATTTACTCTCTAGACCTTTTACCAGCTTCATTGCCCTTCTCTGGACAAATGTCTGGCTCCAAACATCACAAAGTGCAACGACGGGTATGACAATAATCAGGGCTTTATAAACATGTCTGAACAACACTATACTCCTCAAATAGGGTAAACACAGATCTGTCATTGTCTCGCAACACCTCAGGAAAACTAACCCATAAATTATTCATAAACATAAAATACTAATCTTATTGAAAATATTAAGACCTGAAAAATTTTACTCTGGAGTACTTTCCATTTCACAGTATGAGGATCTTACAAATGCTGACATGTATTAAGAAGGCTCACAACTTCTAATAGGAACAATTTGTGCTATTAAGAGTCAAAATTTACCTACATTCAGACTTTGAGAGTGGTCAACAAGGAATAAAATTATTATTATTTAAGTCTGTACATACAGGTGGTGACATAGTCTAATGAAGGTTTCACTTAGATGTCAATTTTTCACTTACTAAAAAAAAGACCAAACACATCATGCTGGTATAGCAACACATGAGTGTCAAAGACTGAAGCAGCGCTCTTAGGAGAACAGAGACAGGCATGAATAATTCAGTGTGGTTTAGAGCCTTCCCCGCTCCCTCACCTGACCCAGGAAAACTAAAATAGCTAAGTATCCACAACAAAGCACTCTGGGCTTAGCATGACAGAGTCCGAACCAAAGAAAGGAAGATTTTCATATTAACTTACTCTAGACTTATTGTGGTTAGGTTTCTTTTTTTTCCAGAATAACACCGTGTACTTCTTCTCTGAAAGCTGCAATTTGGTACTGAAATAATCTTTTATAAAGCTCAAGAATCTGACTGCTACAATAAAATTGCTTCTCAGAAAAATAACTTTGTCCTCCCATGTCAAAGAGATATCAACCCTTTTCAAGCCAACCAATTTTTCTTGTTGGCCAAAATACTCTGAAGACATTAAGCGCAAAGTAATTACTAGTTTTACAAAGTTACAAATTGTGTGAAAATTGGCTTGCCAACAGTAGCTTTCACTGTTGCTGTCTTAAGAAAAAAAATTACGAAAAATATTCAGTATTATGAACTATTACGATCTTGAAGCTCTTCTAACAACTTAATGTTCAAAAGATTCTATATCAGTAAAACTGTTTCTCCTCTTTTCTCTTACTTTCCTTTCAGCTGAAAAACAAAACAATACGTTTATATTGAAAGTGTAGCACTCACCATGAAGCAGTGGGCAACAAAACGGATTAGTCTAAGTAAAAAAAAGGTCAAAGTAAGGGTCTGTCTTGAAATTCCACTCATGTTTATTGAATTGAACCAGTATTTGCTCTTCACACTTCTTTTAATTGCTGCTCACTTAACACCCTGCAACTTTTTCTCAAGAAAAAAGTTGAGATGCCCCTAGCATCACATATAAAAACCCTTCGGGTTTAAGACAAGTTCCTGAAATGTTAATTAGTATTTATTTTTAATCTTAATTAAGAGTTACACCAAATTAAAAAATTCTGAAGTAGCTATTCATGTGCAGAGCTAGTCCTTTCCTAGCAACACACCATTTAAGACATTTTAACTGATGTACATGTACAGACAGTTCTGCCCTTAATACACTATGCAGAAGTTTTGTTTTCTACACCAATATAGTCTCTTGCTCAAAAATTTAATACTATCCAGTCACTGTCATATAGAACAATGCCAGACCAGTAAAAGGCACTATCTAATAAGTCAGCTACTGCCATTATAGTTCCTCTTCACAAGACATTGATGCAAGGCTCAAGTAGAATAAGCATGAAAGCTTCAGTGAGACCAAGCAGTCCGCACTGACAACAGAAAAGCATTCACCTTGCGTTGGGATGAATAGCATTCAACTGTAAAATTTGCCTTGTATTGATTTGAATAAGAAGCTGGCAAAAATTCAGCTTGATCAAGCCAAATTTTCACCTAAGAGCGTAATTGCTGTGTTCATTACTCAGCACAGCAATGCTAGCAAGCCTTCCAGCATGGATGGAACCAGGAGCAACACCCCTTGCTTTCATTCACCTTAGTAAGGTTACATAGATACATCTAAACATTTTCTATGTTTGTCTTCAAGGGTTTTGTTGGCACAACTGTCAAGCTTTCTGAAGCACAGGTATAAACAAAGTGTTGTACAGGGTGAAGTCTAAACCTCTCCTAACTCCCAGTTTTTCAAGCACACCTGTGATTGTCCTGGATAACCCATTGTTAATTCTGGTAATAATCAACATTATGTTTTCAAGACAACATGTGCCCACAAAAACAAGGGTGGGAGGGTTAAGGCTGGAACTTCATCTCAGACCTCCACAGTAGTTTGGTCAGAACACCAGTTTTATTCATCATATACCCTATTTTTTCTACCCTCACTTCTATCGTTTCTTCAAATTAAAGCTGGTCTTTAACAGGTGCTTTAGGTACCAAAAATACAGAGGCTGCTAAACTCCTTTCTGCTAAGTTCTGAGTGAATTCTGGTTGATGACAACATTTTCTTTAACGTTTTTCTTACAAAAGATATTTGAGCTGCCTTTAAAGCCTGGAGAACACATTAAGCCTTTTATGAAGACATAATGTGTTTTTGTGTATTAAAGGATAACTTTTCCTCACTATATTTTGTGCTTTTATAAAACAGAAGCCCAGCTGTGCTAATACTGCTGAACTATTTCAGTAATATTTAAAGATTTCAATAAGCCTGTTTTCATTGTGACCAGAAAGGGTAAGTGGCATAACCTGCAAGAAACATTTATAATAAAAAACTGAGAAACAACATCTGAGCCAGGGTCCTCATATTTGGATCAAGGTTATCTCACTAGGAAAGGAGGAATATATTGAATGAGCCATGCATCATTTATTCTCAACTCTTCCTCATTTTTAATGGGGTGGCAAAAAGAAAGTTACAATTGTGAAAACTCTGTTCGGGGCTTAGTTTTTGGTTTTGGAACCTCTACTTTGATTTTCAAATTAAGATGTTTCTTGTGCCTGAGACAAGCTTGTATTTCCATTTACAAATCAAGCCTAGTGTCTTATGTACATAGACACACGTGATCTCTGCACCCTGCAGAAGAGCAATGCTTCCAAAAACAGAAGTGAAAAGCAAAATTCATTCAGCTGCAGGCACAGAACAAAGACAGCAAACTGAAAGGCACAATAATAATACTGTTCCCATTCTAGGAAACACTGAAAGGTTATTTTTTTTTTAATTGACAGTTTGGACAGTCCTAATTCATGACTTATTGGGAGAGAGGAAGGTTGCATGTACTAAGAAATTAGAAAGCAGAGACTGTTCCTGAATATAAAGCACAAAACCTGCCAAAACCCTGTGTCCCTATGGTTTGGACATTTCATTATCAGACCTTAGTCAAATTGACCCTTTCCTTACTACCAATGGATGATGATGCCAATTTACCACTCAAAGTTACCACATTCAACTCATTCAACTTTGATTGTCTCCACCCCTCTAAGCTGTGCCTAACAAGATATCCAAGAGGAGTTTATCAGCAGCTGAAATTTAGCAAGTCATACTCAAATCCTCTCTCTCTCCTCCTTTTTTTTTTTTTTTAAATTAACTACATGCTGAAATATTCTCAAGAATTCACTCAAAATGGGCAACATTTCAAACTTTCAGTAAGAGATTTGGGATGGCCTTTTTCTCCAATGAGTTTACTTTTATTTTTCAATTACAGGAAGTAGCAAATTCTCTACATAGGCATAAAATCAAGTTGCACTTCAAAGCTTTCCTAAGCTGTGTGCTCCCTTCAGTCATTTAACTGAATAAATGCATAATAGGCCTGGAAGGAATTGAAAATATTTCTCTTGCTGTATGTGAGAAAATTTGGAATATTCCTGGCAACAGCCACCAGCTTGCTTAAGACTGTCTAAAAACAGATAGTGGCCATCAAATGAGCATGCTAAAACTCTTTAGCATTTAAAATCCTAACAAATGGTAAGATTTCAGCTGTTACAAAAGTTTACAGTCCCTTGACCAACCAGTTCTTTTTTAATTCTACAATACACCCTTGTCCAAGCTTTCAAAGTAGGCATCTTTCAAAATAAGACAGGATTTATTTTTTGCCCCAAGTAATCTGAATTATGTTAATGAAAACATAGTTCCATTTAAAAACAAATCAGGGTCAGTCATCCAGAAGACAACAGGTTTCAGGCTCATTTCCATCACAGGCTGTGCATACAGGGAAAATTCATTATTTATACAGACTTTTCACTGAGGGGATGTCAATGCTCTTAATTAAGTCTCCAAGCAGTCACAGAACTCTATCCCTTTTGTAGCTGCTATTCCAGCCCTCAGTCTAAGGTCATATTTGTAACACTCCATTTTGTAGAGAAGCACCTGTTTTCTTGCTTCTGCCACTGGAGCAGAGACCCATGCTAGGAGCTGCTGGTATCTAAAGCATCTTTGTACAGCACACAACTTCATAATGAGAAGTTGCAAACTGCTGCATAATGCTTGGCCATGTAGCTTTCACTTTTTGTAAAGAGGCAGGACAATCCCGTTTTGCGGTTCCGTCAGGTCCTCATCACTGGGCAGAGGGGCTGTCCACCTCCACACGCAGCTGGCTAATGCGCAGTGACTGCTAGTCATTTCAAATTAGCAACATTGTTATGTTAACAAGAGGCAAAATAAAAAACATCAAAGCATCAAAGTAGCTCGTTGGAAGTCTTCCTTTAGTTATAAATACGCGCTAAAAAGCAGCAAGTGTTGCAATAGAACCAATAAGACTTTGCAAATGTTAGGATGTAACAGAACACATTGTGTTAGAAACCAGCCATTTGGGTACCGCACAGAGAAGCAGGTCTAGTAGCCATTCAGTTTCTCAATCTGCTGAATTTACAGGAAGAGAAGGCCAATACACTACAGGGACGATATCCAGCCTTCATAACTCTTCAAGTTCATAATTAAAGCAAGAAATTCTTACTGGAAGCTCCTAGCATAAACTAGCACACTTTTTCACGTTCAAGCTGCGTAATGCATCCATGGTTGGTGGCTTCTGAAAAAGGGGATGGAGAGCCAAATTCAGTCACCTTTACCAAACATACTGAACTCAGCAAGGAGCTTAAGCCAGTTACAAATGTTTCCAAAATGGGAAGCTACCATAAAAGTCTCAAACTCTAAGCATCAGAAATACTTTTCTGGGGAGGAAAAAACTAACTGATTGCAATAAGGGACTTCCATCCACCACATTTGCCTCAATATGACACCTGTCTTTTAGACTGTCTATGTAAGCTCCAGGACATAAGCTGCTTGAAAAAGTCCACAGCACTATGAATGATTTAAGTTAATTTCAGTCTTAGTTCATCTCAAATATCTGGAATCCCTGTGTTCATATAGATCAATTTCCTAAGTATATATGACAGAGGTTTGTTTTAAGATTTCTTTTTGTTTGGCTGGAAAATTTAGAGTGCATGTTATGAACAAACCAGCATACTTGGAGGTGCCTTAAATCCTTAATTCTAAAACAACTTTTAGACCAATAGCTGAAACAGTAATAGCCTATAACCAAATAAGTCAGTCACTTCCCTTCTCACAAGTTCATGTATTTATTATCTTCTAAACTACTAAGTATATTTAGCATAGACAGATAGTTTGCATCACAGAATTTACCAAGTGTACTGCAGCACAACTGCATCTCTGGAATTATTAAAGTTTCATATCTTATAGGCATGGATGGCTTTCACAAGGATAGATTTATGCCTAAGTGCACTCTTAAGATCAAGGCCCTAGCAAAGCTCTCTTCTGTTTAAGATTCTGGTTTAATATGATTTATTTCCCCTTTACTTGTCAGTACCGGTAGGTTAATCACAGCCTCTAGAATTATTACAGCAGCACAAATAGAGACATCTCAGTTTTGTAGGCTCTTGCAGGAAGGTATGTTTGCCTGTCAGCTTGCTCTAGTGCCTGAAACCATCACATACCCACCTGAGCGTAACAGTATGCTCAGAAAGGCACATGAAGACATCTAGATTTCAAGGTGACCATATGAAAAGGCACCTTCAAGAAAAAGAGGTCGGGAAACAGCCCACGCCAGGTCCTTAAAGAGCTGAAGGGAAAGCAGCAGCGAGTAGAGCGGGCAGCGAGAGAAATACGGGAGACCGGAGAGCCTTGCATCAGACGGGGAGGCAAAGGACAGCCGGGGACGGCGTTCGCCGCTGCCAGCCCCATCACCGAGCGCTGCCCGCGCCCCGCACCCCGCTCCCGCACCCCGGGCCGGGGGAGCCGCGGCACAGCCCCCTTTTGCGGAGCCCCCCGCAGCCAGAGCCCCGGGGGGACACCGACAGAGCCGGGGGGGAACAGCGCCAGAGACCGGGGGGGGACAGCGCCAGAGCCCCGGGGAGGGGGGGGACACCAACAGAGCCCGGGGGACATCTCCCGCACCGACTCGGGGACATCTCCCGCACCGACTCGGGGACACCGGCTCTGCGCCATCCTCCCGCGCCATTCCCCCCGGCCCCCTCCCTGCCTCCCTCCCTGCCCGGCGCTGCGGGGCGAGCCCCGCCGGGAGGGTCGCAGCGCGCTGCCCGCAGCCCCCGCCGCTTCCCCCGCGCCGAGCAGTAACACACCCACCAGCCCGGGGTGCCGCGCCGGGGAGATGCCGCGGAGATGATGGGGAGACGCCGCCCTGCCCTGCCGTGTCCCGCGGCGCTCCCGCAGGGATGCCGCACGGATGCCGACCCTGCGCGCTCCCGCGGCCCCGCCCCGCCCCTGCGCGCCGCCGCCGCTGCCGAGCGCGCCGCCCGAGGCACGGCCACGCCGCGGAGGGAGCGGCTGTGGCCGTGTCCCCGCCGTGATGCGGCCCCGGCCACCCCGGGAATGCCCGCAGACAGGGGCAGTCTGCCTCGCTGGAGATGCTCCAGGACCGTCTGGACGCAATCCTGAGCAAGCAACACTGTTGGTCCCTTCCAACCTCACCCAGACGGTGGCTCTGTGAAAAGGCCATCTCGGGGACCAAGAGTGGGCATAAGAGAAGGGAGTTTTTATTTAGTTTTAGTCATATAATTGGATGGCTTACTTGTGCTCCTCTGTATCACCCAGAGGGTAAGTATAGAAAGTCAAACAGGTGATGTCAAACGTGGCTGCTGCCTCATTAATTACTCAAACCGCTGCATAGGGACTCCACCAAACTTACCAAAGCTAAAGGGATGACCTCATCTGGAGGGATTTCTACACAGAAGAGGTTGTTAAACACTGGAACAGGCTGCCCAGGGACGTGGTGGACTCACCATCCCTGGAGGTGTTCAAGGAATGACTGGACTGGCACTTACTGCTGTGGTCTAGTTGACAAGGTGGTGCTCAGTCAAGTCACCTCCACACAGAGGTGAAATCATTTTCACTGCTAGGTGTAATCATGCAGGTCCCTGGACAAATGGTTAAACTGCTAAACATGGTCTGCTGGTGATAAGACAGCACCTTTACCTTTCTATCTCTGCCTTCAAGGAGAGGAACCTTGCTGCACACTACACCTCTTCCTGCCTCAGACCAGACACTTATGTGTGGAGAAGAGACTGCCAAGTAGGTTTGATGGGAAGATAGGAAAGTTAAAAAGAAGCTGGGGAAGAAGTCAGAGAGGCAAAGATGAGTCAGTAGACAGCATAAAGACCAGAGTGGTTTAGCATAGGAGTAGCAAGAAGCAAGTACATTAGATTAGCACAGCAGTATGGAACTTGGGGATGGCTCAGAAAATATAGAAAGCTATAAAAGAGCTTTGTACCTAAGTCCAAGAGGTTTTTTCTCAGCTATTGCCTCATTTCACAAGTTTTAATTCTTTTTTTGCCAGCAGAACTAATTACCTGAAAGTACTCCATCAGAATGTCCTCTGTAGTGCTGCACAACTTCATGGTCAGAATTGAGTTCCTCAGGATATTTGTTTTTTCTAGTACCACAGAAAGGTTGGGGTTGGAATAGACCTTAAAGATCATCTCGTTCCAACCCCCCTGCCATAGGCAGGGACATCTGTAACTAGACCAAGGTTACTTAAAGCCCCATCCAACCTGGTCTTGAACGCTTGCAGGGATGACACCTCCACAAGTTCTCTGGGCAACCTGTTCCCATGCCTCATCATCCTCCAAAGTAAAGAATTTTTTTTCCAATACCTAATTCTATCCTATTTCAGTTTAAAGCCATTACCCATGCTTCTTCTTCTATTTCTCTACAGGAGCTTAATTCATTAACATGGGCCAAGCCAGACTAGCATATCTGCAGAATCAATTGCCAAAAGCATGGGACTCCAAATTTCAGTCAATACTACACATCATGCACTCCTACAAAGTGGGAATTAAGATGCTTAAATATCACACTGCTTATTATATCAGAAGATCTACTTTAGTAATCTGGCAAAAGAAAAACAAAAAGCCAGACAGAATCTGCATATGGGCCCATACATGAAAAGAAACTTTAGGAGAAAAATCATGGAACCATATATGCCAAAAAGAATTTCCTCTCATCACCACAAGCAGTAGAAGGATCTGTGGGTCTGTGTGTGTTCAGAAATTATGGATAAGCTTTGGACACTGTTCCTGTCAAACTTAAATGCAGACCAGAAGTTGGAGCTTTATTATATAACTAAATGAGAAGGTAGTTTTCTGCTCCCAGTTTCAGTGAATGTGAAATACTGTGGCATCTGCACCTTCTGGGGGTATGTCAGCAACCTGAATAGGGACTAATTTAGAAGTCATTATTTAGGCTTAATGTTTTTGATTAAAAAATTGATCATTAGCAATATGAAGCCCTGCATACTTTAGGATCTTCTATTTTAAGCAAGACCTTTGTTTTTCTCTGCTATTTCAATGTACTGCAACAGAAAAAGAAAAGACTGTATCACTCCCGCTTAAAATATATAATTGAAAGGTGATCCAAGTCACTGAAAAGCTGAGGACTTTATACCCATTTAATCATAACAACTTCGGTTGAACATAACAACCCAAATTCCTTGCTCTGGAGTTACATCAAGGATGAACTGCGTCATAGGCAGCTTGCTTCTTAGAATCAGAAAGATAGCTGATGAAAAGAGCAGGTGCAATTTAAAAAAGGGTTTAAATTATATCTTATAACACAGCACTTATATCACCCATATTATGCTCACTTAGATGACTAAGTCCATTCTCTAATTACACTGGAGATGATTATGGCTGAGTATAATCTACCTAAGAATTATTAGACTGTCTACAGAATGATTACATACTGGCGACACAGAAATCTTTAATGCTTCCTTTCTGTGTAAGCTGTCATGAACTGTGTAAAGCAGCAAGGATCAGTGGTTAGAGCACAGTCCTGGGAATCAAGAGAGCCTGGGATGTAGGTTGTTCTGTCATAAGCTTGCTGCTTGGCTTTGGATAAATCTTGTAGCCCCACAGTAATTAAATTACCTCACAGAAGAACTAGGGAGAGCATTTACTCAGAGCTGCATGTTTAAAAATCTCTGAATGGAGATCGCTGCGTAAACAGAAAATACAAAATTATAATAATTAGGACAAAGCCACAATGCTTATCTATTGTTTATTTCCTCTTTGTCTTTAATAACATAAAAGCAGAATTTATGGATTTTAAACTTTTTTTTTCTCCTGAAAAAGATTGGTTTCCAATGAGTTGCAAAATGAATGAAGGAAAGCAGGATGGACACTTCTTTAGAAAAGAGAATTTCAAAGAGCCTTTGTTCCGTGTTTTATCTGTGAAAGGAAGAGAACAAAAGGCAAACGCTGCAACGTATAGCTTAAGTTACAGGGGGGGTTTTGTTCTTCTTTAAACACTCCTTAGTGGGAGTTCAAAACTTATTCAGGAGAACTGGTATCCCAAAATCCTCAAGACACGGCAGCACTAGTCTTTGATGCATCATTTCCAAAACACTTTCTTCTGCAGGTTCAAGACAGCAGCCATGCAACTGGTGGAATTAGTTTTCTCAATAAGCTGTGCTTAGGAGAGAAGCTGGCTTAATGTAAGTAGGTTGAAAAGACCATCTAAGTGTTGACATTATATTAAAAAATGTAATATTATATATTTTGGTGAAAGGGTAGTGCAGCCAAGAAAACTTTTTTGTTTGCATTTGTTTTTGTTATTTCAAGCTACTGTCTTAGTCGTGTTCTCTCTGGTGGAGCACTGATTTGGAATACTTTAAAAACAGACGAACTTGGGTTGTTCAGAAAAAAATGTATCTGGCTGCTGCTAAGTCAGAATTCTAAGCCTACACCCATAAGGGCATCCCACTAAACTTATTTCTCTTGCAGTGAGCTATAGGAACAAAAGCTTTTTATATACAGTTAGCAACATTGAAAACACCTGTGAGAACCTAGTTAATAGTTACACCATAGGCAAGTAAATTCAACTGGTATCACAGTATGAATCTAAAGAGCAAGAAATATCAATGGCACTTGGGTGTTTTCTTTGTTTTTTTAATGTAGTCAGGAGAATGGACCAGAGAATTGAGAGTACTTCTCCCACACTAAAGGTGGCTTCATCCATAACAATGAAAGAGAGTGGCAGGTGCTGTACTATGATGAGAGAGAAAGATGTCACCTGCTGAGCTCTGTGAATATTCAAAATGAAAAAGATAGGAGAAAACCTACTGCAGTCTCTTTATCCAATTATATCGTTGAAGATTAATCTATGGAAATGGCTGCAGCTGTACATAGGATGTTTGTGTAGGCACAATGTCAGGCTTAGATGCTGAGCTCACCACTGAAGGTGATTCATATCTCCATTACACAAGTGACATAACAGAACACAACTCCTCAGTGTGACAGGGAGAGAAGACAGCATGCTGCAGTTACCCTGTGTCTAGAAACCTATTAGACACAGCAGTGAACCACACAACTAAGCTGCTACATTGCCCAGTCAAAAAGGTTCCCTTCTTCTGCAGTAATGATTTACCAAATAATATCAGTCTTTTGCTTTCTTTTTCTGTAAATTTTGTCATTTTCTTGGTTTAAATTCACAGAAATCTGTGACAGGAATTTATTTTTGTAACTCTAAAAGGTAGCAAAAGACATATTTATTATTATTGGCTTTTTTAATGTTAGAACAGCACCTATAACAATGAGGCTAAAACATTTGACAATAGCTGAAGACTCATAATAATTAATAGTCAAGGCAAGTGGAAGAAGGAAATCTGTCATCCTGAGAGGATAAGCCAGTAATGACAGCAAAGCAGCAGAAAATACAGAGGCAACAGCATTAAATTCTTATGGAATGATCCTACTTAATCTTCATGTATGCTTCATTGTTGTGATTCTGCCTGTACACAAATGCTTATAGCAGACTGATGAACTGCAAAAGGTATCTCACTTCCCTCTGCAATGAATGTTCTACAGTAACTATGTTACTAGCATTTTATTAAAATTCAAGCATATTTTTTCTCAACTTAGCATTATTCATCAAATTGCAACAACTTGGACATCAATACATAAGACAAAAAACATTTCTGGTGTTCTGCAGGTGATAGAGGGGTTCATTAAAGTGACTGCATACTCACAGCAGCTTTATGTTTTATGTTAGTGTGTTCTGTCTGAATAATTTACACGTAAATTGCTGCAAATTAAGTCACAGGACTTAGAGAAAAGATCAGACAGTAATACAAGGGACAGAAAATTCTACTATGTGATTTATCAGCCATCTGGTGTGTGCAAATAGCACTCATTCAGGGGAGGTTCTGCTTAGTAACCACAGCAACAAGTCTGCTGAGGACATGTAAAAAGTTATGCATATGTCAGCAATCTTTCCTCTCCTCCCATACACATCACACACTGGGGACTGTGAGCAGTGATGTGTCCTTCCTGGGCTACAGAAGTTTCTGCTGCAGCTTTTTCCAGTATTCTGCTTTTCAGATTTTAAACTTGGGTGGCTTATTTGTTGTTGGGATGTTTTGTGGTGTTTTTTGTTTGGTTTTGGGTTTTTTGGTGCTTTCCGGGGGGGAGGGAGGGGTGTTGTTTTAATTTTTGTTTAATTTTTGGAGGGGATGGGGTGTGGTGTGGTTTGTTCTGTTTTTTTTTTTGTTTTGTTTTGGTTTGTTTTTTTTTTTAATTTATTTTTTTTATTATTGTAAATATTACTTTATGGAGCCCTAACTCCAAAAAGCCCTCTAGATGGGTAAGTAATTTTCCTTATTCATGGAAGTGATAGATATCAGCAGGCGGGAAGGGATCACTGATAACACAAATACGTCAAGCTAAAATAAAAGAAGTAATTTTGGCTCTCATACTCCCAAAGGGATTGGAAAAATGTATTTTTAAAAATGTCCACAACTGAGTATCTTTGTCATATAAGAGCCCATGTTTACATAAATGGCCTTGTCCACAATGTACAACTGGAAAATAGTAGTTAATAGGAGATGGGAAAAATTACAAAGCTCACACTGTATTGTATGTTTCGTGCTGGTTGCGTGTTATTTGTTAAGTACATATTTTAACAGAGAAATGTAAAGAATAACTTACCCAGTAGTTTTTAAACTTCCTTATATTTGCTGTGGCTATCAGCCAAGAAAAACTGGATGGTACTGAGACCCATTCCCCTGCTTGTTTTGTCTGCTATTCCCCTCCTCCAGTGCAAGAGTTCTGATCTTTTCTCCAAGCCTGCCCTTAGCTTTACAGTCAGGCAGTGGTGTGAGAGCTCGAGCCTGACTGGTGCCACTCCAGTCTGTCCTAAGGCACTGACACATCCCACAGCTGCCTGCTCAGGAAACAAGGTGTGAAAGCCTAAAGCCAGCAGAAATCTGGCAGAGCATATTAACTGGTGCCCTAAACCCCAGCCCACCAGCCTGTCTCCACACAGACCCGCCACTCTGTGAACAGCAGGTTGTGGCTGTTCCAAAGGGTGCTGTGGTGAGCTGAGCTTGGCTCAGATTAGCAGTAACAGAATCTGGTACCAAATGCATAGGAGCATTGGCCATTTCTGCTTCATACATGCTTCCACCACAGTTTGTGCGCGTTTGTCAACTGTGAGACCAGCACCACATGTCTGGGAGCTTTGGTTCAAGCTGACTGAGTTTTGCAGAGGTAGAGTGTTGAATTATGCCAGTGTGCATCTGCACATTGCAATTTCCACATGACCACGATAAGTCCAGCTCTTAACACAACTACATGTAGTGACAATAGCAGTGAAACATGATGGCACATGAGGGTTGAAATACTGGATGCAAATGTAAATTCTTACCTTCTGTTAAAAGGAGGGAACATCACCAGTCTTAACGCTCCTAAGTATTGTGGTCAGCGTGGCTAAGAGTAAAATCCAGCAGGTCATAATTTTCTTGAAGCTACAATTAGTCCGTTAGCTATAGACCTATAGAATACATACCCAGAGATGGACATGGTCACCAAAAACATTTTAAATTGTATTTGTGGAATGAAAAGTTATTTTCTAAAGACGTATCCCAGCGGACTAGAGAGACCAGAGCTAAGCTCTAGTATTTACACCCAGAGAGAAGGCAGGCCAAGCACACAAAAGACATAGGTATTATCTAGTTCACTACTCAGGGAAAGAGGCAGAAGAGGAAACATAGCTGCTTCAAAGAAATTTCAATGGCAGTAACATGAAAAGGGACAGGATTGATTTAATACTTCCAGTCTGACTCCCAGATGAGGAATCAATTATCCTTCATCATTTAATCTCCTTAAGCAGGTCATGACACAAACCAGAAATTAGAAGCATCATGTCTAAAATGAAGAGCAGCTCTTAATGGTAGTTAGCATCAGTGTCAGATTTTTTAGAAGAAAATATAACTAGGATTTGGGGCACTCTGAAGATTCAGCTTCACTGGATTTCTAAAGTGAGAACCAAATATTTTAAAAGTGGGTTTGTCCTTGTTTACCTAATGAACATGCAGAGCAGTTACAAGAAAAGAAAAATAAAAGGGAAAAAAATAAGAAAAAAATACTAACCCTTTGGACAAACTCCAGCCCTCCATCAAGAACATGACCTTCAGAAAATTTGCACAAAATTACTTACCCACCATGTTTCAAACCATCCTCTCTTCACAGCAACCTTCTCAGCTAAACCAAGATCCTACTTTTTTTTTTTTTACATCATTCAAGGGAACAGAAATACCACACGGCTCTTAACCAGATGCAACCCCTTGCTAAACCAGCCCTTTTCAAACAGAAACTCCTAGGAGGAAGAAATATAATGTAGGAGAAGGCTCCGTCTGAATCCCCTCCAGGCTTGTAGAGATGGTAACAAAGGTCCTTGACCTTGTATAGCCTCCTACTGAGCTTGTCAATTACATTTCTTGTGGGAAACTGTTGACATAATCAAGCACAAAACCAGAAGCAGTATAGCTAAAGAAAGATACTTATTTTGTCAGAGAGTTGTTTTTTTCTATGAACCAAGAGAAAACTAGGACACAACGTAAGCATTACGATTAACTTTCAAGACAAGCTAAAATTATCCAGGATTATACAAATATAAGCAGGTTTGGCTTATTTCCTGTTACCAAAACCAATTCAGCATTGAAGACAAATTAAGTGGTAGTGGGTTTTGGGTTGTGTTCTGGGGATTTTTGCAAAAATTCTATGATGAGGCCAATGTATTTTCAAGAAGGAAGCTCAGCATACCCAGTCTAAATACTCTTTAATAGACCTTGGAAGTGTGAATTTAAATTTTGTCATAAAACTCCTGTAGAAACTGTCTGAAGCAATGGTTTCTAATTAAAGTCAGATCAGAAACTGGCATTAATATTTGCAGTCTCTACATCGACTGTTGTTTTCTTTCTTCCAAGTAAGCAGATGCCAAAGGATCTAGGAAACAAAATATTTTGCATTTCTCACATCACTCTGCATAATTCCACTCTCTCTCATCACATTTTCCCTAGTTTTGCGTCTTTTCTCAGAATGACCCACAGCAATTAGCTTTCCCAATCCTGCTGGTACTCACATGCCATCTGAAATGAGGATTTTTGGGTAAAGGGATCGACCACCTTGTATCTAACAGCAGAAATGATGGGATGTGGGGAGCATGTACGAGAAAGATAATTGTAATTTAAGGGCTGACCTGTACCACCCATTTTTACACTGAAGTACCCAAGAAACAAACTATGCATAATTTTCATTTTAAATATCATGAGGAAGAAACCATGGTAGCAGTTTGTTCAATATGTACTTAACACTGCAATTTTATAACCCTGTAACATATAGCAGTCACTAAGACACCTCTGTATGGGGTATGTTCCTGGCAGCACAAGGAGGTGCTCTACAGAGGTATATGGACAGGTTGCATCCATGGGCCGAGTCCTACTGTATGAGGCTCAACAAGACTAAGTTCCAGGTCCTGCCCTTGGGTCACAAAAAGCCGATGCAGCACTACAGGCTTGGGGCAGAGTGGCTGGAAAAGCTGCCTGGCTGCAAAGGACCTGGGGTGCTGTTTGACAGCCAGCTCAACATGAGCCAGTGGTGCACCCAGTTGGCCAAGGCCAGTGGCATCTGGGCTTGTATCAGAAATAGTGTGGCCAGCAGGACCAGGGCAGTGATCATCCACCTGTACTTGGTGCTGGTGAGGTCACACCTTGAATCCTGTCCTCAGTTTTGGGCTTCTCACAAGGAGACTGAGGTGCTGAAGCATGTCCAGAGAAGGGAACAAAGCTGGTGAAGGGTCTAGAGCCTAAGTCTGATGAGGAGTGGCTGAGGGAGCTGGGGGTGTTTCACCTGAAGAAAAGGAGGCTGAGAGGGAAAACCTTATTGCTTTCTACAACCACCTGACAGGTTGTAGCGAGGTGTAGGTTGGCCTTTTCTCCCAAGTAACAAAGCACAGGCCAAGATTAAACATCTTCAAGTTGTGCCAGGGGAGGTTTAGATTGGATGTTAGAAAAAATTTCTTCACAAAAAGGATTGTCAAGCATTGGAACAGGCTGTCCAGGGAAGTAGTAGAGTTCTCACTTAAATACCTGGAGGTATTTAAAAGAAGTGTAGATGTGGCACTTAAGGAGATGGTTTAATGGTGGACTTAGCAGGGCTGGGTTAGTGGTTGGACTCAATGATCTTAAAAGTCTTTTCCAACATAAATGATTCTATGACATAAGGTACTGAAAAGATTTAAACCAAATAAAGTGATTCCTTCACTGTCAACACTGTTTGCCTAGTCACTTGATCTCAAAAGAGCAAGCTTTAAAAAACATTTCAGGCTGTAAGCACCATCCCTGAAGCTTTGCCAAAAGCTTTCTTGTGTCATTGCATTGCATATCAAGAATTCTCAAATAAAATGTACTCTGAAGGCTGCTTTCATACCTATAGAAGGAAGCAACGCCCACTGTAATTGCTAGGTAGTGGCTGTGAATGACAGGTAGCAGTTCTATAAACCATCACTATATATTTTTCTAAATAACCACAAAACAACATTAAATGTGTGAAGAAGGCTATAAGATGCAGGAGGAAAATGTTCTGTTTAGAATGCTCTCCTCTCCCTCTCACTTTTTCAAGCACTATGTTTTACAGACAGGGCAGTGAAGGATTATTTCTTCAGGGGAAACACTTGCACTTCACACAGAAGCCAACCAAAATGTTGCTGAGTGCAACTGAAGTTCCAGTATTCCTCTCCACTTGGGGGGACAGGCAGCTGCCTGCCTCTGGTCTCCTGCAGGTTGTTGGCTGACTCCTGCTGGCACTGCAGCAGTTTGCCCTGTGGATTAACAAGTAGATGCAACTGAGGTTAAGGCAGGCAGTGCTATTTCTACCTAAGAAATCCCTTCTTCACTGGAGGACTTTAACAATAGCAAACAGTAGTAAAGTTCCAAGGGACTTCAATCTGCTGCTGATTCTGCCCTCTTCAAAATACACTTTCAGTTCAAATTTGAAAGTTTAACACAGCTCTCAAGAAACTTACTCAGAACAAAACCCATCCTCTCATTTGGCACAAAGCTACACACACCAAGTAAAGCATTTTGGTCTTGCAGCTTCAATAATCAGCTGGCATTAACAAAAACTTTAAGTTCAATGAAAGCTATTTTTATGAAATGCTTTAAAAATCCAAGGAGAAGATAATACGTATGTGAATTTCACCATGTTAACTTACTCCAAACTCCTATTTAATACAAAAGCAACAACAGCTGGCCCTTACTGAAGTCACATACTGGCACCCCATTATTTAAGCTTAACTTTATATGTATTTCGTCGGTAATAGGGGCCAAGTTTTATTTCATCCTTTTATGCTTTCATTCCCCAGCCACATGTTCTGAGAATATGCTAAACAGTGCAACTGACAATGTAGACCACTGACAGACCCAATGAAAGCCCCAGTTCTGCTGCTCCTGGCAGCACACACACACTTCCCCTTTGGTTGGTTGGGTACCAGCCAGTTCCCACATCCTAGGCAAGACTGCCTTAAGGATCAACTTCATATCCTACTAGTCCTCCTTGGCCTGGGTTCTCATGTAGTCAACAGAGAAAGACTAGACACTGTATTTGCTAAGGCATCTATCCCAATACCACACAAACAACACACATGTGATGAGCTGCCCCCAGGTGCTTAATGCTCTGCTGACTGCAGGGGATGTCAAAACGCACAGCACAGTGCATGTAAGCAACCTTGGGCAGGCTGAAGTCAGGTAAGCTTGATCTTCCTAAGTGATGAGAAAAAAATATCAATATGCAAAACTATGACTGGAAAGAAGAGCTCAATAGGTAATGATTATTCATTATTTCCTCACAATAAAAGGATCAGGGCAGGTCACAAGCCTAAAACTGAAGGGAAATATCTTCCTACACTATTCTACTGTGAAACTCACTGCCATAGAAGCAAAAGCATCAACAGGTTAAAGAAAACTAGATGGCATCATTGAGGAAAAATACTTAAAGGTTACTGAAAACAAAATACAATGCTACAATTCCCTGTCATTTAGAACACCAGCCACAAGATGCTCGAAGGAAAACAAAACTAAACAGCCCACTACTGCATACCTTCACTTACACTTTTCCTCCCCAGAAAAAGTCACTATTGACAGCAATCTGTAATGTCCATCTGCAGCTGAATTCTGCTTAATGAAGCGGTCTTCTATCCTTAGTTGCAACACTAGATGGCAGGGAAACATCTGACTCACCTACAGCATTGAGAACCTTGAATACAGTTGCACTTGACAGTAGTTAAGGATTAGTGCAATGCAGCACTCTCAGTTTCATACAACTGGATTTGCTTTGTGTCCTTGCATAGCTTTGAGCAACATTTTTCGGGTGCAGTGCTGTGTTCATAGACTCATAGGTTAGTGATGTTGAATATAGGCTCATTCTTTCCCTGATACACCTTGCCCTCTCATTTAAGAAACCATGGACAATTGCAAAATGTTTCTTCTCTCCAAAAACAGTTCAAACAACTCCATTTTGTGTTTGAAATTCTCATGATTGCCATCTTTGTAAAAACAGAGCACCATAACATTTACTTCATACCTCTGGTTTTCTAAAAATTCACTTTATTACTTTAAAATTCACATCACTTATGAAAAATACTGCCAAGAGGCAAGGAAACAAGTTCTGTAACTCATGCCGCTGCAAAGCAGGCAAGCTCATGGAAATTCTTCTTCGGGTTATACTGATCCTCTTGTCAGTACATTTTTCCTCTCTTAACATTCTCTAAGATCTCCCTCAGACTGTGAGAGGAGAAAGGTGTGATCTTTTTTTATGAATGCAAACTCTTGAGTTTCAAAACAAATGTGTCTACATTTAAAGGACACCACCTCTGCACTGCAGCATAACTTGCTGCTTTCCAAATTACAGACATTTCCTAGAATGTTGCTAGCAGAAGTGCCATTTAACTTCTGCCTTGTTTACATAATTTAACAAAAAAATGCAGACAATTTTTGGCATGGGTGGTAACACTCTCCTTTCAGAAGGGCAAAATCAGCACAGGACAACTGTTCTTCTCATTCACCTTTGTATCATTTTCTCAGCTGTATAAAGAGATGCTGATGCCTTCCAGTACATCTTTTTTAAATCTGCAGGAAAAAAACCAAGGTCAGCACTGCTTTTTAAGCAGTGACACACAAGAAGGAAGGTCAAGTAATTAAGCCACAGACTGGAAGTTATACATAAAGTAGTTGCTGAAAGTCATCTTGACACACAAACAAATGAAAGAAAGTCATTGAACTGGATTTTGATTTTCACAATGCTTGTTAACTGGAAAGTTTGTTTCAGTTCTGAAAAATAAGTTAATACAAAATTTAAAAAATACCAATGTGCAAGTCTTTGCTGTATAAAAGGAGGTACATTTTCACACTTTAAAATAGTTCAAAACATTTGTACATAATAAACAGAAATTTCCTTTTATATAAACAAAGTGTTTCTTTGCCAGGAGCAACTGTCAACTCCAGAACACAGAATTAAGATGACAAGAGAACCAGACAGTCTAAGTCACTGCTATTTGTGTCAAAAAAAATTATGCCACACTTTTCTACAGCTCATCATGCTTGTATGTAAATTCCCTTGCAGATATAAACCCATCACTGTCTTCATCTTCTTTATCGAAGATGTCTTCAACCAAAGCATCATGCTGCGTGTCATTTACCACTGCTCCATGCTTTTCAAACTCTTTTTTCAAGTAAATTTTCACCTATTAGACAAAAGGTGAGAGATAACATTTTTAGGCTTAGGAAAGAATTGATGACTGTAGTGTAAGAGAAGGCCACCATGTTCAGGACGATCATATTAGAAAAGAGACATCCTTCCTCCTGTGCCACTGCCAGAATAATACTTGTCTGGATGATTCTGCATCTCCTATCAGTGATGACGGTATTTAGTAATAGAAGTGACAGTAGAACTAGCAAATCTGCTGCCATAGTTTTATGGTATCTGATTGAAAAATGAGCCAGGACAGTTTGTCATCTGATGTCTATACAGTAAAGTATAAATAGCTAGGCAGAAGTTATTAGTTACCAATTGGTCAGCGAATTGAGCAGCTTTTCCACGTCCTAGCACTCTGACAAACCAATAGATGTAAACAGCTGCCCCAAATATATAAAGGAATCTGTCACAGTCTCAGTGTTTGCTGCTCTAATGGGAACTACATTAAAAGATTTGTAGACATCTCGAAATTTGAACGACAGAGTCAAGGTAGCTTTTAAACAGACTTCTGGAACAGTTACTTATACTAAGCTAATTAAGAATAGTAAGCAGTGTTTTGAACAAAATCAGATTATTTTTACTAAGTTGCTAAAGATTAACTGTTGAGAACCCAAGTGTTCTGAATTGCAGAGCCTTCTACAAGTACAACAATACCAACATACCCACCTGTGAAAGACACATCACTTGTGTAAGAACTGCAATAGTGGACTGTTAACAGCCAGATAAAAGGGCCATGTTTCAGGTCTGTTTTATTAATTTCACACTCTGATATTTGTTAGGGGCATTGCTTACATTTCCAACACACAGAGGGTAGACACCCTGACACTGTCTGATTCATAGTACAAATGATTAGCCTTCTGGGTCTAGTAAACTCTACCAGGCCCAAACCAAAAAGAACTCATTTATTTACACTAGCTTTTCATGGATCATTTTTGCGCACCAGAAAAGTAAAAGACTGAAAATAACCGGCAAACAGAAGGTGAATAATACTGAATACATGTCCTTCACAGAGTGAATGCTATGAAACAGAACTGCCCCACAGCAGAACTTCTAATTCCAGTTTATTAATAAATCAGCAATTAACTCCAAAACCCCCTGAAGTCTGGTTTTATTTCCAAGATGCTTTCCTTCATCCAAGTCTCCCATAAGCATGGTACACACACGGGTCACATGCCTATGCCTCAGCTTACCAAAGCTCCTCTTGAACCTGCAGTTCAGAATTTTCACTAGGATGCAAGTGCAGCACAGATGTGCATCCTTGACTTAGTTTTACTGAAAAAGGCTGTTGTTAAAGTACAAGTAAGTATGTGAGCTGCAGCCAAGCAAGAAAGGCAAACCACAGACAGGAGTTAATTGTTGAGCCAGGAACAGTAGTAGTTCAATAGCATTCAGCAAGAAAGATACCAGCATAAAAAGGCAAAAAAACAAAGCAAAGAATTGGAAGGCAAGCAACAATTACAGTCATCTCCAGAGAACAGAGACTCACCCTTCACCACATGACTAACCACCACCTGGTCACCAACGACCTTTTAGGTGTCTTATCATTAATGACAAGCACATCAGTTCATCCATTAAGCTAACACCTTATTAGTCCCTGGTTACCTGAACTGTCCATCACTCAATAAATAATTCTCTTAAGCACTAAGTAGTGTGTATTCTGCTTGCTGAGTTGCTCTGTGCACAGCAGTAGCTAAAATCTAACTTGGGTATAGATACTTCCCTAACAGGATCAAGTTAAGACTATCTTTTTTTTTTTCACTATCCTGATGCCTAAGGCAAAAATCCCATCCTCTTAGATTTGCTCACAAGAGAAGAATAACTCACCTCTTGCTTGGACAGTTTCCAGTCGTCATTAAGATCCATCTCTTGGAATGACTCATGAGACCTTGGTCCATTTCTAATTTCTAGGAGGTCAATGTTGAAAATCAATGTGCTCTCAGGTGGAATTTTTCCTGCCCAAAGTGGAAAAAAGTTAAAAACAACTACATATTCAGTGCCATACAAAAGCCGTATGCATCAGTGCAATGTTCCAGTAATCCTACTCATTTCAAGACATCCTGCAATTTGAACGAACGAGGATGAGCATCTGGAACAGTGATAACCATAACCATTTCAGACTGTGGCCTGGACTCTGAGCAGCCCTTACAGCATATATGCAACTTTAGATGCAATTACTTTTGTTGGAGACTAGTAGGTGTTGATGGATTAGCAGGACTAATGGACAGGGCAGCAAGAATGGAGAATTTAGTTCTCCTTTTGATACACCATTAGCTCGCCAGTCTCCAGATTCTTCTCCACTGCCAACTGACATCCTGTATGTGCTACTCTGACAATGGAAAACAAGACAGAAGGGCAGCAACAACATCGGTATCCCACAACTATCTCTGGACAGCTGCACAAAGCACTCAGCCATTTCCAAACACACAGCAGAACCTAAGTATATAAACCTGATCAGATGAAATGTGTTGTCACAATGTCATTCTTGATGCAGGTGAACAGACCAGTAACTTCCTAATAATGTCACAGACCACTTACCCCTTCCCCCTGCCACCACTCATCAAGGATTTCAGTTTATCAGGCATTGACTTTTACAGGGATGTGATATGCCCTCATGCTGATGGCTGAAGCTACTGCCAAAGACCTTTTAGCACATCATTTTGCCCCTTTATACAGGGACAGGTTGAATAGGACCAAATATATTTCTGTATTGGATGGCAGGACCCCCAAAATACTTCTATACTTTGAGAACATATGGAAAAAACCAATCCACATCCTCTGTTTTGGAGATATGGTGCTAAATATACTCTGAGCTGCAGCAACAAACAAGCTTGTAGATTTCTGGGATGAACACAAATGCAGAACCTTCTGGAAATACAGGGCACAGTGCCCTGTTAAGAGTTTGGAACACAGGTAATTTTTCTGAGTGTTACAGAGAACAAGGCATCTGACTTGAATGATGAGTCAGAAAGCAAGCAAGGTGGGAGGCTCGTGAAATTATTTGCATTCGGAGGAAGGCATGAAGAAAATGAAATAATTCTGTCTTGAAGGGTATCAGTGAAAACAGAAACATAATTATGCTCAAATGTTTCAAAGACTTCCAAAAGCAAGTAATTTCTTACAGCAGTTAGCAGTGTTTACTTGTTTAACCTTCTCGAATTACACACAAATGTGAGGCTCACATGTATTCGAAGAACAACTATAGTGCTTTACATATTAATGAGAGCAATCAGGCCTGTGATGACTCTGTGAGCACTGCAGCATTTCACATATTTTTGTGGAAAAATTTAGGTCTGTGCCCTGCATACAGACAACTAGCTGACCACCACAAGTTTCCTGTTCTCTACTATAAACATGATGATTACTTCTACTACATCTTGAACCCCAAATCAAGTCTCCTAGAAAAATACATTTTAGAAGGGTACTTTCAAGAAAGTAGGGTATGGAGTATGCTGTATGTATGGAATACTACTCAGCATGAGGTAATATGGAGTATTACTTAGCCTCTGTTCAGCCCTATTTGCCAGAAGATATAGACATGCAAACACTTCTCATTCCTAAAACAGTCTCATATTAATGGGAGACAACGTTAGCAGGATGGACTATATGTTCCTAGACATTCTTTCTGCTTTGAAACCTTGCATGACTGTAGGTCATTTGTGGCAACTCTTGTCATGACAAAAATATTTGCAATAATTGTTCAAAAAAAGTTAACTAAAACAAACCCTGTAAAGCAGAAGTAGAACCCTCCCACATCATTCAAGCTTGTCCCTCGCTTAACTTCACTTTCCAAATCTGGCTCTCTTATTAAAACAGGAATCTGGAAATACATGAAAGGAAATTCCCCAAACACCATCAGTAGTAGACGGGTTGAAAAAACCCTACAAGCCACACTTTCACCTGTCTGCATACCATTCAGTATATTTTCAGTAGGTGACAATGTGACTGTTCATGCATCTGCACATCTTACTGTGGGTAACAGGGACTGCTGCCCAGATTGAAAATAGCTTTAAGATGCAAAGAATTAATGTCCCTATGTGGAGAAATAAACAGTGACTTTTCACTGTATCAGCTAAGAACTGGTTGGGCAGCAGTACAGGGAATTTCTTAGGGTTCTAAAAGAAACCTGCAAGCAAGAAGGAAGCTTGCACATGCACATTCATGAAGTATTACCACAAAAACAGATGCAACAGCCAAAAAGCCAATTGTTACCTAAGCAACCACCTCCACTTGACTGTAGAAAGGGGGAGAAAAATCAACAACAAAAGTAAGAAAAAGCAGAGCACTACTGAGGACAGCAGTAACAGAAAAGACACAGAACATACAGCACAGCAGCTACCATTAATTTATTTGGTTTTTTCCCCCTGCATTCACCACATAACCACTTAATGGTTATTTCTGCAGAAAATAAATTTGTGAGAAAGAGCACCTGACTCCATCATCTTTTCTTATTTAACGAAATCTGCCTGGAAAGCTTCAGAGCTTGCTAACCTTTTAGGCCAGGAATAGCAGTAAAATACAGAGATTAAAAACAACTAAAGTAAGGGAAAGACTTTTACCTTTCCCTTCTTTTCCATAAGCAAGGGCAGGTGGAATAGTTAGCTTCCGCTTCTCTCCCACACACATGTCCTTCAAACCTCTGTCCCAGCCTTTGATAGCTTCCCTTATGCCAAGTGTAAACCACATAGGTTGACCATTGTTATGCTTGTGACTGGAAGAGAAAGGAATAAAACACTTAGTATTTAAACATCTAGTCCCATAAAAGGCACATGGAGCAAATGGCATATGCTCATAACATAGATATATAATCAAAAATGCACCATTACTCGACACCTTGACATTTTTTAAATGAAAGTCTTAGTTTTAAAAACTTATGCTTTGAATGACAAGGTTCCTTGAGAAGTGGAAAGAAATAAAATAACATCTACATGGTGTCTTTATGACAACACTGAGCAATCTGGATTCCCACCTTCACTTCTCTGATCACCTATTTCCGATTGGAAATTGATCAGACTAGAAGGGCATTTCTGCTTAACAACCTACAATCAAGGCCTCACATACTCCTCGGTAAATTAAATCAAAAACCAGCTTGGTCACAATTACAATATACCTTTTAACATGCTTAGAAGAATCAGCCACATCTCTTCCAAACAAGCCGAAAAAAACTAACATTAAAACAACTACACAACAGATAGTCTAGAAAAAAAAGAGAAACAAAGGCATGTAAAATATTCAAGTTTAAATTAGGGAGACCAAATTTAACCAGGTGACAGATACAGAATTTGAAAGCTCTTTTTACTAGTCATGCAGGAAAGGTGCTTAACAAGAAAACAGAGCACTTACAAAAGTTAGTCAGCAGCAAAAACTTAGAAGTCCTTTTAGAGAGGCAGGTTAACTACAAGAGAAAATTAGTGAGATTTTAGTTGAATCGTCTGCAAGACCACAAACATGCAAAAATGTCTTTTTTTTATTTATTTTTTTTAATTTTATTCCACAAAAGTAGCCTTCAGGCACAGCCTGCAGAGACTTAAGCATTTTGCAGACTCGCACTATTAGCCTTTCGTTGATGTTTTACAGGAAATCCAGCATTAGCAAGTCGTTGCAGACCGTTAGCAGACTCCCTAGAATTTCTGGCTCTTCCTCCTATTTGCATTACTGTGGCTCTGGTATGTTGACTTGCCTGGTCCGGGGTAGGTGAAGAACGAGCCGTTTCAGTAATAAAAAGCTGTCATTATGCTGCCGGTAGCAGAAGGATACATATAACTTCTTTTTTATTTTTTTTTTTTAATTAGATGTTTGCTTTAGAAACCAGACAGAAATTCACGCACAGCACAAGACCATTAAACGCTGAGATCATACACCAAAACCTGCACTTACGACACAGAATTATAGAATGGTTTGGGTTGGAGGGGACCTTAAAGATCGTCTGATTCCAACACCCCTGCCATGGGCAGGGACAGCTTCCACCAGAACAGGCTGCTCCAAGCCCCCTCCAGCCTGGCCTTGAACACTGCCAGGGATGGAGCATCCACAGCTTCTCTGGGCAACCTGTGCCAGCATCTCACTACCTTCACAGTAAAGAATTTCTCTCTAATATCTAATCGAACGCTACCCTTTTCAGTTTAAAGCCACCACCCCTTGTCCCATCACTATATGCCCTCGTAAAAAGTCCCTTTCCAGCTCTCTTGCAGGCTGGAAAACCACAATTAGGTCACCACTAAGCTTTCTCCTTTCCAGGCTACACAAACCCAATTCTCTCTGAGAGGTGCTGCAAGTGTAACATCCCCAGCATTGAACAAATACCATGTGGTTCTACTTCCTACAGAGATTAAAACAACTGAAGTAAGGGAAAGGTTTCAGGTTAGATATTAAAGAGAAATTCTTTGCAGTGACGGGGATGATGCACTGGAACAGGTTGCCCAGAGAAGCTGTGGATGCTCTAGCCCTGGGAGTGTTCAAGGCTAGGTTGGATGGGGCTCTAAACTTTAAATTCCCTTTCAACCCAAGCCATTCTACGATTCTATTTTGCACGTACGTGTTTATATTTATTTCCCCGCTCAAGCTCACTCACCCACCAGCTCGCCCGGAGACGCGCCGCTCACTTACGTGGAGTGAAACATGGAGCCGTCCCTCTCCAAGTAGCCCTCGTAGTGAACCAGCATCATGTCCCCCCACTTCGTCCTCCTGTGGCAGATGAAGGGCTTGTGCAGCACCTCCACTTTCACGTCGGCGGGGGGGATCAGGGCCGCGCCCGCCCGGCCCAGCACGGCGGACCACAGCAACAGCAGCGCCAGCAGCGCCGCCGCCATCGCCGCCCAGCTCCCTCAGCTCACCGGGCCGCCATCCCGAGCCGCAGCCGCAGCCCCGGGCCCAGCCCGTCGGTCTGTCTGTCGGTCTGTCCGTGGGTCCGACGTGGCACCGCCGCCCTGCGCTGCCAGCCCCCGGTTCCCCACGGCCCGGCTGCGGCGGCGCGCCCTCTGATTGGCTCGCCTCAGGGTGAACCCAGGAGAGCCTGCCGCCCATTGGGCCGCACTCCTGTCCGTCTCCCGGCTTGTCCAATCGACACGCTTGGAGGGGCGGGCCCGGGCGCTCCGGGCAGTCACAGCGCCGGGGAGCCGCGCGGAGCGCGCGCGCAAAGGAGCAGGCCGCTGATTGGGCGGCAGCCGGAGGGAATGCGCGCTCCCATTGGCTGCGGGCGGCCACCTGCTCCGGGCCTTCCGCGCCCGGCTCCCGCCCGTCACGCGGGCCGCGATTCACAGAGTGGTTTGCGCCGGCCTAGTGCCGCGGGGCTCCTCTGCGAGTGTGTGACTGCGGCGCGGGCTGCGCCGGTAGCGTGGCGGCGGCGGCGGGGGGCGGGCACGGCGCGGGCCGG
>JAWWEE010000074.1:34085899-34157497 GCA_035221455.1 Xenops minutus
AAGGGGGAACATCCCAGGGGGGAAAGGGGGGACATCCCAGGGGGAGGGGGGACATCCCAGGGGAAGGGGGGACATGCCTGGGGAAGGGGGGACATGCCTGGGGAAGGGGGGGACATCCCAGGGGAAGGGGGGACATGCCTGGGGAAGGGGGGGACATCCCAGGGGGAAAGGGGGAGAACATCCTCGGGGAAGGGGCTCATCCCACGGGGAAGGGGGACATCCCTGAAGGAGGGGGGGACATCCCTGGGGAAAAAGGGGCTCATCCCCCGGGGGAAAGAGGCTGGTTCCCGGGAGAAAGGGGCTCCTCGCGGGGTAACCAGTCCATCCCCCAGGGAAGGGCTCATCCCGGGGTTGGCAGTCCATCCCCCAGGGAAAGGCTCATCCCGGGGCCGTGAGGGGAGCGCGGCCCGGACATGGCGCCGCCCGGCGCGGGCGGGTAATGGCGGCGGCGCTGAGGGGAGGGCCGGGCCGGGCCGTGAGGGCAGCGGGGCCGGGCCTCGCCATCGCCCCGCGCCGCCTCCGGCACCGACGGACGGAGGGAAGGAGGGAAAGAGGGAAGGGAAAGGAAGGGAGCGAAGGGAAGGGAAGGCAAGGGAAGGGAAGGGAAGGGAAGGGAAAGGAAAGGCGCCGCTTCCGCCGCGGCGGGGCGGGCCCGGGCGGAGCGCGGCGGCGCGGGTAGGGGCGGTGGGGCCGCGGCCCGGCGGGAGGGGGGTGGTGGCGGTGCCCCTGTGTCCCCGTGTCCCTGTTTCCCCATTTCCCCGTGTCCCTGTTTCCCTATTTCCCCATTTCCCCGTGTCCCTGAAGGACAGCGGGGCTCGGGGCCTGCCAGAGGCAGCTCGGCCGTGCCGGGGGCCGCTCGGCCGCTCAGTGTGCCCCGTCCGTGCCCAGGGTGCGGGCTGTGCCCCGCACACACACCGCGCTCCCCGAGCTCCGGCACACCCGGGCTGTTCCCAGGGGTGGGGGGCGCTGGGGGGCCGTGTTTTCGTGTTTGTTTCCAGTCTAATGTTGTCGTTCCTGCCGTGTGGGCAGCGATGGAGGCGGGCCCCATCGTGCCGTCGCGGCAGCGGCAGGCCGTGGTGCACGGCGTGCCCACCGAGGTGGTGTGCACCGCCTTCTCCAACTCCGTGCTCGTGGTGGTCACACAGTACGGCAAGATGGGCACCATCGTCTACCTGGACCCCAACACCGTGGGCGACAACGTGGGCAGGCCCTCGCTCACCACCAAGGTGCTGCTGGGCACGGACGAGGTGAGAGCCGCCCTGCAGCAGGGCCGGGGGGGGAATGGGGTCGGTGCAGATGATGAATCACAGCAGCGTTGGAACAGCGATAAGATTAACTTTAGAACCTCTTCTGGGGGAAGAGGGGTTCATCAGAAAAGTGTGTGCGCTCGTCTGCTGTTTGACATAAAACTTTAACTAGCCGCGAGTGCTTTTGGGGATCTGTTGTTTTGTGTCCTGCAGGATATGGGTTGCTTCTCTGTGTTTTGATAAAGCCCTGTTGATTTAAGGGTTGCAAGATCAAATATGCAGCCATTGATAACCTCTTTGGGTTTCTGTTCCAGTGAGTTTGTTTTTCTTTCCAGTTCTGTTTTGTCACCCCCATCCCCCTCCAGTCCATGCCAGCCCCGTAATGGACTTTAGTTGCCCTCTCCCAAGTGTGCCTGCCAGCACCTTCCCTTGATAAAGTTTAATTTGTTTTGCTTCAACAAAGTGCATTTTTATCAACCATTTCACAAAGCTGGAGAGAAAGCAGAAGAAAATGCATTTTGCAAAGTGTAAACTGCTCAAGCATTAAAACAGAACGTTTCAGAGCTGCAAGATTATGAGGCTTTCCATCAGGGTTGAAGCTATTAAATATTACTTGCTAGCCTTAACTAGAAAAACTGTAGCAACATAAGTTCCTGATTCTATCCATGACTTCCCCTTGTGGAGTTCTTTCTCTTCAGTAATAGCCATCACTTTCTGGGTGGCAGATGTTTTGCTTTCCCTGGTATGATATTTGCTAATTCTGACCACCTCCACCCCGAAGCTGTTTGTGTTTTACTTGAAAAGGGGAAGTGCTATGTTTACTTTGTTACATTCTATTTTTAAATAATTTTAACCAACTTAACTGATCTAAACTTTAAGAAAAGGCTTTCACTAGTTTGCTCCTTTCCTGCTTGCCGCTGTTAACATCCCTTTTTGGGATGGTGCACACTTCCAAACTAGACTGGCAACTAAAATTAAGCAAACTCATCCTTCTGATAGACACGCAGCTGTGGGTGTCAGCAAAACCTAGACAGGCTGAATGGTTCAAAGCTGTGCTGGATGAGGTTCAGACTGGACATTAGGAAGGATTTCTTTACTGAGAGGATGGTCAGACACTGGAACAGGCTTGAGGTGGTTGCTGCTTTTTCAGTGTTTGAGAGCCATTTGGACAATGTTCTGAATAACGTTTTAGCTTGGTCATCTTTGAGTTGGTCAGGCAGTTGGAGTAGATGTCCTTGTAGGTCCCTTCCAAGTGAAATAGTCAATGCTGTTCTAGCCTGTTCTGGTTAAGAAAACCATATGAGGTTGGTTATATCCCTTTTCTTCCCTCCTTCAGCCTCACTACTTATTCCTCGTTTTCATTGTCCTGTTAAAATAAGCAACATGCCTGTTACACCAAGTGTGCAGCAGCTGTGTATATAACACCATTTTGGGATCTCTAGGAATTGCAAAAATAACAGGGTTTTTTCCAGAGTTTGGTAGTGGAACATTCCCCCTTCAGAACAAGCTTTTAAACAAAAATTGTACTTGCAGACCTCTTTGGAAGTCTCTCTATGATGGAAATAAAGACATACGGATCCACAGCATTTCATATAATTTAATATTGGTGTCATAGTTCGAGTGTGAGGATTAGTGGAAGGAAAGATTCTCCATACTGAGTTTCCAAGTTTTCCTGACAGTGCTAAACTCAGTTCCAGTTAGGTTGCTTCAGGGTGGTTTGGGTGGCTGTCACTCATGGGTCCAAACTCTTCCCTTTTAAGCAGGTTGAGAAAGTGCTTTCCGAAGTTCCATATCCCATGGCTTGGCTTTGCTGACCATGTTGCAACCACCCAGCAAATGCTTTGCTCAGTCCAAGTCCAGGATCAACAGGTTCTTGTTGACATTCCAGGACTGTTTCTCTCCTAATTCATGTGGGAGGGCTCTCCCATCTGTAGAAGCACACATCTGTATTCCCTTTGCCTTTCAGCCCCTCGTTCATGTTTGTGCCAAAAACCTGGTGGCGTTCGTGTCTCAGGAAGCTGGGAACAAACCCGTTCTTCTCGCCATGGCTTTAAAGGACAAGACCATGGAAGGAATACAGGCTCTACGGGAAGTGATCCGAAGTTGCCAAGTGTGGTGAAGTTGTGCCATCTGGATTCAAGGAAATGATCTTGAGTCCATGACTCATCACCACCTATTTAAAAGGACAAGAAATGAAAATGATGGAATGTCATGGTGGTTTTGGACGTACTGAGGAATTTGATGAATTTTTCTCTACTGTGTAGAACATTTATGGGTTTTGTTACCGGGGCAGGTTTGCAGTCCATGTAGTCAGTGAGGAGACACGAACAATTGTCTCAGCATACAAGAGAAGTGTTATTTTTATCAGGTTGGGTGGGTCATATATTTGGGCAAAGGCTCAGCTCTGCACTTGCGTCCTGAGGAGCCAAGCTCTGTAGCTGCACTGTACCACAAAGGGGGAACACCCAGTGCAGAGGGAATAAAAGAAACACTGACAAATCTAATTTTACCTGTTTTCTTTTTTGCTCTGTGGAAATCACTTCAATTGAAATACAAGCCTTGGTAAAAAAATCAACAATTGCATAATGGGAAAGATTTTCATGCCTGTTTTTAAGGAAATGAGTCCTATATGACTGCTTTTGTCCTCATGTCAGTTCCTGATGTAGTCTGAATCCACTTTCCACTTTCTGATTTTAAAGAGAGGCAGATAATTATGCTCTGCAAATTTCATGAAAGCTGCTGTCAGAGTGGAAGACAAAAACCCAAAATAGTGGTGAGAAAAAGACAAAATAACCTCTGCCAATGGATTACATGGTACCAGCACATCAGAGAAGCAGAAAATCCATCTGTTGCATCACCTGCAATGAGCCCCTGTCATAGGAGATATGGGGAGAGAGGGTTTGGGAAGGGTTACACACAGGTGTTTCTGCTGAGTCATTGGCAAAAAGTGTCAGATGAAGTGTATGAGTCAATGCAAAGAGCTCAGTAGCCAAACTTTCACCATTTGCTTGAAAAGCACATTTGGTTTTAGCTCTTCTTGTAACAAACAAACAAGAAGTAGTAAATTTTTAAGGGAGCTGTTACACACTATTGTCACTTACGAACTTGACAGCACAGACAGAGGCCAGCTCTTGGATTCTGGGGGGGGGAGGAGCTGTGCTAAAACCTGTTAGTACAGCAGAATCGGGCACAGAAGCTGTGCCTGCCCCATGTCAATCCAGCTGCTGGGTCATTTCTGTTGCTAAAAAATCCCCTAGAAGTAGAAAAGCAGAAAATGGATTTCGAAAGGACTCTTCGCTGAAATAAGGGTTGTTTACAGCATTTAAGGGATTATGAGAAATGAAACTTCTTTTTTTAAAATACATTCAAACACTGCAGGCTTCTGGCTGCCCTTGACAAGAAACTTCATCTAAAAATAATTTTCCAAACTGTGCTTCCAAGAATCAAAGATTTGCATCTGTCATAACTGTAAATTTCCCCTCTTCCACACTTCTCTTTTTTTTTTGTCTAGGAAGGCTGAGAGAGACGTGTGGAATTTGTTATTGTCAATCCTGGTTTGCTAGTAGGGATTCTTTTCCAACACAGAATTGAATGTCTGTTCCAAATCCTGGTGCTCCTAGTCTGTCCATAGCTCCTGCAACTTTTGGAAAACATACATTAATTAACAAATTGAATGGAAATTGCATCTTCCACTGTGGTGATACCGTGGCATACCACCACTGTGCCCTAGAGACTTGAGTGTTACTACCTAAAAGCCAAGCACAAGTTAACCACCATTTCTTGGCTCTATGTGCCACCAGGGCTGCACAGAGTGGTGGGCTAGGAAAGCATGTGGAGATCTCTCCGATAAGATATTTGGAGCCACGACAGACTTACCTTGGTGCCTTTCCACAGGTGATAAATTAAAGTACGAGCAATTGGTCCTTCGACTTTGCTCTTCTCTGCTCAGCAGTAAACCAGGGGGAAGGCCTGCCCCAAACAACAGGCACAGGGTGCCACCAGCTGCCTGCCTTTTAGTCATCGCCCTCCTCCAGGGGGTATTCATTCCAATTTCAAGGAGAGCTGCCCCTGCCAGCCAGGCAGGGCTCTTGCCCACAGCTGCGGGACGGGGGCAGCGGTGTTGGGCTGCACCGTGGCTTTCCATCCGTGTTTGCTTTCCGGGCGTGGGTGCCGAGTGCGGCAGACTGGAAAGGTAAGTTGGGTGGCTTTTCCGCCGGAGACAAAGCCCGACCTGCTGCTCCAGCTCCCGGGGGGCCTGGGGCACAGCGAGGGTGAGTGGGGCACTGGCAGGGTGGGCAGGGCACAGCGAGGGCGTGCTGGTAAGGTAAGTGGGGTGGTGGTAAGGTAAGTGGGGTGGTGGTAAGGTAAGGGGTGCTGGTAAGGTAAGTGGGGTGCTGGCAGAGCCCAGGCACATCGAGGGCCCTGTCGAGGTGCTGGCAGGAAGAGCAGGGTGCTGGTGGGGTGCTGGCAGGACCCAGAAAGCAGCAGCGAGGGTAACTGGGGCACTGGCAGGGCATGGTGCCAGGGGCGGGCAGGGCTGGGACGGTGTCCGGAGGAGGAGTCTCTGCCGGGGCAGGTGGAGCAGGGCACGGGGGATGCAGAAGCAGGTGCACGGCAGGGAGACCCGCTCCCGGAGGAGCCCCACAGGGTGAGTGGGACCGTGGGGTGGGTGAGCGTGGCCTGGGGCACCCCCCCACAGACCAGAGGTTGGCCCAGCCATCAGTGCTGAGCACCTGTCCAGCTGCTGGGAGGGCCAGAGCCTGCTGTAAGAGCTCCATGCCTGCGTCATCCAGTCCTCCAGACGGGCTTTAAGGAGGGCTGGGTGCTGCCCTGCCTCGGTTCATAGCTATGTGCTGTAGGTCCTTCCTCCTGGGTGGCCTGGGAGTGGTGTGAAGAGGCTGGTAGGGTAAATAACCCGGGTATGCTGGCTTTATCTGAAAGGAACCAGGATGAAAGACATGTCTCTTGTGCTGGTGGGGCTAAGCCTGAATGCTCCCCTTCCCGGGATGTGGGTCAGGGATCTCAGAGGCACTGGTGGGGGGCTGCAAGGGCTCATCTTTCCTTTGTGATTGCTTTGTGTCTGCTGCTGAGATGGGGATTTGTCCCAGGTGCTTCAGGACACAGGGAGGGCTGTGAGCTGGGATTCCGGGCTCGGGCAGCCTGCAGGCAGAGGGCAATCCCTGACAAGGTGAAAAGCCCTATTTTCAGGTGGCCTGGCTGAACACAGGCTTCACTGCTCAGTTCGTCTTCTCAGTGCTCACCTGCCATCTCTAATATCCCAGGGAGCAACAGGTAGCTATTGCATGGTGTCTGAAAACAGACAGATTGGATGTGGCACTGGCGCAGTCCTGTCCAGGAGCTGAGTTTTGCAGCTGATATTATTCCCTGTGTCTCCTTGCTGCCTTTGTTTTGGAAGTAAATGGCTCTCTAACTGCATTGAATTGCCTGACTACCTTGCATGGCCGGGATCTAATTACCACTAGAGCTGGGAGTCCTGTCTCCAAGCCGCACCGAGGCTGTTGCTTTTAATGACTTGCTTTGCCACGTTCAGAGTGTGACAATGTCGGGGAGGCTGCCAGGACCGGCTGCTGGTGCCACTGTGCTTATACCAAGGTGGCTGGGGAAGCTAATAGGAGCTGGGATGTCTTGGGCCAAGCATCTGTGGCAGAGCGCTGGGTTGAAAACAGAATAAGTGGGTCTAATGATGAGCAGAGCTCTCTGCCATGTCTTGGGGAGTGGGCTGGGTCACTAGAAAAGTGACTAGATAAACACAGCTAGGAAGAATGAGCTTTCATGCAGCTCTATCATGATGCTCTGGCAGGGGGAAAGAGTGGCCAAATCCAGCCATTATAGCCCCAGCCAGTAGCAGGGCAGCCCCCCAAAAGAGTGAGGAGTGATTGCAGAATGGGACACAACCAGGCTCTTGTGTCCCTGCCTCTGCCATGAGCTATCTCCCTCCTCCTGTTAATGTTTACAAGGCAGGTCCAGCACCGTTGTGGTCTGTCCAAAGACCAGATCCCTCCCCAGCTTTCCCGGGATCCTTCTTCCTGCTGGCCAGGGCAGAGCCACAGGACGGTTGTGGGGAGGAAAAGCCTGGTTCCCTGCTGTCTCCCTAACACTCTCAGCCCAGCTTTCCCTGCAGCCTCCCCAGCTCCACTTCCCCGCTTTCGGGCACAGGTACGCCAGGGGGGAGCTCCTGGGGCCCCGGCAGCTCTGCCACCCTGGCATCTCCACTTACAGGCAACTCCTGCCAGGAGGAGGGGGGGGAAAGGTATTTTTAGGGCTGTTGATCTGACACCAGCTGAGTTTCCTCTCCTGTGAGGTTGGAGTTTGGGGAGAGGGCAGGAGAGGAAGCCACAGGGCGAGCTCTTGCTTTGGTTTGTTTTCACTGTTTAATTGGACCGAGGTCATTCCCTGCCACTCTTATCTATGGCAGATATTTTCATGCTTCTCTCCAGTTCATGCTTACAGTTTTACCCCAGGCAATAGTTACCCAGCAGCTAAAACATTTGTTTATTAACAATGCACTGAGAAGCATCTATATTGTTAGAGCTCTGCTTGCAGATTGTTGCTGGGGTTTTTTAAACCACTATTGTTATACTTGGGGAAAAGCAGCTTTCCATAGATTAGCAGAAAGAGAACCCAAACATGGCAGTTTACCCATCTGTTGGCCTAGAGATATGAAGCTGCCCTATAAATAATTGCTTATTAAGTTGGTCCTTGCTGTCTGGTGCTGCATGGTACATGGTGCTCATATGCCCCAGCCACCCTCTGCACCAGGAATGCTCAGTGCCTTGGGGCCACCAACTTTGAGGAGCACAGACCCACCAGAGAGATGCTGCAGTGCTCCAGCATCCCCAAAGGGCAGCAGCTCTGCCTGTGGCATGGCAGGCTTGCTCCCTTGTGCTTAATTTGGGTGCAGGAGGGACCACTGGCTGCCCTACAGGTCTTGGGGTTGGCACTGCTTGGTACACTGACACCCCCACAATCCTGAAATAGCTGGATTAAGAACCCAGGTGATGCCAAACATTTGGCTTCTTAAGCAGCCTCAGGTTTTACCCGCAGCAGGCCATACATGATGAACGGAGCCATATTTGGAGGGGACCACAGGGATCCCAGTGTTTCCTGGGCTCCCAAGGAGGACATCAGTGTCCTGATGGCTTGTTGGTAAGGGACTTATTATGGGTGAGGGATGGGTTTAACCCTTAAGTCTCTATGACTGAGCCACAAGTGTGAACTCACATGGCCACACATGTATGCAGGTCATTCCTTTTCAAGCAAGATGATGATTCCTGAGAAAAAAAGAAAGGCTGGGAAGGAGAAGCATAAACATAAATGTGTTTTGGGAGACATGGGGACTGCACAGACTTCCTCAGGGAAAAAAAGGTCTAGTCTTGAATGACATTTGCACTTTCCTGCTGAGAGAAGCAGAGAAGCAGATCCAACCATGGCAAATGGGCTGGTTTGGCTGAGGGACACCCTGAAAAAACCCTGGGGAGGAGATAAACCTCACAGGAGGTTTGTACACACTGTGGGGGCTGGGAAATCAGTGAGGACCTTCCCTGTCACCAGCTTACCTTGCTCCTGCCTTCCTTCACCACTCCCTTTCCCTCTCCCTCCCTGCAGATGAGTAATGCCACACGTGCTGTGCCCTCTCCCATGGCACCTGGCACAGTGGCTGGGTTGGCCTCAGCCCCCCCATTCCCAGCCTTTGCCCTGGTTATGGCTGCCCACAACGACTCCCAGGATGGCCAGCAGCTTTTCCTGACCACGACAGCAGCACAGGCCATTTCTGGCATCTTCGTGTGGTCAGCACTCATCGTCACCTTCCACCAGGTACGGGTTGGAACGGAGACAGGGCTCGGTGCTGGGGTTGACATGGGGGCAAAGCTATTGATCGCCCCTAAGTTCATTGCAAATCATTCAGCTCTGGGTAAGTGTTTCTTCCTGTTGCTGCCCGGAGGGGATATCTCCACTGTCAGGAGCCTGGTGCTGGCAGCTTGGAAGGATGGACTTTGCCCACACTCTCCCCAAGTGGCTGCCAGAGCCAGGAGAGGCTGCAGGGCATTGGTATGGCCTGGAGGCAACACCCAGCGGGGTGTTTGGGGTGCACAGCACCAGCTGCCCTGAGCCATATTGCCAGGGGGCATGGTTCAGGCTACTGTGCAGATCTGTGCTGCTGAAGGCAGCCCCGGGGCAAGCTGGAGCCTCTGAGTGCTGGGATGGGGCTGCCTGTCTCATGTCTGTTCACTGCGATGGGTCTGTGGTGGGAAGCTGGCAGAGCGCTGACCCCCAGGAGGAGGGCTGACCAGACACCCCTGTGGGCTGGGGCTATCTCTGGTTCCCATCCTGACCTTTGGTAGCCACAACTCTGCGTTCTGGGCACTTTGCAGATCTACACACACCTGAGGAATTACACCATCCCCAAGGAGCAGCGCTACATCATCCGCATCCTCTTCATCGTGCCCATCTATGCCTTTGACTCCTGGCTCAGCCTCCTCCTCCTCGGCAGCCACCAGTACTACGTCTACTTTGACTCTGTGCGTGACTGCTATGAAGGTAAGAGCAGCCTCTTCTCAGCAGGGAAGCTGAAGGCAAAGCAGGGCTCTCATCCTGCTGACCAAACTCCAGCGTGTCCTGCTGGCACGAAGTGGCAAATATCCATGACTTTCACTTCCCATTCTCCTCCCCGTAATGGTTTTCCCCTTCCTTCTCCATCAGCAGCAGAGAGGGGATGCCCCACAGACAATGAGCTGGTGCCTTTCAGACACCTGCCTGCAGGCTCAGTGACCCCAGTACCATGCTTCTGGGGAAAGAAGTTTTCTGGCTGCCTGTAGGGGTAGAAATGCAGTTTTTCTAAAGCAGAAGAAATTGAGGAGTTGGGGTGTTTTAAGGTTCAGGATTAAAGTTGCATTTCTGTCTTGTCTAATCCTGGGGAACTAAATGGTGTGGGCATTTGTATAACTTCAGGTTTGGAGCATATGAAAAATAAGTGATAGGGATGTCCAGAAAAAGTGTTCAGGACCTGCTCCTTGCTAGCCACCAGCCATTTGGGCTGTCCCTTAGCAACCCTTCCATGCAGAGGGTCCCTGGATGGACTGTTTGTGCCCAGAGGAGCTGGCTCTGCTGAGAAGTCGGATGGATTTGAACTGCTGCTCCTCTTGCTGGGCTCCCACCTGCCAGCATCCCAAATCCTGGTGCAGTGCCAGGCTGGATGAGAAAACACCTGAATAGGAAGGAATGGGAGATGAAACAACCCCCTCCTGGATTTCCATGACTCCTGCTGATTGTGTCTGCCCTTGCCTTGGCAGCTTTTGTGATTTACAGCTTCCTGAGCCTGTGCTTTGAGTACCTTGGAGGGGAGAGCAACATCATGATGGAGATCCGAGGCAAGCCCATTGCGTAAGTTCCAGCATCCCATGAGTTCCTCAGCCCTTCACCCACTTTCCCCATTCAGCAGCCCCAATGGCATCTCTGCTTCTGCTTTCAGGTCCAGCTGCTTTTATGGGACCTGCTGCCTTCAGGGTATGTCCTACTCCATCGGGTTCCTGCGCTTCTGCAAGCAGGTGGGTACCCGATGGAGAGCATCAGCTTCACTCCCCTCAGACAAGGGCTCTTTGGGTGGCAGGTCTCTTCCCCACAGCTCTGCCAAAGGGACTCTGCTTCATCACTCTCTCAAGATTCTGGTTTGGGTTTTTTTTCCCTCTGAGGGAGACAGCTCACACAGCTCACCGGCACCTGGCCAGCAGCAGGGCTGCACACTCACTGTCCTTGCCTCTGACTCACTGCTGAGTCAGGGTCTCCTCCCACTGCAGAGCTCAGATTGCCATCTCTGTCCAGTCCCAGGTTAGCCTGGACATTCTTAACTCTCCAGTGCTGTGGGCTGAATCCTGCTACACATCTGTCCCCAAGTCACCTGGTCCCCCACCTCAGAGTGGCTATGCTGCCTTTCAGGACATGCCTTCTGGAAGCCCTGCTCCCTCCTGTCTGCAGATATTGCAGATCTTATATTTCACTCCTCAGTCACTCCTGTGATGAGAACTGCTCACTCCTCTGTGTTTGTGTCCCAGGAGCAGAGGGGTTGGCTTGTGTGGAGGGGCCAGGGAGGGATGTAGAGTGTTGGATGTCCCTGCTGCCTGGGGTACAGCATGTCTCTCCCCTGTGCAGGCCACACTGCAGTTCTGCGTCGTGAAACCCCTCATGGCAATTGTCACCATCATCCTGCAGGCGTTCGGGAAGTACCATGACGGAGACTTCAAGTGAGGATGCTGGGTTGGGCTGGGGAGGGTGAATGGGAGAGGATGGATCCCTGCTCCATCACAAGCGTGTCCTTCCAGTCTCCCTGGGGAGCTGCTCTATGGGTAGTGAGAGCACTGAGAGCCCAAAGTGCCAGGAAATGGAGACTCACTGCCCCTAAATAAAGGGACAAAACTTCTGTGAGCCGTAATAAGAGGACCCACCAACAGAGGAAAAGCTGAGAGTGGCCCCTGCATCCTCTGCCCCTCCTTCCCTTTCTGGGCTGTGTTCTCTCTCCCCCATGACAAAGATGTGTACTTCCCCCTCCCCATTTGATCCCTCTTTGCCCCCAGCTTGCTTTGCTCCCCACAGCCCTGGGCAGCAGCTCTCTCTCTCCCTGCAGTGTCCATAGTGGATACCTCTACATCACCATCATCTACAACTTCTCTGTCAGCCTGGCGCTTTACGCGCTCTTCCTCTTCTACTTCGCCACCATGGACCTGCTGCGCCCGTTTGAGCCAGTCCTCAAGTTCATCACCATCAAGGCAGTCATCTTTCTCTCCTTCTGGCAAGGTGGGTCCCACCATGGATGCGCAGTGCTTCTCCTCCCCACCTGGCTCAGGGATGCAGGAGCAGAGCTGATGTCTCTCCCTTCCCCTGTACAGGGACACTGCTGGCAATCCTGGAGAAATGTGGGGTGATCCCTGAAGTTCAGATCATCGATGGGAAGGAGGTGGGAGCTGGGACAGTGGCTGCTGGCTACCAGAACTTCATCATCTGCATTGAGATGCTCTTTGCTTCCATTGCCCTGCGCTATGCGTTCACCTGCCAGGTGTACAGGGAGAAGAAAGAAAACTCAACAGGTAATCCTTCTCACTTCTTCCTTCCTTCATCAATGACTAAGTGAAAAGGAAACACCCCCATATTTTATTAATATCCCATTACCAATGGGATGCTAAAAACTACAAGAGGAGTTTCCTTATCCTGTGCTCCATGAGTTCCTTCTCCCTCTTCTCTCATGATACCACAAGCCATAGTGAGTGGATAGGAAGAGAGACCTTGGTGTGTGGATAGGCAGAATTAGGGGATATGTGATACCCACGTGCTGTTGGAGAGGACCCATCCTCTTTGAAACATGGAGGTGGAGTTGTGTTCCCTCTCCTTGGAACTTACCACTGCAAGCTGAAGTGCCCCACAATGAGCTCCTGATCTTGAATTTCTAAGGAAAAGTGTCATTCTAGTCGTGAAGTGCTTGGGCTCATTGACTGTCTGATGTCCCATCACCCTCACTCTCCCTCTTTTGCAGCGAACCTTGCTCCGATGCAGAGCATCTCAAGTGGGCTGAAGGAGACCATCAGCCCCCAGGACATCGTGCAGGATGCCATCCACAACTTCTCACCCACGTACCAGCAGTACACCCAGCAGTCGATGCAGGAAGCAGAACACAAGGCACCAGGGCAGAACGGGCACGTGGCCTCCAAGATGGATGGACAGAGCAGCAGGAAGAGCAAAAACATTGAGAAGAGAGTGCTGATCCTGTCAGATGAGGAGCTGTAGGAGATATCAGATGGGACAGTGACACTGGAGAGATTTAAAGCCATGCAAATGGGAGCTGTCTTGAGGCTGAGACAACCTGTCTAAGTAGAGTTAGACTGGGAAGCCAGGAACTCTACCCAAAAAGCCAGTCTCTTGAGGGGAAGATGCAATAACCCAGGAAGAGGTTAAATCAAATAGTGCCAGCTTCTGCTGTCCCATCTCTCCTGCTGTTACAGATGAGGCTTTGTTTGACCCTGCATTGCAGCCTGGGCTTTGCTGCCCCACTGCTGGTGCCTCTCTGCCCTGTGCCAACACTGGGAGATCCAGGCAGGGAGGGGAGCCAGGGTGCAGGACAGACCAGCTGCCCTCGCTCTCCTCTTACCTCTAAGCAGTGCTGAGGCCTGAGAGAAATGCTTTTCTCAGCACAGTTCTGCTCTAGTTTCTCCCAATTTGAGTAAAAAATGATCTCCAAGGGCCCCGTGGAGAAAACCAGCCCAGGAAGGTGACTTCGCTTCACCTCAAAACCCGGTAATGGTTGAAAGACGTCATTCCTTATTTTTACATCTTTTCCCCTCTCCTTCTCCCAGAAAAGCCTACGGAGTTGTGCAAAAGACCTTTACCATGAAGGAAGAGCAAGTCATCCTCCAGATGAGGATGCAGCTGTCTGAATAACTCCCCCGGGAGCGCAGAGGGACCTCACTGGGGCAAACCAGAGGTCTGCAGCTGCATTTCTGAGAGCTGCTGGTGACAGAAGAGCTTGTTTATGTCTGAACCAGCTTATCTCTGAATGGATCAGAAGTTAAAAGGGATTCCAGCTTCCTTATCAGAGTCTTTATTAGGGAACCGGACTGTGACTGGTGGTGGTAGGAATTCATTTACTGGGAACTGTCTGTTCCTCCTAACCCTTTGCTACTCCCCATCCCTGGGCTTTGCCTGACCTCTGGGAAGGCAGGTGGGAGTTGAGCCCAGCTGGGTGACCAAGGTGGGGATAGAGAGGTGCTGGGGGATGTCACCATTCAGGGCAGGACCACTGGCAGGGGAAGATCCTACATGGAAGGATTCTCCCTGTATTAGTGATGGAGAGTGCACATCCTTTTGTTAAACTTCCTCTGTTTTTTCTTCCCCCCAATTTTTAGTCTGATTTCTATTCCCTTGTAATTGGATGATCTCTGTGATCTTATTTAGGCACTGGTTGGGCTGTTGTCCTAGGTGGCAGCTGGGTAGTGGTAGGATGAGGGCAAGTTTACAGCCTCAGATTTGCAGTGATGTGGCAAACAAACTGATGGGTAAGGCTTGGAGCCCTGTTACACATAACTCCAAGCATTTGGGTCTTTTTTTTCCCTCTCTTAAACTGCAAAATGTAAATCATAACATGAAATTATTTTATTTATTTTTTTTCTAATAAACAGCAATTTCTAGCACGGAGCAAGCATTTTCACTGAGCTCAGCAAGCAAAGCCCACGATCTGCTTGTTCCTGCTATAATGCTGATGCTCTTAACGTCCTCCCTGCCCCTCAATGCTGGCCCAGCAGAAATACCTGCACACGCAGCATCCTGCACATTTTGGCATTCCTACTGGATTTGTGCTCATCTTTTTCACTCCACAAAGAATGTGTGTGTCCCCTGCTTCCTCTCCTTGCACAACACCTCTTCCAGCCCTTGCCTACACTGTGGATGCAGTGGTTCAGAGGTGCTGGATTTGGTTTAGCTAAGCTAAGCCCAGACCCCAGCACCAAGACAATCTCTCTTGATTATTTTTTGAGAAATCTTACCATGCTGAAGCCCAGTCTTCATATGAGCATCCTATAGCTCAGCCAGTCTCATGAGTCCCTGTGGTCTGAAGCTGCTCATACCTGCTCAGCAGGTGAGACTGCTGTCACTTATCCTGCAATGAGGTCCACAAACAAGAGCCATATGCTCTGCACAACCAGGCATTCATCCAGAATCCTGGCATCCTGGGAGCAGGACTGTCCTGCCCACAAAGTGCAGCCTCAGTGCTCAGGGATGAGGCTGCTTGGCTTTGTAGCATAGCTAGCACTGAAATAGGGATGTCTCAGCAGAACATCTTGGTCTTCACCCCTCTGGGGGAGGATGGCCACAGCTGCAGGAACAGAGGCTGCTCTGGCTCCTGGGGCCAGGACAGACTGCAAAGGTGATGATGGCACATCTGTCGATGCACTCGCAGCCGCTGAGATAAAGACTTGCACAAGAACACAGCAAGAACTGTGGTTGTACTTCACTGCACAAATGATCGACTCTGGTGCATAATGGGCTGCCTCCACTGCTCTGCCAGCAGGTGCAATTCCCACCACAGACAATAACATTTGCCTATTTATGTCAAGCCCTGATTACTGTATTATATGTAAAACAGATCTTTCTTGCAAGCCAAACAAGGGGGGGAAGGAAAAAAAAGTCAGCTGTGACTCATGCAAGTCAGCAGTGTGATACCAGCCTGAAGGAGCCGTGCTGGGCTGGACACCAGCTGGCTGCTGTGACAGCAGCAGCAGGCACCCTCCCTGCTCCAGCCGGCACGAGCTGGGCCTCCTCGTTGTCCTTTTTCTTGGAGAAGGGAGAGAAGCAAGAGCTGACGGCTCAGGCTGGGCGCTGTCACGGCCCTCAAACCCTTAGGCTGTCAAAACCCATCCACGGGGAACAGAAGTGCCAAGGGTGGTGTAGGCTGGATGCGGTCCCGTGCTCCTCTGCCAATGCGTCTCCTCCACCTCCTCAGCAAGGACACGGGGAGAGCTGGCGGCGAGCACTCGGGTGACCTACACAGGAGCCTGCTGTGCCTGGAGCCACGCCAGCAGGCAGCCCAGGAGGAACAGGCGTCTCTCACTGCCAGCAGCAGGCTCTGGTGGTCGGCAGATTTGTTTTCCAGTTGTCACTTGTCCTCAGGCTTTCCCGAAGGACAAGGCTGAGCTGCAGCTATCTGATCTCCTGGTGCCTTGTGGGCTTGGGTCAGGTTTACACATCCCTTGCATCAGGGATGATCTTCACAGGGCACGCCCTGCCACTGAACCTGCAGGAGCTAGGGCTGGCCACCCTACAAGCAGAGGGGAAGGAAGGTGGCCACTGACACCACAGCAGAGCCAGCTCTCACGTGTGGCTGCTCACCCTGCAGCACCCAGAGGCAGAGACACTTGTGGGTTTGGTTGCTAAAACCAGTGAGTCCCTGGGCCCAGCTGCTGACAGGCAACAGGGTACCAGATATGCCACTCTGTTCATAGACATCATTCTCTAGGACTTCTCCCCTAAGCACAGTGAAGGTTGAGTTTCCTTTCACTGCTGAACCTCCACCTGGACCATTTCTGATGCCCTTTTCCTCTGGAACTAATACTTCTCCATCCTTCCAACAGTGACAACTGGCCCACCTCCCTCTCCTCTCATCACTGGCTCCTTGCTGCCATCTCTCCGGGCACAAGCCAAAGCTTTTTTTGCTCAGCATGGAGACTGCAATCACCCTCAGGCTTCACCCATGTGCCAGCTCAGCCAAGTCTGCCAGGCCCCACCTAATGACCATCCATTACCTGCTGACACACAAAGCCTTCAGCCCTGCTCCTCTCCAGTTTGCCCTACCTCTAATTCCAGCTTTGGCCAACACACCTGTCTGCCTCCAGCCTATTGTGTCAATGTGCCCAAGTGTTTTCACCCTTCTGCTGCCCCCTGAAGAAAAACAACCAACTTGGAATAGGGTATTAAAGCCAACACAGCCCCTGGGAGCTCACTGGCACAAGGTACGACCCCTTTAAAGCCCCAACAGGGACAAGCAAAAAGATGAAGTGTTGATGTAAGGGTTTATTCACAAGCAGTCACACAGGAAAACAGTGAAGGGATATTTCACAACCCAAAGAAAGAAAGAATGTCTCTCTCCAGCACTGCGAGACAGGTCACAGTGTCTCCAAGCCACAAGTGGCCTTACTTAGCATCTTGACTGCAAGCAGATGCCTGCTGAGCTGTCAGTCCTGCTTGTGCTAACACAGACACCCACTGATTGTGCATAAAGGAACAGCCTGGGTTAGGAACAGGTGCACGTGGTCAGAGCAAGGGATCGACCCGACAAACAGCTTGGACAAGAGCTATCCCTTGAGCACATTCCAAACAGACTAAGAAAGCCCCACAGCAAGGCTGAGATGGGCTCCACCTAGCTGGGTCAGACAATTGCAAAAGCCCAAGCTGCCATCCCTCTTGCCTCCAAAAAACACATCACTCACCGCAGCGCCACAGCCAGCAACCAGCTGTGTGCTGCACTGGGGACAGGCAGCAAAAAACCCAAGGAAAACACTCCACTGAAGATCAATTCAGGCTCCAAAACGCTGACCATAGACCAGGGCAAGTCTGAAACCAGAAAATGCTTTATTGGAAAGGTACAAAAAAACCAGTCACTGCAGCTAAATTTACAGCAATAAATTACGTTGTGGCTGTCAAGAGAAGTAATGGACACATACACAGGGCTATTCGCCTTACAAACAGGAATCCACATTGCTTGGTATATCAATAATTTATTTTATAATAAAAAAGCAGCACAAAAATAAATATTGAAATGAAATTACTGAGTAACCACAGAGGATAGAATGAGCTGGTGATAAAAAACAACTTAAAACAGAAGACTTCTATCATTAAAAAAATGAAAGCAAGTATCCACCATCTACAGAAACACCCCAGCAGACTGAAATACAGACGAAGGAAAACAAATCCACATTACAAAAGTTTTTCCGTTTTGTTTTGTTTCTTTCTTTTTTTTTTTTCTTTTTTTTTTTTTTACCTTTTTAAATAAAAACAATCATGACAATGAAGTTTAAATGATTCGAGAGAGAAAAAACTGCCACCTTCTCCTCCTCCCCGGGTCTGAGCCATCCCTCACGCTCCCGTGGCATCACACCTGGCCACAGCTCACCTCCACACCAGCTCACTGCCAGTGCCTCGTCCCTCCCCGGCCGTCCCGGAGCTGCCGTGTCACCCAGGTCTCTGCACTTTGCGACCTCTTCCCAGCAAATGGTAGAGTTGGGCAAGAGCAGAGACGCTGACTTGTTTCTAAAGGGATCTGGAGCTGCCCTGGAGGGAAAGGTTCTCCACTCCCAACAGAGAGCACAGCAAACACATCTTCGAGAACAGAGATGTCCCTCCCGGTCCCTACGCGACGCTTTTCATCTTCTCCTGCCTCCCGCCCAGCCCTCAGTTCCCACGTCACACTGCGGATGGGGAGCAACCAAAGAAAGGCCAGGCCCAGGGGAGAGGACCCCAGCACTCAAAAAATCAGAGGGGACAAACTAAGAGGGGCAGAGAAGGGAGCCCCAGCATCCAAACTACTGCAGCAAGAAGACGAGCGAGCGGCGCGGCTGCGGGGGAAGGCGCCCCACGCCGCCCGCGCCACCGCCACACTCGCCCTGGGTGTCAGGCTGGCAAGTGCAGGACGGAGAGAAAAAAAAAAACAAACAAAACAAAACAAAAAAGTAATAAAACACAACAGAAACAAACCGAACCCCAGAGGAATGCAACGCGACAACCCCAAGCTGGAGGGCCCTCCAGGGAGGAGGGTGGAGGAGCTGGGTCTCCAACGCGGTCAACAGCTTTCGGGTCATTCCTCCCTCCACGTTACCTTGCAATTCTGATCCCTCTGTGGAAGTTTAGCCAGAACATTTCATTCCCCTCCAGGTCACCACCCAGGGAGCCCTGGACTGGCAATTTCTTTTAATAAAGATTTACAGTATCAAACTTGGAAAAAAAATTATTTTTTTTTCTTTTTTACGAAAAATCTGTACGATAAAATGTATATAATTATATATTTATATATATATTTCTCTCTCTTTAAATATTTCCACGTGGTCCTTATGGATATCCAATATGGATTACCTACCATGGCTATGGTATCAACAGCTTTAACAACACCCAGGCCTCTTGTTCTTTATCGAGTGACCAGAGATTTAAGTGCCTACCAGCACTAAACTAGCAATCACTTGGACAAGCCTTTGGCACCCTTCCAAGAACTGGAAAAAAAAGAAATACTTGGCCACAAGGGAAGTGCCACGTAAAGATATGTTTCTCAACTCATTCCAACAGCAACAAGACCCCACGGAACAAAGTTCGACCTCCGTCCCCCTTGGTGAGACTGGTCTGATTTCCCCGAAGGGGTGTCAAGGGCAGCCAGAGGTGTTCCTATCTAGCCAGGAATGTTATGGAGCTCTGGAGCTGTTTTAAAGACTGGAAGCATTTGGGCATTTTCAAGTCAACTGGCCTTTTTCATTGAAGTTTTCATTTAAAGCCCCAACAGTGCCAGGAGTCTCCATTTTGCCTGTTTTTGGAGGCACCTGTGAGGTCTGGGAAAGTTTCCAATGTCTGTGAGCTGGAGAACATGAGAGGACCAGGAAATGACAGTAACATCTTTCTCTTCCTCAGCTTCTGCTGTGGGAGTCAATAACTGGTACTGATACACAGGACATTGATCTGCCTGTTTGGAGATAGGGAGGGAGTGGAGGAGAAATGAGGTAACGCTAAGTGTCATCCAAACTCTACGTGTTGGAAAATCACTTGAAGGAAACTCCCTGCTCCCCTCCATAACACGTGGATCTGGCAGGGGGAATGAGCCTTCAGGAAGCATTTCACTGACACCCTTTCTGGCTCAGTAAGGTCACGGATGTCGATGTTGAGGACTGAATGAGAACCAAGTCTGAGGTTACTCTATTCATTAACCTATTTCACAAGGGATCCTCCTGGGAAATCCAGAGACTCCGATGACAAGGTGAAAAAAAAGAAAAAGCAAGCTAACAACTTCTTCCAGAGACAAGTAGGGCTTCACTAAATTTCTACCAACTTAGTGCCATCCAAGGCAAGACAAAGCCTCAAACAACAAATTATACTGGGTGTCAGATGCCAGCAAACTGTCCCCTTTACAACAATGGTGGCACTTGATTATTCTCTTTCAGTCCAAAACACTCATGAATTCTCCGTGATCTTTGTTTTCTGTTCTGGAGCAGAAATTCCCTAAGCTTTTCTCATCTTGAACTTCAGCAATCTCATTCTCTTCTCACCTGCGTGACAACAGGCATCGTCCATTCCACAAGTCTCTGACCTGCCCTACAAAACTCACAGTCCCTTTTCTTTCCTACTTCAAAAAGAAAAAAAAAACAACAACAAAACACACAAACACCAACATAGCTATTTTTTTTTTTACAGTGACCTGGAAACATTCGTCTTTTCAGTGCTGCTGCGCAACAGCAGACTCTCTCCTTTCAGCTTCCCACCTCCTGCCCATTGCCGAGCCAGAAATCCCTCTCCCAAACCACTGCTCAGAGCCATATGAACGACTTCTCGATCCCAATTCTTCCGTCCCCTACGCACACCTGGATTTTCCATCCTGCCTTCCGCACGCCTCTCAGGATAATTCGCCCATTTGCAAGAGAAAGCGTCAAGTTTCAGGGTCACATTCACACAGGTTGTCTGAACACTGAGGGTTGTTCACTGTACTCTTTGGATCCCAAATTCAGCATCTGATGTGCTATGGAGAGAAAGACTCTTCCAGCTCCTGTCTGACCTCCCCATAGCCCTTCTCTGGTCATCAAGGACTGGTGAGCACAGCTCTCCAGCTGGGATGCTCATTGCTAACCTACCAATGCTTTTGTCAAAGAGGAGACTCTAAAACTTCTCTCCTCCTGTCTGAATGCTATTGCCCTCTAGTTACACTTCAGTGCTTTAAAAACATCCTTCCGAAATACTCTGCACAAACCCCTTCTCATAGTGCTGATCCCAGCAGAACTGTCCCACCTTCTCTCACAGCCAGTTCTGCCTTCAACAGTAATACTTGCAGCATTTTTCCTCCTCATCTCCCCTTCTCCTCCCCACCACACTGCTCTTCACAGCATTTACTGTGCCTCCCTCCCTTAAGCTTCAGGGAATCCAGGAAAAAAAAGCTGCTACTTCAAGACTGTGGATCATTTGGAAGAAATAAACTGCATAAATATACCCAAATTCACAGGCACACCTTTGGGAAGGAGCTATTGGGAAACTTGGGTTTGGAATAAAGGAGGCTGCGATGTAGTTTTTACAGGCCACACAGGTAATGGGGCATATTAAAATATGTAAAATATATATTTTTCCATATTTTAACAGCATGGATTGAAAACAAAAGGTTATTCCTAATGGGTGTGGTCAGACCCAAGCATTAGTCTCCATCGTCCTCCCGCTCCCATCCACTCATAGCACGATGAAATCAAATCCCAAAAGCCTATATCCCTGCCCTCGTAGTATCAGATGGAAGTGGGGAAGGTAGGGGAGACCCTTCTTACAAGGAGTAGGAGGCCACTAAAGGAAACTTTTTTCCCCATACATTCATCTCACATGATGATTTCTACGGTCCATCTGTTTCCCGGCTCTTGAGCATCATTCACGAAGACTCTGGAGGCTCCTCAGGTATCTTCTCTCAGCTGGAAAGCTGCCCACGGCTGAGAGGGGTTTGTGGACACAGGGGGAAGGAGGAAGCAGATCTTGCAATTTGTACTGCATACAGAGCTCAAATCCTGGACACAAGAGGTTGATGGAGCCACTGAGTCCAGACAGAAGCAGCCAGTTAAGTTCCCTTTGTAGGAACCCTTTGGGTTTGTTTTGTTTTTCTCAATTTCTTTTTTTTTTCTTCTATTTTTTGCACTTTTGGAAGAAAATTAATCTTAAAATGCCAATTCTTGACGTGACCAAGGACTCCGGAACAACGCATAAGAGCCTTATCCCCTCCCCTCTGAAAGGCTGCTAGTTCCCCACACCGAGGGCACTAGGACGCTGCTGAAAACGGCACAGAACTGGATGAGATTTCGGCTGATTTCACAATGGTGATGACACTGGTGGTGGCAACTTTGGTCGGGGTAATAGGCCCTCGCGCCACAGTACGAGCAAAGGTCTGGAGTGCTTCGTACTTGGAGCGCAAGGCATCCAGCTCTAGCTTCATGCTGCTGTTTTCTCTGGCCAGCTTCTCCACCTCTTGCTGCAGCTCGACCCGCTGCCTCTCGAGCTCCTCTTTCTGAGTCACGCGCTTGATGCGGCAGCTGGCAGCGTAGCCCCGGTTCTTCAGCGTGCGCCTCCGCTGCTTCAGACGGATGACCTCCTCTTTGGTGAGACCCCTCAGGTGCTGGTTCAGCTCCCGTACAGACATTGACACGAGTTCATCATCACTCAGCACTGGGGCATTCTCTCCTGACTCCTCCTTTACCTGCAAATACCAACAGCACAGGGGTAGCAGCAACCCTACATGAAGGGATGGATGTTCTGGGCAGCAGAAAGAGACAGGCGACCCCTCAGCAACGTGACGACCCTACCTGGAAAATATCCCTGAAGTGCTGTAAAGAGCTCAAACTCCACTAATGGCAGAGATCTGAGCACTGCTATCATCTGGGTTTGGGTAACCCGCTTAGGTCAGAGAAAGCAGCGTGAACTCAACAGCAAGATTTTCAAGGAGATAAATGTAAAGCCAGCTGAAGCCTTTTGTTTATGAAGTCCTTCATCAGGACCCAGAATTCACGCTGAAGGCTAAAGATGACACCTTTTCCCAGCATTATGCTGGGACACCAGTGCAGAGTCACAAAAGCAGAATAGCTGCTTGCAGGGCTTCATTCAGCATTTTGTGACTTATCATTGAAAATTGCTCATTTGAGTAAGTGAACAAAACCAACCCTGCTTGGCATCAATGACACACCCTGATTTGGTTATGCCAGGGCACAGGCCAGAGGGAAGTTACATGAGAAAACCACCAAGGCCTTGTATCTTTTCTCAAGCAAGTTTGTCTCTGCCATTTTTTTCAGAATCATAGAATCATTTAGGTTGGAAAAGACCTTTAAGATCATTGAATCTTGAACTTTTAAGACACCATCCTTTTGTCTTTTCAGAGACTGCAGGACAGATGGAATGAAAACTAAAACACTGGAAAGAAATTTCAACAATGCATGCATAGCCCTTTCACAGACCACCATCATACTGGTATGTTCCAGGCATTTACCTTCTCAGAGATCTGAAAGACACCAGCTGAACATGTCCCTTCCCCTGTGCTTCCCAGTCCTGAGAGTAGAAGTCCTTCATTGATAAACCTGGGAGCACTGCTTTCAGGATGCTGCCAATACCTGCTATAGTCAGAAGTCTCTTGGATAGCAACTGGGATACACCAGCCTGCACGCCATCCCAGAGACCTCAGACCTCTTTCTGGGCATGACCAGTATTCTTCTACCCTAACATTTCTTTTAGACAGTGGGAAATTGTATCAGCATGCACGTGCAAGACTCTCTTGGAATTAAAAAGAACAGTCATGTACGACCAACATTGCATGGTTCCACAAGAGCCTCCCATGCCACCCAGCACCACCCACTCAGCCTTCCTGCCTACCTTTAATGCCTTGTTCGGTTTGGGATTAGTCGTCATAACCTGAGCACAGTCTTCCGGACAAAACTGCTCAGAAATTGCAACTGGAAAAACAAAACAAGGTGTAAAGGTTAATCTCAGGGATGAAAGCAAGAATAAGATATCCAACACGATGGCCCAAATGCCCAACTCTACCACCACTGAAAGAAATAACCACACAGTTTGAAGCACTGGGATGGATTCAGACATTTGTGTTGACAAATGCATTGCTTTTTGAACACTAAGACCTCGTATTTTGCTATTAACTACATTAAGATTCAGCCAGGAAGACAGGGCAGGAAGAGGGGGGAAAGGACACCTGATCCCATCTGTAAACAACAGTCACATTAAGCACCACACACCGCCTTGCCATGTGCCACCCCTTCCCAAGGGGAGCATGGAGAGTGGCCTCTCAGGCCCCGTCACCTCCCTGTGGAGGAATCCCAGACGCTCCAAATGGCCTATTAGGGACTGAATTAAGAGTTACCTCCGCTCATAAAAGGCACTGAAAAGCCACAAGACAACAACTCCCTTCATTCTTATTTTGATGATTATTAACCCAGCTTGAAATTGAACCAGTAATCCAGAAAGAAGCTGCCTGTCTTGTAACCTGCTTCCAGCACTGTCCCCACCCAAAGGAGACGCTACCAGAAAACCCAAACAACAGAAACAAAAGCCCCCAATAACAAAGCCAGGCAGGAGTTTGCCTCTCCCAACACACCAAGACTGTTGCTTCCCGATCCTCCAGCCCCAGGCTGCAAGAGCCGACCTGCTTGATATTTCTAGTGACGTGGAGGCATGTCCATCGACAGACAGACCATCCCCTGCCGCGACGCTGCCCTTCACTCTCACCTCTGCTGGCGACTACACCCCTTCGACCGGCGCCTTGCCAAAAATCCACCTGCCCGCACCTCCACCCGAGCCCTTCACCCTGCGGTGACGGCAGCACGACGGTCCGACGGGTACCTACCACGGGCGAGGCGACCACAGCCACGCCACCATCACAGCCTGTGCCTACGGCTCCCCAGCGGGGAGGGGGCGAGGTGCCCGTGCCCCCCCGGCACAGGGTGGCTTCGAGGGCTGCACGCCCGCGGCACCGCAGAGCACAGCCTGTCTGGCGGGAGTCCTCTCTGTCTCCCCCCACCTTCTCCAGCCCAGCCCAAACCCTCCCCATTTCCACGTCTGCATCGTGTCACACATCCTAATCATTCATGAAAAATCCAGCCAAAGCATCCCAAGCATGATTCCCTTCTGATAGTTGCCATGGTGACCTTGGGAAAGTAGCCAACCCGGAGACAGTCACCATGGAAACAGAGAAGCCCAAAAGCAATAATGACTTCAGGTCATGTCTGTGCAAAGACATCACGAGGTCGTCGGAGAGTAAACAAACTCATTCATATCTGCAAACAGGGGTGGCGGGATTTGGGGGGTGCAAAGGTGGGGCATGAGGACTGGTGGGAACCGGGTGGGTGAAGGTGCTGGCTCAGCCCGTGCTGCTGCCACTTGAATTTTATCAGTCAAGACACCTCATCATCACACGACTTACGTAAAGATCAAGATGAAGAGCAGGAGAGGAAAAAAATAATCCTGTAAGTGCAGAGCTGCAAGATACTATCCTAGATATTAGGGAGTGTATTTAGGCGCCTCCTCTATTTTTAAGCCCGAGACAGCACAGCTCTCCATGTCTGGAGGAGGGACAAGGACAGCCGCACAGCGCACAAGCCAAGATGCTCCGTGATGAATGGACCACTTACAGCAACTGGTGTGCACTGCATTTTCTAGAGCATCACCGAGTCCTTCCCTGCCCTCCTCCAGCACTGAACCCCACCCTGGGCACACCTCAAGTGCTGCCTCTGCCTCACTGGGGCTGCAGGAGTGCGCTGGGCACAGGGGCAAGTCTCAGCCCCCAGCAGCTGCCTCCAAAGGATGGGGAGCACCCGACCTCCGTCTGCTGCCACACTTGGGGCTCTTCAGGAGGGCAGGATCCCCCGTGAGCACAGGCACTTCTTCAAACCCTAGCACTGCCCTTTAGCCGTCCATCCCTCCACGCCAGGCATGTGCTGCCCATCCCTACCTCCCGGCCAGAGGCGCAGATGTAGGCACCAGCAGCTGGGAGGAAGGAGAAGGCTCCTTGTCTTGGCCAAGAGGACTCGTCTCGGAGTTGAGGAGCGCAGAGGCGCTGCCAGTGCGTAGAGGAAAGGGCCGGCAGCCCCCTCCCTGCAGAGGCCGGGCCGCAGGCAGTTGGTGCCATAGTTATGCAGTGAGTCACCAGCTGTTTACAGAGTTCGAGCGCTCACATTCCCACAGCATCAGAAACTCTTCCTTCCCTCGGCGGCATCCCCCCGCCCTCGCCACCCCCATCCCTACAAGGGAAGGGGCATGCTGGCCGCACGCCGTGCTGCTCACGCCGGAAAAGGAAAGGCAGAAAGGAGGGGGAGGCCAAAGACAGCCCCGTCACACCCACCAACTGCACAAAAAGCCTTTTGATCCTCACCCAGCGCGTCTTCAAAGCGTTTTCCACGCCAGCCGATGGAAAAACCGAACGGGGCCACTCGGCTGCATGGAGATGGAAAGAAATGTAAAGGTGTCATGGAAAACAAGAGCCGAGGGGTGAGGTTGCCTCCAGTGGGGGTCAGCATGTGGGCTCACCTGCCATCCCAAGCAATGCTCCGGCTCTGCATGACGAAACCCCTCTGGCCACCTGTTGCTCCATGTCAGCAAAGCAACAGCTCCTTACCCTGCACATTCCTCAGCGGACAGACAGCACAGGCGCTCGGCACGGGGTCCTCTGCTGCACACCTGCCTCCTCCTGCACACCAAGGCACCCCTCCAAGATAGGCTGGGATCCACCCAACCACACCAGGGGTGATGGGCCACAGCCACTGCTGGCACGGTTATGAATGAGGAGGTTCAGGGCACCATCAGGAATTCGGATGCCAGACTCTCTTCAAAAAAGGGTGGGAGGCTGTGGGCTGCCTTGACCCAAAGGGCAGGATTTCATACACAACTAGAAACACCAGGCTTAAGTCTCACGCTCAGACATGAGTGCCAGGGAGAGTCTTATCTCTGCACTAGGTGAAGGCACAGGTGTGGTCCAGGCTCTGCTCGAAACCAATACAACAACACTCGCAACCCTCACCAGCAGCCCTCCAGGGCCTCAGGCTCCATCTCCCCATCGACTAAATCCTTCCCATCAGGACTATTTGGGACTACTCAGCTACTAACAAGACACTAAAATCAGCATGGCATCTCCCACAGATAGGAAGCAAAATCCCCAACAAAATCATAAACCATTCCACAAACAAGTCATACCCAGCAGCATTCCCTAAACATGCTTTGTAGGGGTCTTTTGGGACCCTGCCTGCAATTTGATTACTAGAACCCTTTTAGTCTTTACCCTACTCCTGCCCTTCTTTCCTTAATTGCGTTTGCTGCATCACATCTAAAATTAGGAGCTCAGCTTTTTGGAACAAGGAGCGCATTACATCCCTGCTCTGTAAGCAGTACGACACACTTCGAACGCTACATCAATAAAGCAGCGAGTAGTAATACACCAACTGTGAGGGGAAAAGGCTTTTCCAGAGCAGCTCCACGCTCGTATTTACAGCAAGTGTTTTGACTGTGGGTTACATAAAGAGCCCTTGTAATTCTGCAATAAAGTTACCCATTGACAGCCTTGCCAACGCCCTCTCCCTCTCTCAGATGACTCCTATGCCTCTTGCAGCATCCTCCCAAAAACCTGGAGGTCTCCAGCTGACATCCTAAGCCTGGCGGTCTCAGATTAGACCATCTAGAGATCCGCAGTTCCTTTGCTTTGAAAGGGAAAGACAGCAGAAAGCCTGACTCAGGCAGAGCCAGGACTGAGCTTTCCACACAAGGCTTGCAATTAAGAAAGAAAACATGCCAGAATGAGATTTCAGACTTTCCACGCTACAGGGCTTTCCAAGCGCGTTACACATTAAGAAATTACTATAAAGTCACTGCCGACACCCGACAACTGTGGATGAACTTGAATTTTAAAACTCTTTCTACACTGAAAGACAACCCCAGCCAGAACATGAGCACCTGGCAGACAGCCCTGCTGGTGTTTAGCTTCCATCCTCACTCACATACAGCAAACTGAAAACATGCAACCCTCACCTTCCGCCAAGCCAGCGACGACTTCCCGAGGGCAGAAAAACAGTGCAAGGTTCAAGCAGTGACGGGGATCTCTGCCATCACGTCTCAATTCAGCACCAACAGCCATGCAGGGAATACTCTACTCATTCCCAAATGCAGCCATTTAATTCCTAGGCAGCTGTTTAAATTTCTCATTTATCCGCGAGTTATTCCCAGCTCCAGAGCACTAGCCAAACGGATGTGCCTACCAAGGATAACATCTGAGCCGATAGGTGAAGGGAACTACAGATGCTTAAATTTTCGTCGCCGTGCCTCTGCCGCTCGGAGGCAAAACATGGATTTCCAGCACATTGCAGCATGGTAGGCAGAGCACCATCCCTCTCCCCATCATTCAAAAATCCATTCTACTGCTCTGACAACCTTCACACATCCTGTAAGGCAGACTGACGCTTGTCACTCATTTGTAATGAGAGCGGGGAGGGACAGGCTGGTGGTGTGAATCAGAGAGTAGAGAAGCATATGCAAGGCAATATATTTGACATGAAGAGAAAGAAGACACAAGGAGGGGGTGAGTCACTGTTTACTGTTCTAAAGGAGCTCCACGCAGCCCTCGCCCAGCTGGCCAGCTTTCCATTTCCCTTATGGATCGGAACCAGCATCCAGCAGCAAAGAGGAGATTCAGGAACCTTCAGAGCACATTTAAGAGCTGCCAGGACACAGCTCTCTGAGGCACTCTCTGGGGAAGCCTGGACACGGATCAGACAGTCTTCAGTGGTTTGGTAAACAACCTAGTCAGATGCTGCAGAGAGCCTGTGGTTAGGGAGTAGGGATATGGAGTACCAGGCGAGCACGCCTATGTGTCACCTCTGAAACTTCATGAAGGAGGTGGCTGAAGGGGAAAGGTATGCAACAGCCAGCCCTGGTACTGACAAGCTTACAGCACTTTTTCCATCACACGCTTATAAAATATGGTGACAGAGTTTTACTGGAATTACACCTCAGCATCACTAGACCAGAGATGCATCTCCCCCAACCAGATAAGATGAGCCACCAAGCAACAAATAATTTGCTCGGACGCACAGCCAGTTCCTGGGCAGAGCAGGGATTGGGATGCCTAACTTTGCTGCTCCTGACACCACGTGCCAGCCATCAAGTCAGACATCTTCACCGACTGCTAATAATGGAACATAGCAGCATCGCCATTTGGCATCCTGCAATATTGCAAAGCAGTGGGATCCACTACGCAACCTGTCCCTCTGCTTGGGAGCACAGTGGCAGGGTAATCGTTCTCATTACTGCCTTTCCTCCCAAGTCCTTGTGTTGATGGTCACAGAGCACTGCATCGTTTGTGCCTGCTTCATGCTTGGAAGAAGAGCACTGCATAGTTTGTGCTTGCTTCATGCTTGGAAGACTCTCTGCCCAAGTTTGAAGATAGCCTCAAACAATAGCTGAGACAGAAGTGGAAACTGCCTGTTCATCTCTACAGGGTGCTGAGCCTGAAACTTCCCGATAATTGAAAGTGTTAGCACTGTTCAAGTATTTCACAGCTGGATGTTTACAAAAATGATCAGTGAACGAGCTTATCCCACAAACCCTGACTGCCGCAGGGGCCAGCACTCCCAGCTGTCCTTTCTTTGCTTCCCAAACATCTCACACAGCTAGAGATTTTCAATACCAAGTCCTGCAGCACATTCCACGCCATTAATCATCTTCCAATGTTGATGGAAATCAGAGTGTATCAAGCTGATCTGTATTTTTCCCTTTCAGGAGGCACTCAGCAGTACCCAACTCTGTGCCGCAACAGATTGCCGAGACGGGCGACGGCGCAGAAATGACATAAAACATGACAAAGCACGCTGTCCTTGACAGGCAAGCAGGAAAAAGGGAAAAAAAAAAAAAAAAAAAAAAGCCAACAAATTTCCATCTCTGCTTCAGAAACACTTGCGCAAGCAAGGCACAAGCCTGGCGTAACAAAGCCGGGAACACTGCACAGGGGAACACTCCTGGCAGGGGGAGGCACCGTGTGCCCAGCCTTGCCCGACGTGCGGCGCTCCCGGCCGGGCAGGAGCGGAGTTAACTCGGGAGAGCCGCGCATCCCTGCGCGCTGCCATTGGGCGGCCGCGCCGTCCATCACCTCTAGGAAGTGACTGCACGAGGAAGGCTTGAGGAAGGCTTTTTGCTTCTCCGCAGGGCAGCACCGACAGGACGCACGGAAGGAAGGAGAGGGGGGAAAAAAAAAAAAAAGCGGAGGAGACGCGCGCGCCTTTCATCAGCGGGGGAAAAACCGCAAGGTAAAAAAACTCACTCGCTGCTAAAAAAAAAAAAACCCCGACAGCACCCATGGCACGACGGGCTGGGGCGCAGGGCTGAGCTTACCCACCACAGGGCGTATAAAAACTGAAAGTGCAAGAAAAAGGCGTGCAGCTTTTCAGGGAAACACTCCGGTCTCAGTCGCTCTCTCCGCCCTCCGCAGTCCCAGCTCAGCCCTAGGTGCGCTGGCAAAGGAGGGGGCGGCCAGGTGAAAGCGAAAATGGAGGCCTTTCCCTTTTCTGTAACAACTTTGCCCAAAGGGGGCTCGTTCCTAATTTGAGACCTCATGGCCTGCTTTCAGCGGAATCTGTAAAATAAATCCTCCACGGAGCAGCCCACGAGGGAAGGGAGCGGGCTCTCAGCCTGAGGAAGAGGAGGAAGGAAACAGACCCTGGCACGCTGAGAATTTGGAGATCTCAGTTCCCCTCGCTCGTGGCCTGGATGTTTTCCCACCTTTATGCCACTGCCGTCACGGGGAGCTTGAAGAGGTTCCCCCACACACCCACCCACCCACCCACCCACCGCACTTCTGACCGAAGCCCCGGGCAGTCCCGCACCCACGGACGGTCACGCGGCACTGCCCGCTCCCGCAATGTCGCCGTCCCCTTTCCCTCCCGCTGCCGCTCCCTTTGTGCCCGCACAGCACCCCGTTTCCAGGGCGGCCCCGCACACTCCCAATCCCTCCCCGGGGGGCTCCGGGGCCGGCCCCGCACACACCACGCACCTCTTCCCTCCTCCGCCCCGTCGAGCCGCCGTGCTCGGCGGCGATAAGCGCTGACCCGCAGCGCACCCGACGGGCGGCTGGTGCTGCCCGATAACGCGGGGCACGGAGCGGCCCTCGGAGCCGCCACCGCGCCCGGCCCCGGCTCCCTCCGTACTACAAAAGCTGCTATTTTTGGTCGGCGGAGCGCGCGGCGTCACAACAGGTTTCCTCGCATGTATTTTAGGAGCCATTCAAAGGCAGAAGGCAGGCAGCGCGCTCATCCTCGGGGAGGGAGGGAGGGGAAAGGGGGGTAGAGAAATAACAACCAGCGACGAGAAAGCATCCCCCCGGCACACACCGCAGGGCACCGCGGCCCCGGGGGAGGCGCCGCCCGCCCCGTCCCGTCCCACGGGCAGCGGGCCGGGGTGCCGGGCGAGGTGTGACCGGCCGCCCCCGCCGGGGTTAGGGGGCTCGGGGTGGGCTGCGGGGGCTCGGACGGCGCTGCCCGCGCCCCCCTCCCGGCCCCACGTGCGCGCAGCGCGGGGCGGCGGCGGCACCACGTGCCCGGCGCGGTGGTGACTCAGCACTTTTACCGCGCCCGCCCCGCCCGCCCGCGCCCAACCGGACCCGGCCGGACCCACCGCGGCCCGGGCCGAGCCGAGCCGAGCCGAGCCGAGCCGCCCCCTCCCCACCGCCTACCCTCCTCCCGCCATCGCCGCGCCACTCGCGGCCGGCCCCCTCCTCTGCTCCGCTCTGCTCTCCCCTCCCAACTCCGACCCGCCCGCCGCGCCCCCGCCGCACCGCACCGCACCGCACCGCGCCGCGCCCCGCCGCTCTCACCTGCGTGCCGGCGGGAGCGCCCCGTGGCGGGGGCGGCCGCGGCGGCACGGCGGGGAGCGGGCGGCGGGAGGAGGAGGAGGAGTGAGCCCGGCCGGAGCAGGAGGAGGAGTGGTCCCGCCGCGGGGCGGCCGCGCTGCATGGGGCCCGGGGCCGGCCGGCATGGAGGGCGTGCTGTACAAGTGGACCAACTACCTGAGCGGTGAGTCGGTGCCAGTGCTCGCTCAGCCTTTGCGGGACGGGGCCGTGATCTTCTTCTCTCTCTCTATATATATATTTATGGTACTGCACATATATATATGTGTGTATCATCGTTTGTGTTTGCGGGTCCGGGTGGGCGCTGCCCCCTGGCCCCCCGTGCCGGGAGCAGCCCGTGTTCCCAGCGGAGCAGGGCATCCCGGAGCCGCCGCCCCAGCCCGCCGGGATGGCCCGGGCCCGGGACGGGTCCCCGGGTCGCGCTCCGGCGGCGAACTTGGCACTTGGAACCCCCTGGAACTTCCACTGAGGAGAGCCGGGCATGCGGGAGCATCCCGGGGCGGGGGGGAAAGGTGTTGCCGTTCAGCGCCGCTCGGGGGATTCGGGTGGAAACTCATGCAGGATAAAAAAAAAAAAAAGAAAACAGGGTGTTGTCCTGCTCGCTGTAGGCCCAGACTTTGTGTTCTGGGGTGTTCCCGTGCACCCGGGGGCAGAGCGGGAGGCGGGGGCCGGGAGCGCCGCGGGGCCGCTCCGGTGCCCCCCGTGTCCCTGGGGTGGCCACGGGGAACGGCGGGAGGCAGGGCCGAGGGACTCGGGGCTGGGGTGCGGGTCCTGCCGGGGACACCCCCGGAGTGGCTCCTGGGAGCGGCTCGGGAAGTTGGTGTCAGAGGAGAGGAGCCGCGACCACCGCGAGGAGGCCGGGTGCGAGCGCTGCCCATGGTGTGTGTGCGGGCTCCACGGCGCTGGAACTGCTGCACCGCCAGGGTTTGCCGGGGAAGTGTAGCAAGCCAAAACTAAACAAAGAAAAAGCTGAGGCACAAGCGAGTGTTGAATTAATGTGGCAGGGGGTGGGGAAGGAGCGGTGCACGGGCCTGGAGTTACTGGTGTGCTGTAAAGGGTGCTGCGACTTTTCCCCTTTAAGGAATAGGTGTTCTGAGAGAGGAGTCAAAATTGGTCAGGTTCCACTGAATAGACGTGGATTTTATTGTTGTTGTTAATTATTTGTGAATGCTCTTGAATTATGAAGTCTGTGACAGAAGGAGCAGCCATGCTTGGCTTTTCCATTTCAATTGTGGAACTCTGGCAGTGCTACTAGCCCTTTTCCCATACTAAAAATGTCTGTGGTTCAGTCGATCTCAAGTTTTAAGTGTTTTTCTTTGCATTGCTGAGATGCTGGGGTGTATTTGGAAGCCTTGCACTTGCTTTCGTGCCATGAGATCTGGAGAATGTGTGTCTGTGGGAAGCAGTGCATGTTGCAGTAGCTGACTGGCATTTGACATTTTAGTATCAGTGCTCAAGCATGCGTGTGGTTGGATTAGCTGGATTTGTCTTCTGTTTTGATCGTAAGATGAAGACTAAGAAATATTAAGTCTCCGTCAAAATTAAATTTGTTTTTGCTAGCCCCATTCATAAGCACTCCCAACCAAATGACCCTTCATGAAGAAGAGTAACACTTTGCAAACCTCAGTCTAAGTGAACGCAGATGGAGAGAAGCTCTTTTCCTTGGATATGTGAGATTTGCACTGTCTCATAACTAGAAGAAATTTTGTTCTTAACAGAGAGAACATCTGTGGGTGGAGGATTGTAGCATCTTTCTGACTTTGCTGAAACTTGACTCTTCTAGTCAGTGTAGTGGTCAAGGTTGCTCTATGCCTTTTCTTAGGTTGTAGAAGGCCTATGGTGTTTAAGAACAATATAGTTTGCTGTTCTGCAAGCAAACTGTGCTTACATGTTCTTTCTTTTAGCATACAATGGAGACTTCCTGCCCTGAAGCCATTATAAACTTATTGGGGAGATACCAAAAAAAAAAAATAAATCTGAAATTTGGCCTTTATTGTAGCAATAGCAAAGAGCTGGAGAGTAAGGGATTAAGGGAAGTAAGAAGGTTCAACAGGTCATCCAGAACAGTATTTCTATCAGTATTCTGCCCAAATATGCTTTTTGTGTTGCTCAAGGTTGACTAATCTGGTGCTGCATAGGGCGAATGATGCACTCCATCAGGGAAAAGTGTGTGCCATCTCTGAATATCAGTGCGTGCCTGTGCTACTAGTGCAATGCTGATGTAAACATGCACAGCAGGTACTTATGGCCTTGCCCCCTCAGACTGAGGAACACACCTCAGAGTCAGAGAAGATAGGACATTCACCAAGCTCAAAAGCTCAGAACTGTAGGAAAGGAGAACTGCTTTTCCTCCTTGCTGTGAGAGAGTAGCTGATGGTAGCTTGTTGGTAATTGAGTCTTTTCTGGGAATTTTGGTTTTGTAATGTCTTATGTCATCGCCATCATGAGAGATCAAGTCCACATCAACCTATTTCCCCCCAGCTCTTAGGCTGGGAGCTAGGTCTGTGTTGCAAATCACATGGTTATTGACAGGAAGAACATTTCAGAAGTAGGAAACAGGTTTGGCTTTCTGTGGGCAAAGGGCAAAGAAAGCACGGCATGATTGCCAGCAGCTGAAAGAAGGATTAGTTTGCTTTACTGCTTAAACTAGTTATCTTGCTTGTAATGAATGCACTTGTTTGCTTTATATAGAATAGGATAAATTGTATCTGCATTACCTGGTTGCCAGCTGGAGATACGGTTTTTCCTCTGGTGTTGATTCTGCGCTCTCCTTGTGGTTTCTGTATGTGGGGTTCCTGCTGCTGCCTCTGAAATCTCTTAATTGAGAGAACTGAGATTTTAGAGTTTTTCTCTCCCAAATTGCTGTGGCGACCAGATAGTGATTTCTCAGTGTGTTACTTTTGCTTAAGTTCAAGTGAAGTGTGTCTGATTTAGATCAGATATACATGCACACAGGTCTAGCATATGAAAATCCATTGGGATATTGCATTTGCAATAAACGTGTCCTGTGATTGCTCTTGTCTATGCTTCACCTGCTAAACTGATTTAAAACCTTAAGGGAGCAGGGAACTTTGCAAGCAGAATTATTGTTGTCATACAAAGTGTGACAGCACTTTTTCTCATGGGCAAATGTGTAATGCATCTGCAAACTTCAAATTCTTAATCCTCAAAATCCAGAGCTGGGTGACTTAAATCATGCAGGCATGTAATTTGGCCTCAGTTGAGCCTGCAGTCAAAACATGGACCATGATCTTAAAAAATTCCTAGATTTCATCCTTTGCCAAAAGTCTCTATCTTATGTTAGCATTGTTCAGTGAAGTTCGTGGAGGCTGGGGATGGGCTTATAGCATGGGTGTGTAACTTGTTCCAGTACTGCTTACTGCAGCAAGCAGTTGGTGATAAAGGCATCACCTTCTGCCTTCCCTATTGCTCCTTGGTTGGTTGTGCTGCTGCTGCCTGTAGTCCTGGTCGAGCATAAAGCATTCTGGTGTGGGCAACATCAAAGCCAGATCCTGGCTGCAGTGTTGTAACATGCATGATCTCAAACTGGGGGATGCTGCTTGCAGGATAGAGAGAGCAGAGCTGAACTGCATCTGAAGGCTGCTCTTTGCTGTTTGAACTCTCCAACTGAACTCAATCTGCAATTCATGCTCTTTGTTAAGCATACCTTCTGATTGATAAAATAAATTGATTTAGTCTTTGGAGGTTGCCCTGTAAGAGTCAGCTATGATTTTGATTTCTCAACAGGTTTATAGAATGAGTAAGCCACTAGTGGGAAACAGAGCATGGAGTTGGGGAATACCTCCCTTAAGTGGTGTGTGTGAGAGCTTGGCACTTTCAGGTTGATTTTTTTCTTTCTACTGAAATTCAGTTCAGAAGTTCAGACCTTCAGCATAGGCACAGGTAGGATTGGAGGATGTGGTGTGTATTGGCTCTTGGCTTGGGTACCAAAAACAACTATGTCATTAGAAAGAAAAATGATGACTGCTGCCACTGACTTGCCTGATACTTGTTATGTGCTCTGTGAAATGGCTTTGACTGCTTTTCTTTGCAAAGCAGAGCTTTTCTTGATATTTAAATATTCACTTCCTTATTTGTGCTGAGTAACTCTAACCCTAACTCACTCATCTTCCTCGAGGCATGATACACTAATGTTCATGCCACCACTAGTAACACTGCATCAAGCCACATACCAAAGTTAGCTCTTCCCATCTTCCTGTATGTAATCATCACCTCTCAGTTTATTGTTGTGCTTTGAATTCTTTTCACTTTATCCCAAGATGCCAAGAGCCAGCACCAAGCACTAAATTTCAGCTTTCACATAAAACTTTAAATTACTTTTGTCTCTAATGGATTTGGAATTCCGTAATAAACCTGGGGGGAGAGCTCAGGAAAATGTGAAAAAGCATTAGTTCTTGTCTCCTGACAAGAGACATGTTCATCTGGATGAACATGATGTTGCCTAGAGTGAGTTTTTGGTTTGGGAGAAATCTGACCTTGTAGGGTGGGAGAGACATACACTTCCAGTTGATATCAAGCTCTGGAAAAAAAGGTCCTCTGTTTCCAGAGATGGAGGAAGTAATCAAAGCCTTCACACTTAGGTAAACATTTGGTTCTAAAAAGCTTTTTATAATTTCCCCTTCATTTTAGACTATGACCATAGTCCAAGTTCTCATTATATAAAATTAGAAGTCTGGCTTTTATGGAGGTGGACCTAGACAGCTGAGGTTTTTGTTGCCTTTAGCTCAGTGATTTGCCTTCTATTACTGTCTGCTCTCAGAGACCAGGTATTGGTTTAGATCCTGAGTCTCACCTAGTTCTGGCTACACTTTTCATACTAAGTACTCCAGGGACTGGTCAGTTAATTCTCTTTGGATTTTGTGTTTATGTCATTTGACCGTCCTTCTCATGGTTTTCTACCCTTCCCCCTTGTTTTCCTACATGCTGGAATCTTGCTTTTGTTCAGCCTTTTTGGAAATGAGTAATGTGCTTACAGTAGAAAAGTTTGATGAGGCTGCAGGAATGGAAATCTGTGTCCCCTCTCTCCCCTGTAAGTGTTAGAGCAATGCTGCAGAGTCTACATGGTGCAGCATTACTTGCCAGGTATGCTGCAGTACCAGTGCCTCTGCATTCAGTCCTTCTGCACTGAAGTGAGTAAGTGATCACAGGGAATGGCTGGGTAGGACAGAAGCAAAAGGTGTGGTAGAGTGATGGTGACGACATAAATGCACTGTGTTGACTCAGTCTGGCCTGATAACCACCCCAGGGGTCAGAGAGAGGAGCAGTTGTTTACTGGGGCTGGGAGGTATAAACAGAAAAAAACTCCCAAGAGCTTTGTATGACTTGAATTAGTGCATCTGAGCAGTGGCCTGAATTATTGAACTTTTGTCTCCATCACTCACCATGATGCCCTCTCTGCCCTTCATCCTTTCACTGCATCCCCTTCAAAAATGCCTGATGGCTGGTACATTGTGCGTTCTGTGCCTTGGCTTGTCACTGGCATAAAGTCATTTGCAAACCAACCCAGTTGCCCTGTAATGGCAGGATGCTTTTTCAATGCTGCTAGCATTGCCCTAACGCTTGTGATTGAAGCAAAGGCAGACTTTAAGAAACCCTCGTGAGAAAGATCACTGGGGAGAAGGTCATTGTGTTAAAGCTGGTTTCAGCTGCTGGTTCCAGCTGTTTTTTCCTTCACTTGAACCTTTAGTGTTCCTAAAAAAAGTGCTTTAAAAAGTTATACCATTGTTAAAATGCTAAATCTGTTAACTTTATTACCTTTAGGAATTTTTGGTATTGCTTCCTGTTGCTAATAAATACATAATCAGAATAAAATTGCAATATGGGTATTTCTAGAAGCTGCTCTCTAGGTAAGAGGATAGCTCAGAGAAGAGGCATGGATTGTCACACACTCCTATCTGCCTTTCTGTTGTCCCTCATGGATACAGACTGGATTTTTATCCTGTCAAATTGTTTTGCTGTAGAATTACAACTGCAATATGTGTTCCAGCACCTGGTATTGTCCTTCCTAAAATACTGCGTAGCCTTAAGAGGCTGCATAGGAAAAGCAGGCAGCAGTTCTGGGTGCAAATTGCTTATGTCAAGATAACTTTCTAACTATATTACTTTTGTTTCTTGAATGGGAACAGAAAGGGAGAAGTGTCAAGTTTGACCTATGTGAGATACTTTTTTTTCCTAAACTCTTTTCCTAACTAAAAACCTGATCGTGACTGACAGCATGAGACACGTGGCCATGTGAACTAAACTTAGGCAATCAGCTGTCACAAACTGGATTGTAAGATTTAGTGTGGGTGCCTAATAGTCAAGATGTGCAAGCACGCTGGGATCTTAAAAACAAGCATTTCATCCATTTGTGACATGGAGATTTCCACAGCCTTAATTCCCCTGGGAAACCCTCATCCGTTGGACGTTAGTGCATTAGGATCAGCAGGGGGCCTTCTGGGCTTATTGCAAGACACCAGCACTGCCTTGGTCCTATTAGAGCTGAGTTTTCAGCAGCTCTCATCCAGCTATCAGTGGCTGAATGAGCGCTGTGCAGAAACCATGGTCCCTCTGCCCTTGGACACAGAGATAAAGCAGTAGGTGGTGGTACAATGAACAGACAGCACCGTTGAGGTTTGCTCACGGTGGGGTGAAATGGTGGATATTGCCTGTTCTCACTGTGAGATGTCCCTGACTATCTGGGCACCTGCTCTGGGACTCTTGTGACCCTGCAGAGGAAAATAGGGCTCCGCCTCTGCTCTGCCACCTGCGGCTAAGTCTTGGATCTTGCCTGTGACATTAGCAGAAGGGAAGTCATGAAGGCTTTACCTCCTCCTAGATTAGGTGGATGATGTTGTAACATGCAAAGTTCATAATTATCTCCTTTCAGACACTCAAAGTCTGAATTAGGGTCAAAGAAGTCCAAGTACTAACTAGAGCAGAAGTTTTATAAAAACCTATGCTGAAGCTCAAGAAATTAGTAAGCATAAAGTGTTACATAATACTAGTGGAAAGCAAGTAATACTAAAAACCTGGGTGTCTGGCCTTTATGTCTTTTAGAAATGCAACTGGAACTGGCATCTCTTAATTGGAGCTTGTTTTCCAGGTCACCAGTTTGACTTCTTGAGTATGTAATTCTCCCAGATGGTTTGGCTTTGTAGATGTCTGACATGATTTACATGTCTCCAAATGTTTTGTTCTTCAGGCTTAGCACTTTGGAAGGAATGCTGTCTGGAGTCTGCGTTGTGTAACATAAAGTTTGAATTATGTCCAAATTTCAACTGTGTTATCAAGAAATGTCAAGTTTGCTCAGTGATAGCTACATCCTGACGTCCTAAAGTGTAATGGTGGTAGTAGGCAGAGCTTTCTTTCTGTGGAAACTTCTGAAGAAATAGCAAGTCCTTAGCAGGCACACACTATTTAAGTATCTGTTTTTGTAGTGGACAATATCAGATCTTATAGGTACTGCAAGAAGTAACCGTAAGTTTCACACAGAAGTGCAATATGTACCTTAATTGGTGTCTGTGAAGATGTCTGAAATCTCTTCACTCTCTTCTATGGCTGAGATCTTAAGCAACCAATCACTTTTATTGTGCTTTGCAATTTATTGTCTTTTTTTACACATATGTTTTCCCAGCAAGGTCAATTTTTACTGCTAATGGCACTGTGCTTCTAAAACGAGCTGTGGGAAGTATGAACTATATTTTTTCCTGCCTGTGCACCACCAGTATAAATGGACTTCGTAAATTCTTCTTCAAAGTTGTGTTAGTGCTGGTACCTGTAAGAACTTAAAAGATTCAGCTTTACCTTTCTATATGTGTTGAAATCTGAATGCTCAGTTCCAAAAATTGCAATATTCTTATGACATTTTAAGAGGACAAAGTAACAGTGAATAAATCCAAGACTTGTGTGGAAGTGTCTAGGTGTCTTTTTGGTGCTTTGTTTTCTGTTATGGTTTTGGGTTTTTTTCCTCTGCTTGTATTCAAAAGTGAAGCTCCTATAATTAAAGATTGTATCCCTGTTGCAGTGCCCATGATTTGTCAGCCACTTCCTATTTTTAGCTGGTTGTTCAGGATAACCTTCCCATCGCTGCTGACTCAGTGTCAGCGAGTACCAGGTGGTTAGTGCATCTCCTGACAGAACCTTGCTGTGATTTTTTTTTTTTTAAATGGTTTCCTTGTACAAAAATGTATTTTTATTGGTGTAACAATTCTGTTCTGAAAATATATGCTGTTCTACATCAAAATTGATACATATCTGATAATTAAAGCAGAGTTAGATTCTGCAAAAGAAGACAGTTGCTGTGACCCCCTCTACAAAACAAGACCCAGAAACAAAAAACCCAACCAAATAAAAACATCAAGAAAATATATTGACCATAACATATTTTTAACCAGGATCCAAAGTGATGGAAGCAGACTGCTTTGTATGTTGGCTCATTGATTGCACAGCCTTTGATTGATGTGATGCAATTTGGTTGAGCATCAGCTGCAATTGTAAACTGTAGGACCATGGCTGAAATGATTCATATGCAGCAGCAGGATCTCTAGACTGAATTAGAGGCTTGTATTGACTGGGGTGTTGTGCATTATTTAAAGGATTGGTTCTGTGCCATTGAGTGTCTGAAGCAATTAACTGCTTCTCTCTGCTGAACAATCACTTCCTTTTTTTGTGAGTTCCTACAGATCAATAGTGACTTTCAGGATAGTTGTTTTATTTTGGAGGGAAGACAAATAAAAATCCGTCTTGCTGGTTTTAAGGGTTTTTTGTTTGGTTTTTTTTTTTTTTTCCATTCTTTTGGGTTCCCCCCCCTTCATATAAAACAAAAAAACCATTGAAAATACTTTGACTTTTTAATGGTTTTATATTCTTCTAGGAAATAATGGAAGATCTCCAGAAGGGTGCGAAAAAAATTATGTTTGTTTTCTAGCCATCCCATAAGGTTCAGCAATCTATAGACCAGGTTGGCCCAGATGCAGTAGTATTGCTTGTTTAAAAAAAAAAATAGCCAAATTATAGTCCTATTAGCCTGAGGCTTTAGGGCTTTCTGACCTTAAACTGAGTTGTGTTTGCTTTCAGCAGCAGCCTGAAGGAATTGGTCTCTAGCTGGTAAGGAGCCATCATTTCTCCAACATGGTACCAGTCCAAGCCCAGCCTGGACTCCTGTGGCACAGTACTGGTTGGCAGAACCCCAGTGCAGGGGACAGCAGAAGTGTGGCCCCTCTACAAAAACACCTGGGAGCCATGTGGCCCACATGGACTTGTCCGAGTGTTTTTCCCAGAGATGGTTTGCTGGCATGGTGTGGGAGCTTCAGAACCCCGCTCCCTTGGTCCTGGCCAGCAAGGATTGTTGCAGCTCAGTAATGAAAGCTGCTTTCCTCCAGTGACGTAGTTGCCTCATTTCTTCTTAAGTTAATGAGCTTGTAGGTTTAATTAGACATAAATGGCGGCTGTCGTGTCTGATTTGTTTTTAACTTTTCGTACTGCTGAGGTACTTCCAGAAGTAGAAAACCAAAAGGGTAATTTACTTCTGAAGTTGGGCTGTAGGGTGGGCAAAAGTGTACCCAGAACTACTGGTGTGGGTCTATCCTTGTGTTTTATTCTCTGGGTAGGTATCCAGAAGTGCAAGTCAGTAATTCAAGGCTACTTTTTATGTGGAGAGCATGCAAGTTTCAAGGGCTGATGAAAATGCTTCACTGAAAGATGGTCTTCAGAAATCAACACATCCGCCTCTGTTCCCTCCTTCTGTTGATTTTGAGGAGTTTCTTACCCGTTGTTTTTCAAGATAACTTGGCTATCCCTTCCTGCAAGGGAGGAAAGCTTGTAAGGCAAGACAGCTGGGGTGGCTTTTGTGAAGAGCAAAGAAGTGGGTCGAGGAGTGATGGTAGGACTTGGGAGGTGGTGAACTTGGAAGAGAGAATGAGTGAGTGATGCCATATTACCAAAACTACTGAAAATGACATATGGCATCTCAGACACATACTGCCATGGTCCAGCTGCCTGCAAAAAGGACACATAGGTGCCAGCAAGCACCTGTGTATGACATCCAGGCTTGTCCGCAAATCTTACTACTTCAAAGGGGTTAATTTCCAGGACTGAGAATCTTTGTGACCTTATTTGCAGTGAGTCCCAAGCAAGAGATGTGGTGGAGCTGCAGGGAGAGAAGTAACTGAGAAATGCAGTTTTGTTTTTCAGGCTGGCAGCCTCGATGGTTTCTTCTCTGTGGTGGCATCCTGTCCTATTACGATTCTCAGGAAGATGCCTGGAAGGGTTGTAAGGGAAGCATCCAAATGGCCGTTTGTGAAATTCAGGGTGAGCATACTCAGCTGCATGAAGCTTGTCTAACAATGTTGCATTCAAGATGAGATTTCAGGTGATGAGCTATTTGGTGGCTTGATTTCTTTGGTATGTATTTGTAGTAACTCAGTAACTTGATCTATATACCACTTTTTATTGCGTAGTATTTTGAAAATGTTGAGGTTGCTGCAAGCTTCCAATATCATGAGTATTCTACATGCAGTTGGGTCACTGTTTTTTTGTGAGCTGTGATGGAACGTCACACATCTTCAAATGACTTCTCATAAGCACAGAGCTAAAGCTAGAAATATGAATAATAAACTTCAGTACTAGATCTGCTCGTTCATATTGGATTACTTGCCACATCTTTGAGATTCGGTTATGGGCTGGAAGCCTGAAAGAGAGGATTGACAGCAGAGGATGCCCTTTCCATAAAAAACTCCCAGATTATACTGATCACAAAATTGTCTTTTATAGCCTTTTGTCCCAGAGCTGTTCACGTGTGTCCTGTCCATTCCCTAACTCAGAAGACATAAAATGACAGCAGTGGATATTGGGGCTGTAGGTTCCTCCTCTTTCATTACTGTTTGACCTACCACCTAACATATCTGTTGTTATATTTGGTTGAGCTGGGAAGGGCTGAGGGACTGGTCTGAAATCTGTGTTGCTTTCAGTTCATCCTGCAGATAACACACGAATGGACCTGATTATCCCAGGGGAACAATACTTCTATCTGAAGGCAAGAAATGCAGTGGAAAGGCAGAAGTGGCTGGTTGCACTAGGAACTGCCAAAGCCTGTCTGACTGATAGCAGGACACAGAAGGAAAAAGGCAAGAAGACCCTTTTGCTGACACATACTGTTTGCTTTATATTTTCTCATCCTTGCCCTAGTACATGTACACAGAAAGATGACAATGGAAACATTATCTAGAAATCTCAGGTGTTAACTCTCAGGGCAGGGATTTGAAAACTTCGACTTTTTCTTGAAATATACTATGTGTAAATCATTTGAAAACCAGGTGCTGGTAGATTCTGTAAGTACAATGAGGAAGTAGCTCCTGGCTAAGTGTCACTGGATGCGGACTGTACAAAAACGTAAGACCCCCACCATGTACTGCTGTCTAAACGTGATGACCCAACCTCTCATACCAGTGTCTCTTGAGCTTTGAAGTTCCTCAGACCCTTTCCTTGCATGTTCTCACTGGGCTGTCTTATGCACTTCAAGAATCCCTTGGCAATTAGAAAAAGGCTTGCACTTGGTTCCAAATGTGCATACTAGTATTTGGAAAGTTAAATCTGATCATGGTGAGACTATGAAAATTAATTCACTTACCTCTTTGCTTTCCCCAACAATCTCACTTTCACCCCAGTGAAAACCCATGTTGCTTACAAGCATGGCATTATTTGTGGTCAGTGTGAGACCTCATACCTTGACTTTGTGTTACCTCAGCACAATGACTATGCAAAAGATTGGAAAACAGCAAATTTTTAATATCCTGAGCAGATGCAGGGGGTAATGAGCAATTCCTTCTTCTGAGGTGAGGAATTGCTTCTCCTCTTAGTCTTGTGTGCACCTTCACAAGTTTTTGCATCTGCTGGTTCAAGCTGAATCAGAACTGAGCAGAAGATGCTACTGTAGGGTCCTACACAAAGTGGGGATCTGATGCACAGTGCCTAGAAGCAAAACAAAGTTATATCTATAAGCTGACATACAGTAGCACAGAGTGTAAAGCTACTGATGTATTTGCAGAACTGAACTGTGTCAGTCTTACTAATAGACAGTTTATTTTGTAATTCCAGAACTCTAATGTAAAAAAAATACTTCTGAAAAATCTCAGATTGACTGTTAGTCTTCTCTGGATTAGTTTGCTCAGTTCTGCACTATCCAGTGCAGGAAACATATGGATGTACTGGAGTGAGTCCAGCAAAGGGCCGCTAAGATGATTAAAGGAATAGCTGATGGAAGAGCATAAAAAAGATGGAGCCAAATTCTTCTCAGTGAATGAAAAAGAGGAAATGTGCATAAATTTTAATACAAGCAACTTCATTGAGACATAAGCAAAAATGCTTATATTGTGAGGATGCAGGAGCACTGACAGGTTGCACAGAGAGGCTGTGGAGTCTCCGTCCTTGGCAAAGTTCTAAACCTGACTAGTCATGGCCCTGAGTAACTTGCTCTGGCTGACTGCTTCAAACAGAGTAGGACTAACTGGTCTCCAGAGGTCTCTTCTAACTTCATCTGTTCTATGGTTTAAGTCTGTATATATATATTAAATTAGTCTCTTTGAGCTGAACAGGATGCATCTTTTATGTCCAGTGTTTTCTACCTACAACCCTATCTAAACAGTGCTATTGCACCTTAAACTACTTTGTGAAAACAAAAAACATTATATGTGGGGGTTTTGTCTTATTTAAAAGGCCCACTAAGGTCAAATGTGTAGTTGCTTTGCATCAGATACGATCAATTTAACTCTTCTTTTGTTTCACTTTTAGAATTCACTGAAAACACAGAAGCCTTGAAGACTAAAATGTCTGAACTTAGACTGTACTGTAACCTCCTTGTTCAACAAGTGCATAAAACGAAGGAAGCCAGCATTTCTGGTGTATCAGAACCAGAGGTACAGCTTTTTTGGGGGTGTATGCCACATCTGTAAAGTCTTGAGCATTATGAACTTTTCTGGGTAGCCAATGTAGTATTCTCTTACAGTTACTTAATGTTGCAACCTCTTTCTGCAGAGATCCTGTGTGCAATAGTGTTCTCACACAGCAGGTTTTTTTTTAAATGGAGTAATACTGTGTTGTTGCAAATAACTTGCCCTGTTTTGGGCAAGCAAGTAGTGAGATGAGATCTGGTATCTGTGATCTAAATAATAACATCTCTGTAGGTGATCATGTGTAGAATGGATCAAAAAAAGCAAAAGATCTTACATAAAAACTTGCAAGAAGTGTACATTTGTCTGCACCTGAGTCAGTATCCTGCTCAGCAAAACACAACCAAAAAACCTAAAAGGTCAAGACATCATGCAGACCACAAAACCCCCCAAAATTGGTGTAAAGAACTGCCTGGTTAGCCTCACTTAAGTTAATGTTTCAAACCTTGCATATCTTCCTGACCAAATAAACCTCATTCAAGAGGGATCGCCTAATGACAGTGATCTACCCCTTGCTTGGAGAGGGAAACTTGTGAAGAGAGATGCACTTCACTTGATAGAGAAGCTGGTGTGGAGTTCCAGAACACTTCCCACTGGAGAGGTGGGTCCTCGAGTACAGAACAGGCAGGCAAAATACCTGAGGGTTAATCATTTGCACAAACCATCTCTGTGAAGATACCTGGTAAACTGTTTGTGGTGAATTAACAGGCAGTGCGGAAGCATGATGTGATGTACAGATGATTAAAAGGCACTGTTAGAACTTGTAGCTCACAGGTGTTGACCTGTAATGTAGTGTTTATCCAGATCATATTTCGTGCACCTGGGGGTAAACACTTTCTTACTGTCATTTAACTGGAAAGATTTGTTGCTAAAGGCGTTTCAGTATCAATAATTGCACTTTGCAGAGGTGAAGAGCATTGTGGCAATGTGATACTTCATTCTGCCTTTTTTTTTTTCAGTTGCAGTAATTTTTTGTTGATGGGATTTTTGAAATTATTATCTGCAGATCGTTCTGTATCTGTTTAATTTGTTTACTTTTCATTTCTTCTGTCAGTGGTGTTTCCTGGAATGCCATTGTCAAATGCCTCTGGGCTTACTATTTCATACACTTCTAGCAACAATAAGATACGTAATTAAGAGGCGTTGCTTTTAGAACACAAGCATATGGAGCTTGTTGTACTGAGAGGCTGACAAGAGTGGTAGTGCTGCAAGGGGACATAGCCCCAGTAATATGTGATGCCAGTTCCCTGAGCTGCTGACACATTGAATTTTAGTTCATTTTAACCAGAAATCGTGACTGTAGCAGCTGTGGGCTTTGTAGAAATTAGTTCCTCCAAACTGATCTTCTGTGGTAAGTCTACTTCTTCTAATTGATTTCTTCCCACAGAATGAGATTGATATGGGAGCTCTGTTAAAATCAACCTGTGACACCTTCCTGAAGACTCTTGAAGAATGTATGCAGATTGCAAATACTGCCTTCACTTCTGAGTTACTGCATCAGACCCCACCTGGATCCCCAAATTTAACAGTTCTCAGAACTAGCAAGGTAATGGCCAGAATCTTCTTCCCTCAGCCTTGGCAGGGATGCTAAGACAGCCTTTTATGAAGTAGGGAATGTGGGTTTGTCCGTATTATAGTTAGTAGTCCTACAGTGGTCCTACAAGTCCTACATACTCTGCCATTTCTTGTGGTTTTCAAGCAAGGTAGGGCCATTTTTTAATCTGTGGTAATATGCCAATGGGAGTTGATGAGCTTATCATTTTAATAACATGGGCACTTTCTCGAATTCTGGATCCATAACTATGTGCCCCAACTGCAGCATCTCTGGAAAACCGTAGGTTAAGGTGTATGTAGGAAGGTAGATGCATGACTCTATCTAAGAAATGAGACCACTTCGACATATCTGGCCTCATGTTTTTGTGTTTTTTTCATTATTTTATTCTTAAGAAAACATTGCAAAGGAATCTCACTGCTTAGTTTCTTTTTCATGTGCTGTATGGGGTCTCACATGACACTTACTAGCTAGCTTCTGAAAGAAATCTTCTGATTTTGTCTTCACCTTTTCCTTTTTTTCTTGGCAGTATTGTAATGGTGTAATAACATAGCACCTTTTCACATTTGTCTCTATAGAGCCTCCCAACTCAAACTTGTATTTCATAAAATGTGAAGTTTGAGATGCGTGATACAGTCTTCTTTCTTTAAAGAGTATTCTTTCCCCCTCCCTATCTTTCAGGTAAAGCAGTCTGTGTTGTCCAGTCACACCTCAACAGAAAGGTATAACAAAAGTCTTTACTGTCAATCTCTTTCTAATCTGTTTTTGGTAATGTCCTTTTTGTTTTTTTCACTCTACTCTTACTGGTACTAAATGCAGGCAGAATTGTATCACCCTGAGCTGTGTACTTGGAAGCACATGCAACAAAAGGGATCTGGCTCGCCCACTTCATTTCCCTTCCATAGCAGCCCTTTCGGTTTTTATTTTTTCCAGCAATCCACTTGGTGACTTGCTGGTCAATCACCAGCCAGCTCTCTCCCACTTCAGCGCTCTTACCTGCTTTTTAGGTTCTACTCCATAAGCTCATAAAATCATTGATGGCAAGCACGCTATGATTTGTGGCGTAGGTGGCTTTAAGTGCTAAATCAGTGGATATTCTATTCGTTACAAGACATGCCTGTGATTTTCTTTTTTATAATTGTATTTTTCTGATTATGTATCTTTTTAGTAAAGATCACTGTAAATATATTTGAACTCTGCAAGCTGAGGTTGTTAATCCTCCTTACTGCATGGTTCTTTTTGTTATTTTAGACAAGCTCTGCTCAGAGCGGCCTGTGACAGCCTATAATTTCTGTCAACTATTTTTCTCTTATTGTTATTCGTGTGTATGTGCAAGAAGAAGCTTACCGAGCAATGCTTTATACACTAACTATTATTGTTTCCCTTTCTTCAGGCAGATGGAATTGAACCCCTGTGAAAATGGCTGTGTGAAAGCAGAAATTAACCATCAAGAGCAAACGCTTATTAAAAGTCTGGAATGTTTAAACTTGGAAATGAGTGAGGGGAGCGGTGATGTTTCTGTTGAAGATCATATAGCAGAAGATTTAGCAGGTAAGTATATGCACTGTCTTTTATCTAGGATCATTACTCTCTAAGTATAAATGAAGGGATGTGTAGGCTGCCTGTTAGAATGGCAGTCTCTTGCTTCCCAGGAGAGGGAATATCAGTCTAATTTAGTCTGGTATCCACTCTCTGCAAGTCTTCTCAGCACAGCTCCTGCTGCCCTTGTTGATGGTTAATTTGGGACTGAATTGGGGAGCAAATTAAAAATTCTTTTTTGGACAAGCTGAGGCCCTCCAGATGCTGATTGACCTGTGTAACAATACAACCTGGCAGAGCTTGGGCTCTTCTTGCATTGTGGGCAGGCACATTATTCTCAGATGTCCCCCGCTGGGAATGCTAGCACCTCTGCTAGTATTTAGGGCTGTAGTGTCAGAAGGAGGACATTGAAGCTCTGTATGCCTGTCTGGGAGGGCTTGAACTTGTAGTTACTCTTGATGGCTCTGACAAATCTTTAAAGCAAATGAACCCTTTTTCTGCAACTGAGAATGTACTAGAGGGCATCTTATTTCTTTCATTACCTTAGCAATAGCATGAAAATTAAATTTGTGCTTGACTTCAGTAAAATATTGTTGAATTAATTCAGTAATTTGGAGAAGTCTATTTGAGTAACGTATGTTTTCTGCTCATCCTATTGAATGGACTATATTGTTCTTGAACAGTAGCTTTCTCTGCCTGGCTGTTATTCCAAAACATACATATGCAGTCAGTGAATCAGCTGAAGTTTTTAAGCCCAAGTTAATGATCACAGTGAATTTGCTCCTACATGGGTTCTCTTTGGAGTTTTTCCCATTTCCATGGCTGGTGTTATGTAGCATGGCAAGTCCCTGCAGAATAACATGCATGTGTCACTAATTAGCATAATGCCTCAAGAAAACAGAGCTAAAGCAAGGAGATGTCAGATTGTTGGTATTAAACTACTGTGGTTCCTGTGCAAAAAAAGAGAAAGGGCAACTCCCTCTTGGGTACACACATTTGAGTTGTGAAGTGCAATCCGTATGGGGTGAGCTGATCCAGCCAGCCCAGGGCTTTGACTCGCTGCTGGCTCTGTCTGCATGCTCCTGGTGAGCCCAGGAGCTCTGCGCTGTCTCAGACACTTTTCCCTCTCTTCTCTTTATTAAGAACAGTCAATCTTTGAAAGTGCTCTAGGACTTAAGTCCCATAACAAATTTCTGTATGTCATTTAGGGCTTACAGTGTTTGACTTTGAAATTTCAGAGGATCCAGGCTTTTTGCACAGCATTCCTGTGGAGTCACTGCAGACTTGAGCTGTTTCTCTACTCACTAGCCTGTCTGTCTTGGTGAAGGACAGGCCAGTGACATCACTCAAACTCTCGTTCCTTAGGAGAGGCACTTGGATTGTGAATGTCAGTGTTGTCTGGGGCCATTTTTATTCTGCCCTGAGGAGAACTGTTACTGAGTGTGAGTCGTTCTTTTTGCACCCAACACTGGGCTTATTCAGTAGTTCTGCAAGTAACAGGGACTGCTGTAAGCCTGCTTTCATATATCACCTAGAGGAAGAGAGTTCCTTGCAGCTTGATCCTTTCAGCCAGAAGCTCAGTTCTGCTTTGGATCTCTCTCTAAACATCATTGACACTTAAAAACATCCCTTTCCTGGAGAGACAGATTCCCTGGGAAATCTTGGATGCTAGTTTGACACTTTTCCAGCAAGATGTGCTGCAGCCATTGCCTTTATGCTGCAGATGCTGTGAATGTATTGTTTTTGCTTCTTGAATTGTTCTCTGAAGTTACTCTCTATGATGTCAGAAGGTCTTACCACATATGGGATGTGTAAGAAAGATTTTGTCTTCCTTCAGAAGTGCTTGTGTAGTGCTGGATGTACTTGAAACAGATGTACCTGACCCCAAAGAAGAAATGAAATAGGCCACAGTGGGGAAGAGGCACATAGATCTTTTTCTGGTAAACTTTAAAGATATTCACAGAAACGGGGGAGAACATAGTCTTTGATGTCATACCAGTGTCCATCTAAGCAGCCAGTTTGCTAACTTATCAGAAGGACTAAACACATCACTATTATTATTTTGCTTTTGAAAATGCACTGTGCCACTTTGACAGTAGTGGGAAAGTTACAACCACGTGAGAAGTAATTTTCCCTTCAAGGAGATGAGTCTGCTCCCTGCAGCACCGAATTGCTTCTTCAATGCTCTTCTCTTATCAGGCTGCCCTCTCTTAGGGTGTGCTGGCTCACCTGCATTGGAGCCTGGTGGTTGGTTAAAAGAAATGAAGAGGGGACTGTTTGAAATGTGGTCTGAGCACCCAATAGACCTGTGGTGAGAGTCGTGCTGGCAGGGAAGCTTTTAAACTGCATGATCCACATATTCAAGTGCCTTTCCTCAAATAGGAATGCATCTTGATGAACAGGAATAACAATATGGGTAGGTAACTGTTTTCTTTCTCTGTTTTTCTTCTGTTTCCTACAAATGCTAGGCATTCAAGAAGATGGAGAGGACAAACTGCAAGCTGTAGAAACCTGTGGCGCCCACAAGTTGCTGAAGTCAGAAACAAATTCTTTAAGTGAATTGACTCTGTGTGAGGAAGACAGAAATGAAAATGATTCTCCTACCTTCTTCAGTGTAATGAGCAATAGGTATTACAGATTGCAATTAAAAGAATTACTGAAACTTTGTCTTTAATTGACTTATTTCTAAGACTCTTCTGTCTGTAAAGCTGTAGTTACTGAGATTATTTAACAAGACTGCCCACAGCACAGTAATTGGAAGATTAATTTTTGTGAAATTAGCTGCACAGAGTGAAGTGGAAGTTTTTTTCTTGTTTATAGTTGCAGGCCTTGCTTACACACCACCAAATGTGTATTTTCTGCAATGAGTTACTTTAACATAGTAAAACAAAAGCTATGTTGGTGATTCAGTGTCTCTAAATTTTATCTCTATGCAAATGACGTGAACAGGAAATGTAATTTTGGCTTTAGAAGTTACACAAAAAGAATTGTTAAAGTAAGAATCTTTTCTGCTTGTCCTGGGCACCAGGTTCAGTGATATTGAACTTCGGGAGGAGGAGGGCATACCCACAGAAGAGTTTCTGGAGTCATGTTATGCAATTGTGCCTGTTCTCGGTAAGCAGCTTCTTTTCTTTTGACCCCTTTTGACTGCTGCCAGCTGTGAGAAAAGGTGGAAGAGTTGGTTTGGAAAATTTCTTTATTCACTAAAGTGATATAGTACAAACACTATCAGCAGTATCAATTTGACTGGTACCAGAACATGTTTCTTACTCCTTTGCTTTTAAGAGGATCTACTGTCATTTAGATGGGACCCACAAATGAGCAGTTTGGAAATCCGTTGGTCTTATCTGGAACAGCAATTTCTTCCCCTCAAAAGAGCAGCATTGATACCTTACACATCCAGTACAGCTGCCAGCACACCATCAGCTGTAGTCTATTTGATTTTTCCAAAGGCTTCTATCTTCAGCTAGTGCAGCCCCCCACCTGCATCTAACACTGAATGTGAGATCCCTGTGAGCATGCACACTTCTGAAGACTTCCAGATTGAGGGTCAGAGTATTTTAATGCTTGTACCAACAGGGTTTGGTTGTACACCAGAGAAAACTTGAGTTTACATCATTCATTTAGTAGTCTCCTGCCATTTAGAAGGACTGTTAAGAGAGTAGGAGAAACTAATTTTTACTAAATTGGAAAAAGACACAATTTTAAAATATGGCCTTTTTTTTCCTAGACAAGCTGGGACCAACTGTTTTTGCTCCTGTTAAAATGGATTTTGTAGGCAACATCAAGGTAACAGCTTATTTCTAGCACTGATTTTTCTTTTTTAAACAAAATATCTATTTTAGACACTAAAGCTCAAAAATATGTGGTAGGAGTCAATACTGGAAGGCTATTTAATATTTCATAATGTGACCATCTGTCAGATCAGAGCACTGAAATGCCCCTAATTCTGTCCTTAGAGTGCATGCTGTATTTAATAAATCCAGTTGTGTGCAAACTTCTAAAAATACTTGAATGACCGCCAAGTAAAGCATCTGTTACACCTAATGAGTATGACTTTGCTTCTGAGCTGAATAGGTTGTAAGTCATGATGTGATGTTAGTAATGTTGACTTTAAGCTGTAAAACAAATGGAGGGGGAACCCCATTTGCTTAACCAAGCAGGAGGAAGTTAATGCATTAAGAAGCAGTTTCTCAGCAGGTTGGGGCATACTCTGCAGGCTTCGTTCTTGTTGTGGTAGTTCTTCCAGCATCAAGAACCTTCTGAAAAGGTTTGAAGTACCAGTTATGAGATAAAATGCATTCATAATAAGACTTTTCATAGCTTTTCCTTCAAGTACAAAAAAAAAAAAAGGGCAAAACATCTTCTGAGTGTATGATAAGGAACACTGTATGCAATAAGATTTGTTTGGTGCCAGGTAAGAAAGGAATTTGTGTATCTTACGGAAGGTAGCCACTGAAAGTGAAGTGATAGAGAGCTGCTTCTTTAATGTAGAAGACGAATCTGTTTATCTACCCCTTATATATTTCTCCCTTGTTTTTGTGAGGAGTTGTGTATAAAAACTCAGGAATACATTGAAAGCATAAGCATGCTGAGGACTGCTAAGTGTAATTGAGAAATTTGCAGCTTAGCAGTTGTCAGAAGGTAATCTTGCCAGTAGTGGAAGCTCAGGGCAAAGGGGACTTTGCTTGGAGAGAGTATTGACTTAACTCCTGCCCACCAGTGTGGAGGATGTCATATGAACATGAAGCATTTTGTTGGACAGAAATGGTAGGTCCCATGTAAATTTTTGACTGAGATGCTTTATTTTGGTTGCATTAGCCAGATGGTAGACCACATGTGTCTGGGGTGGTGCCCTGAGCTGGTGTGCCCAGCATGGCAGGGCAGCCGTGCTGTGGGGACTGTGTGACATGGCTGGGGATCTGTAGTATCTCTTAGCAGGGAAGAGTCCTGGTCAATGGGTGGTATTTATAGGACAGGCCCCTGTGTGGTCTTAAAAGCCTGAAGTTTTTACCCTTTGTATTTTCTCCAGAAAATAAATCAAAAGTTTATTACCAACAAAGAAGAGTTTGATACTCTTCAGAAGATAGTGCTCCATGAAGTGAATGCAGGTGTAGCACAAGTTAGAAACTCTGCTACGGAGGCTCTCCTGTGGCTGAAAAGGTAATGACCTCACATCTGCATACATTATGAACTGCAAGGGTCCAGTGGGGGGCCTTTCACCAGTGCTGGTTTGGGTACGTGGAACAAACTGGTTAATTTCCACAGGCTCCATCAATCCAACCTGGCCAGGTTAAAGATTAATGTGTTGTTTGTCGTTGTATCACTGCAACTTTGCCAAAAGGCCTGAAAAGTTGCAGGACACTCTTTTTTCCCCATTCAGGTGAAGTTAGTGAATGACTAATCATTCTGGGCCAGAGCATCAGGCAGATGATTTCAGGCTGCAGCAGAAATTTTTAGCAGTGTTTTTTTCTTGGGCTAGGATAGAGGCTGGTGGAGGTGGTTGTTTGTTTTTTTTTTTTTGTTCAGATTGAAAATGGCTCCTTAATTTTGAGTTTTATTGCACTTCTGAGTTGTATTGTAGCTTTGAGGGCTTTGTTATACTTTGAGTTACTTTGTTATAAACATGGTCTCTTTTTATCTCATGGATTCATCCTGACAGAGGTTTAAAGTTCTTGAAAGGGTTTTTGACAGAAGTGAAGAATGGGGAAAAGGATATCCAAACAGCTTTGAGTAAGTGCCAATTGCTTTATTCTTCATATGCTTCTGAATTTACATACTTGGCTACTTTTCTCCTCATTTAGAACGTCTGTTTTCTTCAGTGACTAATGGTGCAAGTAATCTCAGACCTAACATTTTTGAAAACCATTTTTTTTAAATGGCTACCTTGAGGTGGGTTACTGGTCAACAGTGATATATTAGCAGATAAAGATTCCTGTAACTGGCATACTTTTGGCAGTGGAGACAGTCTTATCTTAGGGAAACAAGAGCTTTGTCTCATTCCACTTTCTCTACTGGTTTGCAGCCAGAGTGATGACTCCCAAATTTGTGATTGTTGCTTTGTTACTTTTTTGATCCGTATGAGATTGGCCATCACTCTTCAAAATCACCTCTTTGCCAGCATGGCTGTGAATTTTCTCCATCTATTAGCAGGGAGTTTGTAACAGAGAGGGCATTTATCCCAAGTGCACAATTTCTGATGCTTACCAAGTCAGGCTATTGGCCACAGCCAGCACAAAGCAAAATACAAACCCCTCTTAGACTTGACTTGGTTATTCCTAAGTAAGTCCCCCTCTGTATGCATGCAATCCAGTGTTAAAATAATCCTTTAAAACAGCTTTGAAATAGCTTTTTTAAAAGCTTCTTATTTTAGCTTCTTTTAAACTGCTAAGCAGTCACCGCATAGGATTAGTAAAAAGAACTCCTACACTGGAGTATGTAGTAGGTCTAGGAAGTGGGTCTGTAAATATACTGCTGCCACATATGGGTTTTAAACACCATGGCAAGTAAAGGCATTTATTTGACCTTCTGAGTCTGAAGGCTTCAGCACTGATTTACTCCTTGAATTGCTCAGTGTCTGCCTCAGAGCCATGCTGCTGTTTTTTTCCCACTTTTTCATTGCCTTTCTTCCTTTGAAAAGTTCTTCCTTATCTGTATGACCAGTGCAGCTTTGGTTTACTGTTGGAGTTTCACCCTGTAGGATATTTTCTCAGACTTCACATTTGCCTTCCTGTCTGTTAGAACACTTACTTGCCATGGATGGGTTGGAAGGAGATTTGACAGCAGAGCTGAAACCCCAGTGCAGAAATCCCAAATGTGTCATCTCCTTTCAGTCATAATTCAGTACTTAGAAACAGCCATTATTTACATCAAGTGGCAAGAATATACCCTTAAATAGTCACTTTTAAAGTGTGACTTATCTCTGTGATGCAGACTTAAAAATACAGCTATCTCTTGATTTATTTTTTTTCTCTTTAAGACAATGCTTACGGAAAGACATTACGGCAGCACCATGGTTGGGTTGTCCGAGGGGTCTTTGCGGTAAGTATTTATCTTGGTTGCTGATAGAGCTGGGGGTCTTGTTCATGTGATTGTATGTTGTGTGTAATTCATAAATTGTGTTAGAATTCTAAGCATTAGAATGGATTCCTTTGCTAGACTTTATTTTCAAGGTATTGTAGGTATTGCTGTGTTTAGTACTGGACTTTCAGATGGAGCCTGCTGTCTGGACACAAAACAGATCACATTTGCATGCAGTTTTATCATTATGTGTTTTTGAGCACAGTCTTGAAGGGCTATTAAATGAAGATTTGAGGTTGCTTTTTGGAAGATTGATCTATCTTTGAATATGAACATTCAAGAAGACTTAGTGCAGAGTGTGTGGGGAGTTGAAGGAGAATATATTGGCTAGAGAAAAATTTTCATCCAGTCTGGCAGCTCCCCCTTGTGTTTGTCACTGGAAAATTATCACTGAATTACAGAAAGAAAAAGGAAAGCCCCATCCAGGCAATCATGACTTTGAAGGGGAGAAACAGAAATGTTGGGGAAAGCTTTCTAAAGAGCATTTTGAGAATTCAGTGCTGAAGTGTGTGTGACACTGGGTTGGGAGCTCCCCTAACAAACTGTACGTTATTTGGGGTTTGTATTTAGTTAATTTCTAATGTATGCTATTTATTTGTACAAAATATGATACACAGATACTTCATAAAAATCAGGCTTCTCTGAAGATATCTTAAACTGGGGATCTACACAAAAATAATAACAAATAAAAATAAAAAATTGTTAACCTCTCTTCTAGTTAAAACTCTTAACAGATGTGCGTACACATAATTAAATTAAAGCTATGCAGTCTAAATGCAAAGAGGGAGGTCTTAGAAGTTTTTTGTGGATTTAGTTGTGTTTCTTTTCCTGTTTTGTTTTGAAAAATCTAAAAGCTTTGGTTCCTCTCCCAGTTAGCTTTAAGGGCAGCTCCAACATACGAAGATTTTGTGGCAGCTCTCTCTGTGGAGGAGTGTGATCCTCAGGAAGAAACATTTTACAAAGGAATGCAGAGGGACCTCAACATTTACTTACCAGCCATGGAAAAGCAGCTAAATATCCTGGACACTCTCTATGAAGTACATGGTTTGGAGTCAGATGAGGTGGTATGACTACAGCAAGACCACGTCTTAAAAATTCAGGGACTGTGTCTGTTAACAAAGATTTCTTCCATTTTGGTCTTTTTTGGACATTGTTTCTGTTCTCTGTGTCTTTTCAGGTGGGAAGGGTGTTGTGAGTGTCTTTGGGAAAGGTTATGTGTGGTGTTTGTTGGTTGTGGTTTTTTTTGTTATGCTTGTTTTGCATATAAATGCAGAGGTACTGTTTCTCTTTGGGTCATAACTGTGTCTGTGATGAATGTTTTTGACTATTTCTCTTCTGCCTGTGCACTTCCTCTTCACCTCATAAAAGTAACAGGGCAGAATTTGGCCTTTGCTCCTGTACCTTAGAAGAGACCTACACGTGCAGCAGAGCTCTTGGGTTGCCAACACCTGCCAACAGGCAGGTGCTGCTGGCTCTTCCTCCCATTCCCTGTGCCCACTCCTTGCCATGGTGTAGGAGAACAGAGGTAGTGAGAGTTATTGTTTCCCTGGTAGCAGAAGAAAAGGGCAGCTGAACACCAGCTTATAAGGCAATGAGTTTGTCCCCTAATTTGGATTGAAGCTTTTTAATACAAATATTTAATATATTTGCATTAAATAAATATTAAGTTAAACAAATTTTTTAATCCAGATATTGCAGAAATCTTCACCACAGGTGTATGTGGCTGGTGGTCAGAGCAGCCCCAGAAACCAGCCTTTGAAACAGGGTGTTGTGTTCCCTGACTGGCTCCCAGTATGTGCCATGGTTTCCCCATCGCCTCCTGCCAGTAGACCACAAGAAATTTGCTGCACAGATTGACAGAGCCCAGCTAATTTCAACAGTGCTTTACCTAAGCATTTGGAGATCCTGTCCATCATCCTGGCTTATTAAGGTTTTGGTGGGTTTTAGGTTTTGGGTTTTAGGGGTTTCTTAAATTCATGCAAAACCAAAATATATGTTTTTAAATTTAATACAGGTAGCAGTTTAAAAAGCAGATATCATTAAAATCCTTCATAGGCTGCCATTATGGGCAGAAACTTTATGAAAGTGGGTGTGAAATGAATAAAGTGTAGAGGAAGCCGGAATTTGTGATGGAGGAATTTGGACCAATTACAGATCTTGAATTTTGAAATTATTTAGAAGTGACAAAATTAAAAAAGCAAGATTTGCCCTCTTTCCCATTTTGCTGATACAGATAAAAACGTGCTCCTTAACATTGCTGCTATTAAAGATAATAAAGAAGTCCTTTTAGCTAGTAATATGGTTAAGAACAAAATTTCTAATTTTGTTGATGGCCAGAAGGCTGCCTGTGAATTACTGACTGCCGGTTCAAGGCATAAGCAGGTCTCTCAGTGTTGACCTAGAGCTTTAGATGACTTTTAACAAAGCATTGTATTTAATTCCTATAGGAGGAGAGAAAACTGTGCTAATGAGGTACTTAGAATTAGTAAGTCTTTGTAAATACAGAAGTCAGTGTTGCCATACTCACAGTAATAGTACTGGCTTTTGTTGTGCTAAAAACTATGTTGTCAGTAAAATGAATGTATTGTATACCTGCTGCCCTGCACTGCTCTGTGGCAGGAGCCCCTCTCCACACCAAATACTTGATCTTTTCTAAAGAGCCTCCCATTGTGAGCTTTAAGAAAAGCATATGATACTTGAAGAAAAGGCCAACGTCACACTTGTATAAAGAAAGATATCAGGACTCTTTAGGTATTTTACACAATATACATATAGAAGATGCTGAGTTGGAAGCGACCCATCAGGATCATCAAGTCCAAATCCTGACCCCACACAGGACACTCCCAAGAGTCACGCCATGTGCCTGAGAGCATTGTCCAAATACTTCTTGAATTCAGACAGGCTTGGTGCTGTGTCCACTTCTCTGAAGAGCCTGTCCCAGTGCTCAACCACCCTCTGTGTGAAGAACTTTTTCCTGATCACCAACCTAAACCTCCCCTGACTCACCTTCATGCCATTTCCTGAAGTCCTGTCACTGGTCACAAGAGTAAAAGAGCAGCACTTGTCCCCCCTCCACTTCCCCTTATGAGGAAGTTGTAACTGCAATGAGGTCTCCCCTCAGTCTCCTCTTCTCCAGGCTGAACAGAACAAGTGACCTCATACAGCTTCCCCTCCAGACCCTTCACCATCCTTGTGGCCCTCCTTTGGACACTCTCTAATAGCTTCCTTATGTTGGGGTGACCAAAATTGCACACAATATTCAAGGTGAGGCTGCCCCAGTACAGAGCAGAGCGGGACAAACCCCTCTCTTGACTGGCTAGTGATGCTTTCCTTGATTCCACAGGAATCCACAGGACACAGTTGGTGCTGACTCATATTCAGCTTTGTGTTAACTAGGGTCCCCCAGGTTCCTTTTCTCAGTGCTTCTCTCTAGCATCTTGTTCCCCATTCTGTACACATGGCCAGGGTTGCTCCATCCCAGGAGCATAATATCCAGCACTTTCCCTTGTTAAACTTCATACCATTGGTGATTGCCCACCTCTGTAATTTGTTGAGGTCTCTGCAGGGTCTCTCTGCCCTCAGGGAGTTGACAGCTCCTCCCAACGTAATGCCATTGGCAAACTTAATTAGTATTCCTTTGAGTCCTGCATCCAAGTCATTAATGAAGATGTTGAAGAGAACTGGGCCAAGGATGGAGCCCTGCAGAACCCCACTGGTGACCAGATGCCAGTCTGATGTCACCCCATTCACTATTACCCTCTGTGCTCAACCTGTGAGCCAATTGCTCACTCATCACATAACACAGTTATCCAGCTGTGGGATGTGTCCAGAAGGATACCGTGAGAGAGTATCAAAAGCTTTGCTGAAGTCCAAAAAGATCACATCTACTGACTTTCCTAGATAAACTAGATGGGCTACCCTGTCTGAGAAGGAAATCAGATTTAACCAGTCACACATGGTCCTCCTTCTTCCCCTACTTGAAAATCAGGACAATGTTTGCCAGCTTCCAGTCAGCTGGCACCTCTCTGGATTTCCAAGACGGCTCAAAAATCATTGAGACTATTTAAATAGTGTGACTTCCTTGTTCTGTCACCTTCTTTGGGTTGTACCTATCTGTCGTTCTTATGTAATCCAAGAGAGATCAAAATAAATCAGGTTTTAGGGTTTTTTATTCTCTTAAGTAGTACATGTCTTGAGTACAAAGTCAAAACTTTTGACCAAAGCTCTATTTAATTATTTCACTATGTGCAGTGCTAAAAATTAAGCAGAAGGCCTTTGGTATTCAGCTGTCTGCCTCTTCTAAGCATTACTGCAAAGAAACCATCCCTGTAGTAAAACAACCAACTCTCCAGCTGGTGTGGTTTTCTCAAGGTTTTCAGCTGTGCTGGGGGAAACTGCTGTAGCAGTGTTTAGCTTAATGCTCTGGAAAGGTAATGGAAACCACATTTCCACATATCAGCTGGATTATAGGAAGATCAGGAAGAGATCCCTCTTCTCTAGAAATTAACTGTCAGATCATGATGAAAACTGACTTCCCTTTTTGCTTTAAATTCTTTCCAGTAGCAGGAAAGTATATCCAGCACTTAAAATGTTTTGAGGTATTTTTAGGTTTTCTGTTTTTCTTTGTTTTGGTTTTTAACTATCAGGAGAACCACTAGTTTGTTAGGTGTGCATCAGACCCAGTGTTTGTTGCAAAAAATCAGGGGGCTTTATTTCGTAGGCAAAGAACAGCTTCATTGGACCACTAGCTTCAGCAGTCACTAATTTCTGTCGTTCTTCTGGCTTCCAGTAAATAGAGCATTTTACATTGCCTATCTTCTAATTAGCATGGCATCCTGCTTCAGAGCAGGCTTTCTCCTCTTGCTCTTCTGTGTAAAATTGGTCCTTCTGAATTCTGGAATTGGTGCTTAAGAATATTCTTAGGAGGCCATGGCTTCAGGAGACCCCTATGTGCTTGTTACTGAACAGGAAACAGGAACAGAGAAGGAACTGAGCAAGGTCTCCTTGCCTTCAAAATTTGCACTTCACCATGCACTGCTCTTGCAGGGCATTGAACGCTTCAAGACTTACAAATACTATCTTTGCAGTCAAAGAACCACTGAGAAAGAAACCCAAGCAGCGTGTTGCAGAGCTGAACTCCAAGTTATACCTTTAAGGGTGCAATAGACCAAATGGCCAAGTGGAAGCAAAGGCACTGCTAGACAGCTCACCATCTTTTCCTGTGATGTCAGTTTGGCAAGCAGAGAGGATGGCTTTGGATTTTAATAATTGTGGAGAACAAGCAACTAATTTTTGGCCTTCAAATTTAGAATTTGAAAGAACGTCAGTGTTTTCTGTTTGATTTGTTTCGTTTGTTGATTAATTAGAGTTGTTTTCTTTGTTGTGTTTTGTTTTGTTTTCTTTTTTAGTGGCTGACATTTATGAACAACTGACCTGCATACTGGTAAAGACCCACATGACTCTCAGATAACAGCACCCTTGCTCTGTGTGCTTTACATAAACTGCTTTGGTTTCTTCAATTGCTCTAAAGTTTTGCATCCCTTTACTCTAGAAATGCTTTCAGCTGTTTCCTGCAATGTCTAACAGTTTCATATTCTCAGGGATTTTACTTATCCATGGTGAAATAAGAGTAATCACAGCCTTACCCTAAGGGAAGCGAGGCTGCTTTTTGTGAAGTTAGTATAGCTGAGCATAGAACTCTGATACAGTATATGTATATGACATGGGCAGTGTCTCTCCAGTGTGCATCCTTTCTGAGACATGGTAAATCCCAAAGCAATCTGATAGAAGTGCTGTCTAGTACTGAATAATGGCAGTCAGCATATTTGAACAGAGATCATGAACATTTTTATTATGTAGTGTCATTGGAACTAGAGCAGAGCTCTCAAATAATTCCTGTCAAGTTCTGCTTAGCAATGGGACGCTTTTATTTATTTTATTTATTTAGTCGTTATTTTTTTTAAATAAACTATGTTCTGGAGCCCCCTCTGCTATTTTGAGACACCATACTCAGTTCATATTGAAGTTCTGTGACATTACAATTGTAGAATATGAACTGCACACTCAAGTTGTACACTTTAGTGTAAACTTAAGGAGTCATTGAAACATCCTGTCTTGACACTGTTGTACTATGGGTCTCCCTTTAACAGATGCACTTAAAGTTAAGGGCCATATACCTTCACTTAAAAGCCTTTTGTAAAGCATCATCAGGATTTAGGCTACAGCTGTTTGCTTTTTAAATGTTTCATAGCTTGAAAAGTGTCACTTTGTTGGCTGGATGTATAAAAAGTATGCCCAAAATATGCTCCAGTTGTTTGCAGCATGCTTTGGCAAAGGGATGTGGACCATTATAAAAAACAGTGTTATGTATGTCTGTATGCTGGACCTTCTAATCATTTCGTTTCATTATCACTTCAGCTATTGTGAAAAATGTTGGGGAACCTTTAACTGCCTTTCGAACACATGGAAAGATGATTAGTATGTTCCTACCTGGCTGTCTTTCCCTCTTCCCCAGCCTAGTCTTTTCTTTCCATCCACTGTCATCTGCCTTGCTGTCAGAGCTGTTGCTGTCAGAGCATCTCTCCATAAGAATGCAAAGCAGGAATTTTTATAAGGGATACAAATATAAACTTGGAAAATCAGACCTGAATTCTTTGGCAGGCAACAAGACATACAGATGGAGAATGCACTACGTTTTTCACAAGTTTCACCCTGGGCTGACATATTTTACCAGGAAAAACCAGACTACTTTAAACTTTTGATTTCACCAATGAAATTTAAATTTGTACTCTTCAGATAGTTCTGCCTCATAGGAGTGAAAGCACAGGGTTTGGAGGGTTGCTGTTTTTTTTTTCTTTAATTATTATTTATTTAAATTTATTTATCTTCTCTGGCCTGCATAGTGCAGATAAAATGAAAAGGAGGGTGGGAGTGGGAATAACTGAATTGATGCCTTGATGCTACCTTCTGTAGCCCCTTAGTGAACAAACCCTACAAACTACTGAATGCTCTAAGCAAAATAAAATCACCCTTGTGCAGAAGAGGTATCATAGCACACTTAGGCTCTGAGCAAACCCAGGCTGTAGCTGATCCTGCTCACAGCTTACACAAGGATTTTAAGCACTTGCTTTGAAGTTAGAACATGTCCATAGTACGCTTCACTTAAATACATGTGCACCATCCCACTGGCATGCAGTTCTTCCAAATGTAGTCTTTGAATGTCATTTTTAATATCCCTTTCTTCATATAGGATTTCTCCCCCCACACACTCCAGATGTGTTAAAGGTTTCATATTTTTGAATACGAAACTTCCTTGCTTTCATTTCCTGATTTCTGCTTACTACTGTGCTTTCTTTTGCTGTGCAGTATTCAAGGTGTCCAAAACTTCATTCCTTTATTTAAAGCCATCTTGAAATTTTGAGATTTATGTCTACTTTAAACAAGTAAATTGCATTCCAGAATACAGTAATCAAAGTGAAAACCAAGGCAGCTTGCTTGTATAGTTTCCTTTCCTATCTTCTTTTTTCAAGCAAATTTTGGGCATACATTTTATCAGTGTCAAACTGAGCTTACTGCAAGCCTTAATTTACATACTAAAATACATTATATACATACTGAAATACATTCTAAGATGAAGAGAAGGTATATTGCCTCACACTTTAAAATTCCTGGGGTCATTTGTGCCCCCCCAAATCACCTCAGTGTAAGCATTCTACACAAATTGTGCTGTCATGAGCAGTTCAGACTGAAATACTCTGAAGTTTACAGTCTGTGTCATCTCTCAAATCATACAGCATCTGTTTCTTCTTTTGGAGCATTGTTAAGACTTTTGTCAGACTTTTATATTATTTCATTATAATAAACTTATTTTAAATAAGCATGTTTTAATATCTCATTTTCTCCTTGCATGGATTTTGTTTCTTTTATTACAGTATAGGGCCTAAAGTGCTCTTCAGGACTGCATCTGTTCTGGTTACTGTGTGAACAGTCAAAAACAGTATGTTTCTGATTCACAGAAACTACCTGTATGTATCTTTGTATGAAGAATGTTAACACATACGGAGGCTATTTAGATTGTGAGAATAAAAGATGTCTGGCATATGATTGTGAGTCCCTGGCCAGTGTAAATATGTGAAGATTGTAGTTACAAACCCAGCCTGGCACTTTGAGAGGATTTTCTATTTTCAAACTGCATGTATTATTTGTCCTTCTTTTGCCTGGACTTGAATCTCTTCCACAGAGAATTCAAAGACTTCAGAAACTCCTGTGTGGTCATCTTGAGATGGAAATGAAGACTAGTGCTCTTTAATGCAGGTGTAACATCTCCCTTTCTTCCCCCTTTCTCTCCATATAAACACAGCATGGACCTGACATCTCTGATACCCAGTCAAGTCTCTCTAGCAAGGGCAAGTACCTCTGTTAAATGGCAACAACGTGTTGGAGATCTAGTGCGTGGCAGAGGCATTTTCTCAGCTGCAGGTCAGATGAGACTGAGCCTAACCAGCCCTGTGGCAGGGGGAGGATGCATGTATCCTATTACAGCAGCACTGTCAGCTAGAGCTCGCTGTCTCCCATGGGCAACAGGATCCCTTCTGGTTTCAGGAGGCCCCAGAACATCATCCCTGCAAAGGCCAAGTGTTGCTTTTGCTTCAGCAAGGACTGAGCTCTGGCAGGAGCCCCAAACTCATCATCCTTCTGTCTCACCTGCTGCAGCTAAGCTGGGGGCTAGTTGACACCTCAGTGGGGGACTGGCAGTCCAGAAGGCCTTCCAGGGCAGAGATCACATTCCTCTTTTACTGCTCCAGGTTTTTACTCATGTCCTTCCTAAGGAAATCAGCAGATTATCAGTCATGAGACCATGTCAGTTCCACGTAAATAACAGTTGTGTTACTAATACTTTCAGAGGGCATGTGTAAATGACTTGTCATGTTTGTTGCCACCATATGGACCTTGCACAGATTGCTTTGGTGGCTCTCCTGATGTGTCAGCTGTGCCACAATCACTGAGCCCATTTCACTCTCTGACCTGGCAGCTCCTCTGAAGCCACGCTGCTGCCTGTCATGGTTTGATGGGATTGCTTGTGGAGCAGAGCTCTGTCCTACACAGAGTCAGCGTTTCTAGTGCTGGTACCCACACTGTCTTACACTGCATTAGACAACTGTAGCTCTTCACACCAATACAAAAAGGATGTACACAGAGACACTGAAAGCAGAACAGTCTATCAAAACTTCCGTCACATGCAGCACTATAATGAACTGTTTTCTCACTTGAAATCACTGGGTGATATTCCAGCAGAAGGATGAGGTTTCAGCTTTCCATATAGGCATGAAAGAAACAAGTTGAACAAATGTCTATTTTCACCAGAAAAGCAGTGATTTGTGACTTGCAGACAACTTCTTTCCATTGGCATTTCTGGAGTGGAAGAGGAGGAGGCATGTGGTTCAGGCCCATCATGTGTCAGTGTCCACAGACCTGCCCCATTACTGTCAGTACCTTGACAAAGCCCACAGACTAAGCAAAGCCTCAAAGCCCAGGTTCTACCCTTGGGCTGCAATGCTGATTTACCAACTAGCACTGTAGTGCTCTGTTTTACAGGTGAAATATGTCCATGAGCAGAGGGAGCAGAACATGTTGGCTTGTGGCAAGGAGGTCTGCAGCTGTGCAGAGGGACTGTTAGCACAGCCGGTTTCTGCAAAATGCCTTGTTCTCCTAAACAGACTAACTCAGACCAGGAACTCTGCACAGACATGTTCTAATAGAAATCTCATACATAAAAAGATACTTCCCAGGCAAGTGTCACCTCCCTTACAACCTCCAGTGATAAGGAAAAGTGAATCTGTTGTCATTACAGGATTCCAGATGAACTACAGAAAGAGCACCAGCTTTAACAGTTCACCACTTTTGTTAGTAAAGGTCAGGAACTGTGATAGTAGCTGCTAAATTCCTGTCCCTCCAGGAATCTAGATTCATGGATCAAAAGGAAAAATTGTGTGCTGATCATGTAGGGTTCATAGGTGCTGCTGTTAAAATGGGAAGGTCAAAGAGGACACAGTAGATTCAATAATGGCCAAAATATCCATTAATATTGTTTTCTTAGGGTTCTCCTATGTGGATAAAACCTGTGTTTTCTGAATTTAAGAGGGAAAGGCAATGAAAGCTCACAAGCACCAAAGCTATGAGCAGTGCAACAAGGCAGAGTGAAACCTTCACTATGTTGGTTTCTTTTAAGCTCAGGTGGAAACCCTATTATGCTGCAGGCAGCATGGGGCTGGCATGCAGTTTTGCTGCCCTGTGGGAAATACAGTGCTGTTGAAATGCAGAATATGGGACTAGTTCAGTGCTACAGCAAAACCTGGACTACAGGTTTTGAACATCAGTTTAAATGTGTTTATGCAAAGTTGTTCCCTGAATTGTAACCATGAGGAGAAAGGTTTTGCTTATCATATGGAGACTGATGGAATAAGATCAAGCACAAACACTATGACTGAGAAAAGGAATTGCAGGAGATGCTGCAGTATGCCAGGCACTTCCAGACATAGGGGTAACCAAGCTGTCCACCCATCCGGAAGATTTCTTCCAAGATGTTACCATGTATTTTTCAATATATTCACCCAAATATATGTATTAATTAACAGATATTTATTCCTCTCCTTGTGTGTCTAACACAGCTTTTAGATCTGTTTCTTATGTGTTACCAGTAAAAAAAAATTTAAAAATCAGCCTTAGAAAGCTTCCCTGCCCTGCCTTATGAGAGGGTGGTTCCCAGAGAAGCTGCTTTGATGGCAGTGCAGGCTCGACCACTGACTTTGGGGATGAGAGGAAAAGGCTTTTCCAAGTTTTGTTGTGTTTTGGCATTCCCCTAACCTTCACCTTATACCAGCTTATCTTACTTTGCTGGTTCCGGTTTGCAGGTTCTGGCAAAATTTCTCCAGGGTCTTCCACTGTTTATCCACTGCTTTAGCAAGTTGTCACCATTAGTGCAGGTGTTCCGCCTGCAGCAGGAGGAGCTGAAATTGGTGATACTCATGGACTTCCAGAGCTGTCAGCGAAGGAGTCACTAAGATGCTACTTCTTTGTCATGGTCCTGAATGGGTCCTGGTGCCAACCAGCAGCATTTGGCCACTTTACAAATGTGTACTTCACTGCTTTCAGCAAGATGCACTGGTGTGCAGCCTGTGCAAAGTCCTGCAGTGATGCCACAGAAACAACAACTCACTGTTTTCTCAAAATCAAACAGATCTGAGACTTCAGAATGCATTTGTTTGTACCAGGGCTCTTGCTCCAGCTATGGCATCCTGCTAAAATAATTTCCAATCAGTTTAGCATCTGTTTCCAGTGTTGGTATTGCCAGCTCATCTGTAGTCTTCAGAGACCAGACGTGCCTCACATAGTTTCCTATAGGTCATAGTTTTCCACTTGCTTTCTTGCCTAGCAGCTGGTACCCACCCTCCTTCCTGCAGGAGGGAGGAAGCTGGGTGCCCTGCAGCCTGCGCAGCAGCCTCTGCTCTCCTGCCACCCCTCGCCCACCCCACTTTCTCTCAAATGTGACATTTGAGTTGTGGTCTCAGGTATTTGACAGGCACAGAGCCCAAGACTCCACATCCCACACACTGAGCAACAACCAGCTTTCCCAAACCAACAGAACAGGCAGCTTTGCCCCACGAACAGGACATGTGGGTGTGTGCAGTGCGCTGCTACGGATATCTCTGGAACCTGTGCCCCTCTGAGTGCTGGGGTGACTGGGAGAGCTTCATTGCCAAAACCACAGGGGGAGACCCTTTTCAAGAGCAAGAGGCCCAGTGTCCCACAGAGATCTTCGTTCAGTGGCCCTGGCCCTGGTATGAGGCACTGACCCCAGCAGATGTGCCAGTCAGGCACACGAACCCTCTTGAACGTGCATCTCCTCTTGTCAGGGACAAGCTGAATATTCCAGTCACTCACAGGATCCTGCCAGGACATTTCACAATTTATTTCCTTCAATCCAGCTTATTGACTTTCCTTTCCCCACTAGTCTTTTAAGGATCTATGTTCTCTTACATTTAATTTATAGTGCACTCTCATTCTATAAATAGTCACTGTTACTTATACTGCCTCACACTTCATCAGTCACCTTGAGCAGGCTGCTCTCCCCTGGGGCTCAAATCAGCCTCTGGGAAAAAATGCTTAGACTGTTTCAAAGAACTTGGAGGTGCTTCTTGTCATCCAGCCCAAAAGTTCTTCCTATAGCACTTTGTTTTCTTATATCAGTCTTTTACTTGTGTGGAGAGTTCATGTAGCCAGGCTATGCTACTTCTGAAATAAGACTCTCTCTTGTCCAAGTTCTTCCACTTTGGATAAAGTAATTATTAATTTACATTTTCTTAACCCTGTATCATTGGGCAATGTTCACAGCCTGTATGTACCTGTTATCCATACAGGGGGAAGACTTATCTATCCATAATCACTCAAAACCTAAGCAGCCCTCAGTATTCTTCTTGGCACATCTTGTCCTCAGAACATTAGTTCCAGGTAGGTAAGATGTCAAACCCACCAGAACTTTATAAAATAAATATATATTTATTAATACATATTATAAATATATCTGTATATTTATATAACATTTATTGCTATAAAGGTCAGGGTTGACAGGTTCCACTATATTACTATTTGTTGATCAAATGACCTTCAAGAGGAAGGCACGGGAAGCACCAAACATAACCTGCCCCAAATGTCTGACTGGCTCAGCACAACCTCTCCCAACTCATGCATGACAGGTTTCATTGGGGAATATGGCTAATTTAAATGAGAAGGGCAGTGAACAACAGGAGCTCTTCTAAAACAATGAATCACTAAAACGTTTCTGGGACCCCAGGATGGGATTGGGGAACAGATGGGGTCCCCAAGCTATTCTCTCCTTGCTCCACCACATTGGAGATGCTCTGGTTAAGAGGGCAAAGGAAAATAAATGTTACACACCTGCATTTCCATATCAGAAGTCAGCACTTGGTAGTGGTTCCATTGGGGGCCTCTCCTTTCTGGGAGTGTGACAGTGAATAACTCCTTCCCCCAGTTTCCCCACCTTTACCCTCTACAGAGGATTCTGCAGACCCTGACAGGTTCTGACTCCTCACCAAGATAAATCCTGAAAGTTTCCTCCACACCTGGCACAAGGGTCAAAGACATCTTTCCATTTACTTGAATTTAATGCTGATGTTAGTTTGCTCACTTATTAAATTGTGACACTTTAGACTGAGTAAGGGAGGGTTATCAGTTGCTGAGTTTCTAAATATACTACACATGCTGCTGTGTGTGTAGGTTAATGTTACCTCCTCTTCCTCCTGGCTGATTTATTGTGCCATTAGCTCAGATTCCTGCTCTGTCAAGCCTGCATTTGTGTTGTCACACACCAGCCAGACAGGCTCCCAGCTGCATCTGCAAAACAGCTTGGGGAGCGCTTTGTCTTTTCCTGTGTCCTGCAGGAGATGCCACCAGTAGCATTAGCCCTGGGAACAGCCCAGCAGACAGCTTTTCCTGAAAACGTGTGATGTTCTGATGCCCATGTGGCAGCATGAGGCCCTTTCCCACTCCGACCACAATGGCCAGAGTGGCTCCTGCTCCATGCAGTGCCCTGCTGCACACCCTGGCCCTGTTGTCAGAGGCTTTAATGGGTGCAGCTCCATGGTTCTCCTATCTCCTTTGCAAAGAAAATCCTAGCAGTAGTCCATGCAGAGAGTGCTACTTGTTCAGTAGTGTGTGGGAAGGCTGCAGCAGAATGACTGTTTAAACTCTATTCTCTCTCACAATCTCAAGAAAATTGTGCATCCAAACTAAACTCTCCATCAGATGCTTGGGAAACTGTCAGAGTGAATTAAGAACCCTAAAAGGCCAGGGCTGTAACTCAGTGCCTTTTAAGTGCCGAGATTTTGTTAGGGGCGGAGGGAGAGAAGTAGCCACTAATGTAATTTCCAGCAAGAGTACACTCCTCTAATATAATTTGGCCTGGCTACCCTTTCAAATGCAGCCTTTCCTCAGCTAGGCTGGTTCAGGGCCATCCTCTTAAATGTCCCAGTAATTACTGATGCAATGAAAACATGTGCCCAGGCTTTGCTCTGGCCTTTTCAGCCCTGGAGTGTCACCAGGTTTCAGCATAGAGCACATTGCTGGGCATGTAACTGGACACATGAATACTGTGGTGCGTATTTCCACTGACTATGTTCCATAAAGACATTTGCTTAGGCTTTGTTTCTCTTTTCTCTTTGGTTAAGGTTTGGCAGTGCTCTGATGGACTGCAAGTTATATAGTCCCTTACCAGATAAATAAGCATCACTTACTCTGATCCAAATTCACAATCCAAATTTTAAATTCACTGGTTGCCTGTTTTAATTTGTCTTTTTGGCAGAATCTGATGCTGCCTGTAGCAGAGTTCAATAACCCATTACTCTGTCCTTTCCTTCAGAGGGAATGGTTTCCAGGGAAGGGGCACTTGCTTTGCCATATCCATCTCCTTAGGCAAAAGCTATCAGAGGAGGAACTTGAAAATCTGTCAGAAGGTGGTCTCTGTTGCCTCATCCTTTGTGAATTAAAACATGATTTTTCCAACAGCTCTTTAAAGATTTCCTTGCAGCATTGTGCATGATACACTTGAGTATCACCAAAGAATCACAGCACAGCACTGGTTTACTTCTCTTGAGTTTATTTTAGTAATCATTTTTTAATACGTCTCGTGATTGTATGTGGCAGCTAAGTGACAAAGCTATTGAATTGACCCCAAAGTCAGCTAGCTGGGGACTTACCATTATTCCTCATAAACAGTTGGTGCTCAAGTACAGTGCTCAAATACAGTGACTGTTCTGGGGGACCACCAGTTTAAGGATAACCACCAATCCTCTCTCCCCTTGTCCAAATCAGTGGGGCTGAAGTGGGAATTGCACCATGCAATTTTTAGAAGGTAAGAAGCATGACCAAGGGGCTTTGCTGTGATATTTGCAGGGCTGTAACAAGCAGAAGATGTTAGAAAGGGGATGAAATGAGAGACTGAAAGAGAATCTGACAAAACCCAGAGCCTGTAGAGCAGTGAGGGCACTGTAGAGTTTTGGAGAAGCTATAAAAGATACGAACTTTGGTGCCATTAAAGGAAACCATAAGAAGAAAGAAAGGAGCAGATGAGGTGCATGGTCAGATTTATGGGCAAGGGTAGCATTGACAGCTACAATTTTGAATTATTTGAAGTGAAGAGAGAAATGACATAGGCATTTGGGAAGCCAGAGGGATGAGTGTCACAGAAGGTGAGCTTTTAGAGAGGAGAGGCAGAAAATATACCACTCCAAAGACTCGTTCATTCTCTGTCAATACACTTTCTTTTCCCCTGGGGAAAGGCAGCACTGCCCTTCTCTGGGATGCCCTGTTATAAACAAAAGCCTCAGTACAACAGATTTGCAGACTTCTACTGCAAGGCAGGACCCTCTTGAAGCCTGGGTGCCAGCTGCTTCGAATGCCAGAACTCCTGGTGCCAATGTCACCATTCCCATTGTCCATCACCATATGATGCTGTTGCTTTCCGGTTTGCAGCCATTAACTCAGCCTCTGGCAGGAGTTACAAAGCACCCAGTATGTTACTAGGTAGCAGGAGGAGATAATCCCCCAAACCACAGCTCACAGCCCAGTACATTACAGATTGCAGTCAGAAATCCATGAAAGCAGAGCTGTTCTGCTTTTGGCATGTTGCACTGGTCAGTTTGGGGCTGAGGGAGCAGCAAGCCCAGAGCAGGAGTGCACAATCACATTCCCAGACTGGGATGCACATGGATGTGCCTGCATAGAGCCAGACCCAAAGGTAGGTAGGGAGAGGCAGCAGACATGGAAGAGGAGATGTTTTTTCCCTCCCCAGCATCTTAAACTACGTAATTGTATTTTAAAACTGTGCTAGTAAACTCAAAATAAAATAAGTGAAAGTAAGGACGTAAGGCAACTAAGGTAGCATGATTTATTGACATGAGCTGCTATATATGCAGTAGGTAATTACATATATTTAATCATATATTAAGTGCAAGCTGGATTTTTAGTATACATTGATACAGTGCATGGCATAAGATCATACTGGTTTTGTACTTGCCTAGAGTTGCATACTAATCATTATAAAACTCTCCCACAAGCAATTTGCTCCTACACAAGGCCTTGGAACTGAAATACCTCAATTAACTTTTGAACCAGTCCTGGCACAATGTGTAAAGAAACTCAGAGAAGAAGGAAGGCAATTCACAGCAGATCAGGGCACCACACAGCTGAAAATCCCCAGTTAATGATAAACCAGGTATGTCAGAAATAAGGACACAGGATTTCTTTTGCAGCCTTTTAAATCATATATACTGAACACCTTCCCAGGTATCTTTCTAATGCTTTATCATCTGAGGGAAACAAGATAGTAATAGTAGTATGAAACTTTTTAAACTTTTTTTTTGTTTCCTTACATTTTACATTGTTTTCTGTTAATATGCCAAATTGCTTGTGCTGTATTAATAAAGCCCATTTAAAATCCATGCCTTACAAATGTTCTGACTGACCAGACTGATAGGCCCTTTCCTGCATGTGTGCAGCACAGGACAATTTTACCTAGGCAATCACGTCTTGTTTACATATTCTACAATCTTAGCTTGGTTACTTCAATGTCCTTTGGAGGTAGGGAGATTTTAATTAAAAATTATTCAACTTAAAACTGAAGGTGAAAGGCCACTGGGATTACCTAATTTCTCAGAAACTCCAACCTTTTGAGGAGTAGAGATTAACCCCTTGGAGAATGTGAAGAGTTCAGATGAAGCGTCTCCAAGCCCAGGATGGTAGCACCCAGCAGAGGTTGCCAGAGGTTCAGCCCAAGGGCTGGCCAGCAGGATGTGCTGCTGGGGATGTGTCTGTCCTCAGGAGCCTCTCCACATGTTACCTGCTCCTGTGTGGTGTGACACTGCTGGAGCCCGCAGCTGGCACAAGGAAATTAAAAGGCAGCTGTGCTAGTGCCCAGATTTCCAGAGTTTCTGGCAAGTTTCTGGCCCCAGTGGTTCCTTGACCTTTTATTAAGACCTCAGTTTAAAAGAAAAAAAAAAAACCAAAAAAAAA
>JAWWEE010000074.1:34160435-34267133 GCA_035221455.1 Xenops minutus
CCCCCCCCCCCCCCCCCCCCCCCCCCCCCCGGCAAGGGGGTTCCAGGGTCATTGCAATTAACTAAGCAGAATTACTAGAATTACATACCAAATGTAATAGAGTTTCACTTAATATAAACATATCTGCAATATCCCACTTCCTTTTTAATAGGCCTATATAATAATATTAGATACAATGCTACCAATTCCTGAGCAATTCCTGAGCAAACGTTTAAAATACAGATTCATAGAGGTTCAGATCAAAAGTGTGACCCAACAGCTCATGCACTGACTTAAACAAATCTCACAGCCAGTTGTGTGGGCCTTTTTGTGTAAAGGTGCTAAAGTGAATCTTGGAAAGCTGAAGCAGAATACCTGTTTCTTTTTTTATTGTCCACTTAAACTATGCAAAAACATACTTATATATGCCATATGGATGGCTACAAACTAATAGGTACCAACCAAGAATATACTTACCTCACAAAATAGCATATCTTTACACACATCATAGAAGAGTTATTTTCTAAAGCATTAAGATAAGTAGAAAAACTGTTAAGGAAAATCACATCCATTCACATGTAATATGAAATGTAACATGCTTGATACTTCCTAACCTGTAAGTAATAGAAATCATTCTACTAATGGCATACAGTATCAGATTAGGGTTTTACACCAGTGTATACAAAGTATAAACCAAAGTTGTTACCAAAGTTTATTTCAACTATGACTACTATTGCCGAAGTATTGAATAGTGTTAAGCAGTGAAACTATTCTCTTTCCTAGTGTTTCTTTGCAATATGGTTCACAGTTTCTAATAAAATTCATGCCCTTGCACATCACATTAAAATTTCAAACATTACACCACATTTATCAATCACTGCATTTATGAAGAAATCCGTTTCAGCCAACTACGATTCACTGGAGCTTTTAAAAGAAAAAATGTTATTTCTTTTGAACATAACCAGTTGTATACAATGGTAGAGCAAAATGTGATATGTGTCTCCATAGTAACCTCATCTGTCTAGCTACATAACAGTTTTCATTTGACTTGCTGTGATAACCAGAAAGAAACATCCATATTTTTAGTCTATTAGCTCTGTAAAACATGTTTTGATATTGCAGCCAATGTCTGTTGAAGACACGGAAAATCCACTTGGAAAATGTATTATGCATGTCTTGATTCTTCTTTCATGTCTGAAAAACATAATTTAATGAAAATACCTTGTGGATCCTGATTGTCTGATTGAAAATCACTGCAGTCTAAATCCACTGCAACAATTTAAACACCCATACTGCATGCTACGCTAGGCTGACTGCAGAAATGGTGAGGTCTGAGTAAGTTCCCAAATATTTTGAAAGGCCCCAATCTGAATGTCTAAAGTTAGATGGCTTACAAATAACCTATAACGACCTAAAATCACTCATAACATTTGAAAAATGGTGAAACTGGGACATTTGCAAGGTTTTGCAAAATATAAAAGCCAGACTATCTGATCCATTCAAAACTGTCTTTAACTTTCAATGTCTTGACAGGGAGCTATACAGAGTTAAAAACCAGGCTTACAAAATATGAAAGTCTGGCAAAGGTTTGAATCACTTCTCTGACTGTAGAAAATGTTCCACCTCAGAAAGGTGCAACCACTAACTTTCTTACATTTCCACAGAGTGCACAAGCCTAAGTTAAATGGAACACTACACCACAATTATAGCTTAGCACACTTGATTTACCACTTGTCAGAGAAGCAGCAGGACAGCCAGAATCCAACACTACAGTAAAGCTCTGCTGTCAATGACGTTGCTTATAAATGCCTGTAAGACATGGAGTTTGAGGAAAGAAAGGATTATCTAAATCAAATTGTACCAAAATTGCCTCGAGATTCTTAGCATGACAGGTCTCCTTCCTGTACTGTGCTCATCCAATTTGGAGTAAACATTCTGTAAAGCTAAGAAGAGAGGTAACATATTCCACAATTAAAACTTCCTAAGAAAGCCTATTATTGTCTATGTGATCCAGCAGGTACATTATGAAAAATCTAATGAGCCAGAAAGGCACATGTATGAGTTTAGGCAGTCAGCTCAAAATGGGAGCAAATAGAAAGGAGAAGTTTATGATTTATTTCAGTGCATTGTAATTTTGAGTGTGAGAGAAATAATTTTTTTAAAAAGTTTTCACATCCAGATGATACCCTTTTTTACTTTGCTCTTTGACTTGTGTGGAGGCCAGAGAGAAAAACAGATCTGAAACTTAGTCCCAGGTTTACAGTACCTGACTGAGGTGCCGACATTAATCTAACATCTCCTAGATACTCCCTTTACAGCCCACAGAGGATGATTTATCCTACCTAAAGCCTGAATTGGACTTTCATCTTTTTGCTCTGTGTATAAGTTAAACCAAAAGACATGCAAAAACCCCCAACTCTAAACCAAAGAAACACACACCATACAATGAAAAAATGTAAAAAATAAGTATCCTATTTAATTAGTAGTACAGTAATAGATCCATAGATTATTAAATATTTTCTATTTACCCATCTCAAACTTGTCAGGCTATCAAATATTACCTTAACAGCAGGTGGATATTACAAAGGATATAGATCAATGAGTTTCTGAAGCATGTCTGCAGAGGAGATGATAAACTGATGCATGGTGAGAATTATCTTTAGCAGTTGGTTGTTTTGATATGCATTTCCTTCTAAATCTGAAGAGAAAAAAAAAGGAAAAAAAAAGAGTACTCATATTGAAATCTTGCTATAACTCCATAAATGACTTGGAAGAGACTTTTTCAGAATTCTAATTCTAATTAGGTCTGTTCATGTATGCTATTTCAAAGATAGTAGCAACTTACTAACTTAGGAAGTATATAATTTTTTCTCATATGAGCTATATTAACAACAACTACATTTCACTACCAGGTTTGGAAGACTCTAAAAAAAACCCCCAAAAAACTGCAAACAAAAAAAGAAAAAAATGATCTGTGCCTCAAAAGCATTCAAAATATCCAGATAATTGTATGAAATTATCTAAACCCAGCAATGCACTTAAATGCTTACTTTTAGGCATATGAGTATAAACTGAAACAAATTAATGAATTGCAGAGCAAAAGAATTCAGTTACTGACTGATGTCAGTCGCTGACATGATTGAACTTATTAAACAGAACAGCAATATTCTTAAGTGTTTGTGAGGCTTTTTGTACAGATGACACACATAACACTAAAGTACACACACAGGTTAGGATCTATACCTAGATCCATGTGGAATGAGATACAACGTACACAGGAAGCCCAGAGGTTAACCTATGCATGCTCCCTGTGACAGACCTAGATGTCCTACACATCTCCTTCAACTAAGCATTACAAGGATTTCAGTTGGACAAGATTTGCAGACTACATCTGTCTTCTGGATCATGTGGGCTTGTTTTTCTGTATTCTGAAACGATCAAGGACACCAAATGTAGCAGAATACTTTAAAAAAGTTTCCATTTCTGCAACAAAAACTCTCACTACAAAATTATTTGTAAGTATTTACTGATGAATATTTACAGCCTGTCATGAGAACCTAAGTAGCTTGAACTGGAATTAGACACTCTTTCAAACACAAAAGAAAATTTATCTGTTTGAATAATTTAAAATACATTAACCTCCACTAGGATAAATGTAGTTACCTTTAAAAAAAGGCAATAACAGGAATACAATACAGAAGCAATGCACAATAAGGCAAAATGGAAGAGGGATGTGAAACAGCATATTTATAACATATAAAATGGCATCTATTACTAGAAAAGGGGACAGAAATAACTTTGAAATTCCATATCACTAAAAAGGAACATTAAACTTAACCCCTTTGCAAAACAAGATAATCCACATTAGTTACTCAGCAAGAATTTCCATGCCCTTCTACAGGAAGGTACCAAATGTGAAGAGAGAACCCCAGAGCCCTGGCCCTTCCTTTTGAGCAATACATTGGATCTTTGGTAGAACTAATGAAACCTGATTTCCTCTAGATCGGTCTTCTCTGTTCTTTATTCCACAACGGTCCCATTCATGCCCATTATAACTATAGTCTCCCCTGAAAGTCTTTTCATTCTCTTCCTCACAATAATATCATGCTTAAAGCTATCAGCTTTAAGATCACTCATGCTTAAAGCTACCAGCTACACCAAAGCAGTACATGTTGTGGTTGACTCCAGGCGCCTGGCCAGAAAGCAGATCAAATCAAACCAAGTTTGTGCTCACACAGCTGCCCCTATACCAATGTGGGCACCTATCTGGATGTCTCTCTTCTACACATGCAATTCTCTGAGATTCCTGTCTTCCCTTCAAATTTAGTTTAAACTGGCAGACAGGCTGACTCCATTTCACATGATGCAGATGCAGTTTAGTAGGAAGGTAACTCAGAATGGCCTAGATTTGTAGTTCACAAAGGAAGTTACTGTTTGAAAGCAGAGGACATGCTGTGTTATCATGTAACTAGTGTGTGTAACTTCACTCTCCTAGCAAAAGCATAGGCAGTTTGGAGGAAACTCAGTACAATAAACAGTCTTGAATATCTTCTTACAGCCAGCCTCTCAGGGAAGACAAGCAGAAAAATCCTGATCAGTAAACTCTGGCAGAGCCTGTGTGAATATGCAGCAACCACTCAGCACTCAGGATGAGAATTTTATGCATCAGGTGACTTTCAACACTGAACATGAGACACCATTTTCAGAAACTGCCTTCTGCAATTACACTTAATTGTAAGGAGCAATTCCACACTCAGTGATACAGGTGAGGGGAGTGTATCTTACAGCACCATAAATGAGAGCAGTGTAGACCCCAAGTGATAAAAAGTTCTTGATATGTCTTTTGGCTTATGCTACAAGTTCTCAGTTTTATAGAAGGAATCAAAGTCTATGTGTTCCTTCTTTGTGTTCAGACAATTTCATTTATTACTAGGAAAATCCTTCTAAGATATAAACTTCCTAGGTATTACAGCCTGAGCACTGAGGGCAAAACAGCAAATTATTCAGGTAGAGAAGTGTGAAGTTTGCAGAGGAAGGCTGGAACATCAAGAATCAGTACATATTCAGGCCTTTAGTATTTGGCATTTTGTACCAGTGCCTTCAGGAAGAGTAAAATTATTTTAGGCCTTGCACACAGGGGTATATATCAATTTTCATCCATTTTACAAAACTTGGTGTTCTGCCAGAACTTCCATTCAACAGCTCCTGTTTAATCAGAAAAGCAGTTCAGTATATGCTTAACTTGGAAGACAAATGGTTATGTGCACACATACTATTATAAATATACATCTGTAATTAAATCACCAGCTTTTCATAATTGCTTCATAAGATAGATGATTTCCAGATGACAAAGACAAAAAATAACTCTCTCTCCTACAACTTTCACTGTATGTATTCCAAAATCCTCTGCTATGACATAACACAGGTACCACTTGGCACCAAGTTCCAAATCGAATTTCAGTTTTCTAGAGGTCTCTCTTCCATTTTACAAAGATGCAGAGAAAACCAGTATGTTCTGCCTACTATTAGTAAGTAGATCAACACATTTATGGTATTTTCTTGCATAGTAAAAGTGTATTTATGCTTCACAACATCCAGATGTAATTATCTTGCAACAGAGGTTGACTTCATTACAATGACATGCAATTATTTTGCACATATTAAAGCACTGCTAGGTTTTGAGCTATCAATTCTCTCACCCAGCTAAAAGGCTCACCTCCACAAAGAAAAACATTGCATTAGTGATGGCTTAAAAGACAAATAAACACTCTGCAGCCAAAAAAAAGATCTGAAGGTTACCAGTGCAGTTCAACACTGAGCAGCAAGCCTGTGTGGAACTGTAGCAGCAAATAATTTTACACACATGTGCAGTATCAAATATTTAATGTCATCTTCCTGCCCAATTGTAAAATGAAGAATTTTTCAACTACATACACCACGACAAAGCAAATGCTACTAAAAACTAAAAATGTTGTGTCTGATTCCTCTTCCATTTGCATATAACAAATTCATAATTCAAAAACCCTAATGCGCCTTAGGTGAGAAGACACCCCAGCTCAGTTTCAGAGCTGTCATTGGATCTTCTGCATTGCTGACCACAAGGTCACTTCTTTTTGGCGAGCTAACCTGCTAAACATAGCTGTACCTAAGGAAGTAACAAAAGGTATGGTGAAGCATCTTTGTGCAAATGGTGGAACCAGTAAGAGGGCTTTCCTGACTATCTTGCAAGAGTGTCTCTGACTGCCTCTGCAACGTTCTCTTGAACCTCCAGCAGTTTGAAAATTTTGCAACTCATTTTCATTTCCGTTTGTATATCTGTTTCTAACCACACAGCCTGCGAGCAAAACCACTGAGTGAATACTAAATAAAGTGGAATGGGTGTGTTTCAGTTAGTCAATTTACCTTAAAGAAAGCTGCAAAATATACACAAGCCATAACTTTGTTTCACTGCAGAAAAATACAAATAACCAACTGGTTGCATGTTTTTTCTCCTGTAAACTCCCTTACTGTACTAAGATTTTTAATAAATATTCTCTGAAGCAAACAAGCAGGAGTTGAATATACTTCTCCAGCATTTAACTCCCTGAGTGAAAGCACAAAGACATTTAATGATAAATATTTTATTATCCATGTAGTAACACAAAGCCACTAAAAACTACAATTACAAAAGTTGCATTTCTTACTTGAGACTCAGAACACATAAGGATAAGAACATTCTAATCTAGGCCCATCAGCCACTCTATTGCATGATCCAGTTAGTGACTCCTTGTAATCTGTGATTTACAAATAACTTATTCCTTGAACCCTTTAGAGAAACAAACTACTCAAAGGTCAGCAAGTAAGGCTTTAAGGGCAAACTACCCACTTCTAACCAAGTCCTGATGTCCACAAGTCTGTGGCAAACATAATTAACAGAAAGAGTACTTTCAATAGACAAGATCCTTGCACTGAGACCTTCCCTCCCGCTCCTGAATGCAATGATGAGGCAACAGTAAGAATGCCAGGGATGTCTTAACTGAACTAAATTCTGCAAGAAAGAAAAGTTAGCTTTTCTAGGTCTAAGAGGTCTTTATATCATAAAAACTGTCTTTATTTCATAAGCAGGTTCCAACTGTATTACCTAGTGTACAATTTGAAATTAATCAGAAGTGAATCACAAAGCACTGACATCATGTGATCAGTGACTAAGCTATTAAGAACACGAATAACTTCTTGTAAACTCCCTCAAGTCTTCCAGTGGGTATCAAAAAGTAGCACCAAAAACAATGCAATGTGAGAAATCATCAAGCAATTACCAAAAGTTATTAAGTGCAAAGCTGAAAGTCGTGGGTTGCTATACTGATGTGCTACATAGAATTCTTCCAGATTCCTGCAAATTTTTTTTTTCTGGTAGCTTAAAGAAGATGGTGTGGGGATAGTGCTATAAATGTCTGCAAGGATTATTAAATCAGCACGTGATCTGAAAACTGAGGGAACCAATGTTCTTAAGGTCTTGTCTGAAAGACCTTGAGGAAACACACAGACATGCATGAAATATGCAATGCATGTGGGAGGATATGGTAGGGTTTAGTGACTGAACTGAAATAGCCGTAAGTCAATGCCTCTGCCCCATATGCAAGGTGAAGTACTAGAAGATAATCTTAATATCTTAATATTTCATGAGTATTTAGTGGATGCTCCATGGAAATTCCCTTTACAAACAGGAAACACTCTGTTCCCTTTTAGCTTAAAACTTATGCAACACATAGTACCCTTCTAAGGACAGGCTTATTATTGTTGTGTTGGAATTTGATCCCCTCTAACAGAGGTAGTCATTTAACCGTCTTCTTTATACTGATCATATTTAGTCAGAATCAGGTTCATAAGCAGCCACCATTCCGTTCATCAGTTAGGACACCATCACTGAGGGTCGGCAAGCAGATCCAACTAACTAAACTAATTTTTAATGAGAGCTGAAAACTCAGCTGATAGCAGAAATCGGGGTAAGAGCTAATATATTCTATTCCACAGCTCCAATGCAGAATCAAGCTTTTTTGAAATGAGCATGCTTCAGAACCAGTTTAATTTGTTGTTAAAATTCTACAGTGATGAGGACTTTCCAGCCTTTGCAGGTGACTTATTCCAGCACTTTGACAATCTCCATTTAAGAATGTTCCTTTTGGTCAAATCAAATCTTTTAGACAACTTCAGCAGCTTAAGCCCATTATGTCTTGACTCCAGAAGACAGAACTAAAATTCCCGTTTCCTTATCCATCTATTTTCTGTATTTAAGGATTGCTTCCCTCATCTCTTTCTGAGCTAAGAAACACCAAAATTGTCTTTGTTTTTTTGGTTTGGTTTTTTTTTTTTCCCCTCAGAGGCCATATTTTCTAGCTTTCTGATCAACTTTGATATTTTCTGAACCATCTGTAGCTTGCACTTTTATGAAGCAAACCTGAATACAGCAGTTCAGAGGAGTTTTTAGCACCACAGTTAGAAGATTACTTTTAATATCCTGTACATAATACCTTTATATACACATACCTTTTAAAATAAGCAAATGTACATGTATAATGTATATATAGAAAATATAAAAAGAAGTACACGCATCCCTATATGGATGCATTTATCGCCTTAGAGTTTCTGCAGTAATACAATATCACTAAACCATTTTCAGTTCTAAAGTCCAACTTCACATTGAGATCCTTTTGGCAGAAATGCTATATATCTGAAGGATTTTACCATACTGTTTTAACAGATAAATGCAGAACTTTGTACCTTTCCTTAGTGATTTTTTCTTTATTTCAGATCATTATCTTAAGTGCTTAACAACTTTCAGAAATAATATAACTTAATTAGAATGCCCTTACAAAGATGACACAGTAATTAGGTAAAAGAACACTTGTTTTAATTTCAGCTGCAGCAGAAAGCAGGTGAAGTCTTGAGCTCTTCAGCTTACATTTAATTCTGTAAAGTATGGTGGTACTCCCCCTCAGGCAACAGGAGTGACATAACGTTTAGCAGACAGCACTAAAATACTCAGGGAATTGCACTGAAGTTTTGGTTTGGTTTGAGTCTTTTTAAATTGGCTTGTTGTCCATAAATGCTTGCAACTATTGAGTTATACATGTATTTACTTACACAAGTAATTGGTCTTAGGAAGAAAAAATCCAAAACTAAACTTAGAACAAATCAGCATTTTCCAGAGAGGAAACAATCATGCTACTTTGTGATCAATTCTGCACCAAAAGTGCAGAACTCTAAACAAGTCAAGCAAACACAGATGTTAGAAAAAAACCCATAAATTGGATTTTTCTTCAAGTCTACTCCCTTCAAACTCCCCAAAAGGGGAAGGCGAACCCACTGCTGTTCCTCCAAATACCCATAAACAATGCAGATATATCTAAGATGCAAGCGAGGATAATATGTATCCAAAAAGATAAGACTATTCTGTGTGAGGGTAGGGAACATTAAGGGAGAAAAACCTCAAGGGAAAGCCATCACCCTCTCTCAGAAACAGTTTTTGGAATGCTGTATCTTGCAGAAAGAGCTCTAGGTGGGTAATTCATTGAAACAAAAACAAGGAGATAAAAGCTCTTGTCAAGGGAAAATGGGATGATTTTCAGAAATTAAAATGTACTTTGAGAGAAACCAAATGCAATGTGGGTGGAAAGCATTCCATTAGCCTTGGAAATTCAGATGAGCTACATAGATAAAAGTTTTGCACACATGGACACACACCATACACCATTCTACAGCATGTTTAAAATATTGATTTTAGCAAATTTAGATGCAAACTTTTTAATCAAATAGCATTTTTCTCCAAAGCCTAAAAAACATAATTTGAGCATTCCAGACTTTTTCCATAGCTTTAAATGGCAACACTGGAACGATGTGCATCTTTTGAGCTGCAAGCAATTCTTGAATAATTCAAGTGTAATGCCTGGCGATACAGCTGTGCTGGAATAAGTACTGATCAATAAGACAAAACAGACTCCCAGAACAGAATCAGAAACTTGATTGATCCTGGGGCAGTTAATCGTCAGATCCAAGGATGTACAAAGCCTGTCCCATCCAAAGTGTTACAGACTAGTAGACACTAAGCTGCTTGCTGCTCAAGGACTTAAAAATGTTGCAGATGGCTTGGGTCCCAGTGCCTGACCTTGATTTTCATTACTGTTGCATGCAACAACCCTACTCCTGCTCTAATATTTTTGACTTACTGTTTCAGTTTTCCCTCATTTACATATCTAAGCTTCCTAGTCTTTGCTCCAACTTCTAGATAAATTTCTGGAACTGATGTTTACAGACTTTGGCAAACTAGCTTCTAACCCAGCAGCTGGCACATGACTTCTCACACTGTCCCACTGGTGAGGAGCCTGGGGGTGGGCAAAAAGCTGGAAGGGGACACAGCCAGGACAGGTGACCCCAACTGGCCAAAGCATATAAAAACAGGGGGCAAGTTTGCCAGGGCTGCTGTTGCTTGGGCACTGTCTGGGCATCAGTTGGCTGATGATGAGCAATTAGAGTATTTCACATTGCATGTTTTTCTGGGTTTTTTTGTTGTCGGTTTTATTGGGTTTTTAACTTACTAAATTGTCTTTACCTTAACTCATGAGTTTCCTCAGTTTTACCCTGAAGGTTCTCTCCCCCATGCCACTAGTGGTGGTGGTAAGCTAGCAGCTGTATGGTGCTTAATTGATGGCCAAGGTTAAACCACTACAGTTCATCCTTAGACTCAAACATCTCCCATCCACCATGGACCAAAAAACCCCATGGCTTCACTTAAAATTTAAAACATACCTAAACATCTAGTCACCAGGTTGCACTATCAGATAACTGCGTTGCTGAGGGAGAATGAATCGCAAGAGAATTAGTTATTTTCTATTATTGTCTAAGCTTTTTTGCATTGCTAAATGAAAGTTGTATTGATTTTTCCTGAAGTTATATTTAGAGGTAAGAAGATAGAATTTTTAGTCATATCACTGTGGCACATATAAGTAAATAGGAGAGTGCTTTACGAAGCAAAATGTCTACGTTTTCATAGTTTTATTATGTCTTGGCTTTAGAAAGTCATATTGAAAAAATCAAAGGTGAATTAGATAAATAGAACTTTATTTTAGATATCTTTATATATAAAGATATCTGAAGTTCCTTTTCTATGGGAAATTTTTTTCACAGACATCAGGTTAAAAAAGAAATCAGTTTCATTTTGATACAATCACAATTAACTTTAATAGTTAGCTAAACAGCACTTAGTATTCTCCAGAGCAGTAACTACTCTTCTGTTCCCACAATGTCATGCATTCGGCAGAGCAGTAATGACTCTTCTGTTCCCACAATGTCATTAATTGATCATTAACATAGTTTCTGTTGCCAAGCAATACTAAAGTTTCTGCACTGTATTTGACCAAATTACTTAACACACAATCATCAACAGCATTTTAATACAGAACAGTATCATGAATAAACTTTAACTACTTTGGGGAGGACTGGAGACCTCAACATTCAGCCCAGGCTTCAAGGGCAAAGGGTGGAACCCTGCAAGTTTGTGCAGCAGGAGACAAAAACAAGAGACTGTTCAGGCAAACCTAACAGAAAAACAGTAAATTACCATAGTTGCATTCTGTGAGTGGGCATATATGCCTTGAAAGACTTTACTGCCTTTGAATCAGAATTCCCTGTCAGAATTTGGTATATGGTAAATTTGATAAAAGGATAAAGATAAACTGGGTACTTGAACTGTGATTGTTTTACTAGCTATTCTATGTTTTAAGTAGACTGGAAGAATGTATTTATACTAAGAGTAGGATAGGCTTTTCTAGATAACTAAAAAGGGAACAACTGGATAAAATTTTCAATTTTTCTGTATTTTAGCAGAGAAGATGGCTACAGCTCTAAAGAGTGAACTCTAACTTGCCTGTTTCATTGTTTGTAGGATGGATGCAATATGCAGCTGGGTCTCAAAGAATTCCTAAGACTCAGTATGTTTTTGCATTATATTGATATGAGCGATATAAAAATATTATCAGTTCACATAACTAGACAGCTCTGCCAATGTAGTTAGATTTTATTCTAGAAAATGTTAACTATGATTAACTTTTACAGTTTTAGACAGCTAGCACCTAAGAGGAAACCAGCACCACCATCAGATTTCTGATTTCTATCAAAACAATTCTGTGACATCTTTCATCCAGATTACTCTGGATGTAGTTTCCACTGTTTCTAAGGTTTGTTTACAAACATCTCACTGTATCACACATTGAAGCAACAAGCTAGTTTAGCTCTGATTAAACACTGCAGAACAATTTACATCACAGACTACTCTTAGACCTAGCTGTCCAAGACTACTGTGACCATTAGAAGTTGGGAATTGCGTTAGGTTCACATAAATTCTATTAAGAACATTGCTAATCTTTGAAGCTATGATTTTCAACTTCCTTTAACCCAGTCATGTGTTTAAATACTTTTTTCCTTATGGAAAATTGATGCATTGGTATAAACAACTAGCCTCACTGCAAACAGTTTATCATGGATGAGATTCCACACAGAATTATGCTACATGCTCTTGGAAATATTTTGGTTGCTTTCCTAAAGCCCTTTACTTATATCTCTTTTAAGAAACCAAGCACAGTGACACTGCACTGTGCCATGCATTTAAAGACAATGTTTCTTGATTTCTTTCTAACTGAAGTGCCTGAATTGTAGGCTGGTCTTCCAGGTGCTACATTTAACATACTTCCAGCACTCAAATGTAATGGGCAAAGAGTAAGATCTTGCACTCAAAGGTTAAGGACAGAAATACCTTAATAACATTAAAATTTTTCTCACCTTTTAGATTCTCAATTTTTTTATTTTTTTTTTAGGAAGACACAATTGTTTGAATAAATTAGGACTTTGAAGTGCACTCAAAATTGTTTGTTAGGTAATTCTAAGTAACATCTTGGGACTTTACTGTAGACAAAAGAGGAAGATATCAAATTGACACTATGTTGAAGACACATTTTGCCCTGATTGCAAGGGAGTTTTCAAACACTTGCAAAAGCAATTTGTACAAACATTTGGCATGGGTTAGAAGAAGGCCTTCTAACCCTACGTGGTCTATAAGCTTGAAATCACATTAAAATAGCTCATTGAATCTTTGAAAGGTATGTTTGTTTCAAAAAATAAGCACACAAACCTTATTCAAGATTAAAAAAGGTACATTTATAAGATAAAGACACAGTCAAAGGAAAGAAACCAGGCCCTCTTACCATGCACAAACATATAGTGAAGTTACAAACAGAAAAATAAATCTTCTAGATTAGAAACTGACTTGGTAACACATAGTCAGAACTTCAAACTCACAGTAGTATACAAAGCATACACTAAGGGGACAAATGTCAGGGACATTAAGCAGATACACAGTTAACAAATTAAGGTATTCAGTGAAATGAACACTGCTGATAGATTTTTTTCCTCTGATCTGTAACACTTTATGGACTAAAGCTATGTTATGCATTTATGCAATCTCAGAAAGATGACTCAAAAAACGAGCAGAAAGTAGGGCCATGCTACTAACCATATGCTTCCTGTGTTCTGCTGAACTGTCAGCATTAAGCAGTCAGTGTGGCCATGGACCAGCAAACTAGACCCCATTCTCTTGGTTTCATCAACAAAGCTGATAGAATAAGTGTCTTTATAACCAGCAACAAAAAGGACACAAAGCCATATGAACTTTCAGAGAACCGTCTGCCAGTCAAAAGTACATTCTTTTCCAGGCATTTTATATACTACATAATGGGAAAACATGGATGCGGGGTCTAAAGCCACTGTTCCACTTACAATTCCACTCCAAAATCACAGTCACTAATGAAGACTTCCTTCACAATAAATTATCTCCCTCCCAAAGCTGTCATATTCCAGGCCAAGACCTATTAACTACTTTTCTGTTTTCCTGAACTCACAATTTCAGCTAGCTTGCTGCCAAATAAACACTACTTTAAATTATCTCTTTATGGTCTTTCTGTTCAGAATCTCTGATGTAGAGGTTGCACTGAATCTAACCTTTCTGCAGCTGCTCTATTTCCTAGTCTTTTTGATCATTTTACCCTACCTCCTGCTCTTCCTCTCTATGCACTCTCCTCCCTTCTTTGCTTTCTCTTTCCTTCCCCTTCATTTCTAAGGCAATCACATCTGATGCATTTACTTTCGCTCTACAATTCTTCTTGTCAATCCAGATCACAGCAGTAACACCATCCTGTTACTTATAATGTTGAGAGATCTTCCAAGTCCTGTAGAACATGTTTTGAATTACTGTCCTATAGAACCAAAGCTCTTAAAACTGATGAGAGTGCTTTCAAGTCTCTGCAGACCTTCTCCTAATCTCAGGACCAATATTCCTTTCTAAGACACTTCCTGCCTTCAATCTTTCATCATGCTATTTTTAACCCGAACTCTTTCCCTCACCTCCTTGCTTTTTTGTTGCCTTTACTTTTTGGCAATCCATTTGCAGGACAATTCATCTTACTCATCCTGATTCAAACTTTCATGGAACTTGAAGAAACCTCTGCTTCTAGCATCTACTCATCATGCTATTGAATAAACACTGGTCTAATGCTGACCTCACAGATGCAGTGATCTTCTACATGACTTCAGACTACCTCATATGACCCTCACTGTTTCTGGCTCTAAAGCATATGCCTGTCATTCATCCGTTCAAGCTAAAGATGACCAAATTTGAGAGGTGAAAGAGCAGAGCACACACTAATCATCACAAAGCAGGTATTTAAGTTAACTGCACTGACTAAGCTTTTGATCTTTAAAAACCAAAAAACCCACAAAAACAACCAACAACCAAAAAAAACCACTCCAAAACAACAAAAAAGCAAACAAACAAATAAACCAAAACCAACAAAACCCACACCCAAAACAAAGGCCTCCTAACTCTTTATTTTTGGAATTAGTGGATGGAACACCACCACTGTAATTACATTATTCTATGTTTCAGTGTCATCTCCTACCCAGACACTTCTACAGATATTACCTCCAAGATCCAATCTTTCTTCCTTACCTCATTAGTATGGGTTTTGGATTAACTTAGTTCTCTGGACAAAACTTGCCTTTCTACAAAACATCTTAGAATTCATTTACAACACTGCAGCAAAGCTGAGTCCTCTCACTCTTAATTTCAGCTTAGCATTTCCCCTTTTCTCCTTTCTTCTTCTTATCCATGCTATCAAATACATTAATTATACTTGTCTTCTTCATAGCTGTGTGTATTAATTCCTAATGCCTTCTTGGTTAAACCTCCTTGTGATAGTCTCTGCATATATAGCAAAAGGCTGCCAACTTCCTTAAACAACACTCTCGAAAGCAGCCTCTGTTACACATTATTTGCTTTTTCCAGACTTGCATAATTAAGTCCAGGAACATAAAGTCAGTCACACACATTATATAGGAATTGTATTTGTACACTTAATATTAGCAAATGCAGTATAATATTAACATAATGCAGTATATCTTGTGAAATGTGACACATCACCATCTCTATCTACTGCCTTGTTCTCCTTAACACTAGACAGCAAATAAATCAAAGGTTTTTTCCAGAAAATAAACTTAAAATATACAATGTCTTGGGGTGTTCTGTATTTTTAACACTTTAATAAAAATTGCTCAGATAACAATAATTAATTTTGTAGAGCAATATACCAAATATTATAGGTCAGCATATCCAAGACTGAAGATATAACCTCAGCCTGAAAAGAACTATTAGCATACAGGGTAGAGGATTTACTTCAGTACTATGCGTGTAAAGAAACTTGCTCAATCATTCAGATTGCGTGTAATCGTTCCCCCACCATTTTTCTCCTACCCCCACTCCTTTTCAAAATCCAGACTAAAATTTTTTCCGTCTCCTCCTTTATTGGCCCAATAATGTGAATAAATTTTGCCCTGTGTTTTTGCTGGCAGCTACAGGAGCCTTCTGTACTGCACTTCATTATATACATTATTTGCATTTGTAACAGTTGCATTTTTATTTAAATACCCTAACAGGAGATTCCAATAGAGTGTAAGAATATGCATAATGTCATGGAAGATGTTTAAATATATGAATTGCTCATTGAAGACTCTAAACTTCTGCAGTACTCATCATAACTCTAGCAGTCCTTAGTCAGTTACAACAATGTTTGCAGATGCACAACAATTCCCTTTGCTAGACCTATGTACCACTTGAAAAGATTTAAGAAAACTGTCTACTGGACTATACTAAATTTTCTAACTGAAGTGTGAAACCTTTTAGAAAGATTCACATGCATATATAGCTGAACTGGACAGGTACATTTGCTTTTCTTGGTTACTTTAGTCTTTTTAATATATGAATGCCCAGGAATCTGAGAACATATAAGCATGTGTGTTGTTATGCAGTAGCCAACAACAATCTCCCATTCAGGGTTTCACCTACACTACTTTAAATCAATAACCTTAATTTTATTAGATTTTTATAGTGTTACATTTATATTACCTTTTTCATAAAAATGTGGAGACATGAATATTGGTTAAATAGTCACAATACTAAAACTGTCTGAAGGTCTTGTATTTTAGATGTCTTATCCCACTCTTAGTAAAACAAAACTTATAAAAATATGAATCAACACTTTTGAGGAATTAGGGTTTTATAGCAGTTCAGTGAATATGTCATCAGAACAATTAAATGGAGAAGAAAAGAAGCCAAAAGGAAACAAGACATTACTGACAATTACATGTTTCACCAGCTTTTCTCAATATGCATTTCTCTGCACATGCTGATTAGAAGACTTTAAAGTTAAAAAAACCATTTCCAACAAATGTGAAAGATTAGTCATTGTTTACACAGTATTTATGCACTGTACCACTAGATCAGCATAATGTGTTACTATTTAACTATATAGATAATTTTTTTAGACCTGAGTGGGTGTTCAAGTACATTTATTTTCTAAGGACTACTCTGCAAATAAGACTTTGCTACATATACTTTGGGAATAGCCCATAGCACTGAAAGACTCAGCATTAACAAACAGATGTGTTACTTATAAGCAAATTATTCAGAATCATTTTGAATGCCTTCAGTACTAACATATTTTAATAATATAAAATATAAACAAATGTACTAATGAAAAAGTTGGAAAAGCAAACTAGGGACACAGGGCTTAGGCAACAATTATGCTTATCCATACTACAATCCTTATTGTAAAAAGGCAAATGGATAATTGATAAGCTCAAAAAGACATAGTTAAGATTTCTGTTTGAATTATTTTTCTTTTGTAGAGAAGCAACTTTAAATCTATACTGATAATGCAAAAACAATCCAATGTGATCTCACAGAGTTTAAAAATAGTCCTCATTTATAAATGTTTAATATGAACACACTGCTTACACACATTTTGAGAATGTTACTGTAATATGCAAAGTATGATTACTTGAAGTTTACAAAATTGGTACTTGAAGGAAGAGCAAAAAACATTCACAGAAGTATAGATGACTAGAATTTGTCTTGTTCCTCCAAGAAAAAGCATAATGATAACCTCTTTAGCATATATTTAGCATAATACTACTCTCTTTAGCATATATTACAAACATTTGCATAAACATATCCACCAACCTATAAAAATACAGTCACTTGCAGCATAGAAAATTTTCAGTTAACACCTTTCTACTCCACCAATGAATCAATGTAACTCACTACTAAGTGACCTCAATGCAGCCAGGACAGAAACAAATTAATATGATTTTAAAAACCTCCAGACACTCACCAAAAGACTGAATGCAGATTTCAAGAAGATCTTCCAAAGTGGCTCCTTTGGCTAGATGCCCCAGCGGCACCATCATGACCTGAGTATGATTTGAGAGGCTGGGACAGTGACTGGTCTGCTTCAGCTCCAGTGCTGATTCAGGGGCAGTGCTGCATGCTTGAGCAGGTTGCCTAAAGAAAGCACAATGGTGAAGTAAATACAAGAAGATAGAGTGGCAAATTTTACACTGTATGGGAGGAGAGATTTAAAGGATAATTAACTCGTTCTAGCTAGGGTGCTGAACGGCATAGCCCTCCCACTTAATACGTACACCAAAGGGACTGCTCAGTGATTTTCTTTTTTCCCTGCTAAATGTGGATTGCAGAGCACGTGGTTATAGAGCTCCCTGAATGATCTATCAAGATTACCAGAAGTCTTGTTTCTTTGTTGGGGAATTATATTTACATTTAAATTTCAGCACAAACAACAGCAATATTGTCATGAAGTAACCTACCACCACATATTTGTGTGCCCACCAAAAGTAAAGGAAAAAAAAATATAATTATAACCAAATATTACACACATTGGAAAACACAATGTTAGCTTTATTAATTTAATTTGGAAAAATGCCTATTAAGTAAACATAGTATCAGTGCAATATCAGTAGTGTATTTCATAATTAAAACAAATGTACTAATTTGCATCTATTCTACACTATTATTTCCTATGAAGTTGTTTTAAAATAGTATACATGAGTAAATAAATGTAAAAAGACTGAAATAAAGCACATATCTAATTTTAGATTTGTTTTGATCATATAATATCTTAAAGCTCAAGAATGTGCATGTTTACAGATAATATTCTGTATTAAATAGTAAATAGACACAATATTATATTGATGAAAAGTGCTGAAACATATTTGCTTGCAAATAACAGGAACCACTGCAAAATCTGACTTAAGTATAAGTGTACAGTTCACAAAAGAACAACAGCCACTGCTGTTTCAATAGAACTTGAGTTTATTTCAGGGACTCCTGAATTTTCAGGAATTCATTTGGTTTATTTCAGACCCTCCACAGTATTCCTAAACAAGCGACTCCAGCATCTTTAAGATGCTATCTTAAGCTTTCATGCAACTTTTCTTGGAACACTATGCAAGACTTTATTAATCAGATGACTTTATTAATCAGCTGGGAAGAAAAGGCATAGAAATTTATCCACTGTGCATATTATACACAAATAGCAGAAGTAAACTCACAAACATCCCTGAACTGGCATTTCTGGGTGAAGGTGGAAATACGCATGCCTTATGAAGACACACTGGATCCTACCTCATCCCAGGGAATGTCAAGTCTTAACCTTACCCTTCTGTCCCATTTGAGTGCTGGACAAGCCACAAAACTGTTCATAGTGTCACTTGCAACACTATGCTGATCCCAGGTCTCCATAGTCTCAAAGTCAGGAAAATACAAGCCTGACCCTGCAGAGGCAGTGACCGTCACTGAGCTCCTCTGTCCTTAGGCCGACAGGGGCTACGCAAACGTTCTCTTCCCTTCCCCCTTTCTCTAAATTTCCCTCTGAGCTTTGTGATCTGACTTCCTGTTCTCATGTAAAAAGAACAAGAGCCTGATCAGCTTTCAGGGTTTTCCTTTCACAAGTTTAAACCCCACTCTTGGCTTCATTCCAGTGACTCTTCAACACAGGGCAGAGGATCCTAGCAATGCAGTAGTAATAAAGTAGGAGCTGAGCTAGAAGATATTTCAGGTCTCGACAACATACTGGAGAAAAACTGAAGTTTCCACACCCCAAAAAAAAGTTTACAGCAACACTGTGGCCGACTTGGCCACACTGGCCAGGCAAAGCTCAGCAGGTGGATCCTCTGGCTATTCCTTAGAACTGCTCTTCTCGCAGCGGTCACCCGACGCGGCAAGGAGACGGACGGGGGGTGCGGGCGGCAGGGGGACGCCCGCCCTGCGCCTCCGCTGTAGGCTAGACCCCGCCGGCGAGTGCCCGTGCGCTCGGGGGTGACAAGGAGCAGGTGTGCTGCCCCTGGCCCAGCGCCCCGAGCCGGCAAGGACCGCGCCGCTCCGCCCGCACCGAAATGCGACTCTCCCACCCCGCGCTGAGCCGCCTGCCCGGCACACAGCGGCATTCAAAGGGGCGAAACAAAGTCCTCCCCCGCACACCCCCCCCGCGCTTCTTTCCTCTCCCCGTCCCACCCGGCAGGGCACCCCTGGTTCCGCGGAGCTCCAGCCCCGGGCGCAGCCCCCGCAGCCCCGGCCGCTCCCGCAGCGCCCTGCCCGTCCCGGGGGCACCGCACGGCTCGGGGCCGGCGGCGCCGCGGGACTGTAGAACGGCACGGTGAACTCACTGGTGTTCTCTCCGTTTCCCCAAGGTCCCCATGGCGGTCGCAGGTCCGTGGGCAGCGCAGGGAGCGGTGCTGCGCGGGCCGGAGGAGGCGCCCCGCACATCGCCCCCTCCCTCCCTCCCGCCCGTCCGCCTCGCCGCGCTCCCGTCTCGCTCGGGAGGAGGCTGAAACCGACTCAAGTAGGGCAGCAGCGGCGGCCGCCACCCGTGACGAGCGCTGGGGAAGATCTTATCGGCAGGAGGAAGTACTGAGCTGGGGGCTGCTCTTCTCTGAAGCCGCCGGCTGTACCAGGTACCTACGCGCGCCCCCGGCTCTCACCGTCGGGCTCTACCGCCGCCGCAACTTTTTTCCGCGGCAGAACTGCGGCCCGGCAAGGCAGGCCCTCCCCTCCCCTGCCCTGCCCTCCTCTCGGGGGAAGCGCCCTCCCCAGGGCGGGCTGAGGCGCGGGGCTCACCTTGTCCCCGCCGCGCCCCGGATCACGGGGAAAGGGCAGGATCGCGCTGCGCCCCGCCGTGGTGCCCGCAGCTGGACGGGAGCGACTGTGCCGTGCTGAGTGAGGGCACTCAGCTGAGATACCCACGTTGGCGATTGCCATTTTAAAGGCACGGTGCTTACCTGGAACCTTAGACTGCCCTTTCAGTTTAATCCCAGAGCAAGGAAAGGGGACCCAATGTTTTTCATGGTTCTTGTATTACCATTATGAATTTCTGAGAGCTCTTCCAACTCAACTTTGACAACTTCTTCACTTCTGAGAAGAAATAGCCAAGCAGGAAATTTGAAAGGGCAAACTCACCCCATATCCTGTAACTTGCAGTTTGTCCAAATGGTCTTTTATTGAGAAATACGCTCAGTGGACCAGTACAAAAGTACTGAGTCACAGAGCCGCTGAATTAGCAACAGCTTATTTTAAGAACTCAGTTTATGTTTTTAAACATTACATAGTCACCATAATGCCATTGTGCCCCACACCAAGATTCAGGCAGATTTCATGTTTTTTTCTTTAATTTTAAGGCTAACTGGCAACGTGCAGGTATTCCAGGTAATTCTCTGCCAACAACCAGGGCACATTTCTCTTTAGGTCTCCAAAATGACCAATTTTGCATACTGGCATTTTCTCGGTGATAAATACCATTATCACAACAGTAACTGGGGCAACCTGACTTTTTCTTTGCTGAAGAATTCCAGGTAAAAGAAAAACCCTACATACTCCTGGAAATCACATTCGGTAGGTGACATTCTTCTGGGTAAGTTGTTAGCTCATTCCTAGAATAGAGCTTGAAGGCCACTGTGATTTAAGAAACATATATATTAATATATATCCAACATCATATGTCACATGCTCTGTGGTATTATCTGTAGCAATTGTGTTTTTAAGCCAATTTCCTGTCTGAATTGTACTTCAACGAAGTACATCCCACCAATCTTTGTCATTTCTTTAACACATTTTCCTTGAGAAGTTCCCATGCAAACATACACACACAAATAAATGTGGATTTGATAGAAAAAGTACTCTCTAGCTTTGTGGTCTGAAGGTAATCCATAAGTAAATCTTAAAGTACACAATCTCATACAAATAGTCATTTGTAACTTACATGCCCAGACAGCAGTCTGGCATACTGATCCTTGAATGTGACATTCTTCAGATTAAAAGGTCTCCTAGTGTAAAGTATATTCATGCTTCTTTTGTGTCCTCAGAGGATCAGATTTGCTCTGTGGAAAGGCAAGGTAACTCTTCTGTTCTCAGAGCTTCAATCAGTAGATTTAAAGGAGGTGTGCTAACAGAGCTGCAAGCTGATAATGGCTAGGATGAGCCATGTTGCTCCCAAGGAATCATGACCAGCTAGGCATTTTTGTACTGTTATGCTCAGTAAGGTCTTGCAACAATAGTAACTTATAAATGGGATTCTACCATTAAAATCAAGTGAAGGGACGAACTTACTGCCTCAGCTCAAGCTGGATCTTTGAAGTTCTGTTGCACTTCAAGATATGCCTTTTTCCCTCCTGCTTAGTGCAATTTCATAAACCTAACTTGGCCTTGAATAGGAGTAAAAACAATTTTCTTAAGCTGTGCTTTCAAATCTGCTTTAAGCTCATTCCATTTGCTATCTTTCCTGCATCTTTATACCTGCCCTTTAAAATGGGCCAACTAGTGGACCATGTACTACCACACAGTGAGTTGAACACAAAAATTAATCCAGGAAAAAAAAAACCCAAACTAAAAATTATGCATGTTCATGCAGAAGTAATTATTTAATTCATCTCACCACCTACTCACATTAGCTCAACTGCTGCCATAGCCAAGCAATAGCAAGAGAGCAAGGCCGTCCATTTTTCCAGTAGTGTTCACTTAGATCTGTTTAACATAGATCATTGTAAAAGCACGGCCTCGTTCTGAAAGCTCTTTGGCATCCTTGTGGTGTGGGATCATAAATGAGAAGGTTCCTTAGTGCTGAGAGTGCATCTGCCAGGTGGCAGGGTCAGTAGACAACATTAGAAAGGCAATCCAGATCATCTAGTGTAGGAACCAATTCCAGAAAAGGAGAAAAGCTTGCTAACATAACTGGGAAGAAAGACAGTAAAAAGAAACCTAAGAGTCACTGTATGAAAAGTCATCATAGCTTATGCAAACCAGGTAGTAATCAGTCATTAGGTTTAACAAGTTGTCCATCAGTGAGGGCCTGCTAGCAATTGCACATGGAAAAACTTTCAGCTGAGCTGTGATATGCCAAAGGTGTGGCTGTCCTGTATCATCAGGCCTATTTAAGGTATCACCTAAATGTATTTCTCTGCTATAATTAAGGTTGTTAGCTCTTAGAACAGTTTGGTGATGTGAGTATTGACTTCTGTTAAAGCTAATAGGGTAGTTCTAGTCTCTTGTTTCAAGTCTGGGTCATGCCTTTTGATCAGGAAAATCTAGGCTTTGGGTACATCCACCAATTTATCAAATATTTCCATTTTTTTGAAAATTGCAGAGTTAGTGAAGGTTTTGGTGTGATAACCCCATTGAGACTATCAGACTGTGGTAATTCTCTTGCTGTTTTTCTCTTCATGCAGCTTTGCAATAGTGACCAGGGATGGAATGTTGCACTTTCTGAAGCAATGTGAGCTGTAACAGTGTTATCTATTGTGTCTTTATCACAAGCGTCTTCCCTCAGTGGTGCTCTAGGGTGACTTTCTGGACAACTCCAGCTTTCATTTATAAGAGGGAGGCAATGAACTCATACTCATGATTGCAAAATAGAACCTGAAAGTGAAAGACTGTAGGATTCAGAGAGGGGATAGTAAATTAAGAATATTGTTAATACTCTTTTTAAAGATGATCTTTAAGTCAGGTTGAAGAAAACTGGACTAATCTAATTGGAGTGCTCTGGGTTGTCAGTAAGGTACCTCTGAGTTTCCAGGTTTTCTGCAAGAACAGAAGGAATTGGGAGCACCTGGTAGCCACTGCCTTCTTACATTTAAGGACCATAGGTTTGTCTACAGTATATGCAAGACGTCTTAGAAAGTTAGTAGTTAGTACCTATCCAATCTACCTCTGTACTGACATTTCTTCTGTAAAGGTTGCTTCTATTAAGCATGTTAACATCCAGCAGTTAGCCTTTAGTTGAACAAGGTGAAACAGAGACACAGCTAGAATTCATGAAAGTAAAAAAGGAAAAGCATGTGAAAACTGTCAGAACCGAGAGTAGTGCATGGAATACTGGGTCTTGCTCGCTTTTGATTTTGCCAGAGCATTTCTTGGGTTATTTGCCAGCCATGGTTCCCCACCACTCTCAGTGAATACTCAGGCTGACCATTGTACCTCCTGTGAGTAAGTTTGTTCATTTCAAATGCCAAAGGTCTGTGGAATGATTTGAAAGAGTCCAGTCCTAGCAATGATCCATGTAGGTGTAAACATACTGCCACTTGATGAAACGTCTGTGGGGTTTAGTTTTGGAAATTACAGGCAAGACATAGCTTATAGGTAAAGGCAATGTCTTTTATCAGACCAACTGACACAATTAGAAAACGACAAGATTTTGAGTAGACTTAACAAGCATTTCTGCAAAGAATCTCAGAATTACACGATGACTAATTTTCGAAGGGATCTCAGGTCTAACCTTCTGCTCAAAGCATGGCCAGTTGTGGGACTAAGCCTGGTTGCTCAGGACTTGATCGAGCTGACTCTTGAAAGCCTCCAAGTCTGAAGACTGCACAGCTTCCCTGACCAACCTGTTGGAAGATTTGCCTGTTCTTGTGTTTAAAAAGAAAATCTTCAAAATTAAAAAAAACCCTTTATATCTAATTACTGTCTTTGCTTGTTTTGGTTTATTTGTTGTCTCTCATACTCCTGCTTTGCACTGCTGTGAAAAATCTGGCTCCTCCTCAATAACCTTCTCAGAAGTACAGTCAGTCTGCTATTACATCTCCCCTGAGACCATCTCTTCTTTGAGCTGAAAAGGCACAATTCCTTTAGAATCTCTTCTCAGGGCAAATTCTCCACCATTCAGCAATTTCAGTGGCCCTCTGTTGAATGCAATCCAGTTTGTCAATGTCCTTCTTGTACTGGAGAGCCCAGAACTGGCTCAGTCTAGAGGTGGTGTAATCACTTCACTCCATCTGCTGGCTCTGTGCCTGTGAATACAGCCCAGGGTGCTGTTGGTCTTCTCTTCTGTCAGGGCATGCTGCTGGCTCATGTACTGCTTGCTGCCTGGCAAAACCTCCACTTCCTTTCCACCCATGCTGTTCCCCAGCTGCTCAGTTGCCAGCCTACCATGGTGCAAGGATCTCTTCCTTCCCCGGTGCAGGACTATGCATTTGTCCATTCCTCCAACCTGTCTAGGTCTCTGGATTGTAGCCCTGGCCTCAAGTGTACTGAATGGTCATTGCAATTTGATGCTGCCTGAAAACTTGAGGAGAGTACACTGCATCACTTCCCCTACACTGTTAATAACAGTGTTAAAATGGGCAGGTCCCAAGATAGACGCCTCTGTTACTCACTGCCAGCCTCCAGTTGTAGTGCAACCCCTATTCCCTGATCCTAGACATTCAAGCTGCTTTTTACTAGTTATGTATCTAGTTGTATACCCACCCAGACTTCAGTGTCCCAAACTGAATGCAATAATCTTTTAGGAAATCATGTTGAAGGCTTTACTAAACTTGGAAAATAGCAACATTTGGAAATCTGTGTATTTTTTCCTATATTTCCTGGTCTAATAAAAGGCATTGTATCTACCTATAAATCTTGTCTTGACTGTGTCAAGCCATTGCAGTTATGACTGTGTTACCATGTAGAGATGCCCCATGAAGACTTGTGTACTTCAAAACTAGAAGATTTATGTGTATGGGTGTCAATATTACCTTTAACTATAAAACAAGATATAATTTCTTTCACAGCATGTCTACTTCCTTTTAAATCACAGTATGGATATGTAGTAGAGGCAAATAAAGATGCACACTGATGGCAGTTGTCATTTTCAACCGCTTTGGTTACAGGAGTTAGAGAGCTTGTAATCACTAAAGAATGAGAATTGGAGAAATAAAATTATTGTCTGATGACTGAGATAACTGAAAACTGCTCGTGCATCTTCTATGGACTCTCCTAGATTTCCTTGTCCTTCAAACAATTATGCCGAAAAGATCTTTCTACATATCTATTGGCTGTATTCCTCAGGATTTTGTTGCTGACTGGGTATTCTTTTACCTGCAGAAATTGCATAAATCTACACATTCAGTAGTGAAAATTCAATAGAAACATGGTCTTCAATCGTGCAAAGGACTAAGTAATGCTAATTAGTTTCATGGAAAAAAAGGTTCTCATTGTGTAATTTTGTGTACCTCAACTTTTGTGGCACTTTCCTTGTGCCTCTGCTCCCCTCTTTTAAATGGGAAAAACAATCTCACTGTGCTTCACAACAATGAGTAATAAAGTCTTTTTCTAATTTACAGTAATGTTGGTGAATATTTATCCAATTGCTTAGTAATACACTCTGAAAAGGACTGCATTTGTGCTTGTGAAAGTGCTCATATATTCTGAGGATGCCCACTATACACAAGCACATGATTTTGTAACCTAAATTAGAGATTTCATATTCAGTGCAGGAAACTTGACACTGATAGATGGATATATGCATCAGGGAGTACATAGAGTACTCCAGTGCCTGAGTTTCATCAGTACTCTGATTGGGATTCCAAGCAGAGACAAATCCCTGCAAAATGGCCAAATTCCTCTTCCCTTTTTCTTCTTTTCAGTAAAATCTTACAAGGTGAAGCAAGCGCACTAAAATGTAGATATTACTAATTTTTAGTAACATAATTTTTCCTTCTGTTTTCACTCTGAACTCCCTCACAGACTTAAAAGTTATCAGAAAGTCTAAAATTTACTTTAAGAGCTATGCCTAAGTTTATCATTAGTTATTTGTACAGATAATTTGCAAGCTGCTGATTGGCAACAGTCTTGCCCTGTCAACTCTATGTAAATGAAACTGTTGGATTTTGTTGTGGTTTTTTAATCAAGAAGACTTTAAATAACAGTGGATTAAAATTAATTGTTTCAGTAAAATAAAAAAAAAGCTAGGAACATATATCTTGATAATATATAAAAAAATCAAAAAGTCTGGTGAGTTAGAAAATGTTACTTACTGGTGGCATTCTTCTTAATAGAGTCACACTTTGATTTGTGTGGCTTTCAAGCTCAGTCCTCAGCCTATCTTGCATTAATGTCCAGCTGTTTCAGAAGCAGCACACAGTGGGGCAATATGCAGTGAAAGGTAATGATATTGCTAACTGAAATCTGTGGTCTGTACCAATAAAACCAAAACCACATTTAATTCTGGAATCAGGGAAAGATAAAAGTTTTTATTTATTATAACTGAATCCAAGAGCATTGCCATCATAACTTCTATTTCCCTCCAGTGGTCCATAGCAAAATAGTTTTCTTTCCTGCATGATCTTTCAGAATTAATGTACTTCATCAGTTTTGATTCAGGTCATCATAGTGCTTATGTGTACATACAGGTCACCAATTGATTTTGGTAAGAATTGCACAAAAATTGATCTTCCCTTCCTTCTCCCACTCCCCCCCAAACCCCAATTATGCCACAACACCTTATTTCTTAAAATACATGTGTATAAAGTATGGATAGATAAGGTGAAAAACAGCTGGTACCCTTGAAATAACCACTGTCCTGAAACAAGATATAGAAAGGAAAAGCATAACAATACTACTAAGAATGCTTCTTTTTGGTTCACCATCTGATTTAAAAGAACAAAATAGCTACTTAAACAGGATGTAGATAACATCATCCCAAACGTCCCTTTGTAAACATTTTCCAAGGGGATAGTGATTAGCTACTTCCTTTACAGGATATCTTTTGGTCAGCAGCAAGAGGCCAGACACCACTCTCTAGAAATATATTAAGTGTATAGTTTTAGCTTTAAAATTGGTTTCACAGATAACTTGTTGTGGATATAACAGTCCCTTTGAAAGTATAACAGGATGAAAGCTGGACTCACAGAAGTGTTTGTTTTGGGTTTTTTAATGTAATGTTTACTTAGATTTTTTCTGTTTAACAAATAGCAGCTAAAATTACCCTGCTCCTTCAAGATTGAAAGAAATGTAGACATGATTTCCATGTGCTTTGTTTCTGGCAGAGCTGCTTCAAAATTTCCAAACTGACTGGACAAAATTTAACTTTTTTGCTGCAGTGTTCAAGGTCAGTATTAATGGTTTTGCCCTTGTTATCTGCAGTGACAAAGTCAGTGGCAGGGATTGTGTGAACAAGCAGGAGTGTCAACTGCTGCTGACTGTGAGGTGAGAAGAAATGAGGAGTAATCACAGGGGTTTCACAGGACATGGGTATGAGGGAAGTGGTGTTCTCCACCTTTTCTGATCTCATCTGCAGGGCAGGAACTTTTTCCAAGGAGATTTCACCCTGAAATGCAAAGTTGGGCAGATTTGAACTGAACACTGGATTTACTGCTGAAAATATAAGTGGGCATGATATGCCACGTAGATAAGGCCCGTTCTTCTCTTCTAAGGGACTCTCCTTTTCCATCACTTTAAGAGAAAAACTCTTCTCCCTTCTCACCAGGTTTTGCTTGCTCCTCTTTCTGCTTCTCTGATATGCTCATTATATGAGTCAAATGGAGAAGAAAGGAAGTGAGAGGGGAGGAAGACCATCTTCCCTCATACCCATTCCACTGGAGCTCATGGTGCTGAAGGATCAGAAGGAAGCAGAGCAGGGCTAATAAAGTCAGTGTCGCTGCAGGTAACAGTGATTGCCAAGGGCTGGCTGTGTTCTGTTGTTGTCGATGCAAGAACTAACAGAGAGTTGACCGTTATTTAAAAGGAAAAAAATAGTCTTAGTTGTGGGCTGCAAATGGCAAATTTCCCAGCTGTATGTATGCGTGAGGGGAAAGATTAAGCTTTTTAAGACTCCATTTGTCTCTCATGTGCTCTCTTGTTCTCAGTCTGTATACTTCTGCCTTGACCTGGAGGTTATTTGCTCCAAGTGTACTGCAGAAGAGAGGATAGCTGACTGAGGAATTTAACTGATGCCTTTTCAGTAGAAGAGAACTGATATTTCATAACATATTTGGAGCTAGTTTGAAAAAATCTTGTGTTTTTTTCAAAGCTGTTTACAAAATTTGCCACACAAACACTCCTTTGTTGAATTTCTACTTTGTCCCTGAAGCATATCATCAGGATAGGTCAATACACTGGTCAGTCTCTATAGTTCTTATGGTTATTATGAATGAATGGTGAAAATACCTTGGAGAGGTGGGAGAACCTGAAAATATCAGTAAAACTGTTGTCAGACTCCTTATAGGAGAATACTTAACCCTCCTATATTGATACCATCAGACTTCTACTTATAGGAAGGGAGCATAAAACCTGTTTCCTTTATCTAATAGACACTTTGCAATAAATTCTGTTTGGAACAGGATCAGGAAAATCAATGAAACAAAGAAAATTTTGAGTAATCAGAGAGATAACAGACACTGATCGTCTGTTTTGGCTAGATATGAAACGAATAGAGGACAATGTCAATTCCTTAGACCTAAAATAATGCAAATCTGCCTGACTCCTAAGATCCTTTCTTTTCTCCAGTTTTATACCTTCTTACCTTCTCAGCTTTGCAGCAATGTGCATTGTTTCCTGTTTTAAAGGACTACTCAGAATAGCAAAATTGTCAAGTATTACTGCCACTTTTCTGGATTAGAAGCCCAGCCTTTTGTTGGCTTCAGTTTTAATCGGAGAGTAGCTGTAGCAGTACTGAACAGAATATAGTTGTGAATATATACCAAAACCAGTGTTCAGTGCCATATAAATAATCCCATCATTTGAAGGTATTTAGGCAGAAATTCACCAAACACATTTAAAACAGTGCTTATTGGGAAATGCCACACAGGGACAGGCTGAAAAATCATATGCTGAAAATTAATCAGGTTTAAAATAAGTCTTTATTTGTGATGAGCTCCTCTAGGGGCAATATTAAGGGGTAAAGCCCTAGCCCAAGTATATTGTTATATTCAGAAACTTAGTCTGTAGTTATAGGTGTCTCTCTGAGTATCTAATTTAGAAAGCAATGCAAAATTGTCAAGCTGTGCTGAGAATTTTTAGTGTTAATATTTCTGGTTGTTACTCTACAAGAGGGTTAGGTAAAGTATCCAAAGCTTTTTGTAGCCTCAACTAGAAGGCCTTTCAAAATCATTAGTTTGCAGCTTTTTATTTTGCCTCTTTCGTTTTCTGTAAAAAAGCTAACATTACCTTTCTCTATCCCAGCAGACACCAGGAGAAACACTTCTGAGAGCTTCTAAAATGCTGCGGTGTAAACATGAACAGTGAAGTCTTGTGGCAACCTGAAAATAATACGGTAGTGAAAGTTAGATATTCTATTCCTGTCTGAAAAGTGGTTGTTTGGGTGTGTTCTGTCTACCTATCTACCTGTCCTATTTTATCACTTCTTTGGAATTTTGAAAGGAAGGTTTGTTAATGTTTGTTCAGGATGACTCACAGGTAAAAAAAAAAAAAAAAAAATTGTGCTATTTCTTTGTCAAATACAAGCACATTTTAAAATTTGGGTTTAAACTTAGTGGTATCTCTCTTTAAAAGCTCAGAAAACCAAGAGGATGGAAAAACACTGTCAATAAACTGTGTGACTAATGAATCAGAGCAACTGAACTAGTATTCTTAATGGAGATTGGTTTATGTCTCTTTTAAAAACATGCCAAATATTATTCTCAGCATCAGTTACAGAATATTACTTAAGACCAAAAAAAGTTTAACGTGTGCTTAATGTGTAAAGAAAGAAAACTGTGCTCAAGTGAACATGTAAGATTGTATCAATATTCAAGTTGCTGTTTTAAAAGATGCAAATTATTTGTATTCAGACAGGAAAGTTGATTAAATGCTTTTGTCTCAGTCTGTGGTTGTGACAGTGAAAAAAATAGTTCAAACTCTTAAAATAGGTTTGTAGATCCCTAGGCTTTCTTTGCAGGGTAAGTGGCAAAAAATAGACAGTAGCACACGGTAGGAACAATTGCTGTTTCGGATTCAGAACCTTATATCTCTTTTAACCTAGCTTTGATGATTTCTTGGACACCCCATGTATTTATGCACTAGTTAGTAAGGGTTCAGTTTGACCCACCAGTTGGAAGTCTGCACACGCCATGCTGACTTTACAACATTGTTCATCACTGTTAGAAGTTGAGGAAGTATATAGATGTGATAGAACATCTCATTTTCATGGAAACTTCCAAGACTGTGCTATGTTAATAGTTGTAGTGATGATGCTCAGAGAAGCAGATGCAACTTTAATGTTTGACATGCTTCCATGGGCCTTTGAAGCTGTGTAGATTGCAGAACATGCTTAGGTCTACCATAGGGAACTGAAAGTTATTTAATTTATTTTTTCTTTTGTTTTAACTGCCTGTATTTACTTATATACAGTATGAATTACTATGCAGTTGCCTTTTCAGGCATTGTTTGTATCCTTCAACTCTACTTTCATCATTTACCTTATTTTCCTGTTCCTTGAACTCTAATTTTAGTGGTTTTGGAAATATCAGGGATAAGAGGAAATTCAGGAAGTTACTCCAGATATTTAACAAGTTTCTCTCAAGTTTTGCTAAGTCTTTGTCAGTTTGTTTTTATTTTTCATGGCCACACGGTGGTAATTTCTGATATTCTAACAGTTGTAATGTAGTTAACCACACAGGACCTGGGGCAAGTAAGGAACTACCAATATGGTCATTTTAGTAATGAACAATTGTTCAGCAAGATTGATGTCTTAGTCCGTAGAGTATTCTGTCTTCCAAATTCTTTGGATTCAATTTAAAATTCTTAGTATCCTGACAGAGCTGCTTCCTCAATGTGGTGACATCTAAGCTCTCTTTCTGGTCAGGCCAATAAGCCCCCAACCATCAAAATTCATAGGCTATTTACTCCTCTGGCTATGATGCTTGAAAAGCAGTATGATCCAAGGACTATTTTATATTAAATATAACAGAAATGGAACCTAATTTCTTCCCTTCCCAAGGAAGTGTTCTGGTAGTTGGCAGTGTTATTGTTTGTTGTGAGCACTCACTGTGCACACAAGGTTCTTTACTTATTGAATAGGGGAGAGCAAGAGCATCCTACCCTTTTAAGCATCCTATACCCTGGCATTTAAGACATTAAGATGAGATTTTATTTTTTACAAGCAGCAGAGAGAATTTAACTTAGGCATCGCATAGAATGGTATCATGAGTGCCAGAGCATTCTCTATGAGTGAGAGCATCTCTATGAGGGCTCCTAGAATCTGAGCCAGTGGATTTAAACACGTGACAAAATCAAACTGTTAACTTCTTTGCCCTTTGAAGCAAATCTGTCTTGAGAACAGATTCCAATAACTCAAATAAAAGAAGTGCCTCCTTTCAGCAGAGATCACTTGTGCACCTCAGATGATGTTTTAGGATATGATCTATGATAAGAAATTGCTATTAATTATGTTCAGCTGCTCCCCCCTCAGAATACAGTCTGTGGTCTCTCTAAGTAATTTAAGGTTCTGGATTCTGCTCCATGGCCAAGCACCTAAAATGGCTTGTTACTGCTCTTGACTTTTAGTCAACAATGTGTTTCATTGTCAGGGTCATAAAAGAAGGCTGTGGAAGAGCAAAATACTGATTTTAAATGTAAAAAGCTGATGCTAGTATCTTAACCAAGAGCCAGATTTCCTCCCTAAAATATTTCATCATAATTCAACAAACGTGTCTTAAACATGCTGTTGCCTTATTCTTCCATCCTTCCTTGATTACATCACTTTCTCACATTGCACTTGTATTGCTACTGTTTGAAAGTACCACCCTCTTTAAATGTGTAATTGCAGTGATTGCACAATCAGTTGTATTCGTTACTATAGCAACAGGAATAAAAATGTTCCCTAGCCCATCCCATGTAAAAAGGTCTTAGTTTCTCTCATTCCATTTTATTTTTAGGCAGAATGAATGTTTATGACACAATGGAAATTGTGTGCTTTGGTTTGGTTGAAGGCTGCTCACATTAGTGAGGGCGGGAAACTGAATTACCCTGGAACCTTTGTTTTAAAAGGGGAAGTAAAATTTCTGACCTGCTCAGATGAAACATATGTACCAAACATACGTACCCTATCTTCAGCTTCAGTTGCACACCCTTGGCAGGGTATCACACCAGGAGGAAAGGGAGCAGGGCTTTTTAAATGAGCAAGTAAGTTCCAACATGAGACACATGCTTGAACTGCATATTCTAATATTAGAAGTTGAATCATTGCTTTCCTTGAGCCCCAATGAGGCCTTGTCTGCACTGATATTTTTGAGTAACCTTGCCTCATTATGACATCTGAGATCACTAACAAATATTCTCCATCATGAACTACCCCGGTTTTCATCTCTGTTTCCTCTTTCTTCCTCTAGGTACAGCAGTGAGGCTTTCTGCTAACATGAGTAGCACATGAGCTTTCTGTTACCATGAGTTACCCTCTGAAGCACAAGGAAGTCTGAGTGGTCTTGTGGCTGTCATAAAGATGTGACACCCACAGACTGAAAAGAGAAATGCGTACATCATCCATCCATGAGCAGTTATTCTAGTTCATTATTTTATTACATATATTACTATATTTGGCTTTCTTCCTTTGAGCTCCAGTAGCTAATGCTTCATTGTTTCATGAGGTTCTGTTTTGTTGTTGGATTTTAGTTAATAAATTTCTTAATACAGAGGAAAACTCTAAAACATAACTGAAGAAGTCAGTGTGTGGTTCTGTTAACATCAAAACTAAAGTCATATGATTTCTATCACATGAATTTTCTTGCTTTCAGGCTACAGCCTGGCATCTACAGTTGTCCCACTGTTTTCACAGCATTTGTATTACATTACCTTTGAGACCAAGACTTTTGAATTATGTTATCTGTGAGACCAATACTTTGTGTCCAGTTTGCTACAGTTTGCCAAGAGGTTCAAAAGTTACTACTGGAACATGTGTGCAGCCATCTGTACACACACAACCTGATTGCACAAGTTTCATTTCCCTAGGAAACCTGACTGAAAATGTGGCAAAACCAGAGAACTAAAAACTCAGTCTCTTAATCCTGTATAATGTCCACATTCCAGCAATCAGAAAAATGGAGTTTCCCCTGTAAGTCCTACATGTAAAAAGCATGTTGGGCTTAAATGCGGGAAATCCTTTGTTTGCTATTAGTCAGTTGTGTAATTTTGGTCAAATTCTCATCTCTCATTTCCCCTTTTGCCTGTTAAGACACAGTATAGTCAAGGAGGAACAAGCACTTTGTCCATGTCTTTACAGTGCTTAGCATGCTGATGACCATGAAAGACTCTAAAAATAATTCATAGTGCAGCATTCCTCTAGTTCGTTATTGTATAAGTATCCAGAACAGAAACAACATCTGGGGACTTCAGTCACCAACACACCAGAAAATAGAGCTGTTCACAGCTAATTCTGAAATATTCCTACAGATTAGAGGGGATTTGTTTATTGATGGTGTGGGCAAGTTTAAACTGGTACAATTTTTCCTGGATCACTTAAAAGGAAAAGAAAAAAAAAAAAAAAAAAAAAAGAAGTATCAAATAAGCTACTTCTTAGGAAGAATTAATCTAAATTGCTAGTTTCTTTTAAACACTCTACTTAAGGATTCTTCTCTTAAGCACTCATTTATTTAGCTATTTAGAAAATTAAAAGATCCTATGAAGGAATTACTGTCTTACTAGTTTTTCTTTTTCTAAATTGAGGATAAAAACTACATCAAGAGATTCTCTCTAGTTTTGATGTAGCTGGTGGTGCAAGTGCTGATAACTGAAGTAGATTTTTTAAAGTGAGTTCAAAAGAACTATACAAGCCTGGCTTACTCCATACCTTACTATAAACAGAACAAGGGACTCATTCTGTGATAGGTAGTAAGTGCACACACCACACCATTCATCCAGTTATATCAGAAAAAGAGACAGGTTTTCACTCACACTGTTTCTCTTAGATGCTTTTTCTTCCAGCATTAAAATAATTAATTTGTGCCTTAAGTTTAACATCTGTAAACAAAGGGTCTGAACTGTTAAAAAGCTGTCCTTGGTTTAACCATATCTGATGCTGTCTCATTTTGCATGAGAAATGTATCCTGTGCTTTGGACTAATATAACAGTGATCCCACAAAGCCTATTCAAGTTATGAGGAACAGTCAGTGAAACTTTAGATTAATTTGGATTAGATGCTCATCATTCTCAGTTTATGTTAGAGTAACAAGTTTAATATTGACAAAGTCACCTCCTTCCTCCAATTACTTTTAGGTTTCTTTCTTCTGTAGAGTGTGTTTACAAAGGCCTATTTTTCTTTCATACACTTTTCTAGGAATTTCTAATGTTCAAAAATTTCTGATAAATTTTCTTACCTGAATGATAACTAATAAAAATTTGTTCCTGATTCATAAGGAATTTTAAGGAAAAGAACTTTGACAACAAGATACAGCTAGTGTACACAGCATCAGTTAACAGCTGAGTACTAAAAAATCCCTTTAAGCTTGTCATAACTGATGGTGCATGCAAATTAGCATGAAACACAGTAGCAATGAGTACAGTTAAGCTGAGGAGTAGGGGCTGGAATAAAGAGAAGCAAATATGTTGTCTGCGCTAGGAATGTGAGAACTGTCATTCTAGAATGCATCAATGCTATTTCCTTTCAATCTCTAATCTGGTATTTCCATCATGAGTTGTTGCAGACTTTATAATAGGCTATTTTGTACTTAGACTGCTGTTTAGGAAAGAATCCCAAGGAGTTGGAGTCCACCTTGTAATGCATGCAACAGTAGTGTCATGAAACAGAACATTTTCACATCCCCTAAGTGGAAAAAAAGTTCACTTTGGGGCTTCAGTCTATTTCCACTTTTTTCTTTTTCTCCTTTTCAAGTCTCATGTGATCTTTGAAGAAGCACACTGTGCAAATTTTGTGCAGTAACTGCAGAACAATCTGTTCTTAAAAAATGGGTAATTCTTCCGTATACCGACAAGCTGAAGCATCAGGAAACTGGTGTCAGGGAAGGCATATAAAACACCCTACATGGATGTTTTCTGTCACTTAGATACCTGACAATTGTACCCACACAGATGTACATGAAACAGAGAAGACTCTTTTTCAGGTCTTGGGCAGGACAAGAGAGATGTGATATATGTTTTTAGAAAAAATCCTTACAACTGGGAGAAGTGAAGTTGCTGCGTAAAAATCTTCAGATGATAAATATGGGAAATAGCCTGACAACACAGAAAATACTACTTTTCATTGTTTTGGGAAAAAAGCACAGGTATTTATCCTCTCTTATCAGCACATTTATGAAGAAAAGAAATTTACCAAGCTTTGTACCTTTAAAAAATCTAGCTCATACTTTACTGATTCTGCCTTTTATTAAACATTCATTATTAGACTTACTCCACATCTAAAAATGACTCACACACTTGTATGTAGAACTTCAACAACATCCTGGTTGCTAGGGTACATGTGATTGCTCTGACATATAAAGTGTCTGTTAGAAATAGATTTCTTAAGTATATAATGATCAAATCTGTAGTGTTTAATTCAATAAATGCTTCTGCCAATAGTTAATTATTTAAACATCAGGGCATTTATTCCTTTTAATAAATATTGAGTTGGATTGCACATGATCTCTGATTGATGCATATGACTTTTTTTTTCCGTATCAGTAAACAACTTTTTATTTTTGCCATATGCATGTGATGCAACAGTTTCCTGGGTGATTTTCCTTGACTTGTTTTTTTCCCCAAGTGGCCCACTCTGTCAACATTGTTGCTTGTTTATAATTGTTTTTTTTAGCTTTGTTCTAAGCTTCTCTTAGCTTATTCTGATGGCCAGTAAAAAAAAAAAAAATGCCTCAAACATGCATATGGGTTTTGGTATATTCTTCTGTGTCTTCATCTTAGAACTACAGACCTGTTTATGCTCATGGCTTGGAGTTTGTCCCTGCATTAAACACTTTCTGGCAGATACTGGGGTGATTTGCTAGGGCTGTCACCCCTCCATTAATTCAACTTTCTCCAGGATTTATGCTCATGACACAATCTGAGCTTTGAGACAAGAGCTATCTCTGTCATGCTGCTATTTAATTTTAAATTGTGTCCTGAAAAACTTGTGGTAAAAGAATACTAAACCTGCAAAGTGATAGAGTTGGCATATGAGAAGATCAGAATTCCTGCTTTCTATAGAACTAGATCTGGATTAAATAAATTATTTTTTTCAGTTCTGTTTCAAAGTCAAAAGAATTGGAAAGTACATTCATTTTACGTCAATCCAAAATATTTTTTTCCTTCTAGTCAAAATATATTTTTCATAGTTTGGATTCACAAATTATACTTCATTGTGATTTTATTCACTTATTCCATGTAACATTGGAAACATTTGGTCTTTTCAATTGTTTATAATTTGGTTCCGTAATGAAACAAGGTATGATTTTTTAAAATGAAACATCAGAAAATATTTCCTCGTTTATGAAACAAAATCTTTTGCCCTAGTAATAGCAAAAAAAAAAAAAAAAAACCAAAAAAAAAACATTTGAACTATTGAACTGGGCTACCAATGCTGGTGGTTTGGCTTCATAGCAACATAAATAGCCCAGGTAAGTGACAGTCATGAAGAGTACACTAATTTTCTTTCTTCTTTTTTTTTTTCTTGTTGTTGATTGGTGATTTCCAGTATCACTTTGAACATCAGCAGTTACAGTCTTGCAGGCAGGTGGTAAAAGTTGCAAGCATTTCTTGATTGTTTTCATGCATTATCATTATAACACAGTATACACCTTTACTTAGCCTTTACAGAAGTGCCAGTGTAAGCGCAGCTGTTGCAGTGGTGTCACTGGTACAGATAACTAAGTCACACATTTCAGAGTCCTGTACAACATTTAACACAAAGCAGAAAAGAGTCACTTGTATGAAAATAATGCCTAGATTTAAGGCTTTGAGTCCTGAATTCTGCACATCCTTTGTTTAATTTTCCGTTATAGACTCTTCTTCATGTAACATTTAATATGCTTCCCATGTGAAATTTGCTCTTTAATACTTACTAATAAATAAGTATATAATTATCCCGTCTCTGATCAGAGCTAATATAATTGCACAAACTTTTGGAAAAGAACAAACAAACAGACAAACAAACAAAACCCCCCAAAATAAGTACATTGCACAACATGAATGAGCATCCATAAACACACTACTCCAAGATCTCTAATTTATGGTGGTACAAAAGTGAGTCTGTACACCGGGAGTACCCCAGACATGATGGTGGAAACAGTGAGTGGGAGAGAGGGAGAGAGGGTAGGGTATAACTGGTAATTGAACCATGATGGTCAGGTGGACAAGGGGATGAAAACAAAGAGGCCCTTCAGCGTAGACAGCAGAGTGAAGGCACTGTGCACGTGGCCATGCTGTGGTTTCAGGCAGGTCACTGATGCTGTCCCAGCCCCTTGGGCGTTGGGCAGTTCCCAGCCAGCTCAGCACAGAGGTAAAAAATACAGAAATAGGTTCCTTCTTTGCCTTCTGTCCTTGTCTGATTTTCTGCTGGGAGAGAACTTCTTGGCTATTTCACAGTTTATTTGTCCAGCTTGTCCTTTGTGGTCTGTGTTGCACTCCTGTGACTGCTTCCATGTCTGTGCACTCACACAAGACACACACAGAAAAATACCTTTGCCTGGAGGTGAAGTTAAACAGCTATTTTTGCTGATTTGTTGATTCTGAAATCACTTACTGAAGGGCCTCTGCTCCTTTCACCCTTGAAGGAGTATTGGTAAGCTTAATATCGCTGAAGTAATTGTAAATACAACACTTGCAAAGTTCACATTGTAATAAAAGAGAAGTCCCTATAAACACCGCATCCAAGATACTCGTGTTTATGCTGAGAAGGGTTAAAGACAAAACCCCTGAAGAACTTACATTTGGCTTTAACAGTGCTAGCTGGAGGTAATTGTTACACAATATTCCTGGTTAGTGAAACTCAGTTTCCAGGAGCTTAATGTTTTTTTGTGATGGAGAGCAAGTTGCCATCCACAGCTACATACAAGTCTTACTGGCACACACAGTTTGACATTTCTCTATTAAGACAGGATGCAGTGGTCCTATTTTTTCCCAATCTGACGATTTTAAAACAAGAAAAACATCTCAAAATGGCCAGCAGCAGCATGATGTCTCTTTGTTTTCACACAGAGGTGGGTGGGGTGTTTTTTTGTCCCGGTCCTTGGCTAGGCGATAGTGTAGCACCCACCACCCTGCTACAAGTGGGATGCTGCCCACCTCCTCTCCCTTCATGTGAAGTATCGACACTGTGTGGAGTCAATGTAGCAGTAAGAAGTGCATCGCAATTTTCCATAAGACCTAAAATAAAAGAGAATATCTCAGTTTCAAAGTATGCTATAGTTCACATTATATTGTTCCTGAATGTAACTCTTTGTAGGAGTGAAGAACATCAGAATATGTAATATGCAGTGACATCTGGGAATCAAAACTGGAGGATAATTTCCATCAGGGCTCCACTGTGTGCTCTCCTTTGTCAGCAAAAGACGAGTCCAGGAGAAACTGTGAGTGAAGACTTTAACTCCCAGTAATGTCAATTAAAAAAAAAATAAAATCCCCCTTGGCAGCAGGACTTGAACATTATGCGGGGGTGGACTCAGAAGACCTTGGAGCCTTGGAGCTCCCCCACGGGAACTGTGTCATGAAATGTCTGAGGCTCTGAGCTAAGTGTTTTTCCAGTTACTCCCAATAGCTTCAGCAGGCATGACTGTGCCTGTCCTTTAACTTATTTTTCACATACTTGAGATAATGAGAGTGACACATTCCCACCTTTGAAATAAAAATTAAAAAAAAAAAAAAAATTTAAAAAAAAAGTAAACGGAAGGGTCCTTGCAAAATAAGGAAAAACAGATTTTGTCTTTCTACTGACTTAAACTGAACTGCAGTGACTCCCTAATGAAGACCTGAGCAGAGATGTTAATAAGAATTTTAATGAGCTTTTATTGCTGTCATATGTCTAAGCGAATAACCCACCCACAGCATCAAGCTGTGGACTGAGCAGCCTTAAAGCTATGTCCTTGAGTAACCCACATTCTCAGACCAACATAAAATCTAAAGTCAAGATGTGTGAAATAGGAGGAGGGATCTGTGGGCTGGAAAGAGCAGAAAATGGGAAAATCAGTTGCAGCAAAGTTCTTGGAGAAAAGGTTGCTTTGGGATGAAACTCCCAAGGGAGTGACATGCTCACTTACTTAGCCCACTTTACTCATGATTCACAGCTTTTTCTTTAGTTTGGCAGATAACTTGCAGACTACACACACAAAAAATAGAGAACCTCAGTTGCTCTTCACAACTTGAATTCAGACGCAAAGTGAAATTTATAACAATTTTCTCAAGCTTTTGTGGTGCTAGCTTTGGCACCAAACTTCAGACTTTTAGAAGAGAATAGTTTCCACAGTAGAAAACAGCTCCACACCGTCTGAAGACGAGATATCTGTAAAATATTTCAGGTTTGTCAGGTTTACTAGTCTGGATTTTAGTAGCCTCTAACAGCAGGAGCGCTTCAACAATTACAGTGGAAGGATTAGCACAGCACTTGGTTTATAAAGACATCCTGTGGTTTCTTATTCCTGTCAATTAGCACGTTATTGTTCCCTGAATGATGAAGGCTGTGCTCATAATTTAATTTGCAAATTAATTGTTTCCTGTTAGCCAGTAACAATACCTGACAGTTAAATAGAGGTGCTGCTGTTGGAGTCAAAACGCTGACCAGAGGAAGCTGCTTAAACAAAGGCACAGAAGGCAAGTCAACAATAAGCAGATGTTTTAAATGAAGGCTATTGCTGAGCAGATGCATGGCCTTGCATCTGCCGGTGAATTTCCTGCTCTTTGGAAAAGCTGACGGATGATCTGCGGATTCTGAAGCAAAGACAGCCCTAGAGTACACCCAGGAACGGGAAGGGTGGCAGGAGATCAGTTGGAGCATGTGGGTTTGGGTCTTTTCTTCCTTCAGTGAGATCCTCCTCCTCATGGTCTTTCCTGCTCTTGGGATGATACATGTGGATATTAGTACAATGATAAGGGGACCAAATGAGGAAATCTTGGTAAAAAATGGGCATACGTGTCTATGTGACCTTCATTCATTTTGTACATCGAGAGGCATGTGCTTATTCCTGAGAAATGAGATTTAGCCCTTAAAGTCAGTGATATGGAGAAATAATTTGGTAGACTCTTTCTTCCCCACTGCCTGCAGAAGTACCAGTAAAACAAGGTTTAAGTGGGTGATGCTACTCTGTTTCAAAGCTGGCAAAGAGAAAAAAGAAAGAAAAAACACAAACACACACATACCAAAACAAATACCACAAAACCAACCCAAAACACACAAAAAGCCCCCAAACAAACAAACCCAAAGTGAAGACCCCCTGAGACATACCCAGGGAGATAAGTTCTACATGTCAAATATCCAAAATCCTTCCCATCACAGTCTTCGACCCCCTCATGCCTGTAGCCATCTCCACAGTAAGCACGGCGGCATCCTAGTGAAAAAAATAAAGAAATAACTCAAGGCCCTTCACAGCTAAAAGAAACAGGTAAAGTAAGTGGAACTGGATTCTTAAGGGTTAAGCATAAAACAAGGTATTTTAGGGAGGACATCCTGTATGGACTGTCTCAGGAGGGGCAACATTTTTCTCTACAAAGAATGAGGGTTTTTTAGCCTAATTTCAATGACCAAGGGAAAGAATGGATAAATACTAACAATAGTTAATACAGAATCACTAATTACAACAGGATTTATTCTAAAAATTATTATTGTCATAGATAATTACTGTCAAAAGAACTTAAGGAAAACATAAAATACAGTTAACATAAATGATTTGGGGATGTTCCAATCTCAAAAAAACAGAGGTCATTAAATGATTTGAAAATCCAAACCTAGACCTTTACTCAGTAATGCACAATATATATGTGTGTCTACTGTGAGTTCCAACATATGAACAAAATTATGCATTGTCTGTCTATTGCCTGTTTATCAAAGAAAAAAAAAAAAGAGTATAATAAACTACATATTGATCACCAAAAATGTGGTTTTCCCTCTGCTGGCTCCTACTGACTTGAGCGGGAGTGGGACTTGTGACATTTTTTCATGGTGACTGACATGTAGGCTGCAGAAATTTGTGGGGCTTTTTGCCATTTTAGCAATTGGACTTTGCTTTTGATGTCTTCAGCATACTGAGAATGACTATACAACTTGAACAGACTCATTTAGTTAAAATGCCTTTGACATCTTCTGGGAAAATCCATTGCTATTAAGCAAAGGATTAAGAGGATACTCAGGAATAGGGAGTTTATTAGAGTTTAAATGGGTTATTTATGAATAGAAATGATTCATTAATCACACCAACAATGTGTTTGCTGGAAACTGATGCTTCTAAGGCCAAGGAGCCTATTTTACAATTAAATCCACTTAACATTTGGTTAGCCTGTTTCTTTTGGTTTGGTCACAAGAGAAGATTGACGACAATGTGCTCATTTCCAAGTAACTTAATGATTACTCTTTGGGTTATATCAGTGTCAGAAATCTGTGTATTACAAGGCCTCAATTGCCCAGTCTATAGCACAGAGAACATGATGTGCCCTCAGACACACAATGTACAATTTTCCAGGCACTAGAACTAATGAATGCTATTTTCCCACATGGTTGTTCCCCACGGTTGACTGCAGATTCTAATTGAATCATTTTCACATGTCTGGAGATTAAAGGGATCCTGCTGTCTCTGTGTGTTACCCTGCAGACAGGTAAAGTTAGAGGGGCTTTTATTTATATGTCTTTCTATACCTGTTGTGACTGAATTGCCTCTGAAATCTCTTTCTTGTTGTCACTGAGAAGTTGACTGTGATTTCTGAGTTATAAGGGGAAAGGTGGTGATGGACAGATGAATGGAGAAACTCAAATAGAGCATGTCTGCAAACACCCCATTTTCAAAGTCAGGCTAAAAAATTATGGGATATATAAATGAAAAATTGCATCTTTCAGTGTTGGCTGATACTGTTCTGAAATGTGAAGAAGCACCCTTTTGCTGGAATCAAGAAAGCCCCAGCCCTGCTGTGTGCAGAAGGTGTAGTACTGTGCTCTGGGTAAGGATTCAAGCCACGATAGTAAGAAAGGGAGAAGTGAAGGTTGCCACAGATGCTTGAATGCTTATATGCTCTTTGCCATCTACAATCAGCAAAATCAAAGGAAGATTGAATAGACATGAATTAAATGTTGTATAAACAAAATAGTGAAGGTAATGGGCTGGCACATTCCCTATTCAAGTAAATAACAAAATCCAAAGCAGTGTTTCTGGACCCAGGATCTAGTTGACTATAAGCAACAGCCATCTTCAGTGTCTATGCAAGGGTTGTGGTGCTCTGCAAAGGTATACTGCATATTTTAGACACAGAGAGAGTGCTGGCAGCCCCAGGAAAGGTGTGTATGTAAACCAGCTGCTGAATTTGGCCCCTGAAATGCAGTGGTTTGGCTCTGGTTGCAGGCACCTCTGTTTGGTGAGGTACACAGTCCTCAATGAGGATGCACGAGAAGTACCTTGTTGCCACCTCTGTCTTGTGCCATCCCCATGCATGAAGGACCTCAGTTTTTGCACTGTGACCATTGTGTCTCCCTTTCCCTGTGCTTACACTTGATCCGCAAATCACACCAGCTCTTCTGGGAGAAACACTTGTGTGATTTACACAGCATCCTGTAGAAACAACTAATGCACCTTCCCTGGTAGAAAGAAGCCACTCTTGATGCACTTTAACTTACTTATACAGTCATCGGTGACAACTGCATTGCCATCGTCACACTCTTCCCCATCCTGTACGATCCCATCTCCACAGGTACCGCCATCCTCGAAGCGGTAATCCACGGGATAGAAAGGGGTGAGCTGACCAAAAAAACACACAGTGGTTACTGAACCGGACCAGGAGCAGCCTGGCTAGCAAGCAGAGCTGAAGGGCTGTGGGAGGCAGATACCACAACCAGCTTTTCCTATCCCACTAATTGGTGGTTCAGGGGATTTGTACAGAATCTGATTCAAAGTCCAGTGGACACAAGAAGGATCCTGCTGCTGATTTCAGTGGGACTTAGCTCCTTGAGTCAAGAAGGAAGTACATGGGTTTGGTTTGCAGGGTTTGTATTCTGCAGCTCTGTACCCTAATGAATTTTGCCTTATTTTCTATTAAATGAAAAAGGGTCTTTACTATATTAATACCCTGAATTCTGCCCCAGTTTGTTCACCAGTGGAACCTAGTTCACAGGGAGGTCAGCAAAACCTGCAAGACTGCTGAGTCAACATCTCAGTAATTAAGACTCCTGTGACCAAAATTCACAGAATTATGCACACTTGTGGCAATGCTGAAAAATGAGCTTTTTCTCAATTTCCTTAGTTGATTCTATATGACACTTTAAGTACAGAAGTATGCTCTGTATTTCAAAATGAAACATGCACTCACAAGTTTTCTGAGACCACAGTCATATTTTCACCTGGACTGGGAGCCATCCAAAGGTATCCTTGAAATACAAAGATCTCTGGTCTCTTCTAAAAGCTAAGGCATTTTCAGTGTTTAACCGGTCCAATTCTTCTTGATTATTCACCACAAAAATCTGGGGCACAGAGAAAGAGGTGATTGGTAATCCTCCCAGGGAGTTTCTCAGATTGTTACAGAACTGAGTTTTGCCAACTGACATATGTGTCTGCAAACAGGTAAATAATTACACAGAAAAATGGTTTGTTGCCTTCAGAAATAGGGTGGTGCGAGAACTTACACCCATGGACTGCCAGACCACAAGAGGCTCCTGCTAAGAAGAGATCCAAGTTTACAAAGGAGAATGGTCTTCTCTGAGCACCTAGCTATGACTCCAATGGCCCCTATTTCAAAATGTACATCCACAGAAAAGGATCATTCAAATACTTGTGCACAGTCATTGCTGAGAAGAACTGTCTGGTGCTCAAATGGTTTAATGCTGGAACAATTGCAAAATTCATATGGGCATAAGTGTTTTTGTAGGTTTGTCTATAATTTTTTAGGTGTGATTGCTACAAATTAAATAATGCATTGCTCAATGCAACCTTCACTTATCTTTTAGTACTTTGTACTCTGTTTAGATTTAATTGGCATTAAAATGCATGTTTCTTTATATGCATATATTTTGGTCTAATGCCAAGTCTTCAATTAAACAGAAAAGAAAATTAGTTCAAAATGGAAAAATCAGAACGAGCTGCTCTCTTACCCATTTTTTAAAGTCTCAGTCAATGAAATTTGATGTAAGAGGCATTAGGAAATAATCTCTTCCTTCAGCAGCTTAATAAATTTAATTTTTGCAAGATTCAAACAATTTTTAAATTAAGAAAAAGCAAGAGAGCTTCTGAGCAAAATGGATTTAGGGCTGAGTCTGACTCCCACCAGCTTAAACAGAACTGGCTTTTTTTAAAACAAATTATCCTGAAATTTTTACATAGCAGAATATTCCCATAATCCTGGACAAAGGCCAGTTTCATTAAATAAACATTGAATAAAAATGCCTTCAGCTTGAATGAAAGAAAGCAAAGAAATAGGAAGCCAGCAAAGAACTGATTCTGTAATTGTGTTCAGGAGCTCACAGCCCAGCCCCAGAGCTGCAATTTCTCTTGAAATCAACAGCAGATCTGTGCTCTCTGAAACTCTCTATTACAGTTCCTGCCCTTTGAAATTCCAAAAGATTTAAAAACCGGAATAAATCTTGGCCAGTGACGGAAAAGCAGCCCTTTGTTTCCCAGGCTCTGCCCTGCTGGGGCAGCGCTGGCGGAGCTGGGGGTGCGGGGGTGGTGAGTGGCACTGGGGGGTGCTGGGGGTCGGTGCTGCTGCGAACACCGCGGGGCGCGGGGGTCGGGGCACTGAGCACCCTCTCTGGGTCCTTCCTGCGTGCAGCTATAGGAACCCCGACAGTAGCTTTCAAGGGCTACAAGACAGGCTTCAAATCTGCTACGTGGGGATCTGAACAGAATAAACAGTAGCCAGATAGAGACATATATTTACACATAATATTGTGAGCTTTATCCCTTTTCCTGAGGCCCCCAGGCTGCGAAGTACCCAACAGGGTATTTTGCAATAGCATGCAGCTGTGGTGTGATATGCACCTTTATTTCAGCACTTTCTTCTCTCACCATTATATTTTGAAAAGAATAGAGTCTTTCTCTGTAATGCAACACTGCCAAGAATGGGAGCAGCTGACGAGACTTGCAATGCACTCATGCAAAAGACTGGCTTCGATAACCCAATTTAATGGACAGTGTTGTCAGTATGTCCCTTTCAAACAGTGTAACAGCTTTCTGACAACCCGACAGATGGGGATGTTAACGAAGCTAATTGCTCCTTATTGGCATTCACAGACCATCAGACACTGCACAATTTCCACTTGCATGAGGGGAGGGGTTGGGCTATGCTGGTACACAGCAGCAAGGTAGCATCTTTGCTGTGCTACAACGCCCGGATCAATAAGGCAGGGCCCAGCTGAAGAAAAAGTACATAAACAGTATTTACAAAGCCCAAAGAAATCAGCAATGAAGAATTACAAGGTCACTTTTCACCAATGCCTTGTTCTTTAAAGGACTTCATCCAATTTACTCATAAAAATGCTTTCAAGGCTAGAGATGGAAATGAGCTGGATAAAGTGCATGTCTATAGACAGGAGCTCAGAAGCCTGATTCCCATGGTTTGTGGAAACTCCTGTTTGGTTCAAGGTAGAGGGTCTATGCTTTGGGGGAAAGTTCTATTGTATATGCTCAGTGCTTGATCCCAAGATTCGATTTTGAAATCTCTGTCTTTACACAAGGAGATTAAAAAACAAACAACAAAAAAACCCCAACAAACAAAACAAAACAAAACACCCCAACCAAACCACAAACCAAAAACAAACCAAGAGATGCTTCCTTCACTGACTTATTTTGATCTAATTAAATAAAAATAACAGATCATGTATGTACAGTACTAGATGAAAGAGAGCATCCTCAGGCTTGAAAAATATTTCTAAACATGTGCTACCTTGGTTTGAAACAGTTGCATTTCAGCACAAGAATCACACAACCCTCAGAGTAGTTACGAGACCAAATTCTTTTTCACCAACTGAATCTCAAATGTTTTGTGTACTAGAAATCACACATTGCGCATATATAAACATCTTCCCTGTTAAATCCAAACTATTAGTGAGTACACGACCTCTTATAATAAAAGCATTTATGGACTGCTCACATCCCCTCCCAGAAAATCTGCTTACTGCAGGAACTTTTGGATAGCTGTGTCCAAACAGAGATTCCTCATATGATGGGTTACTCATATGTTGTGGGTTTCTGCAGAGACACCTCCCTGGAGGCCCTGGAAGTCCTCTTTCCCCCTTTGGTCCTATGGCGAATTGCCCTAGGAAGCAAAGTACCAGGTTGTCTTGTTATGAAATTAAGACACAAAACACAAACAGCCATTTAATGGGAAAAGTACAGGTCAGTTGAATATACACCTTCACCCAAGTTTTCAGATACGTACATGTCCCACCAAATCCACTGGGAACTGAGGAGAGGGATTACCAGAACCACTAATTCCAGTAGTTCAGAAAGAAGACCCCAGTTTGTACCACAGTCATATTATTTCAGATTATCTCAGCCTTTTAAATTTTTCTACCAGCTTTACAGAGGAAGAGAGAGAACATTTGCTTAGAATAAATGTCAGCTTGTTTGAAGCTACAGAAATTTGGGAGAGGATGAAGACACAGATCACTCTACAACATCCATGCACTAAGTTTTGTAGAGTCAGTCTTTGTATACATCCACGACGCTTTGGACTTTTGCATTTGTTCAACCACTTGATCAATGCTGTTTCAGAGGTTTCTATACAGAAAGACCCAACTAGAAACACAGGAGTTCTAAAATTAAACATTAAAAACATTTTTTGACTTTCAAACTTTGGCAAGGATGTACTGCTCTGCAGAATTAGACTGTGAGCCAATATATTCATACTGCAAGCAGTGACATCATTACAGAAATGTCTTTTAGCATCAGAATTTATATTCTAGAGGAAAAAGTTTAACAAGCCTGACACACAGTCTTTCTGTAGATGGAATAAAGCTTTAAAAAGTAATGTCAAGGTCTTGGCTGCCTTCCCATCAGCATGGTGAAAATTCTGCCCTCTGAAAACTTCCAGCTAATTTACTAAAGCAAAGCTGTTTCATAATGGGAGACAGGAAGACTGAAGCTGTGCCCAGCTTCACAGATGTACATTTCCAGGCTACCACAAAAGAGACATCCTGTCCACTGATGTAAGCAGGGGAAGAAAAAGGGAAACAAGCAAAATGGAAGGGGACATTGAACAGGTCGGCAGCAGTACAAGCAGCTGTTATACATTGGAAGGAACAGTAGTTTCCAACTGGATTTGCTTTTCTTTTCAGATACTTTAGTATCTATCCAGGGTGAAAAAAACCTACCTAAGAGTTAACTGACACCATACAATGTGGGTCACATATTGTCCTTCATGTCTATGTGTGGTCTCACAAGGTGCCCAGGGTTCATGTACATACACAGCTTTGAAGCTGTACAGTTATCAGTTACATGGTTTTTGTCATGATTTCTACAACATGCAATATTGCAATGAGCATAGATCTCCAGTACTGAATTTAAGAGTTTTTCTCCATGGCACTTTTTTCCTTTGACTCCTATCCTTTTCTCTTCTCTTTCCTTCTTTGCTTAATGCCACTGTCACTTGGGTCTTATCTGTTTCCCTCTTACTGAGCAGCACAGGGTGAGCATGTCCTGGCTGATTAGAAATCACAGCCTTTCACTGTACACCAGGATATCTGGAAAAGCAGCAGACCTTTGATGGAGGTTACTTGGTCTCTCCAAGGCTGCCAGATGGCTTTTCATCATTCTCATCTACCAAAGTCCTGCAGGAACCACATAGGCTTTACTTTTGGTTTTATTTTAAACATTAAAAGCCATAAACATGCTTTAGAATAAGGTATAGAGTCATTATAATGGACAAGGATGGCATGACATGCCCTCAGGAGAAATCTTCTCCTTGCCATCAATGGAGAAGCAAATAAAGCCCTGCAGCACTTTTTGCAGAGGGGCCTATGTGTATGTGATGTGTCAGGAGGGGCTGGGGAGCAGGGACACTCTTTAGGAGGTCAACTTATCTTCTGCTTACCTAATCCTGAAGGTCCAGGAGGGCCTGGCTGGCCGATAGGACCAGGCCTTCCAGGAGGACCCATGACACCTGCAGGTCCAATGTCTCCCTTTAGTCCCTGGAAGAGAGGAGGCATACATTTATTTGCTAAGCTATTAGTAACACACAACCTCTTCCTGTCAGCATTGACTTCTCCTTCAAGAAAGCCAAGACGTTTGCCAATAGAAACATGCAGCATGAACACCTGGGAAAGAGGTGCTCTCCCCTCCTACATGGAGACAGAAAGACACGCCCAGGCAGGACTTCTGCTCCTGAATGTGAATGGTCACAGGGATCTGCTATGTGAGGAGTCAGGAATCTCCCTGATCTGACTTCAACCCTTTGATAGCCCTTCTTTAAGGATGCGTTTTTACCCCTGGTAGCTTTCCAGCAGTCAGTGCAGCTCAGAAAAAGGGGAAAATCACTAAGGAGTTGTCAGGTTGTCACAGTGACATTTCCCAGTCTCAGGACGCAGTCTTTCAGAAGCACAGCAATCTCTTTGAAGGCCACGCTATTTTCAGAAGTACTTTAGGTGCCTGGACTCCGGTATCTGCTTGATTTTCACTATGGATATAGCTGTGTTAACAAATCATACCAAGGCAAGCAAGGGCTTGGCTTTACAAAGTGCGAGCTAGTGGTTAGCAACACCATCCTGACAAATGGTGTCCCCTTGTTACCCTTTCAAGCAGCCAAAATGTGCAAAATTACCCGTGGGAGAGAAGCTTATGCACAATTATCGTACAATAACCAATATTCTGTAAAATCAGCCCTAATCTGCCTCATGGGAGTTTGTTTGTACAACCTTACCCTTAGGTATTTGGAAGTTTCACCCTAGAACTGTTCAGCACCTTCCTATTTTTTGCTCCTGAATTTAATACGATGACACTTATTAAAAATAACTATGTTTATCTTCCTGCTCATATATTCCCCAAGGCTTGGATTTCTCAGCTCTGTATTTCAGAAGTGTATTACATAGCTTAAAGTTTAAATATCTGACTTGATTTTTATGTAACAACATACATTATTTAGTATAATAAAAATGATGTGTAATATGTAAGGTTTCTTTTAATGACAAAGGAGATTATTTCCTTTAAGATGGTGTAGTTCCAGGTTAATGTGCATTCAGAGGCATATGATGAGTTGTTGTGTGTTTAAGACTAACAAAGCATATATAGTAATATATGCTAAAATAATTTTATGGTTATATAATATGCTATATTCCATAGATACATTTGAATGTCACTTTCACCATTTCAGCAGAGGAAAGTTAATTTTGCCATGGCCCATAAAGAACTAATTGAATATTTGCTTTGTTTAATCCTATTAGGTAAGCTCTGTGCCATCAAAATATTCCAGGATTTATGTGAATGTCAGCGATGCTGATCTGTAATTACTTCTTACATTACACAACACAGAACTAGCAGACCAAGGTTTTGTAGCCCCAAAGAAGACTGTGGGAAATCTCTTTCCCCCACACAGCAGCAATTTGGCAGAGGCAAGCCAGTGCCAGTCAGATGTGTACTGCCCGAAAATGACCTGTTTTCTGTGTCTCCTGCTTTGGAGGAATGATTGCTTAATGCTCTCCTGCTTAGCATAGATAGATTGAATGATAATGTCAGAGGATGATATTGAATGGTTTTGCCTTGTTTTTTTTTGTTTTTGTTTTTTTTTTCCACATGTGCCCATGGCATTCAAGCTTTTCCCATTGACAATATTTATATTCCTCTCCTTTGTTTTAAAGTAACATTATCTAAATCACTAAATCATTCCTCCTTATCAAGACTGAAACCCTAAACTTGGTCCTCAGGGTCAATTCTCAAGCTACAAAGCTTTGGGTGTTGTGTCTCCGTCAGCAGCAGTGAGGCTGTGACTTGTGACTCCCACTTCCCGGGCACCTCTGAGGAAGAGCCTGCCCCAGAAGCAGGGGAGAGTTGAAGTCAGTGAGCTAATCAAGAAGTATCTCAAAATGGAAATGGAAGTGACACCTTCCTAATTTAGCTGCTTTCCTCTAGGCATGTCAGCTGGATCAAGAGACAGGAAATGGCCCCAGGTTGATGGAAACTCTCCTCTCAGCTGAACAAACAGCCAGACAACTACAGCACTTAAAGGTGGCAGCCAGACCCACAGAGCCTTAAAATTCCGCTCTCTAGTGTTTTCAAAGCATTAGAAAAGAAGAAAGCTCACCCATTTACGGAGAGGGAAAGTTGGTTTTCAAGCAGATCAATGCTGAAATTGTTCGAGGAGCACCAGAAAGAGGTTTGTGTACTGAGTTTTGGGACTGGAAATGCCAATTTAGGGCCAGACTAAAGTACTTTTAGTCACACCGATTGTTTCCTTGAATCATGACACGCCTTATGTCACCACTTTTTGATTAAGGCACTGCATAATGTGACAAAATATCTAATGTCTAAGGTCAAATAAGGAGTGCACTGTGTCCAAGTTGACCTGCAGGCACTGTGTCTTCCCTTTGCCTTTTTATATTAAAAGACATTATGTGCATAGTACTTTGTCAAGGCAGAGGAACGGATTTTGCAAACAAACAAACAAAAAAACACAAAAAAACCCCAACTACCCAAAGAAACAAACGGCAAAACAAAACAAACAAACAAATGAAAAAAAAAAACAGCAAAACATCACATATCAACTTTTAAAACCTAACAAATCTAAGACAAAAATTTTTTTTTTGTGGGTCATCTAGCAGACTTACACAAGACATATCTTCCTTATTTGGGAACTTATTATTCCCTCTCTAATACCCAAGTATTCTTTTTTTCCCCCACATTGGCTTTTATGTCACTTCAGGTACTACCTGATGGCATCAGAGCAACAGTGAAGGAGGTATGTACCTCTCTTTGCAATGCTGGGCATAACCAGACTGGAGATAAAGTACTTTCAGCTAAGCTCATTGACTACCACATATACAAGTGCCTGTATCTGAGCAGTTGTACATTAACACCCATGTTGGGGTAGCAAGAACAGGTTTCCTTCCCTGTTGGCAGAAAGAAACAGGCTCTGCAGGAACTGCTCTTCTTTGTGTCCCCAGTATCATCGCTTAAAATAAATACAAAAGGCAAGGTGTACTCAGAGAGGCCCATCTGGTCACTTGAACAGGTAACTTATTGCTAGTATAGCAACATATATAACAGGTATCAATATTGCTACCTGCTCCTTGCAAAATGATATAGGGGAGGAATCCATATCCAATTTACGCACAATTCCTATTCTTTACAATTCACCTGAAAGTCTGAAAATGTAACTCTGCCAGCACAATTCTGAGCTCTTTACCTTTAGGTGAGTCTGTGACTGTAGCTCTGTGTTGCTCAGAATTCAAAGGAAGTGTTCAAGGTCTGTTCAAATTGTATTAAGAGTGTGTTACCAATCCAGGGCTAAATACAACTTCTCCCATGCTGCACGTCCAGGGAACTGATAAGGCTCCAGCCCAAAGGCTGAGGCTCTAAGTCCTGTGTAGCCTGTGCATGTGTGTGAGGTGTTCCAGGGCTTCTGTCCACTCCCTGTGTGATACAGTGCATGGTACAAAAGCATAAACCACACAGACATAGTCAAGTCACAATCACAATCACAATCACACAGATGCCATGAGTCACAGAAAAAGGAAACACCGTGGTCCTACTTGTTTGCCTCGTTTTCCAGGTCTTCCTATAGGTCCTCTGTGTCCCGGTACTCCAGATTGTCCCTTCGGGCCCATCTCTCCCTTGATGGGTATGGAGGGAAGGAAGCAGGATGTAAGTACGTGGTTATACCTGCCTCATCCAATACAGCAGGTGGACACTGCTTTCATTCACACGGCTCCTCTAGACAAATGCTGGCACTGTTTCTTTCATAGAAATCCAAGATGATAGTAAAATATTTTAAAACTTACTTAAAGTAAAAAATATCTCTTACAATTTACCCACATATCCCCAAAAAATCCTTTCCTAAAAAGGAAGCCAAATGGAGAGATCAGAAACATGCTCAGAGACTCAAAGTCAAGGCCAGCAAAACTGTCTGACTCCTTGTTAAAATCTTGTTTTATTGTTGCTATAAAGACATTCAGGGAAAGGGAGGTGAATTTACTCATCTTCTAACCTCCTTAAAAGCAACTACTACTTCCTTATCTTAATTTCAGAGATATTATGTAAAAAAGTTATCCTCCTTTAGGTTTTCCATAAGGAACACCTTAATCTTGTTTGTTTTTCAAGTACAGAAAACAATGAAATGAGCTTTTCAGGGTTATTGCTGCTATTTTTAGTAGAGCCATTTCAATTTGGAATATCAAGAAGGAAATATTTCCTAGCTTCAAGTGAATAAACCCCCAATAACTAGAGCAGTTATGAAACCATAATCAAGAGTTTGGATATGTTAAACAGAAGGAAGTTTATAACTAAACCAGTCATCTGGGGAAAACTGAGAAAAAACAACAAACAGCTAAATATAAGAGTTTTCTCCTAAGCTAAAAAGCCTAAAGAATCTGATCAAGTCCAAGCAGTGTTGGTCATCAAATCAAGCAAGACCTTTCCAGGAAATCCCTGAAGTCACTCACTCACTGACCCTATGTCAGCATTTAACACAACTCCCCAAAACATCACACCCACTTACTTTTTGTCCCAGCATTCCAGGGAAGCCTATTTCTCCCTACAAAGTCAAAGGAGAAAAATAATCACAAAATGTGTAGCGATCTTTGACAAAGCAGCACCTTCCTTGGAAGGAAATAAAACCAGTGCCATGTACAAATATCAGTTCAAAAATCCTGCACTGACTCAGCACTGCAGGTGACTCAATAGGTTGAGAATTATAAGCAAAATTTTACTATAAAGCCCCTTTTACAGTAATGCTACTCCTCTATCTGTTCCTCTGCTTTCCTTCTTCTGCTCCTCTGGCAAAAACATCCTGATTATGCTTTTGTCTACAGGAAACCCTGCTGCCTGGACAACTCCCAGAGCCTGCCTTTGGAAATGGCATTTCTCCCTTTGTATCAAAAGCAGTTTACTTTTCCTTTCTTAGTTAAAAGAGCCTCCAAGATATTAATCTCTCCCCCTCTTCCTCTCCTGGTATTATCATATCACCAGCTAAAAGCATTTTGGCAAGCTGCCGTGGTTCTGGAATGCACAGGCCAGGAGAGACTGAGGTTACCTCCAGGGAAATCCCCTCTGACTCATCAAGTCCCCCAGGCTCTGGTTCTGCAGGGCACATAGACATGGACACTGTCTCACCATCCTCACAGCAGATGGGGCCGCTGCCTTCCCTCACCACTCCTGCCCTCCCAGGAAGATGCTTCCAGGCTCCATTCCTCCATGCCACCCGTGTTTTTTGCTGTCAGAATGTGCTCTTCAAGTGCAATTCAGTTAAAGATCACAGTCACCTGGAAAACAAAATTACCTGGTCTCCTTTGACTCCTTTGTCACCCCTATCACCTCTGGATCCCTGGAGAGAGATAACAGGGTGACAACAGCTTCATTACTATCATCTCATGAAGAAGCAAGAAAAAAATTCTTCTACAAAGCATGTTATTTTAAGTCAGAATACAGTAATATCTTCATAGCAAGGTGTATGGTTCATCATTAATATTATTACAGAATTAAGAGTAAGGTCTGTAAGAAAAGGGACCATTCTCCCCAGATAATTACTTTAAATACATGCTTTCCTGGTCATAATACTTTCATACTTGATTCTTTTCTCCAGTTGGCTTTGTTCCCCAGTTCAGGTCCCACAGTAAGGTCTTAGAGTAAGAACTGTCCCCATGCCAAAGTTTCTATCACCTAACTAAACCAGACCAACAATTAAGGATTAATATACCCCTTCCACAGGTGGGGAACCTATAGTGAAGTTCACTGTAACAACTTGTCCACAAGACAGTGTCAAACTCACTTCTTCAGCATCCCAGCCCAAGCCACAAGACTGTGCTCCTTCTCTACCTTGTTTTCATGTCTCAGTGGGACCTTTAGACTTCACCAAAATTCAATCTCATTCCTACAGCTACTTTTTTTTACATAACTGTTTCCAAATGTTAAATTATGCATTATTCTACTGTCACACTGACCTTTTCTCCTCTAGTTCCAGGAAAACCCTAAAGGGAATGATAGATATTTTAATGCTTCTCGCTTTCAAGATCACCCAAGAAGCCGGACTTTCAAACTTCGAAGTGAAGAAAAAGAACGAAGCACAAATAATTAATTGCATCAACTTTTAAATGCAAATGAATATTTATAGCTTCTAAAATTGCACTGAAACAGAACTGTGAGATATGAATTAAAGGCACGACGACTCAGCCCAAAAGCCAATACGAAAAAGCCAGGTAAAGCCAGCAGGTTTGATATTGCTTTAAAATTGAAACAAAGGAAATAAAACATAATTGAGAGTGAATAAAGCATTAGATGCCACAATTAATAAGCTAAAATCATTTTAGCAATGATCTTCCTCTTCTGTTTTGTTTATTTGGTTTTCATTGCTTTTTTCCCCCATGGAATATCCTTAAATTATACTTAAGTAATCTAATATGATCATTAATATAAAACTGATCTTTCTCTTAAAGAAACATACATCAAAAAGTGGTGTTCAGGTCTTCTTTCTAGTCCTTTATTTGAACAAGCTGATTATATAATTTTTTTTCAAGTACCTTAAAATGTTATGGCTTAAATTTTTAAAGGCTGAGTCTATGCAATAGAAAATGATGTGCAGATACTGGAACATCCAGACCAAATTGTGCTTCTATCCAATCCATGCATAGTTTTAGTAGAGGACCAAAATGATCTCCACAGTCTTATTAGGTGTGTGGAAAACATTGCAGACATGATTTAATGCTGCAGATATGCTTAAGAACTTTATTTTTCTAGTGTGATACAATTATATGTGAGTTTGCTTTTAACATAAATTACAACAATTTATACCAACGCATTTTTAGGAAAAGCCAAAAACACAGCCAAGCCCAACTGGACAACATAAGCTTGCTTGATGTAGAATATATCTTTTTAGCTGTATTAGAAAAGCTTTATATTGATAAATGCTTTCCAGCAAATTCATGAGGGAAGCAGCTGTCAGCAGAGCATTAGAAACCAATGTCTCAAAATGCAGCGTTTGGTTAACAAACCTTGGAGCCCATTGGTCCTCTTGTACCTGGCAATCCCATCACACCCAACTCTCCCTTTTCACCCTAAAGGGGTCAATAAAGAGAGTTATTTGTTGTGGCTCTCTGACGATATCATATGTGAATGTCTGACAGTTTAGTGGTTTAGGTTTTATGTTAAATAGTAGAGATAAGCCTGACCTTGGTGTAACTTTGTAGACATAGGTCTGCATTGCAATTGCATTCTGCCTGAGCCCTCACATGTTGTTGTACTCTTCTATTTACATTCTCTTATGTGCGCGATTCATCCTCTAGTTTTGCCAGATGTTATTAAAGGACTTGCAAGCAGACCACCATCAGCAACGAATCATTTTCTGCATGAGGGTGCATTGTCTCTACCCAGCATCACTGCCATTGTGTTGCAGATAAGAAAGGTATTTTGCTACATGCCTTATGGCTTGGGGAGGCATAGTGACTATTTTTATTGTAGTTCTGAGACATCATGTGCTGTACAGTCACTTGGAGACAGTAAATCATGAAAAAACTTTATAACAACTTCCCTGGCTACTGTCAGCTAATTATATCTAGTGTGAAATAGAAAGTAGACCCCCAGACATGCAGCAGTGCTACCAGCAAAATACAATTGGCTATCATTCTCCTTTGACTTTCACTGTCCTAGAAAAAAGGATTTTCACATTGGTTGCTGTCCCTGGAGAAGTTCAGAAAAGATTTGAAGAAACAAAGTAGGAGAAATAAAGACCAAATTCAGGCTGTGTCAAAGAAAGAGAAGAGAAGACAAGGAAGGAGACAGAGTTGAAGAAATAGCAAATATCGACAGAGGTGGATATGAGGAAGAACGCCAAACAGCAGCATACTGGAGATTTACAGCTAGAAGAAGATGCAGCAAATTTCTACAGTGAAGACAGGTATCAGAAATCTGAGTGATCAGAGATGGGGAGAAAGGAAAGAGACACAACCAACTGAAGTGAGTACAGAGATCTGCTCGACTGTTCAGCTGGAGCCTTCACTGACAGGCAGGAAACAGAAATTTATGAAGACCAGAAGAAACGAAACTGTGAGTCTATCTAAAGAACAGAGGAGACCACTATTAGGCAAGACAATAAAAGCAGAAATACTGGAATCAAACAGCAAGTAGGACTTGCAGTTAAATTATCAGAAAAAGTATTACCTCTGAGTGTGAGGGATGCTTTTAGGAGTGTGATGAAGAAGCATAGCAATAGAGGAGATTAAATCAAAATTAGGAAGACTGCATAAATAAAACTAAAGCCTATATAAGGAAAAGATCAAGTGAATGAGTTTTCTGTCTGCTTTGCTCACTTCCTTCACCAGGACTATGAAGTTAGTTGAACTTTCCCTCTACCCTCACTGTTCCCACCGAGGGAAATCATAGCACACAATGTCTTTGAGGAGGACACCATTTCCCATCTCAATGTTCAAAGTGAACATTTCTTTTAACTACATACTCTCTTGTTGCTTGCCTACTTTCCCACACACTGTAATATGATGTTCTTCATGTCTTGAAAGTCTGCTTCCAGATGTGGCTTGAATTCAGAAGTCATTTAGTATTATTACCACAGAATCATAGAATCAGCTGGGTTGGAAGAGACCTCTGAGATCATCGAGTCCAACCCTTGATCCAACACCACTGTGATTGCTAGATCATGGCACTGTCACATCTAGTCTCATCTTAAAAACCTCCAGGGACGGTGAATCCACCACCTCTCTAGGCAGGCCATTCCAATGCCTGATTATTCTCTCTGTAAAAAATTTCTTCCTAATATTTAACCTAAACCTCCCCTGGCAGAGCTTAAGCCCGTGCCCTCTTGTCCCATTGCTGGTTACCTGGGAGAAGAGACCAACCCTCACCTGGTTACAACCTCCTTGCAGTATCAAGAGCTACTGCATCACATCCTCTGAGGTGGGAGCATCAACCTTCATAGAGCAAACGAAGAATCAGAGATTCACTGGAAAATGCAGCTTCAAACTAAGGATTGTGTGCAGTCCTTTTGGCTAATGCACACTGGATTGAAGAAAAGGAAGTTACCTCAAGAGTCCCACTAGAAAGTTCATGAACTGTGGCTCCTGTGAAGAGCTGTATCCTTTTGCATAAGTACTCACTAAAGGACTGTCCTGAAGCTTTTCTATAATAAATGTAGATGAAGTAGCCACTCTGTAGTAGCAAAGTGAGTCCTGTAATTTTTTCTGCTGTTAATAAAAATAACAGGAATTAATGTTTTTGTATGGGAATCAACTTCAAAGATGTGATGAGCAATCCTCATGGTTTATAATCTTTCACCTGATACCAGACTGGTATATTTTCCCTGATCACATGGGCTTGCTGTACATCTTCAGGCAAAGGAATCATCGTAAAGAATAATCATAAAGATGATGATCAGCTTAGAAACGCTGATTTGTGTGATTGTGAGACACCAGGGGCTATCAATGAGTCTTGATAAAGTTTATTTTCAATTTCACTTTCAACACAAGAAGTGCTACAGGGGTTGGGCTGAAGGTGGAGTAACCTAATCCTAGACTGGGCAGACCAGTGTAAGAAATGGGACAAGCACAGAGTGACTTTGCACTGCTACATCTTCCCAGAGTGCAGCAGGTAGTTGTTTAGAGACTTCCCAAGACAACTGTTCTGTTCAGATCATGATGTTGAACAGGTTTTTCCATGTGAATTTTAGTCTTACCTTCTGTCCCACAGGTCCAGGCCACCCTATCGGTCCTGGCATTCCAGGGACACCCGGGGGACCCGGTCTACCCTTGAACAGAAAACATTGATTACAATGAGTCATAGAACATCAGTCCTACAGACTCTGCTGCAGACAGCAGATAAAACACCCTGCATGTAACTGCATCCATATGAATTCAATTTATGTTAAGAGCAGAACCAAATCTTTAACTATTATTACTATTGTTCTTATTCTGAACATTCCTATATTACTAGCTATAATCACTCTTTATTAACTACTATATGGCTAGCAATGACCACATACATACATACAGTTCTTTATCTGTTTTAATTACTGCCCATAAATCACTATTTGGATATCTCCTAAAATGCTGCAGTTTAATGCTATTCCACTGCATTACACTGCTTGACAATGTGATCTTAAAAATGTCATCATAACATTTGGGGTCAAGAACAAACTTCCACAGGCCAGACAGCTTTTAGCAAGAGTTATACTGCTTTATTTCCAATCCAAGTGACTTCTCTTTTGGAACCTACTAGTTTTTGTCAGAGGAGTAAGTATCAATGGACTGTGGTTAAGGTTTGCACTTTCTTGTAGATTGATGGGTTACTCTCTCAAAGACATTACTGTTTTGAACCCTTGAATTAATATAAATAATATTTTTGTTTACTGTAGGGCATTTGCAAATAGATTAAAGAAAATGGCCTCTTCTGTTTATGTGTTTTATATTTATTCAAATTACTGTTTGGTAGCTGGTGTATATTATTAGAAAGGTGTTAAAATCCTTGGTATATTTTTAGAAGGGTAGTTATTTTCCTGGTTAGTGACTACCCTTAGCATATCTCTGATTTCATCCTGCACTTCTTTCTTCTTTTAAAGTTAATTACATTAAATGGATGTACTTAGTGACTGAGATAACGTATTCTGTTTCATCACATGTAGGGGCACATACTTTTGACAATATATCACAGCTCATATGTCACCAAGCATAGGATTGTAGTCAGCATATTGCATTGGTGCCAAAACTCTGGAATTGTAATCATTAATGGTTATTTATCCTTCAGGGGTATCTGGCTGAGCCCTGCTTGGACTTTGGAGAAGGAAAAAGTTTGATTTTGCTTTGGGCTTTTTTTTTTTTTTTAATACACCTTTTATGATAGCTCCCATACTCTTCTTCCTCTGTCTACAGAGACATAGTTCAGGTAATTTCCCACTCTGTTGGACTTGTCTCCACGTTCTTACCAAGGGAATTTGTTCAATTCAAAGCAGGTGGGGCAGCTTTCCAGCCCTGCACCTGAAGTTCCCTGCCATCCACCCTGGGTGCCCAGTCAGAGCAACACAAACAGGCTATACATCAACATTAGCTAATTTTTAATCAACTGTTCTCTGCACCCCTCTCTGGCAGCTGCGATGTGTCAAGTATTCAGTGGATTTCTGAGATAGCACCTTTGTTCATACCTTTCTTCCTGGCCTGCCAATCTCCCCCTGCCAGAGAAAGGAATATGTTAGTCTTGTAGCCTCCACATGAGGCACAGTGGCTCATATGGCAATGCATCAATGCATTTATATTAAAAACAAACACATAAACAAACAACTATCCCACCCCACCCCAAAATTTGGAACATTTTTATGCTCAAGACTTTGCTTACAGAAGTAAAATGAGAAGAATTGCCTTGTCAGAGTTCCTTGGTCTTTCCTGTGTTCTCAGCCCTAAATCTACAGTCATCACCCTGTATAACAAAGCACCTTACTATGTTCCCAGCTCCAGGTATGAAGTTCTTTAGGCATCATTATGGAGCAAATGCTTTGCATACCCGAAGACATAACATATAGGCCAGTTTTCATACCTGAGCTGCCCTGTACATTCAGACTGCACAAGCTCTGCTGCTCACATCCTCCCAGAAGGACAGGGAGCTCAGAGGCTTTAGGATCAATAAGATTGCTGACTGGTGCACCTGAGCTGCTTTTTTAGTGCATACTGCAAACAGGTGTAGCTATCATGAGAAGTCATAAAAATATTTCTAGACTGAAAATGAACACTGAATGATGAAGTTTTAAATTACATCTTTAAAGCAATTGGTAGGTTTACATTCACCCTAAAGCAAATCCCTCCATTCATAAGGATCACCATTCACTAAATAGGCAAGGAAAAAAGTGAACACCCTCCCCTCTTTCTTTGTCCCTCAAAAACATATCAAGCCTCACAACAACAGACACTTACCTTCTCCCCTTTTGGTCCCACTATACCAGGAATTCCTTGTGGACCCTAGGAAGAAAAGTGAATGCTATTACTAAATTGCATTAGCAAGGAGGTACTTCTGGGTGTCTTCCTTTAACCCTTGACCTTGTAGGTGTTTCCTGAGAACAGTGTGAACACATATATCTGAGGTGTTGGATGACATGCTTGAATGTGGCCTCTAAATACCAGGTCTGTGCCGCTGCTGAACGGCAGGCTGGAGAGCTGGGCTGACATGGGACATGCAGGGGCATCTCACAGATGAAGAGGACCAACAAGAAAAACAAGCCTGGGGCAAATGAAAGATGAGAAGTTATCAGAGTCCTGAAGAATTTGCAGCAACAAGGACCTGGAGACACCATGTCATCTGTAGCAGGAGGTCATCCAAAGGGGTGGTAAGGGAAGCAGCATAAAACATGCAGGTTCTTCAGGGTGGGATGGACGTGTAGGATTGCCACCACTTCTAGACCCTGAACATACTTCTTTATCTCAAATGAGACAGATTATCCTTTCAGGAGACTTCTTAATTCGGGGAGACCTTGAACTCCATCTCAGGGAAAAAAAAATCAGAGAAAGAGTTTTGTTTTTAGAATGCTTCAGTTCACAGACCACCAGTTTGAGTGACTAACGAAAAAATCCCATGAGCCTGCATCAGAGAAGCACTGGATTCACAACACAAATTACTCACTTCAGGTTTGGATCCTGGATGTCTTATACTGTCCAAAATGTGATGCAAATTGGAGGAAAATGTACCATCAAAAGCAAATTACTCCAACTATTTTAGTCCAACTATTTTAGAGTTATTTGGGGTTCTCAGAAGTGTAAATCAGAATGCACCCTATCATTATTTCTTCCGTTTTACCTTAGGCTACACATGGAAGAAATTACACTCTGAGTTATGTCATTATAAATCTAATTCTCTTTCTTATGAAAAAGTGTTAAACTTCAGCTATGAGTATGAGCTTTTGCAACTCCGCTGAAAGCCATGCAAGCTATAGCAGAAAAGAATTCAGAAGTGCTTAGTAAATGTCTTTTTGTAATGGTGGCATTCTTTCCAGGCATTTATTGTCACAAATTTATTGTTGGCTCTAATATTATCCCTTTGCAAGATACAGTCATGCAATTTATAATTAAAAATTCCAAAGCCGTGTTATACTCACTCTTACAGTCTGCTGTTGTGATAAAATCTGCCAGCCTGCTCTATTTAAAAATGTTCTTGGAGGGATCATAGGTCATTTGGTAGCAAGATTAATATTGTTTATAACAATGGGCCTTGTAGAACAATAGAACTAACATCATCGTTCTTCTGATTTAAGACAGGGACAGTATTAAGAGAATTAAAAAAAAAAAAGAAAAGACAGTCTAGGAAAGACTGAAACAACAACTGCTTCTTTCACATGTATGGTGGCTCTGGCCCATGGCCAGCCACACTGCAGGGCTGCTTCATAATGCAGAGAAGACTTTTCTCAATACAGGATGGAGAAACACTTCCCATGGCTTCTCGCCACACCTCACCATTCGAATGCTAAATGAATCTGCCTCCTCCTGCATGCCAGCAAAGACAAAACGGCAGAACAATAAAGACAAGTTTCTTGGGGGGTGGGAGTTTGGAACTAGGTGACCTTTAAGATCTCTTCCAACTACCAAGTCATTCTATGGTTCTATGAAAAGAAAACTGTGGTTTTCATTTTGCAACTTCTAGACAGTACCTTCTGAACTACTGACTTCTAAATAATTAATGCTAAGCTTTTTGCCTGAACCTTTGCCTTGATGTACTGTCCCTACTTTTTAAATAGTTGTTTGGGTGCCTGTTGACATCTCAGGCTGCCAGAGCTCCAGTCACAGTTTTGCTGCAGCAAAGGCCCCATGCCACATCTGCTGTCAGCTGTGCTGTAATGAACTGGCACCCAGGGGCCTTGGGGAAGATCCCTGTCCCAAAGAACTGGGCACAGCATGTAGACTGGGACTGCCTGTTCCCCAGGAGAAACTGGAAGTACCTCACCATGAAAAGTTTCATTTTTCTCTGGAGGGAACAAACTGGAATGGAAAGTCAAATCAATGATCTTCTCCACATCACAGAGATGTTCATAAAATCCTTCTCTCTAGAGATGGTCTGTTTCCTCAGGAGAAGAAGGTCAGGTTGGATGGGCTCTAAGTGATCTGTTCTAGTTGAAGATGTCCCTGTTCATTGGAGGGGGAGGTTGTACTATTTGACCTTTAAAGGCCTCTTCCAACTCAACCTGTTCTGTGATTCTAAGATTTCTGACTTTCCTCTGAAGATTCCTGAAAGTATAAAGTGCAGAAAATGAGGTGTCACGTCAACAGGACTGCTCCAAGGCTCTCTGACAAGTCTGAGACAGAGGTGTTGCAGGTCAAGCTAGGAGATCCCTCACCTCCTGAATCCCACTCCCCTTCCCTGCTGAAGCCCCTGCTTGTTTCTGCTGTTTACTGTAGGTGTTTGCCTTCTCAGGGACCCCTGACAGTCCAGTCCATTGCATCCCTTGTGCATCCACTCCACAGGCATAAAAGGACATAAAAGGACAACAGAGTCTAAAGCAAAATAAAAACTGACCAAGAGCCTCTGAAAGGAGTGACCACACGTCCAGGATTTTTGATGGGCATTACCCACTGTAAAACTCCACAAAAATGAAGGGTGAGATTGAAATAGATTGGAGTGTGAAAGACAGGGATGAGAACAGAGGGTAAAAAGCCTACATGATTTATGTAAAGTCATATCAAAATGAAATTAAGCCAAAGGTTGGTATGTTTATTAAGTTGTAAAAAGCATTTTCAAATGTTTCACAGCTTTATAAGGACCTTAGAGCAAGTGAGAGAGTGATGTGCTTTCATCACAAATCCATCACTCACCTGGGGGCCAGGAGGCCCTGCAGGACAGTGTGATTCAGACAGAGAGGAAGCCTGTATTATCTGGAGCTCATGACACAACTCTTCCATGTCCACATCAAGCAGCTTCTACCAAACATAAAACATACGAGTGAACATGCAGCTACATAAAGCCTGTTGGAGAAATGCATAAAAATCCAGCCACCACATGCTACGGTCTGGAGAGTTTATTCACTCCCTTAGGAGGAAGCCTAGGGTTTGCCAGAAGGTTCTCTTCATGGATGTTTGAACATTAGCACTTCAGCACAGCATCCTGCGCCACCGTTCCTCCTCCCCTCCCTCCTCCTCCTCCTCCTCTCAGAGAGACACATCACAGCCAGGCTGCTGTGTGTGCCTCTGAACCAGAGTGGGACCCTGGCCTATTCTTAGACCTGACCCTGCTCTCTCTGTCCCACTTTGCCAGTAGCAGCTCCTCTCCAAGAATAGTGTCTTTGCTCTAATAATAGAGACTACACTCAGGGAGGGCATAGGCAGCATGAACTTCGCTCCAGAAGATAATAACCCACAGACATTCATTTACTGCAAATCAGAGCCAATGCCTTAAATGATCAATGGATGTCTAATCTTTTGACTTCAAAATTAAGCTTTCATGAGTAAAATGCCTTATTTATGTCCTGTGACAAAAGCGATCTCAGCTGGAAACACAGATGAACACTGAGCCAGAAACAGTGGATTAAACAAAACCGATCTTCAGCTTCCATTTGAAAGGCCACTTTCCAGAAAAGCTCTAAATACAGACTCCAAAGCACAAGTTGCTCTTAGGGAATTCACAGGGCTCCCACTCTGCTCATAACTACTCAGTTTTATTTCATGCTTCTATGGGAGAGATGGTGTGAAGGGTGATTTTACGCTCAGGTTACTCTCTGGGCTGCTTGCAGAAAGCTCAGAGCCCCTGGTCCCAACCTCATCCTTACTGAAGGAGTACATCACATTCTTAGAGAGATCTTATGTCTCGGTCTTTCTGTGGAAATCAAGGCATAGGCAGAGGAGGTGATGAGAAAGGCAGAGGCAACTAAATTTTGATCTGGAGAGAACAGCAAGCAAAGTTCAATCCTGATCTCTCTGAAGGCAACGGAGGATTTTACGCTGTATTTTTTCTTGGGTTAGTTCTTGCCTGACATCTCACTAATCATTATTTACATAATACTAGTAATAATTGCAGTATTTGTATTTGGTAAATGGATAGTAGAATTAAGAACAGGATTTACTGAATGGGCATAAAAATTCTTAAAAATTGGGATTGAAGATATATTGGAGTTAACAGACCCTGCCAGTAAGAGTAATTGAGCAAACTGCTATATCATATAGCCATTGTGTCCTGTATGTTGTATATGTTATGGATACGTGTCACAGAGAGCAGGTTTGTGTATAGGTGGGTAAGTGAAACTCCATACCAGCAACTGGCACACATCTGCAAAATGAAATGCTGGGAATAGACTCCATAGGAGGACTTCAGGACCTTCATTTCACCTACTGGGTAAGGCAAACTTCATGCAAAACAGGAAACATATACAATCCACACTGTGCAATCATTGGGCAGAATAGTAAATTGCTTTTCTGTCCTTGCTTGATTTATTGCATTGCCATTTCCTTTAGTTCAGGATTGTCTTATTCTAAGAAAGGGCCAAAAGAGAGCAAGGAGAATATAATAAGTTAATTGAATTAACCGCCTGAGGAAACCCAGCCTCATTTTATTCCTTGATCTGTTTGAGATTTACTTAAAGGCCCAGTCTGGGATGTTGAGTGATTGTCCTAATAGAGCCATATCAGAGGCAGGAGGGTTTGCTGAGTGACATCACAACACAATGCTTGAGAAGATGCTTCAGTCTTTGTCACACACTAAAAGTCATGTAAAAGCAGAGAGAGGCTTTCAGGCCAGACTTACAGTGCTCCAGCTGTGTCTGAAGTACGGTGGTGGGAACAGGGGTGGTGGTGGAGGAGGGCCAAGGAGGCAGCATGCTCTGCTGTTGAGTTGTTTCTTCTGTTCCAGACAAGGGAGATCTGTTCAATACAAACACTCATCTGTTTTTTTGAACAGCACAAACATTTGACAGAATAAGAGAAGTTTCCATTCCTCAGGATATTTCTCTATCCTATATGTATTGATTGCAACACCATAATCCAAGCAGGGATTTAAGAAACTGGGTAGACCCTTAAGTCTGTAAATTCCCTCTTGCATTGAAGGCCATGCAGAGTTTTAAGCTCTTGACACAAGCCAATTTTGGAAAATTTCAGATAGGCAACATTAGAAAATAAATCAAAATATTTATTGTCTTCTCTCTCCTCTGTTCCAAAAGTGTATTAGAAATAGCCTCTTCCGGTCCCTGCTGCAGCCTTTGTGCTGTAACAGGGAAGCACTTGTGAACTGAATTGCTTTAGGCACTTCTGTGATAAGTGGCAAGTGGAAAGCTCTTTCACAACACATTTGCTTTTATTTTCTCTAGGACTGCAACCAGGTTACCTTCTTTCTGAATTGTGCATCATCCATAAGAATAAATACCCTGCAACCCAGACTCAGCTGATAGCTTTGCCATTGACTGACTGATAAGAGAGGATCTCGGTTGTGTTTGACAATGTATTTAACTTTTTCTAAGAGTGAAACTTCCATCAACAATATAAGAAGCTGTGACCAAAGATAGGAAGGATATTAAGATGATGCTTATATACAGTGCAGGGTCTTCTCCTGAATATATTTACTCCTTGAGAAATACATCTCTAATCAGGGTAGGGGGCTTCTTCAAAGGTTTTATCAAAGATAGCAAATATTTATGTTTGTTGGCTTCTTTCTCTGGCTAGTGGCAGCTGGAATGGGTGTCTGTGAACTGAAAGGTGGCAGGGAGCCAAATGCAGTAGGAAGAAAAGCCTATGGTGAAGTATCTGGTATTAATAGAAAATCTCTAAATTAAGTTTCTGGGAAGACAAACCTGACGAAATTGCTAGATTTGTATGCAAATCAATTGCAGGCTGGATATTAGTCACATCTCAAGGCAAGAGAAATTTTCTAAAGGACAGAGATACTTCTAGTTTTTCAAACATCTCAGAGTATGTATTATATCAGTTTCACCTTCCCACAATAATGGGGATGGCATTTACTCAGTCCTGATGCACAGAAAACAGTTACCCAGATGGGTGTGATTCAGCAGCATTCAGCAGTAATCCATGTCATCCAGATTTTTTTTCTATATCAAGGCACTATTTGTGATGGTATCTTTGAGAGATGAATCAATTAAAGTCTGAAAGAGTCCATAATGAAGACTCTTTCTCAGCTTTTCCTCACAAGTTTGAAACTCAGACAAAAACTTCAATTTAAGAGGAAGGCAGAAGATTTATTAAAAAAATTTAATATATTGTTTCACTTAAAGCTTTAAATACATACTGAAAATGTCAATGCCCTTTAAGAAGTAGCAAAGGTTTGAGTTACCTGTCCTCAGTTCTCACAGGGAATAAAATACAAAGGTATGAAAACTTAAGTTTTATATTGGCTTAACCTGAATTCAGTCACTCTTATGCACTATAACCAAGTTCTTCAATTTTTAACACAGATACTTCTGTGGTTGTGTGAATTTCAGGATTTTATTTGAACAAACTGTATTGGGACTAAGGAGCATCTTATTAAAACAATGGAGAGCTTGTAATTCAGAGGGGTATAAAGTGTGATTATTGTTTTATTTTAGGCCACATTCCAATATAACCTTTCTTAGTATTACCTTATTGCATGATCTAGCTAAATTTCAATGGGATTATTATCATTCAACAAGAATAAGAATATCAAAACTAGCCTGGTGTGACTTAGTTGCTAAGAGAGCACTATGAGGCACTGTAGAAAAAGGTTTGCATTACTGCAGTTGTACTGCTACTTTAAAAAAAAAAAAAAAAAGTGCTGTTCTTTAAATATTTTGTAAAGATAAGATGAAATACAGATGTTTATCTATAATTCTAATATAACACTTAGCATGTGTTCATGAGTGAAGTCCAGACCTGTGTTATAAAATATTTGGATTTCCCTTTTCAGCAAAAAATCTGCAAATTTGTGGAACAGGCTTTAGTGAGAAAAACACTATAGCTAACCAAGTTGGTTAGCCACTGATTTCAGTCTTTTCAGTGTTACACCAATACTACTGCAATGCAAGTTAGGTTGAAACCCAATTTAGGTTTACTGGTATAAAAACTGACAGCATGTACTGATCTCAATGTGGAAACAAGCAAAATCTAACTACTAGTAATAGTAAGAGATACTATTACTACAGATACTAGATAAATGCTAAATACTAATAGATACTATTATTATATACTAATAGATGTTATTATTATATACTAAGTAATTAGATACCATTAACAGTATAGATACTACTATATAGGACAGATATAATTTGTATAATGATGCGGGTAGTTAATATTTCAGGGGCTCCCTCAGTAACCATGGCTATATCATGGAAGGTATATTTGTCAAGCCAGTATTAAAGAACAGGCTGGTCCTGGACCCAAGGACCTCCCACACTCAGGTATGACAGGTGATGTGACAGCAGAGGGAGTAAAAAAATGAGTGAATCGCAAAATTACTACAGGCATGATCTGATCTTCCAGTAAGTACCACAATTCATTGGTGCGGAATTTGTAAGTAACTGCATTAGCCCCAAGATGTACAACCATTACAGTATTCCCTTGATTTATCTCACAAAAGGGTTACCTTGGCAGGCTCACCAGCTCTGTGCAAATGCAGTGCATATTTTTAGGCTCCAGGTTAGCTTTGTTTGCTAAACAACAGCTTCAGAATAGTCCAGTCCCCATCAGTGGAAAAAATCTCAGCCCAAGAATAGGACTGTCATAGTTTTCTGTGAAATATGAAGACCCTGCCTACCCAGAGCATGCATTTACACATCTCATATGGAAACTGCTCTTTCAACAACTCTAATGTCAAGAATATGTCAATACATTCAATAAGAAAGACAAAACGAAAAACTTCTGGGAAATGTCTAAGAAGCAGTTGTTTTAAGAGAACATAAAAATTACAATAGTCAGCTTTAAAATAGAAAGTATTTACCATTTCCAAATTATTTTTATGGTCCAGACTGTAAGTTAATCTTGTTCAAGAAGGTGACTATATCAGTCTGTGGGTATACTGGCAATGGTAGCTTCAGAAAACAACATATTTTAGATGTTTCATTTTGTTCCTGCAGACTGCTTGTGACCACAGCTGGAATTTGGGAACTCTTATCCAAAATGGGCTAACACAGAGCCAGAGAAAAGCCTTCACCCAAGCTAAGTCCCTTGGAGTGGGGCTAATATGAGGTCTATCAGGCCTCCTAGAGCTGATCTTAGAGCTGACCTTTAACCCTATGAACCCCCCAGCTGCAGTAGAGGTACCAGAGAAGTCCTGCCCTGGGTTCAAGTCAGACTGACAGGATTTCATTGAAAAAAAATCATCAATAAACCACAAAAATTACTTTTATCCTAAAATCACAAAGCTGTAGGCCAAATGCCAGAAGGAAAGTACAAGAAAGGAAAAGGATACTTAATACGTGTTTCCTTCCTATTTACGACCACACTGATCCAGCAAGCCCTGACGGGAAGCCAAGCTGTTATGCAGAGGCTTCTCACTCTGACAGCAGTGCTGGTGGCTTGCCCAGCTTGTGACAGGCAGGACTCTGCTAGAGGGAGCCCTCTGAGAGCTGACACCCCATCACAGGTGCTTCTCCCACTTGGATGGCTCTTTGAATTAATAATAAACGAGCTAGGCAGACTAGTCGATTAATGAATGTGGGCTTGTCCAGCTGAAACTGAGACTTTCATCTGCTTTGTTGTCATTAATTCAGGCTCCTCTTGACCTCCTTGCAAGGACAGTGCTGTGACAGGGGCTGCAGCCACCCAGTACCATTCTATACCTCTACTGAAAGGTGACTAAGGCACTTTTCTCTTTTAAGTTAGGAAAGTTTAAGAGCTTGTTAAAAGTGTCTTTTGAGAGCCATAAAGGTCAAAACCCCTTATTCACAGAGCAGATCCAGGTATTAAGCTCTCCTTCAAAACCCCAAAGATATGTGTCAGCATTAACTATACATGTTAAAGCACGTTTTATGAAGCTTTGTGACCCAAACTGTGCCTTAAAAACATATAAGCAGAGATGGGAACACAGCTTATATCTGGAGCTGGGTTGAACAATCAGGTTAGCGAATAGTCTGTGATTCTTAGTACCCTTTTGAACTTTGACCTTATAGTTGATGGTCTAAATATATTTTTCCCTATACACCAGACTAAATATGCCAAAGAAATACATCAAACTTCGGTAATGGTGTCTGCTTGGAGGAGGTGGTAACCCATGAAGTTCCCATGGGAGTTACAGAATGAGACCCGAAGCTGCAGCTCTTCTCTGCTTCTAGTTTCATCTTGCTTAAAATGAGGCTTTAGTGTCTTTAAGGTACAGAGCAAATGGATTAGAAATTAATTACATTAATTTCTGAAAATTAAGAAATCCAGACAAAACCTTGCAAGTTTCTTTTCATAGAATCATAGAATTGTTTAAGTTGGAAAAGATATCTAAGATCATCAAGTTCAACTGCAAACCTACCGCAGTCAAGAAAATCTCATAAAAAATTGAAATTTTTAATCCCCAACATGAATCCAAGCTGTGGCAGCTGCAATGTGCACTTTACCAGATGGTGCTCACTCCGGAGATGTCAGAATATAAATAAATAAATAAATATTTAAAAATCAGTCCACGTTCAAAAAGCTGGACAACAGCATGAACCCTGGCACGCTGCCTGGCCAGTGGATCTTGACATTAACCTGGCCAGAGCAGCAAGGACACTGTGTTCTCTATCCTTACCTAATCTTCAGCCCACGTCCCTCAGTGTCTCCGAGCAGCCTGGCTGGTGAGTGACAGGCAGCTGCATCTTTGCAGGTCAGCCTTAGGAAACACTGCAGACATGGCAGTCACAGGATAACAAAGGAGTCTGAGATTCCTAAGCAAAGGAAAGGCCTTTTACTCCCTGTATGCAAACATCACAGACATTTCATCTGTGTGTATGTGCATGTATGAGGACAATTTGTGTGCCAGAAGATTATATACTGTTCTCTCTGATTGCAGAAGCAAAATTCTGAGACCAGTACAGAGATGGAGGAGGATTTGCTTGTGTTGGCTCTGCATTCCAGGTTCACAAAATATTGAAAAATCCAAGTAAAATCTGATAGGTGGAACAATTCAGTGGGGTTTTTTAATAAAATAAACCCATGTTTTATACAATCCTAATAACCACAACAGGGCTGTTCCATGCATTTTTCTTTCTATTACCTTCCAATTGCAGAGGTCCAGAGCTCTAGACACTGCTAAACAATGTTGACAACTCTATGTGTTCCCCTTCAATTCATGAGAAACTGAGGCACAGAGTAATTAAGACGGTCTCCCAAATCCATGGATAACTTAATTAGAATACCAGAAACAAACTTCCTATCTGGTGAACAGCAATATCTTATCTGAATCATTTTATGCATCAGACCATAAAACTCAACTGCTTGTCACACCAGCAATCTTGAAAATTAAAGCCTAAGAATGTACCATAACCTGTAGAAGAGCCTGAAACCCTAAAGATCAATGCAAGATGGTTGCTGCATCAGCCCTGAAAGACTTCTCTGTGTCATTCACTACCACACAGTCCTCTCCCACTTTATCTGTGAGATCAGGAGCGACAAAGCTGAAAGACACCAGTGCCACCCTTCTGCAACCTAAAGACTATAAGCTGCTAGTGCTGACATAGATCAGACATGTACTTGACTTTGATGTTAGTCTACCATGTGCTCAGACAGTCCCAGACAATCGCTATGAGACTGTGGATGTTGCTGTGTGCTCACTAAGACTTCAGAGAAATGCCTCCAAATTCCTTTTTCTTTGTCCAGCAAACACTTCGATATTTTTTTTCTGTTGTGATTTTACATAAATAAATATTTACAATTCCTCTCCTTAGAAACAAAAACCCATCCACCTGACATCTCTGCTGTCCATTTTGACAATATTTAGGGTTCCTGCAGGTTGTTCCATGAGAGGGCAAAACCCCCAAACCCTGATGATGGGGTCAGATGTTCCTTTTACACAGTGACAGCTGGGATCCCAACTCCTTCAACGTCAGGAACGCTTGGTTTTGTATTCTCTCTGCTGTTTCTCTCACAAATGCACAATACCCTCTCCCCACAACATAGCACCGCACTGGCTACCAAGGTCCCCTCCCTGCCCACTCGAGGCTGTCACCCCGCACAGCTCCTCTTCCCAGCCCACCCTGCCCATCACCACAGCTCCAACAGCGCTGGGCCACAAGAAAATTGAGCTGTTTTCTGCAGCTCTGCCACACTAGGTCTGGCTGCAAATACACCTTCCTGACTCAAAGAGGCTAAGCTTCCTACCTAGTGAGACATGATGTTCCTTTCCTTCAGGAAAATAATTGGATAAAAGGCAAAAAAAGTGAGAGGAATGCTGCCAATACTGCACTGATGTTACTATTCCACTGAGTTCTTTTAAATTGATCAGCCATTTTGTTTCCATGGACTATGTATCAGTATTGATTGTGGGGGAAAACTGAATCAAGGGATGCATTAGTGGCACATGCAAAAGGCAATCTGGGTCAGAAGAAGCACTGGGATTAAGTTCTCTTACTTTGGCTGCTGCTAGTAATTTAAATACTGTCCCATCCCTCTGAAAAATCTCATAAACCTTGGGCCTGGATGAGTAGAATAGGGGAGAAGAAGGAATGAGGTGGAGAGAAGAGAGCCTTTCTACTACCTGAATTTGGAAGGTGGCTTCCTTTAGGCTGGTTATTACAAGGTGCAGACTGGTTCATGCAGCCCTACTAAAAATGATAGAACTCATGCCTAGTTTTCATCATGTGAGTGCAACACTGCAGGAGTTCCAGTAGAGCAGAGCAATGAAAAAAAGTTGTAAATGACAACACAAACACAGCAGTGGGATATGGCAGGTTGGCTTGGAAAGAAACCTGCTGTCTCCAGGCATTGAGCTTTCCACCCCTGGGCGTCTTTGCTGCCATGTGGAACCAGAACCACAAGATTAAGCATGTTAAGTATTATTCCCTGAAGCATTTCCTTCAAAAATGATGCTTCAGCACTAGCAGACAATTCTTTGGAGATGACATGACATTTTAAATACTTCCAGAAAAAAGCAGGCACTGTTGCTTGAGGCTGATAGGACTATAAGGTGGAGCTGGCAGCAAAACAAAGATCCAGATTTTTCTTCTTTCCCCAATTATTCTACAAACATTTCCCAATCCTACTCATTGTTTACCTCTGCTTTCTACTGACTGCTTTGCGACCTACAAACCTCTTTATTTGTGACCTGTTGCTATGCAAAGATGTGGGAGGACAGAAATAAAAGTGCTTTTAGCCCAGAAGTTTTCAGACATCCTTGGAAAATACCCAAAAGTGTTTTCCCAACTACAGGAAAGACAAGCCATCACTTAAAAACATCCTCACTGTTAAATGTGATTAGTTTCAGAATTTGCGAGTGCAGTGCTGAAATTCATTCTTTAAATGTGAAATTACATTCTGGTGCCAGATGCAAATAATTGACTCAGCTGACAGTCAGGGAACATTTGAGAAACCAGTGGAATAACTGAGAATGTAAATGGAATTAATTCACCCTTTGTACCCACTGTGAGATTTCTACCAGAAAATACAGAATTTATTGCTATTTTCTTAGAAGTTTTTTAAAATGCAGATGTAACCAAAGCACTAAATGAATTCTTTTTAAAGCCATTTTTCATAGTCTTGATTAACAAATAATAATGGCACACAGGTATGTAAGAGCTCCCCAAAGTACATCTATTAATGCAGCCCTGTGGTTGTGGGATTATGACTGAATCATCTGCTAGCTGTTAGTTTTTCCACGTATTATCAAATAACCATTGACAATACACTTGTGGCAGAATCCTCACTAAGAGCGTGTTGGGTATAAAGGTGATTTTGGTTGTCTTGGCCAGAAGAGGCCAGAGCAGGGCTTTGCCATGGAGCAGAGCATGGGGTGATGACCTGCCCAAACTGCTACATTGGGAACCAGATCTCCAGATCGGGCTCACACCTTCTCTGAGCCTGAAACAGAAGCTCTTGGCCTGTGGAGATGGAGGAGGAAAGAGCCATGGGTGGCCACAGTGCTTGCTCAGGGAGCCCCAGGGTCTCTTGCAGACAAGCCCCCAGGGCAGGGCTATGGAAAATACTCTAAAGAGCAGAGTCTGGCATTTTTCTTCATGTTTGCCTCTACTACTATGGTTTCAGTGGAGAATATAAGTCTTTTCTAAGAGGTAGGCTATTTGTTGAACATTTACTTTTTAAGAGGACAGTTCAAAAGGCTTCTGGAGACACACAGGTGTGTGTCACAGGAGAAAGCAATGGAAACATCAAATTCTTGTTTGTTTGGGTGGCATCTATGAGTATCAAATAAATATAAAGTTCTTCAAAACAAATTTTGAGTTCTAATGACTTACAGGTTATTGCAAGGCAATTTGGAGTGTATCAGAGAAAATAAATCTTGATGATTCCTGTACCTCAGCATTTACTAATCTCAAGATAATGGAAAAAGCATATCTCATTGAAAAGAAATGATAACAAATGAAAATGCTTTTTAGCATCCTACAGAGCTTAGTGGAAAAAATAGTTCTTAAAGAGTGAAAAAAATGCATTAAATTGTTATCAAAGTATGTACTTCTTTGAACATTAGGCTTTTCTAGATATTATCTTAAAAGCTATCTGAAATAATTACAGAACTATAATGGCTGCATTATCAAGTGCTATAGGGCTTTTCCTCAAGGGATTGCTCTTGTGGCCCTCAGAACCTTAATATTTTAGTATCTTCAAATGAATGGACCGTTCAAACCATTGGGAGTGAAATACAGTGTACTGGCTCTGCACATTTTCAAATATTAGTTAAAAACCCCTAGAACAGGTCATGCTACTTAGTGCAGAAGCCTATGGTGTCACAGGAGCTTCCCTCCTGATCACCCTTCCCTTGCAAGTGCCTTGAATGTAAACCATCTGGCTCTGTGGACACACCAGAGAGGTTAGAACACAAGAAAGGCTGTGTATCTTTAGACTTATGTCTGAGGTTGATTTTATGTACAGACTTAAAATATGCACCTTTGTTCACTGTGAAAGCCATGGACAAAGTCTGTAGATATAGCTGGCCTTGACCTACAGATCTCAGTGGAACCATCTCAAATCTGACATTGCAGGAATCCAGGACATTAGTCAGAAGCATCTCTATGGACAGATACACAATAACAGACAGAAGGCAGGAGACAGCAATTTGCCATAAACTGGTGGAAGTTCCTCAAAGAAGAAGTCTTTGAGATGTCTTGAGAAGACGAGAGTCAGAGCTCTTGCCAGCTTTTCCCTTCCTTCTCACAGAACATGACTTAAGGAAAGTCTTGCTGCTGAAACTGTAAAATCTGTTAAGAGGGGTTTCCAGTGCCCTGCCTCAGCTGACAACTAATTTGTTTTGTCTTTGCCTAGCAGGGATTTTCCATGCAGTGGACTCTTGTTTGCTATGTAAGTCATCCGAGTATTTGTTAGTGTCATAGCCGGAGCCAGATGATGTTTATTCTGCTAACACCCAGTCGGACTCCAGCAGCACTCATTGAGGTCAGGGCTTTATTTATAGAAGCAGATATACATTGAGATTAATTTTCTTTCCCCTGTTGTAATCTACCTGAACTCATCCAAAACTGAAAGAAATATGCAGACATGCAAGTAATACACTAATTGGGCCAGATCCATGAATTAGCGCAGCACCACAGACGTCAATGAAAAAAAAGCATTTTAGAGCAGCTGAGGATCTTGTCTATTATTTCTCATGGGGAAGAGAAGGGAGGGGTTTAAAACCAGAATAAAGCAAAAAGCAAAACCAAACAAGCAACAAAATGACCTGGCATGTGGCAGAACAGGTTTGCAGTGCAAAACCCCTCCACCAAGATCTGCAATTTGAAGTACTTATTTTTTTTCTCCTATGTTCCCAATCACCGGGAAGTGCAAGAATGAGAGTGCAGAGTGCTCCAAGCAAGGAAAAGTAACAAGACTTAAAGCAATTTACCTGCTGAAATTGAGAAGACATTGTCAGCGTACGCAGTCTGAGATAAAGCAAAGCAGAAGAGGAGCGGCAGGTAAGATCCCCAGACAAGCAGGCTGAGGACCAACATGCTGGCTGTGCTCTGGCAGATTGCAGCTCAGAGGCGCAGGGCTGCTTTGGGGCTGGCTCTCTCTCTACCCTCACTGCCTCTCTGCCTTCCTGCTCTGTGCCTCTTCCCTTGCTATGGGATGCGTGTGTCTGTCTGTGTGTGTACGTCTCTCTCTTTCTCTCCCCCCTCCCTCCCCGTGCCTTTAGGAAGAAAGAATGCCAACCATTTCCCATTAAATCTTCTCCTTACACTAGACACGGTTATATTTAACTCCTATGCTGGATCAGTTGCCCCTATTGTGGACATTAGCTGCTAAAACCGGGGCAAGGGGGATTCTGGTTTTGCTAACAGAAGCAAAAAGGCACTTTGGATAATAATAATGATGAGCAGGAATGAGAGAAATTAAAACCTGGGCTATAAACAGCATCGTTCAGTGCAGGCAACCAGACACTGGCATCGAGAAGGATAAAATCCCTGATTGATCATCTTCTACAGGTCACTAATTGCCTTAATGAGAGAGATGAGCAGTGACCTAACATCTGCTTATCCTTGGTAGCTATGAGTGCTGCATTCATGTACAGAGCACAGCTTGGGCTGAGGGATGTCACAAAGGCTTCACAAACGATAAACATATTATTATTTGGGATTTAAGTGAAAATGACAGTACCACTGGTAGTGCCAGACATTGTAGGACTGCACGGAGTTTACTGATGGGGTGCAACAGGTGGAAGAAACAATACATGTGCCATAATGTGTTGAGCGAAACACTATCAGCTCCGTGGGTGGTGACAGTCAACACACTACACCGCACTGTGTGAGGAAAACAAGCCTCCTGCTCTCTGAAAAGCAGCAGGTGCCCTTGCAACCTGTGCAAGTTTGGTGTTTCTGTGCCTTTTTGCAACTCACAGAGATTCACAGATTAATTTGTGCCCTCTGAATAACTAGCAGAGAGATCCTCCTCTCTGCCTGGAATCTGACAAGTGGTTTCCACGAAAATCAGAGGTACATCCTTTACTGTGAAAAACATCATTACTCTATCCCAGATGGAGATGGTTTTCTTTGCCCACTGTTTATTGTTCCCCCAAAGACAAACATGAAAGTATTTTGTATTAATTACAGATTTTTTTATTTATTTTAGACAATTACTTACTGACAGAGTACACCCTGTGTGTTAAGTCCACTAAAGAGCAAAGTGATCTATTTCCAGAATTCCACTTAAACAGTCTTGGCTGTTACTTCCAAGACACTGCAAACATTGACAAAGCCTTTTTAAATGTAGTGGCTAGATAGGAACAATCACATCTGCCTTATATATTTTTATCCTTAAAGGACATGCTTACTATAACCATAATGCTTTCTAAAACCTCTTTCTAGTACTGCAACACTTTGGATAATAGAATTTCTTTTTTATTTTGATCAACTTTATTCCATTGTCTGTTACTTTTTAGTATTTGGCTCTTTTTGGTGAAGATGATAGTTTGGCCTCTTTCTTCTTTGACCAAGGTGACCATGAATTGAGGAAATGCCATTATTTCTCTTGGCATGCTGCATCTCATGGGAAAAGAATGGCTTTTGGGAAGTTTATCATGACAAGCCCATATCATATAAGAGACTACTTCTTCATGATGCAGCTATAGTTCACTGACTCAGATTTTAGTGGAGAGCTCTCATGCCAGGGCAGCAACCCAGGCCATGTCAAGGTGCAAGCCCTGTGTTTTGTTTTCTCTGATTTTAAGGTGTTGGCTTTACTGGCTGAGACTGCTGGCAAGGCTGCTAATGGTTTAATCAGGAGAAGAACGAAATCTGTTGGGAATAAAGTGGACAATAGCTGTGGGATTATTGCTTTTGACTCAGCCAGGTGACAGCGCAGCAGACTGACACTCCGTGCTAACTGGCAACCCCGCTGGATGACAAGGATGCACACCTGGTCACACAGCTTGTTTCTGACCTCCGTGGCATTGGTGCATGTGATAGGGAGAATCCTGAGGAGAGGAAGTGTCATGTAGCAGAGTGAGTCTGGCACGAGAAACTTGACAAACGTGTGCTTTCCAGGCCCTGAGCGATCTGACATCTGTGAACTTGCTCAGTCAAGCAGTGCGTTCCTCCAGCTATTCCCATGGGCTCACAAAGCTGATGCAAGGTTTCTGCTCCCTTCAGAGAGCTCTGCACAAGGTAGTTAAGGCCAGTTCTCTGAGACAAGTCCTTGTCTCTATCCTCCAAACAGCAATCAATAACAAAGGATTTTCCTTTTTCTTGTGCATTCTCTGCAGCTGCTGATGTAGAGAAAACCCACATGAATACAACTTCACGATGCAACCACTGGAAAAGATCCCATAAATATTTGGGAATAAAAATACTTAAAATATTTTGGGAAATAATTTAAAAAAAAATCTTATTTTTTTTTAGATTAAATTATGCATTTGCTATAGAGTGAAGTAATACATACTGCATAGTTCTTACACTAATTTCACCTAGAATTGCTACTCAGATACCAGGAGTGAATGGAACTATAAGTATACAACACAAATATGTATAAAACATAGGAAGGAAATACAGTGGCTTTGCCAGTATTTCTATTTTAGATGACATTAGTAAAGAAAGAAACACAGCAAGGTTTTCATACTGCATTTTCTAAGTCTTATGGTCTAAATGAGAACATGAGGTTTTGAGGACTTGACTTTGAAATTTTCCACAGTGGAAGCCCCAGAACACCAAATGTCATCTGCAGGCTAGTGTTCAAAGATAAGGACCCCACAGTTTTACCACAGGGTATCAACTGCAGTTCATAAAAAAAAAATAAATCCTGCTTTGGGTAGATGCCATAGCAATTAAAAATGTCAAAAGCTAACAAATATATAAAGCAACTAAATAGCCATCACAGTTTACCTGCTCAAGTAGCTGTTGTTTGACCTTTTCAACCTAGACACTGGCACTTAGAAGTGGGTGAAAGAATCTGCTATGACCCTAATAAGTAAATAGAATTTATGAACCCTTTTTTATGCAGGAATTAATGAATACTCATTAAAAAGGAGGCTTCTTGCCAGCCCTATCCACTTTTGGTTGTCAGGGACTGCATCAACAAGTCAAGGTAAAATGAATATAGTTAAAATACCATCAAATTTTTGTATGAACACAGTTCTGGCTAGAAGGACAAAGATAATCATAAATAGCTTGGGTCATCTAGTCTAACACCCTGCAATAAGCAGGGACATTTCAATGAGATCAGGGTGCTCAGAGCCCCATTCCACCTCATCTTGGATGTTTCCAGGGATGGGGCATCCACCACCTCTCTGGACAAACTGTTCCAGTGTTTCACCATCCTCTTTGCAAAACATTTTTTCCTCGTATCTAGTCTAAAAGCTACCCTCTTTTAGTTTAAAACCATTGCCCCATGTTCTGTCAAAATACTCAATGTATAATTGAGATTTTCCAGTTCAAAACTCTGAAAGCTTTTTTGCTGAGTAGGGTAAAGGCAAAACATCAACCCAGTGTTAATGCAATAATACAATAACAGCTTATGTCTGCAAAGTAGTACAGAAAAATTCTGTTCATTCAATTAGTGTGGGAGATGGAAAAGATTATTTGTAATTATGTTTTCCTTGTTCGATAGCTATTTAGCAACAATTGCTTTTCATGATAAAAATATCTGTTCAATATTGCACACCTGAATCAGTTACACCCAGAATCCAATTTTAATACTATGACCATATAGCTGCAGTTACCTTGGGAGATGGTATTGTTTAAAGTACAAAGGCAACTGCTGAAGTAAGAAAGATAATAAGTGCAGAAAAACAATTAATGGCTTCATCATCTCCTTACTGATGTATTTAAATTTAATTCAGAAGCCCATATAGGAACAGACCCAGTAACTGTGCAATGAAGTAAATTCAAGCACACGATGAAGTTCTGGCTTCCTCCCCAGCTCCACCCACGCCAGTCACCCAGTTGGCTACAGGACACAGGGCAGGGGGCGAGTTAAAGGCAAGCCAGCGCTAGTCCCCCTTCAGATTGCCACCCACTGGATGGACAGGGTGAAAGAGGACATTGATGGCAGGACATCCAACTTCCAAAAGCAACATCTTTTTGCAAATAAGCCACTTAATGGATGTTATACATTGCACAACAAGCAGTGGCCTCTGGCCTCCTCTTTTCTCTATACCCTGCGCTTACAGAAAGGCAAAACTGGCTAGGAAAACCAACTTATTTTTACACTCTTCAGAGCTTATTTGTTTCCAGAGCAGCCCATATATCACCCCATTTTTAGAAAGTTCTGCTCCAAACTTTAACTTTGCATTTATAGACTTATTTCAAAGGCTCAGTCCTTTACTTTTTTCACTCCTGTGAGTAATCCCCATGCATACATTTCTTTTTTTATTGATGACTACAGAACAGAAGAATGAAGGACATGAATAAAGATAATGGGATAATTCAAAGTGACTTCCGTCAAAGCTATCAGGAAACCCCCACTGTGGCCTTGTAACATTGAGGGCCACAAGTTACTTTTAAAAGAGTAATTCAGCTGCTGAACTTTGTAACAGTACTCTTTTTTGCCTTTCCCATTTCATATGTCTTCTAGACTTCACCTTTCAAATTGCATGTTATTTAGCATTTGCTGACGAGTTGTATAAAGCTTTGCACGATGGCAGGGCTGAAATATGTCCATACACATAATGTGGTAGACATGTAGAAAGCCTGTGCTTCCCTTCAATGCACGCATGTGCTGTAAAAATCCATACAGGCAAGAATCCCATGGACTTGCTGAATGCTTTGATCAAACGTGCAGAAAGTTTGACAGCTCCTCAAGATACTCAGGTACTCCATGGTTATTTGTTGCATACAGAGTGCACCTAACATGTTCTCATTGTGCTAGATCTCCATGCAGGTCACATGATGCTTCTTGGATGAGATGTACTCATCACATATGCTCATGCATTTGCACAAACAAGATATATGTCCAGGATTGCCAGGCTTTGGAAATCCTGGACAAATATTCAAAATCTCAGAATTATTCATAGAAAAATGTTCCATAGGAAAAAGAAGATGCCCACAGAAATCCTGTGGACAATGGCCTTGACAATTGGCATCCTGACCAACTGAGATCTACAGCTACTAGTATGAGAGTAGATAACTAGTCTTCAGCATTCTAGGGTGGTGAATCACAAACAAGTTACAGCTATAAGCCAGTCTGTTCTCAGTATTTAGATTTAGAAGAGACAGAAATAGTATGCATGGTCATTTTTTTATCTTATTTTTATTTGGATTGTCTCTTGCTGTTATTTACTTCTATTAGTAAAGGTCTGCAGAACTCCTGGCTTGCACTGGTACCACTGCAGTGCTGCTAGAGAGCAAAGGAAGATCTGGCAGTAACTGGCTCTCACAACTCCTAATGTAAGTGATTTATCATCTAGCTTGCCAAAGAGCCAAATCAATTAAACACCACAAAGCACAATCTTCTTTTTCCTCTGTCAATATTCTTGAAGGGAAAAAAAAAAGAGCAACATTATTGTTTTAGTGCTCATTCTATTCTCAGGACTCTTCATTCCAGAGAGGTGAATAAATACTTTCATACTGCACTACAGTCCATTACACCATCAAGATGGAAGAAAGCATGGATCCAAACATCAGTACACACACACCCCCCAAGAAGAATGTCCCTTATAAAAGGCACAGCTGTCTTCTGTAGAGGATCTCTATCAGATGAGTGGCCAGAGCACCACTGATTCAGGAAAAGACTTAATCACGAGTGTAACCTCAGGTGTGCAAGTGAAATCAATGAAGCTGCACCTGAAATGAAGCATGTGCATAGATGCCTTGCCAAATCAGGGCCTGAAAAAGCTTCAAATATCTTTTCTTTAAAACAGTATGATGCTTCATTTTCCCACCCGTTTTCCTCTCTTCTCCTGGATACCTCTGGGCACTAAATATTTAGGGATCCTCTGCTTTGCAGAATGCAAAGCCAGGAGCAGAGCTGCTGAATCTGCTTGGGGAGCAGTAGTAGATACACACTCATGGGCTTATCCAAAGGCCTGACAAAAGAACCAACATCAAAAGGCTGGGGATATGTAAAGAAACAGGTCCCAGAAGCACAGAAGGAAGTAGCAGTATGTTGCCAGATTTGCTTGCTGTTTTTTCTTTTCTTTTTTTTTTTTTTTAAGCAAATGGACAGCCACAAGTGCTGACCATGACACTACAGCAAGCAGAACACAGTGAGACTTCTCTGGCACTGTAGCTGTTGGAGCAAGTGGGTTTATGGCCTGGCTAAGGGGGCTTTCATACCTATAGCCCAGCAGCCATGTCTCCTTGCTCTAAGAAGGCACTGCTTTGGCTGGAACCTGAGGTGCCCCAGCCAAGTCCACCAGTACTGGTATTAGCACCTCCAAGCACCATGGCTTATAAAATGACATATATGCACATTATCTTAATGACAGTGCAAAGGAGACAGAAGACAAATTCTTCAAGCACTTAAGAAAGTTCAATTTTTTAATATATGTATTATTAATGTACTGATTGCATTAAAGAGGGACTTGTACCCAGACACTGTGAAGCTCTAGCTTGGATGACTGCCTGAGTGTATGTCAACACTGCATCATTACTAGAGCTGCAAGGTGATGCAGAGGTAAGCAAGCCTGCTGTAGCCACAGGAGAATGGAAGGGCCTCTCTGCCCAAGTTTGTTCTCAGGTGGGCTGGCACATTATATGAAGTTTTATGTTGCAACAGCACAAAATTCATGCCCAGGAACAGTGATTGCTTTCTGGACGCAAAAGCCACAAAGACTTATGTTGCTGTGTAGACTGGAGATGTAAAAACACTTTTATGAGTCTATCTTCCACATGTCCTAGCACTACCAGCACTAAGTACCAGAGGAAATCTCCCAGCTACGTGCAAACATGTTCTAAACTGCCAACATTCTTGTGTCCAGTCATTTACAAATCCTTAAAATTGCTAATCCATTTTTTTAGCTCCAAAATACAGTAATTCATATCCTTCAAAAGCATCCCTTCTCTGCATCCAATTTACAATCTGACCCAAGGTATTAAAAAATTAATTGCTAGTTGGATTGTTCAGACAACCTATCGCTGACAAAAAGGAAAAGAATTCCAGATTAATTATGCAACATTTTCAGTAGTGTGCTTCCTTGTCTTCTCTATCACCCCCTTGAAAAGATAAATGAGAACCAAAATTTCTCAGAATATTAACTGAAGCAAACAAACTGTCATTCTATTAATTCCTCTTACTTATTTTCTCACTTACTTATTTCAGGCAACTTAGAGATTCCTGGAAAGAACAGACACCAAAATAATTCTCATTTACATTAGTACATACTGTAATTAACTGGAAGGGTCTGCTTTCCTGAGGACATCTTAAACCTCATCCAGCTGGTTTCAGTCAAATCATAAAAAGAAACTGCAAATGCTTGCTTCAGAAGAGCTGTTTCTTACTCATTACAATATTCAGTTTAAAATAAATAAATAAACCAAAGTCACACTGACTGTACGTCATATAGAACATCAACTTTGATAGCTGGTCTGACCTCAGAACGTCACTAAGAGGAGGGCCAAGCACTCTTTTCTTTACTAAGCATATCCACCAAGCTTTTTAAACAGCATAAAGAGCTACAATGGGGATTTTGATTACAACATATAAAGGAATGATGTAGTCAGTGCAGAAGACACATTTCTTAATAAGACTTTTGCTACAGCTTACACCCAGTGTGTGCTTGTTGCTTGTGGGTACAGAGTGGCAGACCTGAGATGCACTACTCCTTGCTTAAAGTGTAGTTGGGCTTTTTTATGACTGCTTAAACTCAAATCTAGCCAGACCAAATACACACCTGATTCATCATCAAAACGGATACATGCTATATGGTTGTAAAAACTGCAGGCAAGCAGACATGCCATACACCCAAATGTTCACAGGGCAGTCTGCAGAATTCTCTGCAGAATAAAGGTGAAACAAAAGTATTAAGAAGTTTCTAATTGCTGTAAGCTAAATCTGTTAGCAAGCTGAGCATACCAAGGGACTGCAGAAACACATACTCAACACTTTACACTATTCTGTGAGGTGCTGAGACAGTAACAACCCTTATTCCTCATACCAGGTTGTTTTGTTGTGGCTGCTGATGGTTTCACCTCTGCTCCCATAATGAAATTACCTGCTGGACTTCGGACATCTTTTGTAATACTTTTCCAGTAGCACTTGCTGGAGTCAGGTTCCAACCCTTTTCATTTTTCTTTGAAGAGGACAAGTTGCTGCTGGCCTGAACTTCTGGGCTTCCCAAACACATGAACTGAGCAGACCTCTGCAAGCAAAGTTTTCATGGGAACTAGACTAACGATTGATGGAGGTCACCCATAACACATACAAGTATTCTTTATTTACCTGAAAGCCATGAAGAGAAAGAGACTCAGAACTGCATCTTATTTAAACACTACTCTTGGTATTTCTCAGTAAATTACACTCAGTATACCTCTTCTAAATCATCTTCCCTCAGCTGAGGTCCAGGCATTTTATTCCTCTTGAGTCTGTTTAATACCTTTAATTCCATGTTCTGGTCTTGAAGGAAAATTTCCAGCTGGCTAAAGCCACATTTCAGCTTTCAGAAGTCAGCATTCTCCAGACTTCACATCTGCAATTTTTTGCTCTTTTTAATAAAATTATGACATTTCAGAGATACCTTGTTTCTGTCTTACCTTTGGAACTGTTCTCTTTCATACAGTTTCATATAACACTACTCTTAGATCAACTCCACAGTGCAAAATATCAAGCAGGTAAGCTAGATAAACAAAGTAGCACAAATTTAATTATCTTTGGTTTTAGAGGGAAATCTCTCATCTCATATACCTTAATCACGAAAATGTAAGAATTTCTATTTTATCACAGTATCAAATCTACCTTAAAGTAATAAGAAATGCAGTGTTTATCCTTCGAGGTTTTAAAAAGCTCAGTGAAATCAAAACTGAGCTTTGTCCATTATGTTATCATTTCCCTGTAGTTTCAAATTCTTTGCTTTTCATTATCCATGTCTTATTAAAAGGAATTGTGCTTGTTATTGTAGCCATTCAACATTTCTGGAAATCTGACACAAGCTGATTTCCAACTAAATGCTAAAACAAAATGCTAACAAAATTCAAATACTCTTATTAAAGGAGAAACAGTATGAAAATCACTTTTTATTAATTTCCAAGTATAAAACAAGAATTTATGCATTTGCTTATCCAAAGCAAATTACCTCCCCTGTGATCAGTTCCAGCATTAACTCTTACAGATGCTTTACGCCACCATAATCAATTGTGTTTAATCACTGCAACATATCAAAATCAATGTGAGAGACAAAAAGAAGAATGAAACAAAATTAATGAGAAGATCCAACATTCTTCCACATTCTTTGCAGACTGCTCCTGAGAACACAGCAGCCCTGCATTTCAGCAGTCTTACATTTGTAATATCCATTCTAGGATTTTATCCTTTTGCACTTCCTCACCCTCCCTAAGGATATTACCTTTTTTGCTCAAACATTCATAGTGCCACGTGGCTATTCCCAATTCCCACACATGTAAGAAGGATTGGTACCTCTACTCAGACTGTGGTACCTTGCTCGTATCAGGTATTATCTTCTTGTTCTAGTGTGCAGAGACATTCCAGCCTAACAGTGACCCATGGCCTCATGCCAGACCCTGACTGAAGGGCAACAACAAGCCAAGCCTCTGCAACAAACCTATACACAGGCCATGATCCCCTGCCAGGCCATGATTCCTCTTCTTCCTTGGGTCATCCAGGTACCTTCTGCTAGTTAACTAACACATACTGTCAATGGAATAACAGGAAACAAGGCTTTCAAAACCCAAATCAGAGACAGAACTTTCCCTTTTGCGTATGTAAGAACAAAGAACCTTGAGTGAATTTAAGAACAGATGTAAAAATAAAGTAATCTGCATACTAGTATCCTGAAGAGCAGTTGCTGTAGGCCATAACAGAAGCACAGAAAAAGAACTACTCCACTTATAAAGTCTGAGCTCTAAGTCATGTTGCTGGATGCAACAACAGATGAAAACACATTAGACAGGAACTCAGATAAGCCAATTATCTGCTTTAAATGTTGCCTCTGCATCATAGTCAGTATAAGATGGACACTGGGTTTCTATACAGTCAGAAAATTACATGAAGAACTTTTATTGCATAATTATCCAGCCACAGCATGAACGCTGGTGGTTGCTTTGGTCAGGGATATTTTTAATTTTGTTTTGGTTTGGGACTTTTTTGTGGTGTTGTTGTTGCTGCTTTGATGGTGGTGGTAATTTTGTTTTAAAGTACTTCTGATAATAAGGATTTATAATCTATTAATCCTGGAAATCTCACTAATAAATACAGCCACATTTTTAACCTACAGGGACGATGGTGTTTTTGTGAAGAGCAAAGCTTCAAAAAAAACCCTAAGATTTTATTTTCCAATAAGCACCTTAAGTCCCAGTTAACAAAATCAAATTCAGTAGACAGAAACTTAGCCCTTGGGTGAGTCTGGGTTTTAAATACACTACTTCTGCATCTAGTAGAAGTTGAAAAAGCATCTGTAAAATTAAGAAGCTACTACCAATGTAATGGGCTTTAACACATAATGAGGGCAAGAAGGACTTTTACATAAAAGATGCTTTGCCTTGGTCCTTAGAGAACAAAGTCTCTAACAAGTAGCATGTTGGTGGTTGGTTAAAAATGAACCTACTATAGTTGCAGACTATAGTCACAGACTCCCATGTTTCAGTCAGCATAAACCACTCAGCTTATTCTGTTCATCTGGAACATCCAATATTTTAATTCACAAATGATGGGTATTACCCTGAGTAAAAGAAAAATTATGTAATTTTATCATTAATGTTTCTGTACAATCTGCTAGAAGGCTTGGTATACATTCATATGTGTATTTCTTATTTTACAATTACTTAATTTCAGCATTTAAAGATTCCTGTAATAGCAGTTCTAAAATCCCACTTTATTCCAATGCCTACACAGAATACAGTTGTATCAGTTCCCCTTCTGGAAACCAATTCAGCTGTGTTTAATGTACGGCCTTGCACCACCATCATCTTCCTCTTCTACTACAGGTTAGAACGAGTCAGCCAGGGAAATTCCTGGAAGCAAAAAAACAAACCAACACAGAAAAAAAACCACATCAGAATGGACAAAGAGTAAGAGAAACAGTTAACCACCAGAGCCCACAGGATATAAAGATTGCTCAAAAATGTTTCTTCTCATTTTGTCAAGAATGAAAAGGCATCATCTTAAATTACAGAAACAGTCATTAAGGACACTGTGCATAAAAAACAGTCAGTGGGGAAAAACCCCCAAACAAACAAATAATAAAGGAAAGCAGATGGTATGGTATAAGAGGATCCATTCTTCCATCTTCCAACTCTATACACAATCTTTCTGCCTTGCAACTATCTCTGCCTTCTCAGTGGTTTAAGTGATAGTTCCTGAGGTTTTCAGAAGTTCACCAACATGAAGCTTGCAGAAAAAGGAAAACATATACATACCTGTTTCTTTCTCTCAGACTGTGGATCAATCATTACATTTATAAGAGAAGGTGTTTGCTTGTCATTCAGGCTTGCTTTCAGAGCATTCTGCAGTTCTTCTGGTGTTTTAACAAAGTATCCTTTACCTCCAAAGGCGGACATAATTTTCTCATAGTGTGAATTTGGCAGGAGAGAAACAGGAGGTACACTGCAACAACATGGAAAACCTGATTAATAGTAGGGAAGAATTGCCACACTGACCAATTTCATTGCTTCAGCACCAATTTTGAAGTGCAAGATGGTTGTGCTGGCCTGTTGAATTTTTCTGGGCTGGTAGAACTATGGCTCCTATATCACTTAAGCTATGTTTATAGGGTATCATACTCATTTTCATCTTCTGGAGACATTCCAAAACTTTAGCCAAGTTCTCTTTGTACAGAGATGTCAGCTCCAGAAGTAGAAGTCCAGTGTAAAGTCAGAACTCAAGTCTCAGGTACTTTGGAGATGATCATGATTTTGAAGGTTAGCCCATTATGAACTCTCTACTGTGTGACCTGAACTGCTGCAGGAACCTGAGACAACTAACAGAGAATCATTTCTTTGATGGGCTGTTATGTAAACAACAGTCTGGAATTAGGTTGGCTGCTTGCTTTTGGCAACTGGTTCTTACTTATGTGAACTTAGCCCAGGACCAAATTCACTTTTTAAAAGTAATTTCAATCTGGATTACAAAGTATTAAAAATGAAGAGAATGACCATTTTGTCCACTTCTTTTGTAATTAACAGGACACATTTTGAAGATGCTTACCATGTAGCAGGATTGCCAGACTTTAACATCTCCTTCCAGGCATCTGCATCCAGACCAGTGTAAATCCCATTGTTGTTTACTATGATAATCAGGATTGGCAAGTTGTACCTACAAAAAGACACATTTGGAAGAATTCTGAAATCCTTGCCCCTTTCTGTAAGATGCTAGAAGTGTTAATTTTCTGTAAAATAAATTTTTTTTAAAAAAATCACTTTCACCCAAAACACAATCTAATGTCACAATAACATAAAAAATGACCATATGTAGTTTTTGCCTTGTTTTCATGTGCTTTGTGGGTACCCTATCTAACAGCAGCATCCTTGGCCTTCTAGTTAAAGTCATCCTGGCAATACATGAAGAGTGTCTTCTTGAGCAAAAAAACCAATTACCTGCAAATAGTCTCCACCTCCATCCCAGAAAATCCAAAAGCACTGTCCCCTTCTATGCAGACGACGCGCTTTCCAGGTGTTCGGTCTTTGGCTACCATTGCAGCTGCTATAGCAAAACCCAGTCCCACTCCCATCGTTCCAAAAGTACCAGCGTCCAGCCTGAAGATGACAATACACAATTACTGTCCCTTTATTGCTACTGTCTCTTCAATTGATCCATGGTGAATTACCTTTACTTTTAATACCTTGCCATATACTATTCAAATACTGTTTCATAAACAATTGGTACAAAGAGATACCAGACGTACAGATTATTATACTCAGCCAACCGCTTGGTAAGACAGCAAATGTTTCAAGTTATATAAACATAATGGAACTCTAATTAAAATTAAGAAGTCTTGTATACTAGTTGTACTACAATAAAGACCTATTCTCATGTGCTTTTAGCTTGCACAGTAACAGTATTTCAAAAACATTCAACTACTGTAGAGACAGACAGACAACATGAAGTATTTCTATATTTAATTCCTTGAAAATAAACCTACAAGTCTGAAAGCCATTGATTAAATACTGCTGTTCAAATTTTAATCTTCTGTTCAACCAATTTGAAATCAAATTGAAAGGTATAATTAAGTTAGATAATTTCAATCAGAAGCACATAATGGATACAAAAGTACATAAAGAACTAAATTATTCTAGGGTTAACTTTTCAAATTTGTTTTCAGATATGTGCAATGCAATCTGAAGAGACAACCATTAACATTACTGTGTCCTTATTTTAAATAAGGGGGAAAATATGCAAACTTTTTCTGTAGCTCTACTGGAAGTATGTGAGTGGGGTTTTCTTTGGTTGTCTTTGGTTTACAAAACATTTAGGTTTACAAAGTATTTAGGTTTATTTAGGACTTTGGTGCTACAGAAGTTTCACATCACCAGATAGAACTAATTTTCCCCCTGTTAAAACACAGCACTTACATTAAAACTAGACTACATGTAATGATTAACGTGATGCCAACACTTCTAAATATGAGTACCTACAATTTAGGCACGGAGGTTTACATGAAAGCATACCCAACATATAATCCAATTTTCAAGTTACCCTATTTTGAGGTGTTTCAAAGAAAAACTCTTCATATGAATTCTTTCCAACATGAGAATCCCAATGATTGTTTTTATTTTTAATCAAAATTTCCTGCAGACTCTGAGCATGGAAATTAACATTTAGGTCAGGGAATTCAACACAATACTCCTCATTCAATTTACACATGAGAGTGAGGAACTATCACCATCCTGTTGCAGAGCATGCAGAGAAATGTTAGAATCTATGACAGGACATCAATACATAGGTGGAAAACTTTCCTTAATCCCTCTTTCAACATACTAAACTTTTTTTTTAAATTTAGAACCTCTAAAAAGAATTACAAAAATTCTGGACCATCATATTTCTCAGCTAAATGAAAACATTTATACACACATCTAGCCTGTTGAGTTGGCACAACACAAAAGATACCACACCTTTGATGGGGATAGTAATTTGGAAGCATAGTTCGTCCAATGTCCATGGTGTTTGCTCCCTCACTTACTAAAATGCAGTCCTTGGGTATCAGTTCTCTGATGTGATGAAAGACCATGTAATAATTCATAGGCAGGGATTTCTGTAATGCTAATCCCTTAAAAATAGGAAATATTAGTAACTCCTTTAGATAGAACTTATAATAAGACACGAAAATGAGACACGAAAATAATAACAACAGAAATGAAAATGCACGCTGCTAAATAAGGATGAAATACTTGGTTTTCCTTGCACTACATCAAGGTCACTCTTTCTTGTATCTGTTCTAGTGACACAACGTATTTGTCACAGGCTCAACCAGCACAGCAACCCTTCAATGGCCTATCATTAACAGAAGGTATTAAAATTTAGTTTAACCGGGGAGACATGTAAAATTTTTCTGCACATGGGTTTGACTACTGACAACCCTAAGTGAGCTGTCATCTGTGTGCTGGGAGGTAGCTCAAAAGAGCAATTTGCTAGAATGAATTTATTTTAGATCCTAATCTTGGAAACATGCATCTGAAGTTGCAGAATATGTTGCATAAAATTAGGCATATAGCAAGCACCAAAAGTCTCTAGGTCTTAGTAGCTACTTGCTTTTAACATAGATTATACTTAGACCAGCATTGCTAAACTACAATTTACAGAAGAAATCTAAGAATGCACCTTCACATAAGCCAGTTCCCACTTGGAGTACTTGGAGGTACTTGTAGTATCCGTCTGCTGCTTAGAAGTCACTGCCCATAATACAGCAGCTCTTGCTGTGGTCTTCTACTACTGGCTTTAAGAATCCAATTCCAAAATTCAATGACTTCCACACAGTTTGAATTTATACAAAATAACAGAATACTTATCCTATAATACTTAACTTACAGTTCATAAGCCTGAGAAGAGTAAGCCCATACCAGAACAGTGCAAATTTTCAAAGTGTGGGTGACATGACTGAGAAGTAATTAAGGAGGCTGGATATAGACCAGTGACAAAACTGACAAGGTATCAGTACCTGTTAAAGCAAGAAACCTTCTCTTTTCTTTAATGCAACACTACCTTTGATCTTTCCTCGTTGTTCTTTATTTTCGCTCTTAGCCTCTTCCACCACTCTGAATTAGAAGGATATTTAAATGATCTTTTGCTGAATTCTTCTAAGAGCTGGAACAGTATGAAAATGTTGAAGTAGCTTACAACATATTTAAAAAACACAAGCATCATGAATAACATAATCAAGGCAGATCCCAGCACAATCACAGTAACACTAAACAGAATCTTTAACATATAATTTGAGAACAGACTGGATGCACAGCATGACTATACTGCCTGGAAAATGTTTTTCCTTGAGCAATTGGTGTTCTTTTTCTTCTGCTTTTAACTGGCAACTTACTTTATATAATCAGAGGAAATTAAGGTCAAAACAGGAGGACACAGGACATTACGTTACCTGCTTAGTCACAGCGTTTATGTCACCTAATAAAATTGCAGCTGGCCTTACATTATTCCCCAGCTCTTCTGCACAAATATCAACCTATATTTCAAAAAGAAAGACCACCATTAACTTGAGAATATTAATGAGATTTGTTTTTTTCAGTTCAAGTGAGGAACATGGTCTAACATACACACATACTTAACATTGTCTTCGTATCTCATTTTGGCTGTACAGATAACTTCCCCTCTCTTTCCTTGAAATTACATGAGTAAATCCTTTATTCAAAGTAAAATCATACGGTACATATCCTTTCTAATAAATGTTTATATACACACTTAAAATCGACTGCTTGCTTCTTTCGAGCTCTTGCAGATACTATAGAACTTTTTTAGAACATTAAGGAAAAGGTGGTGATTTTAGCGATAGTTATATGAGAACTAAAAATCTAGGCTTAGGTATATCCATAAAGTCTATACAAAGCAGTAATTTTCTTACTGAGAAAATTGTGTGAATGCTACTTGACAGTAGAAATTTAGCTAGCATGAAGAAACTGAAAAGTAAGTTGCAACTACTGAAGCAACTTCCCCACTTGCTTTATCAGTGATGCATGACACCTCTGAACTTACACGGACAATTAACTCATGACCAGGTCACACAGACTATGAACTGACAGTGAAGAAAATATTTTCTTTACATTCTTTAGAAAAAAGAAACATAAAATATGCATTATTTGTAAAAATAAGATGCATATCTGTAAAAATTTACCTTAAAAATTTACACTGTTGCTCTGGAAAAGATGTAAAATTTGGAACTTGAGATCAGTGTAAGCAGGCCAACCAGCATGCTAAATCAACTACTATTTGATCACAGACTCTTACAGAGATTTTAAGGAAATAAACAATTTAAAGACTTGTCCTTCTAAGAGCTGGCAGATTATCAAATTCATTAATTAGTTAAATAGCCTTTCTTCCAGTTTTCTTATTAACATTTTATTAACATTTCGGAGCTCATATTATGACTGACTTAGGATCTGAGAGCAATCGTATTTAAAAAAAATTCAGCTAAGAGAGCAGTCAAACAGTACAACAGATTTCACAATTTCAAGAACAGTTTGCTTTCAGTCTTGGAAATTCCAATGCTCCAAAGACCATGAAAGTATCATGAGTCTAACCCTGTTTTAGTCAACTGCATAGAAGTATCTGCCCAACTCATTACAGCAGCACCAAGTTCTCGGCAGCAGAACAATGCTGCAACCATTCTTAGAAAAAAATTAGGAAGTAACAGAAAATATTAAAGAAATCATCAGCAATTCTGGAAAATTGCCGTAACTATACTGTACTACACTGTACTGTCCACAGGGCAGTATTTACCACATTAAATACACTACCAAAATAATTTACAATAATTGCTCTGTGCAATGGTAGAATACAGAAGACTTCCCTTAAGTAATAATAATTTGTCTGCTTACCTGAATAACCTTTACATCCTGTTGAAACCTTGGTGGAAGACCAAAATGCAAAATCCAATTCAACCTTGCACCAAGCAAGATGATTACATCAGCATGCTGTAATGCCCTAATAAAGGGAAATGAAAGAATCAGATAAGGAGGAATAATTACTACATTTAATAATCTTTGCACAATTAGAAGCAATCCTAATCACCACAGCAAATCGCAGAATATACACAAAATTCTTCCTTCCTTTAAGCTTCTTGCTTAATCCCAAAACACTGTATCCTTTTACACAGCCAATCACCAAGCCATTCTTGAGTTCAGGAACTTAAGAAGAAAATCAATTATTATTTTTCTAATACACTGTGTTTAGGAAAGGAATCACTACATTAGGAAACTAACAAGATACTATAACGATGCTGAGGTTAAAGCAAAAGACTACTGTGACATTGGTAACAGAGAGTGCCAAAATTAAGATTCATGGATCTCTCAGTTTAGTCTCAGTTGTGGACCTCTCAGTTTAGTCTCCTGTTAATTTACCTCTCAGATGGGTAAACAATATTTGGCATAATCTTTAATTCTCCATTTTTTTTAACAGCACACTTAACAGAGATAAAGCTAAGATGCTCAGCAATGGAAAACATTTTAATCTCAGCATATATAAATGCTCCATCTGAAAGCTGACTCTGTGCATATTCATACATAGTAGGGCTCTTACAGTCCATTCACATTAATTTTGCAAAAAGCCAAAAAAAGCTCTTACAAATTATTTTAAACATAGTCTTTCAGTGAGTGTAGTTTGAGATACCTTACTTTTCTTTATAAATAAAGTGCAATTTACTGATAGTGTCTTGCAAGTACCATACAGAGACAGCAGATGGCAAAACTTCAGTTGCAATGTATTCATCCCAAGCTTCTGTTTATGCCATTAAAATAAAAAGCCAGTAGTTTGTCTAGTGTCTGTTTAAAATAAACTTTTTGACAGTTCCATTTATTCTATGAAATACATACCAGCTACACTGATACATACACTTGCCATCAGTTTCATAGTTACAGAATATTAGCCCTCAGATAAAGTACCTTCCTGGTCAGCATTCTAAAGTGATCCACCTAAATATGTTGCCCCTCTCCAAGCAAGATCTTCAGTGCTCTACAATGAGGTGCCAAATGTGGTTGAAAAAATGCTTGCTGTATGCATTTTGTCTTCCCTGGCATCTCTACACCACCAAAATTCCTAGCTGCTTCTCAGATGTTAGGATTAGAAGCCTTGCTCATATTTACGTGGATCTTGCTGCAGCTACACAGTTTGGATGGTTATCAGGAACTACTCCTTTTGCCATTGGCGTAGGCAAAAAAGGCAGTCCAGAAAGGTCCACCAACTTTCTGATGTTGTTTTCAGCATGTGAATAAGCAGCACCTGAATGAAATGAAAGAGACTGCTTAATACTACAGAAACCAACTGCATTCTCTTGAACTTCAATTAACGTGATTACACTATTGGCACAAACAGTATTGTTTTCCATTATGAAAGCTGCCTCTTACTTTTCATTCTGAAGAACTCAAACCCCAACATGCCAAACCACAGATATTTGAGCTTAAAATGTCACATATTTTTGACAAAAGGGTTTTGTTTGGTTTTTTTTTAAGATTACAGCTGAACTATTGTTATTTCTCTGAAATAGGACAGGGAAATTAAGAGATTTTTTTATCTAGAATGACAATTTTTAGTGGGTAAAGTTTGTTATCATGGGGCAGAGGCTTCTGTAGCAGCAACATGAAATGGCTTTTGTGTTGTGTCATGTAATTTCTTTCTTGCTCTCTACATGCTCTTGTATTACAAGCTCCATATCAACCTGCCCAAAGAGGCCTATTGCAAGCCTCTAATGAAAAGAGAGAAGTTCAAAGATGACCTTATAAAACTTTGTGTTTGTGCACACATTCACTGTGATGTCTTCAGTACATGGCTGCTGAATGAAGCTTGCCCAAGGCAACCTAGAGTAACTGACTGGTCCTTGTGCAAAGACTTCAGTCTGTGAGTCTTAAATCTTTTGTATGTATTTCAAAAATTCTGCTAACAACAGTATATAGCACAATGTGCAGATACATTTGTTGAGTAGATTCTCGATAGTTGACATCAACAAAACATAGAACTATGTATTTTTGGTTTCCAGTTCCCACCTTTCACTTTCAAATAATACCTATCTGAAAAAATGCCCATAACCTCTCCTGATCTACCTTCTATTTTCAATTTCATTACCTAATCAATTAGAGGATTAATCTCATTTCAATCTCTGCACTCCCTATTTAAACACAGATACAGATTGTTCTCACATTTGCAGTAAAACAGCTTGGGTTAAACAAGTTGATTATTTCAATTCTGTTCCTGGCTGACCTGTATCTTCAAAACCACTGCACTGGCTAACATTCCACAAGGAGGGACAAAATAAGTGAACCAGCACAGAGAATAATTATCCTTTATCTCCAGGGGCACCTCTATTTCAGGAACTAATTACACTGGCAGAGTAGATTGGAAAGTCTGTAAAACAGTAATAACAGCAACACCTGCTGTATTGCTTTACATCCCCACACAGGTAGGCTGACACTTTCAGTAAGACCAAATGAAAAAATGACCTTTGCTTATTCTGATTCTTGCTATATATGCCAGAGCGTCAGACAGAGAATATAATTTCTCCATTCTAACAGAATTTGTCTAGAATTTTGGAAGTGATCCCTTGGTATTTGCTCCAGATTTAAAGACAACTGTTATTCAGTTTTTTCTACATAAACTTCTATTTTATCAATTGACTTTTATCTTAAAATAAATGAAAAAGACAACAGCTATAAAAATATTCAAAATCCACAGCAGGTTTTAACATCAAATTCCAAAGAAATCTGTGTTTTTTCTGCTGGTTGTTTTGTCTGTTTTATTAACACTTCTGGGGAAAAGCAATCACTGTGGTCACCATTCTTGTCCCTGACTTGTACAGCTCAAAGTTACACCAATGCATGCTACCTTTGCCAATGATTAGCAGAGGCTGCTTGGAAAGAGCAATGATAGAGGCTGCTTTGGATACAGCAGAATGTTCAGCCATGCTGATGGGAGGTGGCAGGCAGCATTCCATGTACCTGAAGTAAAGGAAAACAAAAGAGGCTCTTAATTCAAAACAAGAAATGCTGAAACATAAAACCTATTGTTTAGCATAAAACTGCAGTTGCTACACACCATGTTACAGCATTTATTAGAATAGGACATTTTTTTAAAACAGGCTTTGAAGTTTTTCTTCCTTGTTTCTTTAATCTTATAGGTAGTGTTCTTCCAGAGATTTACAGAGTGGCATCATTATATTAACATAGTAATTCATTCCATTTTTGCACATTACAAACTTATCATATTATGATGGAATGTTACATTTAGAGGGTGGATTTCCTTGGTTTAGGAAATTAAAATATGAAAGTAACTTGTAACTAAATTTTCTTTTATTCAGTGACTTGAAAAATAATGAATGCAATTTTTACGCACTTGACAGAGCTCTTATTCACCTGAAGATTCACAAAATCCCCAGGTATGTCAATATAGCAGGAACCTGGACGGCCATATATGCTGGTTCTTACAGCCTAGAAAACAGATGAACACAGTTTTCAACACTGTTTGACAGGATTTTAAAAACAGTTATGTTTAAAAAAAGGCAAGAAAACCCTTGTGTAGGCAGAGAAGGTACTGATTCATATTGCTGATTCATCACAGAAAAAGCTTCCATGGAGTGATTTATACCAATAAAGTTTTGATAGCTATTTGTATTTTCACTTATATACCAGCTGGAGCCTTTCAGCAGATGCACAATATTAGACTCTATATCCTCTGTTTAATTTAAAATGAGACAACTGTATTATCAGCTGTTATGTTTGGAGATAAAAAAAATAAACATTCATGCTGAATTCTATTTAAAGTAGCACAAACAGAGTAAAGCCAAGATAACCAATGCCTCCATTTTCTATCACTTTTGATTCCAGTTCTTCTATTGCAGGTAGATGCTCTGCTGAGTTTGCACTTCTGGAAACAGTAGCATTGTATGCAGAATTTAGGCTGACATGGTTGAAGTGCTGCTGCAGCAGTACCAAGAGACTTTTCTAATCCTCTCTGAAGCACTGAGATAAGGATGTGTTTTCTCTCACTAAAAAAAAAAACCCAACAAAGCAATAACCAAACTTGAAACCCAACACAACCATCTCCACTGCCCCCCCTCCAAATGTCCTTCACATCAGAGCGGTAAAACTGCTGAAGTTTGTAATATTGCATTTCTAGTTATTGCACCTCTCCCTAAAAGCATTTCTTTCATCAAAACTTTCCAACTCCGTCTGAGGCTAAGAAAAAACACTGCAGGGATCAGTATGCATCAGACTGAATCATAATCTATTTCTAACCTATTCCATAGCATTGTTCCTATGAAGAACCTTCCTGGTCATTAATTTATTCAATCAACCATCATCTCATATCTGCAGGATAAAACTACTTAGAGTAACAACCACACAAAAAAACCCTCTCAAAACTTAAACAGAAGGAAACAGTTACCCCATGTTCTGTTGCTAATTTTGTATTTTTCCATACCTTTTCAATAACAGCAGGAATAACTTCCAGGCTGCTTGGGCGGACAGACAGTTTGGTGTACAGCCTAGCAGCTTCAACCTGAATAAAGGCAAATAACCATTATTTTGATTTATCAAAGTGATTTGCTCATTTCCATCTATTGCAACATTAACAAAATGAAAGAAATGTCAAATGAAAAGCAACAAGGTGAAAACTTCCCCATACAAAAATGCAGAAGCTCAGCTGGTGGAAACTATCAAAACCATACTCATTCCTCTGAGAGCTTAAGTTTTCTTGTTGGTTTTATTTGTTTGTTTCTTTTCTTGGAAAGTTTATTTTGCTTTCATCCATCTCAGAATAGACAAAGGCAATTTACATGAGTATGTACAAGGACATTCCAGGCAATCTGCTTTATTTACACAATGTCAATTTTAAACCAGTAGATGGAGCAAATCAACAGCATTATAAGATCTGTTAGGAACTGTTAGCGCTTGGGACTGTCACCCCTACAAGACTGAAGAAACAATTATTGAACTGAAACCTTTCTGTTGTATGTCTGTGTACCTGTGGGAATTCTTGGAAAGCTCCCATGGTTTCCTGATTTCTGTCAGAAGATCCTCCAATAACAATCAAAGGCCTAGAAAAGTGTATTTGAAAACAAAACAAAGAACCTTAGGCATACACAGATTTTTTATAACTGAAATCACATATGTAAGTTCTTCTTACAGTCAAATCATATGGCTCTTGAGATGCTGTGCACACCTTCAGTATCCACAGAACTCTAAAGGAATAGACAATGACCAGCACAATACAGGAGTGGATTTTAAATATCAGCATGTCAGACAGTAGACTTCCTAGCAGCTTTTGGGTCACTAGTTTTAGGACAATTTGACCATATTTAGTGACTTGCATCTATCATAAAATTTCTAAAACCAAGTCATATTGCAGGCAATTTTCACTCAAGTTTGATAACATGAGTGACAAGGTGGTTTGAGTGGAATGAAAAAAGCTAAAAAGTACTGACTGGCCTAAATAGTATTAAGATGTTTGTATATAGGAGACACTGTAACATGCACAAGCAACCAGAACTAAGAAGCACACTAGGATACAATTTCTGTAAGGATTAAGTTTTCTTTTTACACACTTTGGAACACAGCAGAAGTCAGCTGACTGTCTGAGAGCATGTCTCCCTGTATTTTGATTTTAGTAAAAAAAACAAACCCAAAGCCCAAAGAAATGAACAAAAATTTAACATGCTTACAAACGATTCTGTTCTTAAATTAGCTCATGGCTACGTGTGGAGGGCAGTATTATCTTATAATATGGATTACAAATTACACAGGAGCAATTTTTATTAGAATTTCCACAAAATACAATAAATTCTTTTCCTACAGGGAATGAAAACTGGTATTTTATTCTATTTGTATAGAATAACTATAAGGTCAAACTCCTTAAAATGCTAAATGCTGAGTCAATAGAAGAAAAACGTCTTATTAATCTGCTTATTCATTCACATCGAATTGAAATACTGGGTCAATGGCTTTCTAGGCTTTTTCTCCTGAACAATTTCTCTTCAGATACAGCCTTTCCTTTGACTGCATTTATCTATACAATGTATCATGCTGGCAGACTTACAGTGTACACCATGCATAATCCTAAATTTAATCATCCATAAGACTTGAAGATATGTGTATCTAGATCCAAACTTCATAACCAGGCCATTTCTCCACCATAAATCAAAAATCTCCGTTCTAATCCCCTAAGGTAGTGAAATGAGAACTTCAGGCTGTATCTTACCTTTATGAAAAATCCTTATGGAGTAATACACTTGGTGTATGCTCTACACATTCTATTCTGCTTATTCCCTGCCATCAGCAAAGTGATTGTGGCTATCCATATATAATGAGTTTGACAGTGACAAACCCTATGATCCTCTCACTTATATTTTCAGAATTTATTTAAACGTTTAAATGAACAAACTAATACTTTCCAATAATTAAATATCATTATGAAACTACTCAACTTTTTAGAAAGCCAACTCCAACAGCTATATCTTGAAAAGATTTAGTTATGCTCTCAAAGTTTTATATAATTGCAACTAGAAAGAAATTTTTGCCCCAAGGAAATCATTGTACTACTGTCACAATACTGTAGACATTTTGAAGAGCAGTGCAAGTCAAAAACAACAGCGAGGCAGGAAGATCATTGACTAATAAGAATAGTAAATCTTACAGACTTGCAGGAGAAAAACTTCAGTGAACTAAAAAGAATTTCAACTGCAACTTCAGGTAGAGGGCACAGCATTTTACCATGCTGTTTGCGCTAAATCTTACCAACTATCACACACTTATCTTTGTAGTCTATCCTTATAGCCAAACTGAGATACAAAAACTTGCTCAGAACAAGAGAAGAGAAGGCAGCAGCACAGTAGGCAATTTTCAGCATGAAGTATCAAAAGGTTTTAAAACTGGGAAGAGACTGAAACAGAGCAGAATCAGAAGAATAGGTCTCCAGGCTCAAGGACAACTCAGGCAGGGCTTTAACCACTATCACTTAATTACTTAAAGTCACTACCAGCAGAGTCAGTTCAACTTTCAGATTACTTCTGTGCAACACGAGCCAAAGCTGAGCCATTGTAGCACGTTAACAATGCCAGGTGTTGGAATCATGTAACACATAAGGGATACCTATGAGGACTAACCTTGCCCTGCCAATTGGTCTCCTCATGCCACTGCCTTGCAGAGGATGATACAAAGCAGGAGACTTAACACTATGTTGCCAAAGAAGGCAGAAGACCTCTCTAACTTCTGCTTCCAGCTGCATAATCCACTCCCTCCCTCACTTAGGTGCTTGATGCTTGCTTGGCTGCAGAGAGAGCTATTTAGGTCACTTACGTAACATGACAATATTTACTTATTTTTGCTGAGTTAGTTTTTTGGCAGAAAAATGAACTGAAAGTGAGTGTTAGGGCACACAAGTACCAGAGCTATCAAGAGTGTGAGTAGCAGTACATGACCAGAGAAAGGTGTGGAGGTCATATTATTATATATTATTCTATCCCTAGTCTTCCTTTCCAAAGCACAGCACCCTTTCTTACAATGGCAATGCCAGCCAAACAAATGGGAAAGCATTTCAAGGATTCTCAAACATGCAGTAGAGATGCCTACTAATGAAGGGACCAAGGAAAATTAGTTCCATTAGGCTAAACTCAAATGCTTACTTCTCTCCTTTTGGCACATGGTGGGCAAAAGGCAAGCCAGATGTGACCAATGAAAAAATCATTGGGCAAATACTGTGACTTGGTCAGTGAAAGCCAATTTTCTTACTATATTGTCAAATTTCTTTCCAGTGAGGTAAGTCACCCCCCTTCACCTTTTTCCAGAGTACATGTTTATGAAAGGTCAGGTAAACAGACCTTGTTTCAGACAAAAATAAGTTTGTGAGAAAACAGAAATATCTCCTGCAAAGCCGTAAGTAAATGCCACAAACACGTCTTTCTTACAATCAAATCCATGACTGTAAAAAGCAAGATTTTCATATGATTTTTCTTTTATTAATCCAAGGTAACAGTGATAACAAAACTTTAGCCAATAACTAATTTTTTTTTAAAAAGAACACTAGAGTTTTTTCTTAAAAGTGTCAGAGACTTGATTTGTTAGTGTTCCCATTACCTTGTCCCACACCCACTGCTAATCTAATGTTCCAGAGCACATTCTGCTCTGTGAACACATGTGCTTGGTATTACTACAGCTTCTACCCAAAATACCTCAGTGTACAGCTTTCTGAACACCTTTCTGTGACAGATCGGCTAAAGTCGTCATGTCTCAGTGAAGGCTTCTAGGAGTAAATACTATCACTCTGTACATGGTTTAATTCAATACTTAATTACTGTTCTAAATGCCTGCGTGGGAAGCAAAAAGGGATTTTAACAATGCAGTTGTCAATTTGTTCACATATGAAATACAGTAATTCAAAGATAATATGGATTAAAACTTAGAAATAACATTTAAGATGATCTCCACAATCAATAAAGCATTACAGGCTGAATATCAACTTTGTTTTCAAACATATCCATACGACCAGCTATGCTGATAGATTTTCTAATATACGTACAATGGGGTAGGACAAAAAAAATGAGAATTATATCCAGGAGAACACAAAAAGTGGAACTAAATTACTTGTACGATTAACAAGTGAAGAATACCCTTCTCATTACCCACAAGAAAAGGGGGGGAAAGAAAAGACTGTATTAAATACTGTGGAGTTCAACATCTGCAATAACAATATACAACTTTTGGAATTTTAAAGGAGAAATGTAGTTAAATTACCAGCAGTTAATGGTTGCATTTGCCATCCCACCAAGGGCATGTAAAAAACCTGGACCGGACACTACAAGACATACTCCTGGTCTAGAGGAAAAAAAAAAAAATGGAGAGAGAAAAGGAAAATGAGCACAGGGAACAAAAAATAAATCATCAACAAAAATTGGTAAAATGCTGAAATACGGACTACTAAAATTTTACTCATGTCATCATAAGTCATGAATGGCAAGGAATTTGTACAAAGGAATAAAGACATAGAAATCAGAAACCATTTAGCTGTATCAACCCAACTGGAAAAGCAACAGTTGTTATGTGCCACCCACACAGTGGTCTGCAACGTACACAGCTCCTCATTTCTACCCCTTTTGCTCCATCATCTAACATTTATATGGAATTTGGTAAACCATTTATGTTTGCAGTTCTCTCAACTGCACTTTAGCAGCAGATATCAGTGAGGAAAGCTCACATAGGAAGTGCAACTGACTCAACACAAATTCTGTTACAGTTTAATTCAGGCAGAGGCACTTGTTATTCCAGGTGATGAGATAAAAAAATGATCATTCTTAACTAGTGAGCATTCTTTAACAGCTTTACAGACTATTTACATATCAGGGGAAAAAAATCACCTCACTTCCAGAGAATTATTCAAAGGAAGAAAAAACTAAAAAACTGTAGCAGAGGTGTCACACAGGCTGAATAAGGAGTGACCACCTGCACTTTTGAGTGAGTAGACATCAGATGTTTACTTTAGAAAAGGATCCATACCCAAGAACACACCAAACAAGTCACAGGTCACTGAATGCTTCCCAACAACATTAAGAGGAAAATGAAGCAAAAGAGGAAAAGCCAGTACTTTGTGTCAGGAGAAGCACATAGGAGACTGGAAGGCATATGATCAGTCTCTGTATTGATAAGGTATTTGTTGAACAGTACACTCAGATGATGAGACTGAGGTAGAGCAGGTCCACCAAGTTGCAGCAAACAACCATGGTGTGATTTCTGCTTCTCATACCAACAGTGTTAAGCTACTATTCAGATACCAAAGGTGAAAAAAAATAAAGTTTATATGATGGTGAATATTATATGAGTTTAAGCACCTCCTTGTTCCTGCTCTGAATCATAGCAACAGAAATATTGGTAACTCTTAATGATATTTTAGCATTCATGCTCTGTTTTAACTGCCCTACATCTGCACATACTAAAAGGTCCCAGCTCCAAAACAGACAAAACACTCTAGTTTTTAACTGTTAAACCTAACACAGTTAATATTATAGTATTAATATTTCAAAAATTATATTATAAAGATTAATAAATATGGAATTTACCTGCCAGTCAAATATCCAACAGCAGATGCAGCGTAACAGGCCTGTTGAAAATATTGGAGTTAATCGTACATTTATTATTATGTATACATTTCATAGTATCTTGCACATAATTTTCAACTAAAGCACTGAAAATAATGAGGTACAGATCACTCCCTGGTGATCAGAGCTTAAATGTAGAGTAAAAGCACCTCTTCACCCTCCCCATTGTAAGGTGCGTTCATGAAGGTTTATGTGAAAAATCTCAACTCCTCTCCAGATTTCAGGCTCCTGTTGTTACAGGATATTACATTAGGAATATCTGGGATTCGAAAAAGAAAAAAATCAACCAGATAAAAAACAACCAAACAAAAACCCCAATGCTAAAACAGTGCATGAAACTTCTGCCTTCCATTGCATTCTGGAGTAACATGGAAGAGGGATTTGCAGGAGAAAGACTATGCACAGAAATCCAATCATCACTGGAATGACTCACTGTACGTCTGAAATTAAGCAAAAGGTTGAACTAACACACTGGAGAGATTAATTAGATCATTAGGGATTCTTTTATAAGCTGAGCTGCTGAAGTACTTCTCATTCCACTGCTGGTACCACACTTTGCTTTAGCTACTTTGACATGTTAAAGAAAAATTGTGTTTTGAATAATTTTCACAAAAGTAACATCTACAACATGTGTTAGTATAGCTTATCAGCAGTGTTATTACAGAATATGTTTTTATGTTATTCCTGTAGTGATATTAAAAATTCAGATATAAATTTCACTTCATAAAAAGACAATGTGATCAAGCAGAAATAGAAGCTTGCAGGTGGCACAAGAACTCAAGAATTCACATACGTGACATTGCAAACACTTTCATATTCTTTCTCATGCTTTGTCTCGAATTCAGCAAGTTCTAACATTTAGTGGAAAAAAACTCATTTTGAAATTTCTTGTAATATTTTTTTTTAAGTAAGCTCTTGGCCTTAGAGCATATCTCCTTCATTTTCAAATAGAGTTGAGATTTGGGGTTTTAGTTATATTTGAGCACTCTTGTGATAAGAATAAGTAAGTAACACAGAATCTCCTCCTAGAAGTTTACAAAGCTGCTAAGCACTTTCTTTAAATTGTGAATAATTCTAGGTAACACCTAGCTGTCTCAGCTTAATGAGTCAAAACACAGATTTTTTAATAAATTTTTACATGGAAGGAGAAACTGTCTTGAATATCCTCGTTACTCTATAGATACAGATCAACAATCTAGTAAAAGGGTTATTTTGAAGTTTAAAATTGATCTGGGTTATCATCAGTCTTCTAAACAATCACAGCAATCTATAATTACCTAGGGAGAGATGCAAAAAATACATGCTGCTGTGGAGTTGCAAAACAACTTTTCAGTGTTCAAAGGGCATCTGGAGCAGGTTAAACTGCTTCTGGCAAACTTGCACCACATTACAGGCCACAGCAGATTGGCTTTTGGCTATTGGTAGTGCTAATTATCTTCTAACTTCATGCTTTCATCTGGTCTCTTGTTCTGCAGTTTTGTGGGCTTTTCATAGGACCACAGAATCATTAAGGTTGGAAAAGACCTCCAAGACCATTGAGTCCAACCTTTGACTGACCACCACCTTGTCAACTAGACCAGTGCAGTGAGTGCCACACCCAGCCATTTCCTGAACACCTCCAGTGATGGTGACTCCACCACCTCCCTGGGCAGCATAAGGACATAAGGATAATTTTGTCAACACTTGGCAGTTTTTCATAACTGATGCCAACCAATAAATACAGTGCTTGATTATTATCTTGAGATTTCTTTTTCTTGTGTTTTAACTTGTTTATGGGTCCTGTGTCCTATGAGCACTATTAATTAGAATTTTAGCACTTTTACAAGGAAATAGTTTTGCTACATCTGGCCCAGAAATGAGGCAGAAACTTGATCCCTGGAAAAAACCCTTAATTTTCCATATATCTCAGATCGTATACAACTGCCTTTACCAATAAAGGAAGCAGCTGTATACACATTCTCCATAGCCAGACCAGACAACTAATAAACTTTTAAACATTTAAAACTATGACGTGTAAGTATTGAGCATATCTTGAATATAATTATATTATGATTATATAATGTTTCACCATCTCCTCTGCCAAGCCATTACTCTATGTCTTCACTGAGGATAAAGAACAAACCAAAACTCACTATAAGATGCATCTTTATTCATCCTTTTCCATTCCCCAAAGAAGGGAAACCCAGACATTTTGATACTAAAACAAGTCTTGATGTTATTTTTATTCCACTAAGCAGATGTATCTCATCTTTTACACAACAGAATGTTTCTTGCCTACTAAACGAAAAGGGTGATAAATAGGACAGCATCTCATCTGGCAGCACAAAGCAGTCTTCCCTGTTAGTGACAGACATGTGAGGGAATTAATTTAAATCATGTTAATAACCACAGCTAAAACTAGAATATTTGCTAAATGGCCTACAGAAATATAAAGACTGTGTTGAATTCCCAGTCCTCCAAGGAATCAAATACATCTTTTAAACATGTCTGTATATATTTGCTTCTCTACAGGTTCTTTACAGATACATTCAGACACCACATTCTTTCAAGTAAGAAAACATAAACCGGGTTTCGCTCCACTATAAAGCAGTTAGGGCAAGGATTGGTTCCACTATAAATGTGTACTTACAGCTTGCTCATTTCTCATTCCTACATATTTTATTCCAGCTGCCTGGGCTGCAATTGCAATTTCAGTGACTGGAATACCAACGATGCCAAACATGTATTCAACATTCTATAAAGAAAAATGTTGGAAGAAATCAGATTTTTTCCCCCCCCCAAAGACAGCTTTAACAAGCACATGCCAAATACAAGCATGCTAGCTACACAGGCAGTCAAAAACTACAATACAACAACATATAGAGGTCACTGTGGGAACATACACGGTGCCATCTGGTATTTGCAGCTCAGCCCTCTGTGAAAGCCATGGATTTTGGAGGCCTACAAGCAGTGGGACAATGGTCAATACATGTTTGGTGCTTTCTACTGACCAATTCTTACTCGGGAGTTCTCTGTCACATTCCTGTTTCTCGGCAAGGCAGCTTCATCCACTCTGAAAATGCCTCATGGCTTTCGCACTTTGACAGAAAACTGACACCAAAAGGGCCCCAGCAATAACTGGGGCAGCACCGTGCACAGGGAGATAAAGACCATGCTTATTTTTATTACAGCTGAGCTATCTCTGCGTGTCACAGGGCAAAGGCAAAGCCTTCTGCCAAGGCCAGGGCCAGGTCGGCAGCAGCCCGAGTTCGGAGACCACACGGAGCTGTGAGCACGGCTAGGGAGGCACGGGAGGCACATCCAGCGGGCCGGGACCGGCCACAGCCTGCGGCGGGATGGGGAAACGGGGACACAGGCAGGGGAAAGGGGCCGGGCTGGGGAAAGGGGACGAGCTGGGGAAAGGGG
>JAWWEE010000074.1:34267386-34381838 GCA_035221455.1 Xenops minutus
AAGGGGACGGGCTGGGGAAAGGGGACGGGCTCGGGGAAAGGGGACGGGCTCGGGGAAAGGGGACGGGCTCGGCAGGAGAGGGGACGGGCTCGGCAGGAGAGGGGACGGGCTCGGCAGGAGAGGGGCCGGGCTGGGGAAAGGGGAGTCAGTGCCGGGCTGTGGAAGGCCGTGCCCGGGGCCGGCAGCGCTGCCCGGCGGTACCAGCGGGGCCAGGCGGGGCCAGGCCGCTCCCGGGGCCGTGCGGCGGCACCTCCCTCGCTCCCTCCCTCCCTCCTCCTTTCCCGCCTTCCTTCCTCCCTCCCTCCCTCCCTGCTTTCCTCCCTCCCACATTGCGGCGGCGCTCGGGGTGAGTCCGGCCGCGCACAGTGGTGCTCGCTGGGCACCCGCTGCCCGGCGGGAGCTGTCCCTGCCCCGGCGGGAGCTGTCCCTGCCCCGGCGGGAGCTGTCCCTGCCCCCGGCTCACCTGGCCGCGCAGGGCCCGGGCGATGAGCTGCGCCCCGCTCTCCTCCCCGCTCTCCGCCTCGTCCACCATGGCGGCGCCGTCTTCCCGGGACTGGGGCGCGCGCGCGTGACTGACAGGCAGCCAGGCCAATCAGGGAGCGAGGGGGGCGGGACCGAGGGCCACGGGTACCGCCCCCGGCGCTGGGGCGTAGCCCGGGAGAGCTTCCTATTGGCCAAGGCGGATAGCCAATCAGGTGGCGGGAGGCGGGATGGAGGATGAGGATGGAGGATGCGGGGTGAGGATGAGGAGTGCGGGATGAGGATGGGGAGTGCGGGATGAGGATGGAGAATGCGGGATGGGGCATGTGGCTGCGGGTTGGGGATGGGAACGCCGCGCTCGCTGCCGCCCGCGGCCGCCCCGGCGCTACGGGGAGGGTCAGAGGAGGGGAACGCGGAGCGGGGCAAAGTGCGGGCTGTGCGCGGGGGAGGTGCCCGGCGAGGCGGAGTGCGAAACACCCGCCCGAAATCCCAGGTGAAGGATGGCGCACAGCCCTTTCCTGGCTCTGCCAGTCCCCGCAGAAGTGATACGGCTGACGTGTCCCTGACCCTCCTCCAGCGAAACCACTCGCGATGGCAGCGTTAAGTTCGCTGTCACCCATCAAACAACAAAAAAACAGATAACAAAAAACTTTCGCAAAATCTACATAGTAAAATACTATAATCTAATGCAGCAAATAAAAGCAGTAGACAAAAAGGAATCAGTGGAAACAAAACTCCTTGAATGTCACTATTATTTTAATGTACTTTTATTATATATTGCATAATATATAATAGAATGGCAACATCAATCCATGTATATAATTCAATGTGAAGAATACTTGATTTTTTTCACAGCCAATTTAATATTTGCCTAGTAATTATTACTTTTTATGTTACTATCATTATGTATTACTGCTTGTGTTGCTATTATGTTACTTACTAGTACTGTTTAGGTTACTATACTACATGTCAGGCGTAGTTTAACATTTGCCAGTTATTAATCATTTAAGAGGACCCAGACTAGTGCTGAGCTATTTGTAGTCTGGTGGATTATTCTGAATATAAAAGTGCTAAGAAACAAGGTGTGCGTTGGTTTTCTGTTTATATATTCAGGTGTGGAGAGAGGTGCTAGGTTTCCAAAGCTGTTGAAAAGTGAGTGACTGGATGCTTTACTTCACCAGTTAAACAAAAAAAGTTGTTGATTAGATATGGCTGAAAAACTGAATAGGAAAACAGTCTGCAATGTCACTGTGGGGAAAACTGGCAGTCCAAACTCGAACACCAGTCTTTTTACCCTCTGTGTGGACCTATAACTGGAATATTGTGACTGGATGACAATAATACTGCTGTGAAATACTTGTATTTGGGTGAGATGATTCTGCTGGAGCCTCTCTGCCAGGCAAAAGACCACATAAATCACAAGAAAGGGACAGAAAAAGAGATGAAATTTCAGTTCATGATATAATTTCAGTTCATGAAAATTTAAAGCCGTGGCTCAGGTGAGGTGACTGCTCTCTAGACCCTAGGCAAATTAACTTCTCCTTAAGGATTTATAAGATTGTGTAGCATTTTTCAGTAGAAAAAAAAATCCAGAATGTGGCAGAGATATATTTGAAATCTCAGTAGCCTAAGGGCTGAGTAAAGCCCATTGGTATCCTTATTTTGCTGGAAAGCTTAACACAGCCAAGCCCAGCCTTGGGGCTTGTCACAGCTCTCCCTGTTAGGAGCAAGCCATAGATAGCAGTTCTGTTGTTAAAGCTGTCAAGCAGGGGAAAGGCTTTGGGGAGCGCTCACACAAGTGCTCACCCATCATCTGCAGGCCTAGCAGTAATCACAGCCAAGGGAAAGGACTTGGAGGGATTATTGCAGTTATTACTTTAGTGGCCAAGGTTAGCCAGATGGGATTGTATGCATGCTGCATGTTCAGTGCTAAACCTTTTGTGCATCTAAATGAGGAAGAGATTCAAACTAGTACTTTTGAGTGTGTCTGACCACCAGAAAATGAACTATGGCAAAAAGAAAGAATTCTCCAAGCATGCTTGTAAAGCACAACATTTTGTAGAAGCCTGTTACCTTTAATTTTTTCTGTTGGTGTGTTTGGCTTAGAAGACAAAAAGGCAATTTTTCTAAAACATAGCAATTCTATCCTGTGGTCTGAAACTCTCTCTTTCCATCACTTGTAATGATGAATTATAATTACATCTTAGTTGACAACTTTAGTGAAGAACAGCTGACTAGAACCCATTCCTGTCCTAATTAGGCATTTTGGTTCTGAAGGGTGACAGAAATAGAAAAGAGTGTTATGTCAGTGAAGTGCCACACAGTCTGTTTATTTTCAGTAGGTTCCTTAACTGTGAGGTTTCACACCTCTCCTCTCCCTGCCTCTGCTGTTGGTTTACATCTTCACATGTGCTTTGGTATTTCATTTGCAAAGCTGAGCTGCACAGGGCAGACCCCTCTGTTCTTGATTTGCATTGCCAAATCAGCCCCCATAGCTACTGGATGTTTTCCTCAAGATGCAGAATAGCAAGGGTAGCTTATTGTACATAACGTTTCAAAACTGTTTATATAAATGCAGTATCTTTAATCCATCTGATTACAGAGATGACAAGGATTTATTCTGGTTTTATTGTGCTTTAAATAAATTTGCCCTTGAAAGCATGTATGTATGGATACATTGGCTAATTAAAGCTCAAGGAAATATGAATATGTTCATAGCAGCATCAAATATTTAAGTTCCTTCTGGGCCCCTATAAGTGTTATTATTACATGTTAAAACTTTTTGGTTAAGCAAACAAATCTGCTGCCTGCCATGGGCACTAAGGTTATGATTTTGCTCTCATTGCTGTTATTTATTGTTATTACTGTTAAAGCATTTTTAACCTTACCCATCTGGATTGTATAGGAGGAATGTGGATCTGAATTGAGCTCAACATTTTTATAAATGTTCAAAAAAGCTACACTGTGGGAGAAATATTTGCCTATTACATATGTGGAGTTGGATTGCAGTGAATCCGTAATCCATTAGGAGAGGCATTTTCGTGATAGAAAGATAGATAAATGCAGAAGTAGTGTCTAGAATAATTCTTTTGGCAATTATCTGTTTCAGTATTGATAAAACAAGGTCTATTTCTACTTGACTACTGAATACAGTGTTCAAGTCATTTTAGGAAATGCTACTTTTAAATACGTCCCCCATCACCAAATGGGGGAACAGCTGCAAATTTGCAAGCTGCTTTTAACTTTTCCAAAAATGTTTTCATACATGGTGAAATAATCTATAAATGAATGTTAAAGTTATTTGTGAAGGGAGACCAAGCAAGGATATCAGTAGAACTATATATGAACCTAAAATGCTTTCAAAGAGGACACAGTTATTTAAGGCACTAGTATACATAGATTTAAGGTTTAGAAACAATATGCATGTGGTCATTCAGAAATTAAAAAACACTGCACTCAGTTCAAACACTGCTAAGAATCTCAGTTACCGTCCATATTTACTCGTAAATGTAAATTCCTCCCACGATACTTTGCTCCATAACCCCAACTGTTTGTTTTCCCCCCCCTAGATTTATGGCATACACCATGGTGGATCTGTGCTGGAAGCTGTCCATGTGCTTTTTCTTCTATCAAGTGGTGTCAGGAAGAGTTAGGAGGGAGGGGCATTACGTTGCCGCCGTGTACGAGCACGAGTCCATCCTGAGTCCGAACCCGACAGCCCTGGTGGATCGGCGCGCAGCGCTGGAGCTCATGGGCAGGAACCTCGACGTCTATGAGCAGCAGGCAGTGGCTGCTGCCAGACAGGTATGGCCCAGCTGGGAGCAGCTGAGTGTGCCCCATGGATATACGGGGTAACTGCTGTTTGAAGATAATCTATCACATTTCTGTTCCCGGGCAACTAAAGCCATATTTATACACATAACTATGGGCTGGGTTTTCAGACACTCTGACCTGCCAGCAGCTCTGAAAAGAAGTCAGGGCAATTAGCATCTTGCCTGACTCGGGTTATTCCAAGCTTGGAAAAACACGCCTATAGTTATTTAGGATAGGGAAATTAATTTTCTATTTTGGTCTGAATACCTAGCTCCTTTCTGGTTTTTTAAATGGAATGTTTTCACTGAAAGACTGTCTTATGGGCAGCTGTCTTTGGGTTTGGTTTTGTTCCAGTGCTCTCTCCAGTGGAAATTCCCGAATGTTTCTAAAAACTACGGAAGTTAAATGCTTTGGAAATTAATGTTCCACCATTAACAACTTCGTGGAACTAAAGTTTTCCATTCCTTTCTCCTGCCCTACTGTGGAATGGTTCTCAGTCTAAATATATTTAGAGGAGAGAGACTAGTATTTCTGGCTGTTCTTATGCAGAGCCCCCTTTCCCAAAGCTGGCTCTGGTTAAAGGAAGCAAGTGTTATTGTCCCTACACAGAGAAGAACTGACTTCTAATTTTCACAGATCTGTTGTTCTGGGAGAGAAAAATTACCATTTTTGTATACTTTGAAAGTATGGGGTTTTTTTTTTGAGACATTCTGATTGGGCAGAAGCATAATAGTTGTTTTTATGCAGCACTGCACCCAAGACCCATAAATTATCCCAAAGCCATAGCATAGATAACGTGTTTGAACTGACTTCTGAGAAGTAACAGAAATTTGAATGACTGATGCTGTGACTGATCTAAGAGAAATCCACCTCATCTTTAGGAACAGCTTAGCTGTCCCTGAACTTCAGGCAAACCCAGCCTAGCTCTGGCATGGCTGCATTTCTACCAGACTCTGCACTGCTTCCAAAGTCAAGCTGTTTCTGAAATCAATACTCCCAGCACCCTGCCCAACCCTGTATTTCTAATCTACTAAGTGATGCTGCACCCGCCTTTGATACAGTCCATACAGCACCTTTGACAAAGTTCATCTGCAAATAACATAATTCAGATTAAAAAAAATTAAGACAAGTTCTTAACATCATCAGTCTTTAACCTGAACCATGTCATTCTCATGACTTGTGGGAAGGGAGAACACTTTTGGCAAGAATCTGGATGAAGTCCTGTTCTTCTTTGGACTCCCTTAAAATAACGTCAAACATTATTTTTCAAGATAAAGGTATGTGTCAGGTTAAATACGTTTCCCTTTTTTATACACAGTTATACCTGCTACATAGTTACACCTGTGTTGAATTCGAAGAAAAAATACTTTGAAGCTACATTATTGCCAAACATAATTGGATTTCCTTAACTTTTTTTAGGTCTTTTTACCCATGAGATCCCCTCTTTTTCTTTGCCTGCAAAACATGTCTTTGTTTTACATGCAGGGGGCACAGATCATTGTTTTTCCTGAAGACGGAATCCATGGCTTCAACTTCACCAGAAGCTCCATTTATCCTTACTTAGATTTCATCCTGGATTCACACTCTGGGAAGTGGAATCCATGTAGAGAGCCCTATTTGTTCAATGACACAGAGGTAAACATAGGAGTGATGTCTGCAGGGGTGGGATAACTGAATGCTGGGTTTGTGCTCCAGGTGGGAAATAGCTCTAGTTGTCTTGCCTAGGCAAGTGAGCAGGAAGTTTAACAACTTGTAGTGCCAGATTCTGTTTTCATGGATGCTCAGGTTATGCTGGTATCCTTCTTAGCAGAGGAGAGTTTATATACATACATGCAAGGAGAATAGCTTTTGTATGAGCCATCTGGATTTGTCATCTCCGCCTCCCCGACCTCTAAAATGGCAATTACTCTCTAGTAAGAGATGTTGTGTGTGATTTTATTTTGAACAACATTGTTGTGTATAAAACAACATAGTAGCATCTTCGCTTCTGGTGCATTCTTGTTACTTGAGTTTAATGACATCATAACATTCTGACTCAGTGATCATGTGTAAAACGATTAGCACAAGTAACTTGATCTGCTGCAAGGTAATCAAAGTCACAGCTTGACACAGATCACATGTGATTACGTAAGATGTGACCTCCAGGTTACAAAAATAGTATTTTCATTGGCTCTTCTGGACCTGAACTGAAAATAACCATGCTTAGTAATAAAGACAGTTAATTCTTATTAACCTTACAGTAGCCAATACAATGAAAGAAATCATGCAATGTACCTACTAAGCAGAATTTGTGTGCAAACATGAATCACAGTTGTAAATGATGACCTATTTTGGCCTATGAATCTCTTCTACCAATGATCATGGCCAAGCAAGCAAGAGATTGCTTTGCCAGTCAGACCCTGTTTGAGGGTTGCAGCACTGACAGTCCTGGGTACAGTAGTCTGTGATATGGAAGAAATATCCCAGTAATACTGTGGTCTGTAACTTCTTGTATTTCTTTCCTGTAACTATGCAAAGCCTATTTATTTATGTCTCTGCTTCTCTAAGTGTAGTTAGTAATCACTTTTAAAAAATTTATAGTAAAAACATCCAGATGCAGGAACAAGACATCGCAGTTGAAAATGATCACTATTAGATGTCTGCTGTTCTAAAGGTACATGCAGATCAGTTATGCTGCCTTGGCAAAGCTTTCAGTTGATCTATGGTGTTTTATCCTGAAGTGCTACATTTCTCCATACTGTTTTCCAGGTTATTCAGCGTCTGAGCTGCATGGCACTGAAGAACAAAATATTCCTTGTGGCAAACTTAGGAACTAAGCAACCCTGTGAGCACAGTGATCCTCACTGTCCACCTGATGGAAGGTACCAGTTCAACACCAACGTGGCGTTTGACAGCGATGGGATGTTGGTAGCCACATATCGCAAACACAACCTCTATTTTGAATACGCTTTTGATACCCCTCCAGAGCCTGACTATAAACTCTTTGATACCCCTTTTGCTGGCGAGTTTGGCATGTTCACTTGCTTTGATATACTCTTTTTTGAGCCTGCAGTGAACCTCATCAGACAATACAATTTGAAACAAATTGTATATCCAACTGCCTGGATGAACCAACTCCCACTCTTGTCTGCTGTAGAATTTCAACAAGCTTTTGCAACAGCTTTCAATGTCAATATTTTAGCAGCTAATATCCACCACCCTACCTTGGGCATGACAGGGAGTGGCATATACACTCCAGTCAAATCCTTCATCTACCACAACATGGAAAGTTATGGTGGCAAGCTCATAGTAGCAGAAATTCCTGTGATTACCACAGGTCATGAAACCAATTGGGAGAGTAATGAAAGATTCAGAGAGAACTTACATGACTCATGCAGGACTTCTACGAGCACCTCACTGGATGATCAAGTTTGCTTTAAGGAGCAAAGAGAGACTCCTGGCAGAGTATCTGAAAAAGGAAATGCACAGTTACCACCCCCATTTTATGCAGAAATGATGTATGACAACTTTACTTTTGTTCCTGTATGGGGAGAAAAAGGAGAGCTCCAGGTTTGTGCCAATACCCTGTGCTGTTACTTAAATTATCGGAGAGCTGCTTTAACTGATGAATTATATGCTTTGGGAGTCTTTGACGGGCTCCATACAGTGCATGGCACATACTATGTCCAGGCCTGTGCATTAGTGAAGTGTGGTGGTCTCAGCTTTAGCACTTGTGGACAGGAGGTTACAGATGCCACTGCTCTGATAGATTTCCAGCTATGGGGAAATATGAGCACCCCTTACATCTTTCCTTTGCTGCTGACATCTGGCATTACCTTGGACTTTGCTGATCACATGGGCTGGAAAAACAACCACTATTTCATAAGCAAAAATAGAACATCTTCTGGCCTACTGACAGCTGCTCTCTATGGACGATGGTATGAAAAGGACTAGCATAGACATTTGAGTCAGAAAACAACTGCCTGTATGTTCTGAGTATTTATCTTAACAGAAGCTGTTGAATATCCATACTTCCTAGAGGTCCAGGTGTGTTTGTTACATGACTGACTGATTCGGTTCCACATTTGAAATGATAAGCGAAGCACTTGCCCTAAGAGGCTGTTAAGTACAGTCTGTAGTGTGATGGCTTATGTCCTACCAAAGAACTGCCTTGCAAAGATAAAGGCATGCTGCAATGTGGTGAGATGTTTTAAACTGGGAAAATAACTAATTTCAACTGAATTTGTTCCTTTTAATTTAATCCTTTGGCTTTCTGGCATCCTGGCTTTGCGTATGGAAATGAATAGAATGGAAAACCATTGCAAGAGGAAAAAAAGTAAGAAAGGGAAGGAAAGCACACTGTGCATGACAGGCACAAAAATATGTAAGTGTACATACATACAGCTTGTATGTGCTGGGGTTCTGATTTCTGGTTAGGATGCCTTGTTTGTTTATTTCTTAGAGTCAAAAGCTGAACTCCCATTTTTTTTATATGCTTTTAACAGTAGCTGAATCTTAGAGTTGTAAACATCTATAGAATATCTAATCTGGGGAAGAGGATATCAAATGATTGTGGAAAACTAGACTGCACGATTCCCAATAAGTTACGTATAAAGAAAACATTGGCAATGTATATCAACAACCATGTTATATACTGTTTGAGTACCTTAACTTTTCCTGTTTAAAAGAGAGGTAGGTCATTTCAAGACTATTGATGTTTTGACTTTAAGACATCTTAGACGTTGTTCATGAATTTATTCAAGAGGAGTTATGAAAAGCACATAATGAACTGAGGGACAGCAAGGTTTTTACATCAATGCTTCATGTGCCAGATGGCAGGTTTGTGCTGCTGAGTGAGTAAAACACACCATTCTTTCCTAGATTAAGTGTTATAACTTATACTGCAGTGAAGAAGTCGGGTAGAGAATATTCAAAGGATATTAATTTGGGGTAAAATTCAGACAAGTTAATGTATTCTCAAGCATTGTAATTGTATGTAGTCTTATTGGCTGTTATGACTTTATCTGCATAATAGCTGTTGAGTAATGCAATAAACACAACTGTTCCTTTGGTCCAGTCCTTGTGTTTGAGTTGCTTTGACTGTTAGTCAGGCTGAGGGGAGCAAAGCACTAACAGGAGAGCTGGGAGTGTCCATTTTGGTGGTCTGAGCAGGCTCAAACTCAAATCACTATGGCAGCTATAAGTATGTGTGCTGAGATGTGCTCCATCAGCTCCTGCTTCAAGTGAACTCACTTTCTGGTTTCAAAAAGCAAAACGACCAAAAAATTGCTGAATTTCTACCTCAAGTTTTCTTAAATATTTACGAAGAATTATTATATAAATATTGATGATCTCGGGCTCTCTCAAACCTTCCTTCTCCAACCTCTATCACTGTCAGGTCCCTGTTGAAAACAGCTTTGATACAGAACAATAAGTTTGTTTATCCTGCAGCATATATGGGAGAGAAATATGGAGAGGGGAATGTCTGTATCTCATTAGGCATAAACTTGCTGATAGAAAACTAGGCCATTCCACCTCAGGGTTATTAAAAATCATTCTTTGGCACCCATAGTGGTGTTCTTGCTCAATGCTGCACAAATTCTACGATGTACAGGGCAGAAAAGCATTTGCAGTGCTTATTATGCTTCTGGTTCTAGTACCACATGACCAAGTCTGAAAGAATGGAACAATGAACAACTGGAGATTTCAGCTCTCAGGACCCTCTGCTTTGGAGGCTGAAAAACATGCAGCTTCATGCACTAAAATACTCTTTGGGATTTAAGCAGACCATTATCACAGTAAGGCTAAACAAGTAAATAGCATTACACATATTTGCTATGCTTAAGGAAAGAAAAAGTATTTACCTGTGAAATACTTGCAAAGTGTGTCTCAAAATGCTATTCTAACTTTGGGTATGATAAAACTGTAAGAAAACAAGACCTTCTGGCCTTACTGTTTGCATGGGGCATGTTTCTTTGTCTCCTCCCTGAGAGGAGCAGTCATTAAGTATTAGAGTGTGTTCTAATACCTTGTTCCTTTCACCCCCAAAAAGCAGCCTTTAGCAAAGAGATGCTGGAAAAGGTAGAACAGACAGTACCTGACCAATGGATTACTAGTGAGTATCTAGTCCTCCCACCTGTCCTGATCTTTAAGTAACAACAGATGTAGCTGTTCTGAAACAGGGTGACCAGGCAGTAACCTACAATGGTTTTGGAAGTCCGTGCTGGAGCAGCAATCCCAGCATGGCCCTGTTTCCAAACCACCCTGTATTCATGTGAGTGAAGCTACTTACCATTTATTGAGGAGGTGTGAGAAACCTTCAGCAAGGCTGATGTTCGCACTCATAACATACTGTAACACAGCCCATCCTTTACTATCTGTTCAAGTTTTATTAAAGCTTTCTGAACCATTTCTCTCTGAGAGTGGAACAAAACCAAGCCAGAACACAAGGATCTTTTGGAACAGGGGAAGTACAGCTGAAGTCTAAAATAGCTTTAAACCATTTGGTCTGTCGACTGAAATGAAACCAGGATTTGGAAATTTGCACTGACACCAAAGGAACTTCCTTTCTGAGACAGACAGCAGGGGATGGTGTCTTTTAGGGGCCTTGACACTGCTCCTCTGGGAAGACAACCACAGAAACTCTCTGTCCAGGCAGGGTAACAGCATGCAAGTCAGAGGCATTGGGGGGTTCCTCATAGGGATCTGCTGCTTCAGGATTCACAGTGAGTTTTCAGGGTGGATGTGGGGATACTCCACTTACAGTGAGAGAAAACACACCAAAGGAACAGCTGGCAAACAGGACCTCAGAGTGAACTTACCAAGAGGACCGTGAAAAGGCTGAGGAACTGATGATACACTGGTACAATCTGTTCATATCAGAGACCTTCACAATGCACAAGTGGGCATAAGGTCCTTTAGGCACATCTTGGCAAGTGAAGTGAAAACCCCAAATATTCACAAGTTGAAGTGAGTGTTATCACTCCATTAAGTTTTTAATAGCCAAAAGCAATGAAAATACTTCAGAGAGTCACCGTGCTTTCTTTCCTCCCTGGCTTAGGAGAGCAGGTGTAGGCAACACAGGTCAGAAACCAGAGACAATACCCACAGCAGGTCAAACAAACTCTTCATAGAAGAGGTTAGAAAGCTTACACTCAGTAAGATGCTAATAGATTCTAGGATTTTTAAGATTTTAAGAAAACTATGCAGACAGCTTCAGTAACAAAGTTTGGCAAGAGACAGAAAATACAGACAAGATAGGACATGAACCATTAGATTTTGCCCTAAAACTATTTAAGGTATTTAATCTATTCTTTTAGCATAAAAGATCACCTGAGACCTCAGCCTTAAGCTTTCAGAACTAAGTCAGCTCCCAGGTACAATGCGAAGAAAATCTGCACATTTGTCATTTAACAAGGCTTGAAAGCAGGTTTTGTTTTGTTCTGTTGAAAATCTGAACAGTGATTGTTCTAGCTGCTTCTATTGCAATTTTAATGAAAAAAGAGAATGTGAGTTGCTTTTTTTCCTCTTTAAATATTTAGTGACACTATCAATGTGAAAACAGCTTGAAAGGCTCTATTATTCAACTATGTTTACAGTTACATGTCAAAAAACTGCAAGATTCCTTTCCAGACCTGAGCTTGAAAACTACCAAAACATTGCATGGAATGAAGCTCCGTTGATCCTAATGTAAAATAATACACAGCACACCAGGGAGGTGTGGATAATTTAGATACTGCTTTATTTGAAGACAAATACAATGCTAAAGAAATTGGGATAACAGGTTGGAAATAGCCGCAATAAATCTTCAAGTCTCGCAAGCAGGGACACTCAACTTCTTCCCCTGTCAGGAATGTTCAGTTGCAAAATGAGCTGTAGAAAATGAAAATTTTAGTCACACCTGCAACTAATTTTTTCACAGGAAAAGGAAACCAAAACACTCTTGATCTTCCTGGGCTCTAGATGGCTGAACACTGAACAAAATACTCTGAGGCTGCCATTTCCGACCATTTTTCTCTCAGCAGGTCTGAAAGGACACACAGATCAGACTGAGGACCTGGGTGACACAATGTCCATCCAGCCATTTGCATCTCCTGTTAAGCAGTAAAAGGAAGGCAGTATTGTCCTAAGGCTTACAGATAATCATGGACACAATAGTAGTATTTTTCTTAAGAGTAGCCAGTTATTTCATCATTTCAGACTAATGCACCTTGACACATTTGCACTTAACATTCTTCAAAACATATGGATATTACAGTGAGAAAAGGAATCCAGAAAAAGCACAAAGCCAATGCTAACAGCTAACAGAGGCTCTTTTCACATTTCATAGAATCATAGAATATCCTGAGTTGGAAGAGACCCACAAAGATCATCAAAGTCCAACTCCTGGCCCTGACACATGATCATCCCAAGAATCCCACCATGTTCCTGAGAGCACTTTGCACCTCAGGTTTCAGTTCGTAAAGCCTGAAGACTCAGTTTTATAAATTCTCATCTTGTCCAACTTAGAATCACAGCTACACACATAAAAACCCCCACAAAACAGGTTTTTCATCCTAATCAGAATTCTTCTCCAACTGTCCTGTCAACTTCTGCAGCATATTAAAGAATTACAAGCAAGTAATCACAAATTATTGAGATTACTACAGGAGGCAGTAACTACTTATCTTGGATTTAAGGATTTATATGAATTTCCTTGATCAACTTTAAGAATTTAAATACTTACTTTTTCCTGATATGAAAATGAATTTTGCTGAGTTTAAATCCAGACTTACGGAGGTAGTGTTAAAAGTTTTAAGCTCCTTATTAAGAGATTAATTAAGGCCCTTCTCTCCAATGTTATTAGTCTGATTCCAACCAGAACTGGATTATCAGGAATTATTGTCCTCAGGAATCAATGCTTTTTAACCAAAAGCACCATGCCATTTCTTTTGGGAAGTGGACGTGTACCATGAGCAGAGGCCCAGAACAAAATGGTGGGAGATGAGGAGGGTCCTCCTTCCAGGTCCTCCTGCTGCTCCTGCAGCTGGAGCCATGGAAGCCTGTGGAGCTCCCTCTCCTGCCCTGTGGTACACTGAGCCAAAGAGCACGACCTCCAGTTCTCCAGAACGGCTGTTTCCATAAACACTTTTTATTTAGATGTCAGTTTTTTAAGATGTGAACTTCACTGATGCATGTCAAGTAGTATGGGCTCCCTGGAGACATCCGGAATTGTTAAAAATGTTCCATGATTATGACGAACTTCTCACAAGTAAATGCTAACCAGTCCTTTGTGCAGTATTCCCTGTTGCTTACGACGTTTCTACAGGATGACTCTATAATATAGCTATTGCACGATCAACAGCAAGGTCACAACATTTCTTTTTTTTACAAATGAGAAGCTGAGCTACCAAAACACTTGTCTTGTGTCCAACCAACTGCATTTAATGAACATTCTCTTAATTTTTTTTAAAAACTAGAATGTAAATAGAGCATGTTATTCTGGATTACTACAGTAGTTGTCTTTAAATGGACATTAATATCTGGACAAGACAGGAAGACTAATTCCTCTCAAAAATAGAATTAATTTCGTTGGAGAATCTATAAACATTATCTCATGCTTCTTTTTAGTCATCATCCCTACAGCTTCGGGATCTTTAGTGCCCTTTATGTAGATGCCAAAATGAGCAAAGCAAACTTTGGATTTAAATATTAATTTTTTTCAACCAAACATTTGTTAATTCTTTAGCCTGGATGCTGAAACCAGGATACAGACAAGTCAGAATTTTAAACAAAACATATGACCAGAATCTGCCCCGCACCCCCCCCGCCTTTCCCCCCCAAACTGCAACTAGAATCTGAGTTTAAAATCTAAGCTTATTTCTAGCTCTGATTGTTCCACATATATTTATGCAATTATTTTGGAGACATCTAAGCATGTGAAGCATGTGAAGGTGATAAAAAGTAAAAGGAGGAAATACAGAGCAGGAAACATAGAGGTCAAAATTTTATAAGGAATTACAAGACAATAGGGTCACTCTCAGGCATGTGTGTGGGGGGGCAAAATAGACTGATTCTTTTATCAGCATCCAGCATTTATTCTGCAACACAGCACTCTAAAAGTAACATCTCAGCCTATGATTTTAATACCAACTGACTTGGCATTTTCTTCTGCAGAACATTTATCCTGACAACTGAGCAACCTGTAAAACATTCCAGAAGTCAGAGTACACAGAGAGCTGAGCAGAGCTTAGCTGTCATCATTCCTTAAGTCCATTTGATTTCTTTTCTTTCCCAGGACAGAGTTTCTTTTATTCTGATATACTGCTTCAGTGGTCCAGCCAAGGCTCACTGCCCTCCCTTGCTGAAAATCCAAGATATTGTTTGGATAAAGGCTGTAAGAATAACCGTGCCATAGTCATCTGTACAAAAAGAAGATTTCTTTTAGAAAAATGGAGGCTCCAATATAATTTTCTGGAAATGAACAGCCCTCCAACAAAGGTATCAACACTTCGGATTTGTTTGTTTTTTTTAAACCCCCACCAGCCACCGACAGCATTGTTTGCTTTCAGAAACAAGGAACCTGCTGTTCCTCGAGCTCTCATTAAGAAAGTGGTCTCTGATCACTGTAGCATGGTCTTTAAGCAAATCACATTCCATTTTTGGAATTAGACCATTTTATAATAATAGTATCAATTATCACTTACAAGGCACAATTACAGTCTTACCCATACTGCCAGCTAGTAATGGAGTTGTTTGTTTGTTTTAACAAATACATGCAAATTGCAATCTACAGGCTCACTGAGTAAATTGTAATGATGAGACAGATAAGATACAAAATCATGTAATTCTGAATTCCTAAATGGACTTAACAATTTGCAATAAAAAGACAAATATTTAGCTTTAAAAGTTCACAAAAACAAACCTAAAAATAATGCAATTTAACACAAAGTTTTCTTCCTCAAGAGATAAGTAGCAATGAAATGAAGGCATAATTTCTGATTGGCATAAGGACACAGACATGCTCAACGGCACTGTTTTCTGCATTTCCCTGTATTCTGTATGCAAATCTTTAACTTGTAAACAAACCAAAGCCATCTGAGCTTTTTCTCCTCTGTCATCCAGGCCCACAGTGGATAGGAGCAGCTTGGCCTCTACTGCACTGCTAATCCAGTAAGGCTGGAGTGTCCCCTCCTATAAAGTGCCCTTTGGCTACAGACACACTGAGGGAACAGGTCATCTTGGAGTCAGACAGAGGTCAGCATAGATAACAAGGACCTATTAATACCATCTCACAGTGCCTGTGAATCCACAAAAATCAGACAGTTTCATGAACAGAAATATGCAGTGGTTATTACCTTTTAGAGAACAGACACGCTACCTGGTGTTCTCATTCAGACTTCCCACAAGTATATGAGGAAAAAACTAGTCCATGCTGCTTCAGCCTTTGAGTATCAACAGCTGCAGAGAATCTCAGGACAGGCCAATAGGGATCTTTTGAGGGCTGCCTGCATGGCCAGCCATGACTCCCACACAGCCACACCCCCGAAAGATTCAGAGGGAAGAAAGCACAGAAATCACAACCTCCCTGGAGTCATCTAATTCCACTCACAGATAAACATATTGCATATATAATGAACAATGAACATAGGCACAAATGGTTAAAAAAGTAATAATTAAAATGAATTCTAAAGGAATAATGACATAATTTAACATTTAAGATTACTTTAAATAGCTCACCTTCACTTTAGAATTAAAATGCTGGCAAAGCCTTTATAAAGTAGATTTTAAAAGTTCTAACATTTCGACAAGAGATTTTGTCATTAATGCTTAGTACATACAAATAAATTATTCATTAGTAGAACTCACATTTGGGTTTTATTATACTCCGTAAAATATACAGGAATCTTGAAGTACTGGAAGAGTGCAGGTAAATGCAGTATTCAAGCAGTCAATATTTCTATCTACATGCTCATTAATTCTTCAAAAACCCCATAAAATTATCAAATAGATCAAAATACTGTCCCATGTTTCCATACTATGTTCAGAAAAGCAGCTGTAATTTACAAAGATTTCCAGTTTCACAATACAAAAAAGGATAAAAATGAAATTGGAATCAGTTTGTAGTAATTTATTTGTACTTTGTCAGGACATGCAAGGATTCCTTGCATGTACATAAACAAATTCACTTGAAAAGTAACAGTTATAGTTAAAGCAGAGCCAAATAAAGTAAATATTCATATTTAACAGACAAAATTTCAGCTTATGTCAGTTTTTCATTTTTCAGGCAATTAAAAAAAACAGAGTAGTCTGTTATAAATAAAAAAAAAAATATTTGGGCAAGTCTGAACTACATTAAAGGGACCTGTTTCTGCTGTTTATTTTCTAAATGGAGCACAACAAAGATACACAGCTCTTCCCACAGACCAGACACTGTACTTCTTTCTCTAATAGGTAAATTACTTTAAAATTCACCTTTTCCCCCCACCCCCGCACTTTGTAACTCTGGGATTAAAAATAAAAAGGTGATAGGGATATACAATTTTAATCTTACATACAAATTTATGATGTAAAGAAGTGGATAAATTATTGAAAAGAATTCTTAGTCACAACAGGGTTATCAAGACATTTCAATTAATTTGATGCAGTTTTATAGTATCCAAGTTACTCATGTATTTTTAAATTAAGAAAAATCTCAACCCAAAACTTGAAAGTTAAAAAAACCTAAAACTGTGCAACAATTACTGCTTCCCTCCCACATCTCCCACCCGTTCCCTTGTTTATTACACTGTACATTTTTCACCCTGACTTCACCTTGTTAGCTGGTTTAACTTTAGTATTATAAAAGTATGACAAGATCATTTTCATTTCACCTAAAAGAAAAAGAAAATAAAACTTAAAAGTACATCTGCTTTCTTTCATGGTACATTTAATAGTGTCGGAAGGCTTTCAGATGATTAAAAAAAATAAAATTCAACATTTAAACCCAAATCTAAGCTTCTTTTCCAGAAGTAATTAAGGTTTGGTTGAAACAACTTCTCAAATAACCTATTCCAGTTTTCACAAAAACGTATTTAATTAAAAAAATCTTTAAGTTATTTGGTCCTTTGGCAATTTGCAGCACAAACAATGCCTACTGTACCAAACTAATTTATTGCCTTCAAAATGGTTTTAGTTTTATTGAGAATACTTAAATCTAGCATTCTTTGTGTTGAACAATAGTGTTGTTCATTTACATCAAGTCGGGTGCCCAGTCTGCAGGAATTACTCCTGGCACCAGAAACAGAATGGTATTAATACAATTAAATAAAACAGTTTTGACATTCCTTTTTTTTTTTTTTGCCATGGATTCCAAGTACTTATTCAAGAATTTATGCTTCTTCTGCAAAATATGCTCTTAAAAATCTTCCTAGAGTCTCACAGATTTTTTTTTTATGCAATACGATAAAAAAACATCTTCTCAAAGGTCTGTCCTCTTTCTGTGTTAAAACACCAACAGCTTTCTGATAACACAAGTCTGACCTTCCAGCATGAGGGTTCACTCCTCAGACCTACAAAATGTAGCTTCTAATAGGTCTCAGAATCCGAGTCATTGAGCTCATCTTCTTCTGTATATGGATAGCCACCTTCCCTGCCAATGTTGTTGAAAGTACAGTAAGAGCTGTGGTCACTCCTCATGATTGGCAAGGAATCAAAGGTGACAGTTTTTGAGGTGTTGGTGTAATGATTAATGGCATTGAAGGTAAGGGAAGGTAATGTGCTGCTTGATGAAACAGGCATCATGGTGGCCAGAATGAGAGCCAGGCAATCGGCCACATCCTTGTTGGGCGCACAGGCCAATGCCGGCGTGTATCCTAGGAAGGCAAGAAAAAACAAAACCTTTATTTAAAATAAAGACAATGCAAAAATTTCTCCAAGATCATATCATCTTTCAGCTGCAAAAGTATTTTATATTGCTTAGTTCCACACTGTTTAAAAAATAAAAAATTAAATGCATTGTCAATTAGGAATGTTAAACCTCTGGTTACAAAAACAACCTTGAAGTTAACAGGCTTTGCAACAAATATGTAATTGTTTTATTAAGCACAGTCAGACACTTTAAGCCAGTGAGAAAAGCCTGGATCTGAAAACGGTGAGGAAGTCACCTGGCTGAGGAGAGACAACTAATGGCAGCCAACAGTGATGGGTGAAGGCATTCACTAAAGAGCCACTGCAGAAACTACAGCTCAACATGTTAAATTGTTTCTTCATCCAGAAACTTCCACCATAGCTGTTTGTCACAGACAGTTCCTTTAATAACGCTGTCCTATTTCAGTAACAAGCTGGCTAAAGCAGCAGAGCCAGGTAATTGAAAAGGCAGAGTATACAGTATAAACTACAAAGCCAATGCCTTACTTTAATTCGTGGGATATCAATTAAGAAATCCACACAAGTTGGAGGAAATGCCAGCTGGGTTAGTAGACTAGGACTTGCAGACCCCTCTTGGTTGCTCAACCGGTCCAGACAAACTTCTGCCAGGCAGTGCTACTGTGACAACCCCCAAATGCAAGAGGTCTCGGGCCATGGAACGACTGCAGTCAGGTCACATAGCTGTGACATCTTTCCCAGGTAATCACATCTCTAATAATCCTCCAACACTGCTTCTTCTGCAGCTTCCCCCTTCCCTATGTACTTGCCTCCACTCATTCAATGTCAGGAAAAACACTTCAAACTCTCTTAAGTGGAGAGCTGTGCATTACCCCTATCTCAGGCTTAACCATTTGGCACAGCAACTTGAGGGCAAATTCTGGCACAGGTCTCAGGTGTATCTACAGCACCACGGCACCACACTTGGTGGTGACATTGGCAGCTCTAGAAGCAGAGCAGTCACGTATGTACAACCACAGATCACAGCTAATCCTGCTGGCAAGAGCAGGACAAGTTCCCTCTCCCAGGCTCCAACCAGCAGTGTGTGCCCAAAACACTCTGAAGTGCCTCTGCAGCATCTTTCACTGAGTGTGACAAACATGCCACAATGAGCTCAGTAGGAAGACTCATGTTCAGGTATGTTTGGAGTCTGAAGTCCTGTGCACTACCCTGAGTCCACAACTTAAAGGTGTACAACATCCAAGTAAAAAGCACACAAGTAATTTTAAATAATAGATGGCTTTATAGCAAAGTGCATGGTGGACTTCTATCCAGACCTTCGGAAGGCATGGAAAACAAGGCAATGCCTGTTCTACCAGCAAGTGTTTCACCTACTAAGGAAACATCCTTATAGTAGAAGTAGATCCAGGTTTAGTTTTAGGATAGAGTTCAGGAGTAGTTATTGTATTGCACAATTGCACATTAAGTTTTAAACAAATAGGCAGATTATAGAAAATAACTGTAGCTAGAAATTAAGAAAACAGCAAGCAGGGGACAGTCTTGCAGTTGAATTATTATTATTTGCTCAGGACAGACCTTGTGCTTGATGCTTGGAACAGAGCAAGACAACAGTCCCTGCCCAAAGGAGCATACAATCCAAGGAAACACAGATAATTCAAGCACAAAACGCACCAGCTGACCATGCGATAGGGCCGTACAGAAGTGCAGCGCAGCAGATGTTTTCATTGTTAGTAAGGTACCACAGCACTTAAACAGCTCAGAGTAAACAGTGACAGTCTGCAGAAGAGATACATTTTGAGAGGATTCAGAAGCAAGGGCCAGAGCTTGCCACACTTGGATGATGACTGCATTTCAGGCAGAACAGAAGCTCAGAACTGATACTCAGATGCACACCATTTAATATCTACAATTGCTGGAGTTTGTATGAAGGTAAGATGACACATAAAATAAGTTTATTCAAGTTGGTCATAATCAACATAATTTCTTTCACTAATGTAATTTGGTAATAAAGAAAAACAATCAGTCATCTGCTACCTTTTTAGTTTCTTTTTTTTTGGCCCCCTCCCCCCTTTCAAAGACTGTTAAGATCTTGAATACGCATGTTCCTTCTGGAACAAAGCACCCCCGTTCATCATAAAAAAGGCGTATGTAAAGATTAAACATAATATTTGCTTCTGTTAAAAATTCTTTGTTCTCCAAAGACTGTGTTCATACTAATACTCAATTGTCGGTCTTAAGCTCCTGGCTTTCATAAGCAGAAATGAAATATCACAGTTTTATTCTTGCCTTAGACATAGCTTGCACCACGAAACACTGACATCTGTGTCCTCCACCACTTTATTTTGACCTGTATTAATTGCAACTTATAAGAACAAATTATATTTTTATGTCACTTAAACTGTAAAATAATCATATGTCCGGACAACAATAGCTATAAACACTTTTAAATTTTCTTTTAAGAATATGTTGGTAAACACACCCACTCCATTGAAATACTCTTACTCAATTCTGGTATAATGTTCCCCATATTCTGTACTTATCGTACCTATGTAAGCCTTCATACAACAACAATGAAATTACTATCTTCATTTGTAGGTGGGGCGACAGAAGCAGAGTGAGCTGAGGCAGCCTCCCTGCACAACAGCAAACAAAGCCTGTGTGATGGAGACTGACTTAAGATTAGGGCTCCCCCTGCCCAAAGGAGAAGCTGCTCCCTCCCCTGGGGCTTGAAAGCTTCCATGAGGGTGCCTACAGGAAAATCAGATGGTTATTAATGCAGTCAGCGCAATGAGAGTTCTCAAAATAAACTGAATGAAGTGTTACACTGGGAAAGAGATGAGAGGTCTGAGGCACGAGTCATCTTGTAAGCACTTACAGAAAAATCCCTTCCAGAAAACTGGAATGCCAATATAAACAAGAATACGATGCTTCGAAAAGAACTAGACAAAAAAAGAAAAAAAAAAAAACCAAGAAATTAAACACCTAGAAACCTCCAAAGAACCCAAAACAAACAAAAAAAACCCCCTCCCTCTTTTTTTTGAAAGCTTGAAAGGCCAGTGTTCACGGTAGTGATGAACCTAGAAAGAGAAAACTCCATACTATGGAGTCTTCAGTGAATGCCTCCTCTCACTCCTATGGTGCACGTGCATATGACAAATAGAAGACAGACTATACCAGGAAATTTAGCTAGCCTACAAAGTTAGTCAGGGAAAAAAACAGTACAAAATAAAAAATTTTGAAAAGTTGATTGAGTAACCAAAAATAAAACTTTATATGGTGTCGAAAGAAAAAGCTAGTAATTTCTTTTAAGACAGGTAAGCTTACATAAATAAGGTCCAATTCTACAGTATTTTGCAGATGGAGGTGATGGCAGTTTCTTTATGACTGGTATGAAAACACAGAAAAAGAATTGGAAGATTTGAATAAGAAGTGATACAGAACTGAGAATGAATCCTCAACATGACTATTTTTGGGAAGTATACCAGATAGTTAATTTGTTTTTCAGTTGCATTTAATCTTTTAAAAACCAAGGATTAAATTTTTCCACTGACATTAGCTCTTAACCAAAGCGATCTCACCATATTAAGAGATGCTCTATAACAAAAAACACATGACTTCAAATCAAGAGTTCTAAATTTCTTATAAATTATTTATAAACTGAAATGCAGGTAATTGGAGTGATGTTGGGTTTTTTCACAGTTCACATCTTTCAATAATGACATGTAGCTCAGATACAGCAGCAATTTATACCGCTGTAGATACAAATAGAGACTGCTTGCAAAAAGTCAGTGCAGCTTTTACAGCAAGGGACAGTTGCAAAGACAAAAGGTGGATCGCCACTCCGTAACAGCCAAGGTTCTGCTGGTTACATGTTCCACATATCAAGACACACTTCCATGTAAAATACTAAAACTTTCTAAAACTAAAAACTAAACTCCTATTTCATCTAATTCTACCTGAAATGCCAAACTTGTGTGGCAGATCCCTGAACTTATCCGGACTAAGCTAAAATAAAAGAATGTCAGTGTTGTGATCCAAAATATTCCATTGTCTGTTTCTTCAGTCAGAAAAAAAAATCCTTGTGAATATTCTCAAGGCTGCTTAAAATTTTATAAAGAAAGCAATTGCTAAAAGGAAGAAAAGAACCACAGCGAGGAAAAAGGTTAGATAACAGTCAGAGTTACTTTAAAATTTAAAATATGAGCAGAAGTAAAAAAATTATTTTTAGATCCCCAGGTTGCCAGAGAACTTTGACACAAATATTTTTCCTCTGTAATGTCAAAGATCCACCCTAACAAGGGACTGGCTGGTTGCACATCAGAAGCCCGCAGTCAGCATACATGTGATAAGAAACAGAAATCAAAAAGATGTATTTTTCAATCTTTTAGAGAGTTTTGTTTAGCAGTTACCCTCTAATTTAGGCAAGGAATGATCTTTAAGTCACCCATGTCACTTTATGCAGTCCAATTTGAGAAACACACAGAGAAAGTCACAGTGAAAATTAAGAGAGGGAAAACTTTCCAAAGGGAAAATGCAATTAGAAGTATTAATTGGACATATCCCTTCTGGGAAAAAAACCACAAAGGAAACAAACATAAAACTCAACAAAAAGTAATCCATTCCCCAGTCCCAGCTACAGCTTTCATTTAAGACACATTGGGGTCTACATAAGAAATGGAGTTCTTACACTTTTAAAAGCACAGCTTCTGAGGACCACAGATGTCTTACACGAAAATACGCAAATTAGTAAGTAGATCTAATTTTCTTTTGTTCTTACAAAGTGTATGATTTATACTTGTGATAAAACAAGTTAATTTTTCTTACTTGTGTGTGCCAAAAAACTCTGAAGAGCCAGAAGCTTGAGACCAGTAACTGAGAGCATTAAATCATACTTGCTTGTAAAAACTAACTTTGATAAACTTACTGTGACAAAATGAATAGCAATTCAATCCAGCTTCTTAACAGCTGAGAGTTATATTTTACTTTGAGCATTATGTTTTTCTGACCATTTTCGGTATGCCAAAACTAGTGCATTTATAGGTCCATCATAAAACTACATTTATAGTGCATCACAAAACTATAAATGCAAACCAAACACTTCTAGGCCACGACCTGCATAGTTCTGGAGAATTTTCACTCTCCTTATACTTCTGCTGCTTTGCTAAAATGATCCATCACCAATGCATTTTCTTCTTTGGAGGACCTACTGCAAAGCTCACATGAAGTTTCCACAGATTTATTGCTTTTTAGGGAGTTGAGTTTAGAACCACAGATCCTTATGGGGAAACAAAGTTAAATTTTTCTTACCATTTTCATCTACAGCAAGTACACTTGCTCCCTTCCCTAAAAGCTCTTGAACTACAACCGTTAGTCCATTTCGAGCAGCAACATGCAGAGGTCTGTGAAGACAAGCAAACTCATATATAAACCTTAGAACAAGTTATTAAGTAAGATAGGTAGCTTGCATCTAGTTAGATGCAGTACTTATGTTCCTATGTTATGCACACATTATATAAATATTGTAGATATAATAATTCAGATGGCAAAACCAGCAAAACTCTTTTCTTATTGCAAAGAAACTCTACAATATCAATTGTGAACTTTTTTTTTTATGCAGCACACAGTGAGGAAGCAGCTGCCAGAAAAGACCTGGCTGCTTATGGACTTTACTACGTTCAAAAGTCAGAAACACCTTGCACCCTGCTATTGATAAATCCTTCATTCAACTGTTGTAACAGATATTATCATATCTGAGAGTTACTGCATATCACTGGCATCAATCACTAGAATCCTAACAGTAGAATGGTAGTCTTATTTTATTGCATGGAAATGCTTACAAGAGATGCAGAAGCATTTCATCAATCTGCCTTTTAGAAACCACTATATTCCATTGTGATTAGAGATAAAAAAATATTTCACAGTATAATGCGAGAAAAGCAGATTACTTTTCAAAACCTCAAACTATTAGCCATAAATCAATTTTGTGTTGACTCGATCTATGAAGGAAAATGTAGTTTTATCTCAAATATTCTAATTATATCTTTTTCAAATGGAAGTTTTTCAAAAATGGTTCCCACTGGCTTAAATAAAACCCTACCACCACTCAGCAGGAAACAGAATAATCAGCTTACTTCCCTTCTGCTTTATATTAATCTTCATTCATTCTAAGATTCTTAAAGTTGTTAGAATTAACTATGAACTATATTTTGATTTAAAAACAAGTGCCATACCTAGAGACCAGAAATGCAAAAGATACAAATAGGAGCAGCTGTATCTATGGTGCTAACACTAAAGTATTAAAAATTCAAGAACTACTGCACACCACAGACATACTGGAAAAATGTACTGTAATTAAAATGATTTTATTAGAGACCAACAATTTTTATGCTTATCTTGCCACAAAAGACTTTGTTTCAGCTGTTCAGAAAGTCAATTTAGTTAATAAACACTTGCTAAAGCATTTTAAACAACTGTTAAAAATTTGCAATTTATACAAACATTTAATGGAGGTGCAAAGGTGTACCTATTTTTCCTCATAACATCTCTTGATCAGACTGTATGAGCCACGGCACATGGGTGGAATTACATGAGCCTGTGGTAGCATACTTTCCCCCATGTGTTCCCATCTCATTTTTGCTTTTCCTTCTCTCAAGACATCCTTCTTCAAGCTAGAAAGAAGCAATCAACCCTTTTCCTACTTTCTGGTTATTTCATGCTGCCTGAGGTGCACCATGGTGAGCAGCAAAAGCAAAGGAAGGAGCCTTACTATTTTAACTCCTTAGTTCAAGCGGATCTCAGGGAATAACTGGAAGAACTGTAGGAGTTTGAGTAAGACCAGACTGCCAGAATAATATGTGAGTTGCTTACAAGTTCCAGTGGATTTTTTTTTTTTCTAAATGGTCTGCGATAGCATTATTAGAACAGTCTAACATGCATGTGCATAACTTGGCTACACATCAGGTATCAAATACGATCTGTTACACAAATATATTCTCTAAAAGAAAAAATGCAGAAGAGTCATTTTAATTGCCCATCCTGATTGGCACGACACACTATACATTTCTAAGTTTTCCTTATGATTTGGGCTAACCAAATTGGCTTAATTTTTCTACCTGAGAGAAAACCTTTACAAAGGTTCAAGAACAGTGTATTCTCCACGATATTTAGCAGTAGTGTTTCATCCTTGAAACATGACACAGAAAGCATGCTGAAGAATAAAAGCACAGTTCAGGTAGTTGGGGTTCTTTGAAGACCAAGTCTTAGTTTGAGTTGTTAACTGAAGTGAATTTTAATTGAAAAACTGGTTAATTTTTAAAAAAGAAAAAAACAGGTTTACAGGTAATCTCAGTGGGTTGCAGTAATGCCACACAGGTATCACAATAATGTTTTTTTAATCATCCCTTTCACCCATCTAAAACTGGAACTTTAAGTATGAGCAAAACACTATTTCAATCCCAAGTCGGTTCAACTCTTGGTACCAGTTAAACAATTAAAATTCAAACAGTCTGGGAAAAAAATTCTGAAAAATATCCCTCTTTATGAGCAAAATACACACTAAGAACTCATCGTTAAAACACCCTCACCACCGATACGTACGTTTGCAAGGCTGCATTGGTGGCATTGATGAGGTTTCTGTCCGTAATCTTCTCCAGTATTAACAAGGCACTAGTTTCATGACCCTTAACATAGAACAAACATCTGTCATGTAACAAATACTCTTCACAAGTTGCTTTGAATACTTTTTCAATGTAACAGTATTTTCAAACAGTGACAGATAACAATAAGGTCAGCACTAATAAGTCAGACTACACACACCTTGCTGCAAGCCAAATGGAGCGCTGTGTTCTTAGAACTGTCTTGCAAAGTCAGATCAGCCTTAGCACTGCTAACCAGCACCTCTGGGGAAATAAAGATCTGTATTAACTAAAAGCATATTCCTTAGAGTCTATATGGCTTACATTTGTGGAAAATGAAAACAGAATTTTGGCCAAATATTTTTATGAGAATGTTAACTATAAGACTACTTCACCCATAGTAAGATTAACAAAGCTAAGAGCAGAAATATATAAAGTTTTCTCTTTACCAACTGTATTTGTCTGTCCATTTTCTGCAGCCATCATTAAAGGTGTTTTCCCAGAAGAATCTACAGCATTTACTTGTGCACTGTGACCAAGCAGAAGCTGTAGACACTCAACATGATCTGTAAAGGCTGCAGCATGCAGAGGAGTTCTACAACAGACCAAAAGACAATACCACCACATTCAGCCAGGCTTTATTCAAAGGGGCATCCCAATTGAGATCCTACAAATACAAAAGTCTGGGTAGTCCCTCCCATGGACTCTTTGCAACCAGTATTGCTGGAGTTGTGACTTCTGCCTTTAGAAAGACACCTAATTTCAAATAAATCCCCCCATGTAGTTTATAATAGAGATACAATTTGATTCAGAAACAATAAAATATGCATAAAATGAGATCCACAATGTGACAAAATTTAAAACATACTCTAAGTTGACCGTATAATAAAAAGCCAATTCAAGTTTATTGAATCAGAACAGGATTTTTAAAAATTCAAAATTTGTGTCTAACACAGAATAAAAAAAACCTTCAGAGAATAAAATCAGGGGAAGGAGGAATTAACATAGGTAGCAAATACAAAAAGCCCCAAATGACTGAAGAATTTAGCACAACCACTGTATGACATTATAAACATTCTTTTGTGCATTTGCATTCTTACCTTCCTTTTGAATCTGTTGAATTTACAATACCAGCACCTAGTGTATCAATTAACATTTCTGCGGCACCTTCATTGTCATTTATCCTATAATGAATTAAACAGGCTGTTATTTACAGAATGATAAATCTTTTGTTATATACAGCAATGAAATTTATGAAGAATAATTTTACACTTCCTTACACAGCACAATGCAAGGGACTGAAAGAATTTCCTTCCATTTTCTGAAAAATTTCCTGTTCCAGGAGCAGCTCTACACAACTGTCATGACCTAAAGCAAATATAAGAGTTAGGTGTTACAAAAAAAGGGGAAAGGTCCAATGATGGATTTCAACTAAAAATATGTACCTAAATTAGATTAAGCAGTATTTTATTTCAAAGTTTCAAAGAAAGACTGGTTGTATTCAACAGAGTTACATTTAGGAACTAAGGTATTTTTGGAATTCTTAAAATCAAACTGACACTTAACATTGTAAACTGTATAAAATTTAGAAGAATCTCATGCTGTTTGAAGAACATTCAGAACATTCAATTCTTTACAATTTTGAATTTCAAACCATTCTGTCAATTCACCATTTTGTCTGGATGAAAACATCTCCATCATTTGAGGTTTATTTTTGTTCCACTGACTTACTAAATCCAAACTAAAACTAAGTCAATAGTCATAACAAAGTCTTAACATGTTCAACCCATCATACTGATATTTTAAAAATCCTATACCCTGCTGCTGGACAGGGAACAAACATTTGCTTGATCTTCGATGCATATATGAAGAGCACCTTAGCTCAACATTCAATGATATCTAAAGATTCCAATTTTCAGAACTCCTGTCAAATTTTTGTCCTACAAATCAAGCATTTCTTAGTTCAGTTTTATTCAGAGATTGCAGTCACTGTGAAAATGGACTAAGCTGCAAGAGTTTAATTTGATGAATGTGATAAAGAGCTGCTATTTTAGTTCAAATTATCACCCAGCTGCATCAACTCAGTGGTTATTCACTTAATGATAACTGGTATAAACCCTTACTTCTTGATTTTTCTCTATCAAGTCACTCAGAGGTGAAATAAATTACCACCTCTGCTACATCAGAAATGAACACACAGAACAAAATCTTTAGCAAAGGAGCTGAATGAATTTCCTACCTTTTAAGGCCTCCCTCACTCTCAAATCCATGAAAAGTATCAGTGAAGAAAAAAATAAATTCTTATTCAATCACTTTTATATACTTTAACTTCTTATGCCTATCATGGTTGATACAAAGCAAGTTTAAAAACAGATCTGATCTGAAACCATTCCTCCCAAGACTCCCTGTGAAGGTTATTTTTTTGGGACATGTGGCCCATTTCTATTCAGAGGTACTATGCTGAATTTCTTGAAAGACTCCTTGAAGAATAAAACTAAGAAGATAGTATATAACAAAAATGTAGGACAAAAATAAACAATTCATTATGTATTTGGTGTTAATACATTCCTGTTCAAGATACCACATCTGTCATATTCTCTCATTGACTAATACGAACTGAAGGAGGACAGACTTTATATGTTGCTTTTCTGTGTAGTAATAACTTCTACCGCGATATAAACAAATACATTTAGAGCTATATTTTAACTTGACTGTATTTTACCATTATAGCAGGCCCAATGCAGTGATGTGTAGCCGTGATTGTCTGCTATTGCAGGTACTGCATCCACAGATGTAGCTGACTGCAGGAGAGCTCCCAGAACACCTATATGGCCACATGCAGCTGACAAGTGTATAGGGGTTCGTCCCCTACAGTCTCGTAGTAAGGACTTAGCACCATGTTGAAGCAATGCTTCCACACATTCCTCATGCCCAGTAACTGCCTGTGAGAGAGGGAGACAGGAAAGAGCAAGTTCAAAAATACTCATGTATATAAGCCAAGGTGTATAATTAAAGCAAGCAAACCTCAGGCAAATTCTTGCATTTTTAGGTAATAACAAAATAAGCAAAATTAATTATTCTTAAACCTGGAAACAGCCATTCTTTTGGAAAAATAGCAATATATTATACTGTTGATGACAGAATATTTTCTTGGAATAACACGGAACGAACTGCTAATCTCTAGGGCTCGTTCAACTGTCTTATCTGGCAGAAACTAGAAACAAAATATATGGCATATGACATGCATCATGCTTTTCTTCCTCCTGTGAACACTACCCCCCCGCCCCCAACAAAAAGCTGTACACTAGGACCTCTCCGGTCAATACTTTACAGCAAGATTCAGAGACTCTAGAAGTGCAAAAGAATTCTGAGGGTAGGAAGCAAACAGGCAAAAGTCAGCCTTTTGAGCACAACTAAAAAGACAAAACTAAGAATGGCAAGATGAGAACAATGAGAAAGTTAACACTACATATTAAGTCCATACCTGAAATCAACATGTATAAAACTGGAAAGAAAAAGACGTCTCTTACCCCTCTATGTAATGCTGTCCTTCCCCACTTATCTTTGGCATCTACATTTGCTCCTTTGTTAAGGAGCGAATAAACGCAGTCGGTGTGCCCGTTGAGAACTGACAACATCAGAGGAGTCCTAAGCAGAGAGCAAAACACAGTGTGATCTATCTGGAAATGTAACAGACTAGCACTCAGCTGAAGTATAACAATCCCTTCTGGTCAGCACAGTTAAAATTTACATCATCAGTGATCTTCTCTGGCACTACCTTCACTTTGAGAATGTCACCCATTTGCTTTTTAGATTCAAGAAAATAAATTAATATCCCCTAATTTAAAAGTCCATTTTCTCAGCATCTGGGCAATAAGACACATTTTAGTTTTCCTCCCAGCTGCACATTTTTCACCATCAACTTTACATTTGTTGCAATATATACAATCATATTTGTCCAGGTTGAAATATAATCTCTGAAATACTGAGTTAAAAATCACCACTGTAAAATACTTAATTTTTCCTTTTATAGAATGCAGTAACTTATGAAAAACAGAACATCTATCGTTTAAACTCACTGTCCATTTCCATCTTGAATGTCCACTGCATTCTGTGGTTCTGCATTTCCTATCAATAGCCGCAAACATTCTGAATGACCATTTGTAGCTGGAAAACATTATAAAAATAAGGAGTTTACATTCACTGCCTTCGATTAATAGCTCAAGCAGAGTGGTAACCTGCTCAGACTAAAGCCCATTACCTTGAAAACTCACTGTGCAGCTTTACCATTGTTACAACTTAAATTAAAATATGAACACTAGAAAAAAATTTTAGAAATTAGGTATTCTCAACTGTACAGTATTAAAAGTAATTGATTTGAGCTGTCAACTGCCAACAGATAGGGGTTTTTTTTACATACAAATGAGGTTGCACACATTAACCATAATTAGAACATATGCTTATACAACATCCACAAGAAGGAATAATTAAATACAGTAATTAGCATAAGTTTTGCTTGTTTTAAGGGACAAATAACTACATACTTAGCAAATCACATACTGATTTTGTTAGCAAGTGTAACATGAACATAGTTATAAAATAATAATTGAAATCACACTTAGAAAGGGGAAGGAAATGCAATGCATAGACATAACAAACCAAGCAGTTAAAAAACATGGAAAAAAAGAAACAAAAAAAAAATTGAAAAATCACATTTAAATGCAGCTCATGAAAGATAAATGATTGCTTCTTGGAAGGGAAATTATTTCTGACCTACAGCTGCAGCATTCAGTCTACATAAGAACAGCAACAATTCATGCTTTTGTAGCTGACAGAAATGCTAACACAAGTTAGGAAAGCTAAATCAAATAGAAGAATACAGTTTGTGCTCATGAACAACAAATTAAGTGGTTAGAATGATGATGTTTTGTACATAATGCTCTTTTAACAGCAACATTTTTGTAACAGCATTACTATAAATCTCAACTTTAATAGGACTATTTTCAAAGAGAGAAAAAATAACATAGTATGAATGCTAGACTCTGAGAAAGGTAGGCTTAGAGATATTTTCTGTTATTTTTTGATATTTTTGATATTTCTGTTATTTTTTTGATATTTTTTGTTATTTTGAAAATGCTCAGGAGTCATTTAAATCCCTGGAAAAAAATCATCAAAGTACATTTTTATGTCTCTTCTCAAATTGTCAAAATTCTCCAAGACTCCAGTCATTTCTAGAAGTATTTTATTGCCAAGACAGACAACAAAATTCACCTAAGTTTAGGCTGCATCAAAGGCAAGGAGAGAAACAAGGACATGTCACTGACACCTATCAGCATAGCTAGGACAAAGCACCTGTCCAGAGGGAAGTGTGGAACGACACTACTTGAACTGAACTGATTTACTGGATTAATAGCAGTTTCTACTCACAACTGTTTTGTTGTACCTTAAAAGTCATCATCTATTCCTAAACATAATTTCTTAGAACATTAATGATAGACTTCTAAACACAAAGATGATCCACTTCAAAAGCCAAAATTTTAGAAGTTAGTGGTTAGCACATACCTGCAGCATGTATTGGGGTCCTCTTTACAACATAATCTTTCACCAAGATGGATGCTCCTTGATTAATGAGCACATCTACACATTCCACATGTCCCTTAAAGGCAGCAAGATCCAGTGGTGTCCTTCCATTGTTATTCCTCACATCAAGGTCCAGCAGTGACTGTACCAGCACTTCCAGAGCTTGATGGTGGCCATGATAGGCCTACAAGAATAAGAAAATTCTTCAGTTTTCCCATGCTTCACATTTTTTCCTTTCTTATCAGGACTATATAAATGAAACTGTGAAGATAATATTTTTGTTTTAACATTTAGAAGAGTTACTGATGCAGCATCACGTAGTTACAATAGTTATGACTAATTAAAAAAATTCCACAATTTCAGGAAGAAGCGTAGTGGGTTTTTTTCCTCTATTTTATTTGTATCTATCTATCTATCTATCTATCTATCTATCTATCTATCTATCTATCTATCTATCTTATCCTTTCAGTCAGCAACTGCAAGTACTTTCAGAAAATTGTGTCTCCAGTTTGCATAACAGTATTTAGAATACTGCACGTTTCATCGCTTTATGTCATAGCTATATCATTCTCAGATTATCTCAATTGAGGAACATAAGCAAATTCCAGCAATTCCTTAAGCAATTAAACTTGTTACATAAAACATATATTAAAAAAAACAAAACAGTAAAAAGAATACAGTAGAAATAGCTTTCATTTACCAGCAATAAGGATTATTTTTTACTTTCGGAGATATATATGTATAGGTACTGAATGCGACTTACTCCATTTTCAGAAAGTACAGTGTGGTTTTTCAATTGCTTGAAGTTCAGCAGAAAGATGAAAGCTACAAACTGAGCTGGTTACCCTGTATTTTCAGTATATTTGTATAAACAGTTTCATCACTCTTACACTACTCTTTGTGCAAATCTTTTTTCTAGTATTTAGGAAAAACATTTCTCATACTAAAACAATGAGGGTCAAACAATGTGATGACTAAAAAAGTCATAATTACTTATGGAACAAGTCTTATAAAAGTTTCATTGGCATAAATTATAACATAGATCTCAATTAGAAAATTCCACATGAAAGTTGTTCCATGAAGCAAGTTTCAAGTGAAATGCAAAAATGACCCTGTATACCTTGTTCAGGAATATTAGTACCTATGTTTGCATTTTCTTTATTGTTATTAACCTATTTTGAAAAAGTCCGAAATGAATAAACCTGTGCAACAACTGTGTGCCCCCAGAGGAGCTGTCATCACTAAAACCAAAACACTTACAGCTAAATGCAGCGGACTTATAGGTGCTCTGTTGTCTGAATCATTCAGCATGTCAGTACCTGATGTTTCCATTAGCTTAGAGAGAGAAGGTCAGAGTGAGTACAAAACCCCCGCACCTTTAAAAGCACTCAGCAATAATTGTTACAGTTTCCAGCATACACAGATTGAAAAATAAAGGAAAAAAATAGGAAGAATAACATAGAACTACGTATCTCCTGATCTCCTTCAACCTTTTACAGAGTTTGAATTAAAGTGACTGCAACCCCTTCCCCATATTCATCTTCCAAGCCCAGTTGGTTAATTTTGCATAACAATGCCATCATTAAATCAGAAACTAAACTAAAATTATTATTTTTTCTGAAGCAGCCATATGAAATAATATATGTGAAATGTATACAAAGGGAGGAAAATGACAAGGAACAGCAGCAGCAGTGGGAAAAAAAAACAACAAACCCACAACTAACCAAGTAAGCTTTTAGATTAGGTGAAAAGTCAGCAAGAAAACAATACGGAAGGCCAGAAGGCAGGATGGATTTCTCAGAACAGAAAAACATTTCTCAGAAAGAAAAATGGTCTCAAAAAAGGCACAAGCATTATAGCATTTAAATATCTACACATATACATTTCTATTTGTTACTTTTAGGTGTGTTCTAATGGAGTATACTAGTAGAATTAGAACATTCAAAGTGCCTGAAGAACACTACATACATTCAAATCATATTTTCATTATCACACTTTCATAACATCACCATACAATTGTTTAGGTAAAAAAATACATGGCTTAAAAATAATTTAAAATAAATTAAATCTAAATTGTGTTTTAAATTAACACATCTATGTATTGAAGAAATGGTTGAATAAGTCTAAAAAAATTAGCATTATTTTTAAAATTACATGTTTCCTTTTGCTGTATATTAGTACTTTAACAGAGAGAAATAATACACTTACAACATCTAGAGGCGTTTCACTTGCAATCTGCAATTAAAAAGAGTCAGAATTCATGTCTGAATACAAAACTGCAATTGGAATAAAAATACTGAAACTACATAACATGCCATATCAAATAACATACATATTTTTGCACACAGAGTAATAAAACCTAACTAAGCCTTTATTATCTAAAGTTCTATTAAGCGGCCAGTAGTTACTGTAACTATGTGAACTCTTTTTACAAGGCACCCTTTCTTTATAGGTTTTCCCTTTATCTTCATTTGCTTCTTCAAATGATATTAGTGAAATTTCTTAACAGTTCTCAATGGGATAACCTGTGGCTATTTCATTTCAGCTATCAGCAAAAAAAATTAGCAGTACAGACAAAGTTAAGAAACAAAACCAAACCAATGTCCCACATCCTCAACCAGGGGACAGCCTCTATTCTTCTGAGCATGTATTATCTTTTTAAACCAGTATCCAGCATCTTAGCTCCTCAACTTGATTTGATTTTAGGAATATCACATGCTTAAATATTTGTCCTTACAGAGGCTCAAAATCAGTACTGACCCAGCTTAGAGATGAAGAACCAAGGTGAAGGAATCCCCTGGCCTCTCCATCACACTCTGTAAGAGCAGCTGTTAAATCTTTCATCTATGATACATTTTCTTACCAATTCAAGACATAAGCGATGACCGTAAGCCGCTGAATAATGAACTGCATTGTATCCTTGTTTGTCACGGATCCCAGGATTGGCATCGTTTCTTAGCAAGTATTCCAGGCACCTATTCAAATTGACATATGCAACCATGTATCTAAATGTTGAATTTCAACTTAATGCTAAGTGATAAACTGTTCCAATTCAACTGGAAAATAGAATACAGCACACAGGGACACTGATTTAATGTACAATAGAACTAGAAAGCACCTAACTCATTACGTCAAAAGTTAAGGTTAATCACAAAACTTCCAAAATCTGAAAGGCTCCTACTCTGGAGAAATCCTCCTGCGCCTCCTGAATTATCTGCCTTGGTTAAAACTAGTTCCATGGCTATTTTTCTCCTCTATGTTTTTCTGCATCAGTACATTCTTCCATACTTAGTACAGAAGAAAGAGAACCAGTAGCTGAGTTCTTCATGGTCATGTCCAGGAACACAAATACACTTCCACTATCAGACACCAGTTTTTTGATTTATTTATACAGTAAACACACATAGTTGTTTGCATATTAGTATCCTACCATTCCTTACTTTCATTACACAAAGTTCTAAGACAGAACATGATCAGCACAGTTTCAGCCACAGACACTCAGCCAGGAGGATGGAAAATAGGGGATTCAAGTCAACTCTCTCTCTCCCTGGTTTTCTGATTTTAAGGGACTCCATGTGTGTACACTAACTGATCCCAACCAATAATGCTCCTCATTCATATTTTTTTGTTGTCTATAATTTCAGCAACATTTTGAGAAGTTACTATCATGACCTTGGACTTGTTGGTGAAGCCACATGGTATTCAGTAGTGTACAACAGGTCACCATCCCTTCTCTCTGGGATCCCTAAATACTTTTTATCGGTTAAATAAAATGCATATGAAGCTAAAAAATACATTATCCTGTCAAATCCAGCCTGGAATATTTCTTCCTTAGCAGTTCAGTTAAAGGTCTCACGGATTACCACTAGTGACAAATGGATATGCTGACAATAAGAGAGTTCTAGTTCCCTTTATCTAATGGAAAATGGTTTGGTAGAAAGTTCAAGGGAATTTCAACATTTGTAAGTTATATGACATGGATATTCTTTGATGTCATTTGAAAAACGTGCAGGAGTAGATGGCAAGTTTAGATTTGAGAAGCAGGAGTCCTAACATGACTCCTAAGTAATGTCATTAAGAGCATAAACTTGATCATTCAAAACCCCAAGGAAAAAACCTCAAACCTTGAAGAAATACAGGCAGAAATCTTACAAAACCAGCCATCTCCTGAGGGAAGACAGCATGACGCCGCAACATCAGAACTCTCCGAGTTCCTTCAAGGAACGGCCTGATGAAACAGTGCAAGTACATCATATGAATGAGATCCAGTACCAGCCGTGATGAAATGGAAACATTTCAGCACAAGTAAGACGGCTGTACCAGGTCAGGGGCCCAATAACCTCATGTGCAACAACAGCTATTTGCTGAAGTAAGACCTGACATTTGTTTCACCAAAGGTTGAAAATAACAAACCAGGTGAATGAAGATGAAAGGAGGCAAAAAGCTGCACGAAAATCTATGAACAGGAAAGTGTCTAATTACAAAGGGCTCTGCCTCATTAAAAAGTTGAGACAAGCAGAAGCAATGCCAAGGTGCAGTCTCACCTTCATCATTTTGGGCCCAGCAAAAAGGAGAGGAGGACTTAGGTAGGTAATGGAAAAGGTAAAAAATGCTATTTCAAAGAGTAACATGTGTAACAGAAGATGGGACTTTACAAATTCAGCATATCTAATAAAAAGCCACCTGTAAAGCATATCTATGTTTTTAACCAATTAACTCAGATTTTAATTGCCCAGTAAACAAATGCTTGGATTTCATTATTTGCAACCATGCTTGCATGTTTTTATTTGACTTAAAATGGGATGAGATTTCTGAGTACCCAAAGATGAGTAAATTTGTCTCTTTAAGTGAGAATTATAGTTCTGTCTTTGTTAATTTTAATCAGTGATTCTGTGTTAACATTCAAGGCTTATTAATATATGTTACACGTCACTGGCCTTGGCTACCTAAATTTCTACATTTGTGTACCTTCTCTACTTGTGTGTTCACAAAAACCACAGTACAGTAAATATGATGAAGGAAGCTAAGCCTACTAAACATCCTTAAATACCCATTCTTTGCAGTGCAGACCAGATAATTATTTTTGATGTTTCTTTGCAACCAGAAAAAATATTAACTTTGCATCTTTTGCATACTTAACTGTCTTCAACAGTTCTCTTAAAACAGAGATAAATTAAACTTTCTGAATGCCCCAGTAAGTTAACTTTATTGTCCATATATTTATTTGAAAATTCTAACACTGAAATGGCATGCGTTTTTTTCTCCCCCAGATTCTGCTTTTACCTCATTCTGAAACCATGTTTTTATTTCTAGTCTTGTCAAAATGAGGGCTAGTGCTGTTTGCTCCAGATCAGAAGCGTTTGTTAAAGATACAAAGAAAATACTCTTAAACAGGAACTAACCAGAAAATAATTTTCAGCAAAAACATCCTTGTCTCTAAAATTTGTCTTTAAAGATGTCTGAAAAAGACTGTAAAAACACACAAATATATTTGGAATGTCTATATAGATGGCTTCCTGACATGTTTTTTCCCAGGCTTTATATTCCAACTCAGTAATCATTTTAACTTCCTTCCTGTTTTGAACATGAACTGAACAGTACTGGTTTTCCAGCTGTTACTAATCATCTTGCTGCATCAATATAAAAAGCTTCTCCTCAGGCCATTGTGCTTTCAAGCTTGTCTTCCAGAGACCCAAATGTTAATCAGAAGAGCAATACCGTGTGGGTCCCAGAGACAATCCTTTGAGTTACCTCACAAAGCCCTGCAGTATTGTCAGCATTCTTGCTAGTGCCTTTTGTAAAACAGATGGCAAAACGATGTCATCTGAAGAACCATTATAGTTTGGAGGTTTTCAGAGCAACTGTGAAGCTAAAATTAATCCTAGCGCAACTTGTAAGAGAGCAATTAAAGTAAAATTATCTCAGCAAACTCCAGCAGGAAATGAAAGTATCTCTAAAAAGCAGCAGACAATTTTATTTTGAAATTTGGCTTTACATAAAATAGGCAAGTTCTTAAAATGTAAGTTCAATGGTCATGAAAGTATTCTTTAGGCCTCAGAACCCAATCTGTAAGTTATATACCACCTCATTCCTATGGCTACCTCACCTTTTAAACAGTGCTGTATTAAAACAAGCCAGTATGGCACAAACCAGCACTTCTCCAGAGCAGGTGTCACTGTGCATGTGGAATGCACACCATGACCTGCATACATGAATGTGGGCACAAGCAAGTGCTGTTCTTCTCAAGTCTCCTCAATATATACAGCATCTGGAGCTTAAGTAACCTCATCAATTTTGTGCTATCTATATACACTTTGCATATAAGCTTTAAAGTGATTAACAGGCATGTCAAGTATAACCATTAGTTACAAAATAAACGCATATAAGAGATTTGCGGATTTATGAAAAATTCTGGATGCATTTCATTAGTAAAAGAGTAACTATATCACAAAAATGTACACTGTCAAGAGATAAAATTGTAATGCCAAACAAGACTATTTTAATCAAACATCCAATGGATGACACATCTTATACTGAAATGTCAAGTTAATATCTATCCTGCTGTAGGCCTACTGCAATTCACAGTCTGGCTTCACAGTGTATTTCTGACTAATTACACAGATTTTTGGGGCAATATTAAGAACCTTCCCCAAAACACAATCCTTCATCAGAATTCGTTTTTAAAGCAAAATGACCTACTGTTCAGCACTCTCTTAATAAGCCCCACCAAGGATATTTACCCGACGACTACACAGCAGTTGGGATTAAAACCTCTATTCCAAATGAATTCCTGAATTCAGACATCTCCATTATAGGGCATAACAAAATTATTACAATATATTTTACCACTGTTCATTTTTTTTTCTGAAATATTTGTTACATAAAGTATTTTGTATACAATGAACATGACACTGTCAAGTTTCATCTTTAAAAACACAAAAAATGTATTTGGCAAATCTGAAGGCCAAACATACACAACATTCACAGCTCAAATGTTCCTAATGAGAAAGGCTTTAGTACAAAGTATGCCACTTACTTCCCATCTGTGTCTGATGCAGCTGCATAGTGCAGAGGTGTACAACCCCTCTCATCAAGGTCATTCACACTAGCTCCAGATCCCACAAGGGCAAACAGGCACTGATAATTACAATTGGCAGCAGCATAATGGAGTGGAGTTCTTTAGTACACATTTAAATAAAAAGTACAATGGTAAATAACAGCAAAATAATGTTATAGAGACAGAAAAAGCAAAATAAAGTGAAACTCAAATCCTCCTTAAATTTTTTAACATGTATTTGTGGTGAAGAACGCATTGTTACAATATTAAAAAATGGGGCCATTTTCTAGGGACCATTTATTGCAGAACAATATCTGGGGGATTTATTTGCCAGCCAAAATATGCACAAACTTTGTATTCAAGGAAGCTTTATATGAATTTTCTTGTGTAAACTTGTAGAGGGAAATCAAGTTTACATTAGAAATATTATTTTCTGTTAAGTAATTTCAAGCCACATGGAAGACCATGGACAAATCAAAAAACTGCACAGCAACTAAATGAAGTAAAAATAAAATACAACAATTAACAAGCAGACTATGTTTTGGATAAACAGATCAGAATTTTGTCTAAGAAATGAAAGCATTATTTATTTATTTTTAACTATACTAATATAGCAGACGCACTGAAAGAAATGTATTGAAATATATTGGAATATACCTTGTCTTCTTAACAATAAAACCACGAAATACCTAGTACTGATGTAAAATCTCAGAGAAAAACTTATCCCAGCTTCAAATACATTAACAATTTTCTAAATAAACCAATTCGGCTAAAATTTGAAAAGGACCAAGATGACTCAGAATTCCATTTTTATTTTTAAAGAGATTGCTGTTATAAATATCTCAATTTTAAGGAGACAGTCAGGCACTTTAAAATGTCCCACCTCTTCTCTATCTCTTAAAATGACTTTTTCTCATTTCTCTCCACTTTAAACTACTTGAATATTTTCTGTCTCCTGAAATAATCGCTCTATATAGCATGCACATGAAACCAAAATCCAAATCAAACCAAGGATTAAAAACAACTTTCAAAGACAAAACTTGTGGTAGATAGTTGTTCCTTTCTCAGGAAATAAAGGAAGTGGAATTTAAGGCAAAATACAACTTTGGATACATAACATTTTCCTCAGTTCCTACTTCTGCTGTTCACGTCCTAGAAAATAATTTTTTCCATGATGTGATGTGAGATTTTACACAAGTACTGATCGTGCCATCTAAACTTAAATAATAGTATACTAAAAATAGACATTAAAGTCATTCCAATAGAGTTTAGAGCTTAAACAGGGAAAGAGAAATGGATAGATAGAATGAAAGGAAAAAGGTGAAGCAGTTGTAATAAAAGAATGGATTTTTTTTTTTTAAAAGCTTATAAATAGCAACAGATTCATAGATTTGACTAATACATTATTTGGAAAACACTACTAATGTCCTTGGATGAGAGCAATTTAAAAACATTAGATCCATGTTATAAGCAAAAAAAGGCTCACTAAAATTACAGCTGAATATGAAACTTAGATTTTAAAAGCAAGACCAAACACCTACTTAACAAAACACAATAAGCAAACTATATTTGTGACTTTTGATAACATATGCTGAAGCACAGTTTATTAGAGACATTCACCATTATCTTAAAAAAAACATTTAGCCTGGAACACACAGACTTGCCCACACAGCAATATGCTACTTCTGCAATACTTTTAACAGCCCTTTACAATATACAAATCTAGAATGTCTTACCTCCCAAATCTGTCCTTTTTGTTGAAGTCTGCACCAGTATTTAGCAGAAGATTGAGGCACTCCAAATTCCTATTAAATTAATGCACTATTACTCATGATTGCAGATTTTATTTCTTGGTACAGGCCTCTATGAATATCAGAACTGCTACACATGTACATATCGTATGTTATTTTTAATGGAACTGAACTATAATACAAAATTTTTGATAAATACATTTCTGCATGTAACATAGATTTAATAATTGTTGGACCAAATCAGTAAAGAAAAAAGTTATTTTGAGACCACATGTATAAATTTCATAGATATCAAATGGCATGCATAAAGCACACAAACATGAACCTAATTCAATAAAAAATTCAATGTTTGTAAACAAACAAACAATAACACCTGCATGTCACATGCTTTTTGCTACCAGGATTCGAGCACAGAGGCAAGTTTTTACTGCATATTTTTAAAGTCCAAATATAAGTTGCAACATAAATATTTTAATTTTTAGTGTAATCAATTTTCAATAGAATATGATCATAATAGATGTACAATATTTGTTATTGTTTAAACACTATCTTGGTAACTTTCCTAAACCGGAGATGAATGAGGGAATGTGTCACAAGTTATGTGTTTTTATATGCATGAAAAGATAGTATTTTAGCCTTAATCACTTGCAACAAGGATGTATCTATCAAGTACCTTTTAACTTAGAATGATTACTTGACAGCATTACTTAAACAACATTCAAACAGAAAAATGAAATATCAATATCATGGAGTTCTTGTGTCCCACAAAGTGTATCATGAAATTTATTACCCAATTCTTCCAGGCAATTTTGAGTAGTTGCTATAGAAAACCTACAATACAATAACAATAATCAATATGGATCACAATTTAAGTGATGAGCAAGTAGTTCTGACTACTTCATCCACCTAAACTCTGGAATTTAATTATTGCTTTTAATTTAGTCAGATTGATATTTTGTTTATGGATTTGGTAAAACAAATTGCCCAATGTTGCTGTTCTCCACCTCATGTCCTACAGTGATCTGAGGTGGACATGCCATTTTTGAATGCTGTAAATTCTAAAAATTGTATCATCATCTGTGGAAATTTAAAAAAAAACAATTAATCCCCAACATAAACCTAAGGTAAGACTGATGATACCTGGACACTGTACTCCAGCAATTACTTATTGAGGTGAATAGTTAACTTATTTTCATTGTTTGCAGATAGAATCCATCTTGAAATTATTTTCATGTTTACATAAATTCCAAGGGGAGCACAGAGAGGAAATACTAAAAAATGAGCAGCAACAATCAATTGAAAAAAGAACACTATATATGAAAGCATCAATGCTTTGTTGCATACCCTCCAGCTGCAGCTGCATGAAGACAAGTCCTGCCAAAGTCATCTGGTGTGTCAATGTCAAAACCTACAAAGCAAGTATTTTGTAAAATCATTATGTAACATCACCTTTCACAAAACTGCTGCCATCTACTGTTAAGAGAAATGCTTGCTAAGCAAACAACAGCTGTTTGCAAAAAAGCACTCAAACATTAAAAATTACTTCATTTGAAACATGTCCTTGCTATCTGCAGTGTTTTGAAAAACAGGCTTTTAAATAAAACTCAAAGGGATCAGGTAAAAGACAATTAGTTGCTCTGAAGCAAGTGGCTGTATTCTTTCTTATTCTATTTACCTGTTAATATTTCTGTGCATTTTACTATTGAATATAAAATATATACACGTAATATGAAAACATTTAAAAATATGCTAGAATTTATTAGTTTTGTGCAGCTATTATTAATTTGTGGGGATGTCTGCATTACTAAATCCAGGAGCTACTTAAATTTCATCCTTGAGTTTAGCATCTTAGTCCCAAAGATAGAACTTTGTTAAGCTGGAGTGATGGCTGCAAATAGCAATTAATTACAGAACAGCCCTTTACAGAACAGGGTAGTTTTTTCTTTCCAAAATGGCTCAACTGTGGAACTTCAAATCTGAGATCACAAAATTTAACTGGGCAATTCCATATCTAACCATGTATTTTGACATTAAGATTATTATTTAAATCAGGTTTCAAAGCTATGTCTTTGGTTTGAAAGAACTACTATACTCTTCTAAGAGTCTTGTTTTTGTGTAATGTAACTTATTCATTAAATCTCTGGTTTTGGTACCTGGGAATGCTGGCTTTTTTTTTTTTTTTTCATGTTAAGAACTGTTCAACAACAATGAACAACACAGGATGTGTTATTCAGGAGTGCTATTATTTCAAGACTGTTTTCCTACTCCATATCCCATAAAACAGGTTTTGTACACACCCCTCTACGTTCTCCTCCCTTTTCAATAGGCAGTGCTATATGGCGAACAAAAGTTTACCAATTTGATTTGAAAAATAGCCTTTCATGTCTTTTCACACCCATAAGTTACTTTTCTACCACCACTAACTACTTAAATGGCATTCAGTACTGGAACAAGGCAGAATGGTGATGTTTTGTTAAGGTTTGCCCATGAGTATTAATAAATTTTAAAATCAGAGATCCTTAGTTTACATAAAGGAGACTTTTCCTCCCAAAACCAAAAAGGGCACGTAGTCTGCAGATACCAATCCCTGCACCAAGAGCACATGTTAACATGCTAGCATGTTAGTAGCATCCAGTCTTGCCAGCCTGAGGGTTGAACTACTCTTCAAGTCCTTATCTGCTCCAGATTAGATTTACATTCAAGTTTGTTCAACTCATGTAAAACTCACAGAAACCACTTTCAAGTCTTCTGAAGGGTTTCCTTTGCCATACTGAATCTCCAGTAAAGGCACAGCCAGGACAACAGTATGTTCAAACGAGCCAGAGTATTTCTCATTTTGAACACATCTACTTGAAATATTGTCAATTATTGGACAGTTCCTCCTGGGGTGAATCCTTGCAAGCTTGCTCAGCACAGGACAGTAAATAAAAAGCCTTTCTAGTAGGTAGTTTTAGTTATATTTCTTTAGTTCTTCTGCCAGGCTTCCCTAACAAACAATATAAACCTGGGGAAGCAACTTCTTACTCTTCCATTTTCCCAGCTCTCTCCTCTCCACTTTTCTTTTTTCAAAAACCATTGTCTTCAGATTAATATAGAGCCATGCAGTTTATTCTTATTCTTCTGTTCCTGAAATTTCCTTTGGACAAATCTACTGTCTCTGAATTGCAATGGTTCAAAGAGCTCAGAATTCATGTCAGATTATGGCCAGCATGGGAAGTAATGACCTTACAACCTCCACATCTTCAGGGAGGAGTCAAACAATGAAAGAGAAGAGTAGTTGCATTTGATTAACAACAAACTGACAGTGCAACAGCTTCTTAATGCAGCAGTGCATAGAGTCTTCAGGGCTATTAGGTGCCCACTGAAGGAATACATAGGAACAGACTGATCTCTGTTAAGCTAAAGACATCATGGAAGGGAAATGGGAGGATGCTCCATGAAGCCAGAACATCAATCTTTTTCCTTGAAGCTTTGTTATAGCCTAAGCCAGTCATCCCACCTCTACAGCCAATTCAAAATGCACAAACACAACATTAAAAACTTAACACATTATTACAATTTGGATGATTTTTTCTGCAAAAGTTTGCATTCACTTTAACTATGAACTGTCTATTAAAAAACAAGCACTGGCCTCAGGTGACTAGTAACTATAAAGATTTTAATGTATTAATTAAAGGCTACTCTATGAAATAAAGAATGAAGTACAAAGCACCTGTAAGATTTTAAGAGTATCCTACCTGATGAGAGGAGCTTTCTGCAGCAGTCTGAAAATCCACTTAATGCTGCCAAATGGAGAGGAAACATCCCATGTATACCCCGCCTAAGATACACCATAATCAGGTATCACAGTTTCATTACAATTAAAATAAAACAAACATTACTGTATGCCAAAGTGCATATGCATGGTGGGTTCAACAAATCACCTAATTAGAACACTGAACTAACTTCACATATTAAATGCTTTCTTACAAGCTATCAGGGTGCACTAAGTCAGCGCAGCAGCCTATTAAAACTTTCAGAGCTTTTATTTCAAATACACAAAAGGAAAATCTATTTCCTTTTTTTTTTCCTTCTATAAATTGTGATATACTGAGTAGCTACTTAAAAGTACAGTACAGGATAATATACAAAATATTTCCTATTTCAAGTTGAAGATGATATTAAAAATCATACTGGTCTTGCTAATATAATAAATATATTTCTAAATTCTCTCAGCTTGCATTCATGTCAGTAAAGTTACCTACTTTGCAGTGTCAGCACCACTCGTAATGAGAGTGTTGATTAATAGCTCATGGCCGTATCTAGCTGCTATATGCAAAGGGGTATTTCCATTCTTATCTTCACAGTCTATTTCAGCTCCTATAATCAAAAGTAATTACTAAGTAAGAACATATATAGGTATACAGACACTTGTTAGAAAAACAGCACTGATGATAATTCAAGGAACATTAATAATTGTCAATGAATAACTACTTTGAATTTAAAACCTATACAGCTTTCAGAGGTACCAGGCAGTTATAATAAGCAAAACAGAGATAAGCATTGTATTATGTAACTATATGGGACAAACTTTCTACAATCTCAGTTATGGAGGAGAAATCTATGGAATTTTTTTGCATTCTGAAAAAGAAACAGTTCTTCAGTATAACTTAAAAAGTTTATAAGCAGACATGTCAGACTCCACCATTAACTGGTCTACTACTGGACAATGCATATGAAAAAAATTCAGCATGTTGCTGCCAATACGACAAAAATATCCATAATACTGGAAAACTGATGACAAAACTATTCCTTCCCCCTTTTTACCATTTTGAATGATGGTTTGGGATCTTGAAAATCTACCATGGATCGCTGTCATGTGCAAAGGTGTTTTCCCATCTTTACTCTGGAAAAGAAAAAAAAACAACCCGTGTGTTTACTTATGGCCAATCACAGCAATCCACCAGAACTGACCAAAAAAAAGCCCAAAAAAAGGCATTATTTTCATTCTTCTCTTCCCTCTGTTCCATCCTTTAAATCATTTCTGTGCACTTCTGCCAGACGGATGCTGGCAATGACAAGCCTGCATGACATGGCAAGCTCTTCATGAGAGCTGCTCTTAATCACTCCTCCAGCTGTGAGTGACAATTCAGTGATGCCCACTCACTCACACTTATGTCTTTAAGATAATAACTCTCAAGAAGATGATGACAGCATACAACTTTAGCAAAAAGCCTATCCAACTCTTCTCTTGCCCAACTCAAAAATAAAACAATGCTTTAAGTTTGTTTCTTGAAATAAAGTAGCTGTATTTACTAGAGAGTAAATTACACATTATATTAGAAGACAAAACATTAAAAAGCTCATGTGTTTCTTGGCAATTTCTGTAAAGGGATGGTTATAGGCAGTTTATCATAAACCACAAGTAATCCCAGGGTAGAACTATTCAACCCTAATTGTTACTATACATTTGAAACGCACATCTTAAATGTGCACTTAGTCATTCACCCAGTAAAGATGTCCTTTAAGTAGGCCAACAGTAATGCATAAGGAAACTTCAATGTTTTACAACTCAACGTCAATGCACATAAAAAGCCATTTTTTTTCTGTTATTATTACTTTAGGATGATTTTCCCCTTGTACTTTCTCACAGGTAATGGGAAAGCTTTAGAAAAGAAAAAGGTTCCTACAAACGCACATAAAAAATTGCAAACATGACAAGAAAATAAAGGGACTCCTCAATGCACGCATGTACATCTTGAAATTTTAAAAGTAGGCTGTGTAGAGTATGAAGTGTTCACAAAACACAAAGTTAAAAGACAAAGATGGCAGGGGGAACATACAATATGAACATATATACTGAAATATCACAAACTGCTGTCATGTGCAAAAGTGTCTTTCCATCCTTATTCTCCCACTGAAACCAAATGGCAAAGCTTCTATGGATGTGTTACTAAAAGTCTGCTGGAGATCCTTGTAGGAAAAGATAGATGTGGAATTTTTAGTTGTGTCACCACACAGAGCAGCATACACCACCTACAACAATGCTATTATGGGAAACATTGTCTTCTCAGACCTAGATTGCAAGAAATGAAACACTTGATAATGACAGTCAAGTTACCTCCAGATCCTTCAGCTAGCAGATCTGACTATAAATAATCCAAAAGACAACATGCACATATCCATAGCAGATGCAAATAGACACACAAAGTGGGGTTGAAATCCACTTCAGAAATTGGACAATCAATTTTAATTCTGTCATTGGAGGCTTTAAGAAAAGGCCAAATAAACACATCATAAGTTACATCTTCCCAAAGCAATCTCTATGCTCTGATTTTCTTTCATCTTTCTCCCATGGTTTAATTCTTCTCTCTTTATCCAACCACTAATATACTCTGTGTCCAATTACTTTGATCCTTTAAAACAACCGTTACACATCTGGTGACTCTTTCCCTCATTTTTCTCCTTCTTTAACCTGGAGAATCTATTAACTTAAAGAAAAATTATCATATAACATAAGTTTAGTGAAATGACAGAAGAATTTCAGGGCTCAGATAAAGTAGCCTGCAGTCCCACTAGCTCAGATGGGATAAATCTGTATCTCAAAGGAAGGCTAATGAAGAAGAAGTGGATGGAGCTGAAAGAAAGTAGATCCAAGTCTCAATGAATACATTAATAAAGTACCTTAGAAAGACACAAGAATAATTTAACATGACAGTATTAGAAACAGAAGAGTATAATGGTCAAGTGAGAACACTCACAAGACAACTTCAGTGAGATCTTGCAAACAGCAAAATAAGCCACAAAATCATTTTCCCGTTGTAAATGAAAAACTGCAGTATAATCAATAATGGATTTTTAGATTTACTCTGTTCAAATTTACTTAATAATGCACTTAGCATAGATTTCTAAAACAATGGATTTGATTATCCACAGTGCCTCTCTCATGTCTAACAGTCCCAGGCTCCTTTCCAGTCTAGGAATAACATAACACACAGCTGTCTATCAACATATAAACACAGAATGGTATAAAATTAAATAAAGATGATACTTCCCATGTTGAAGCCAAATGGCTATGTATAGGATGGCAATCAGAATTCCCTTCTAAGATATTGCCACTAGGGAAGGATATACAGTCAGAACCAGTAGCCAACTATTTCTTCAAGCAATGAAAGAGGAAGGGCTCTACTTATTGAGCAAAGCACTATTTCCTGAGATGCCACGAGGTTGGATGCATAAGCAGAGAGGTATCTTCAAAACTTTTGCTTCAATTTCCCTTTCTTTATGCCTTTAAGGTATTCTATCTAAATATCAAGCTTGCTACAGCTACGTGATTTTATGAGGTCAGCCAGAATCACAGCACATGACAGAACCGCTATGGGCTAATGCTAACTTTTGTCGTCTTCAGTGAACCTCAATTAAATGTGGTAATGGGAAAGACATCACCCAAATCTCCTCTTATCACTACAGAAAACATATCCACAAAATACTTTAGATAATTTTTTTGCTAAGAACAATTTGCCAAGAACAGTAGTTGCTATTAGGCAGAAATAATACAGAGCATAATGTGTCCTATCAAGTGATATCTCAGATATTAACTGTACTCAAGACTACTGAGCTTTACTGAGGGTCAAGGGAAATGTGGATCTATCATGTCACAGCATTCCTCCAAGTGAAATCTCCCCCTAGCAACAATTCTTCTGTTCTAGTACCACCAATGGAAGTAAAAAACTATTTATATTTAGGTCACTGAACTTTCAAGCAGCAATGGGGCCCATAAAACAATTAATACTGTCCCATTACATACTCCTTTCAATGCGTTCTTCCATGCATGGAAATCCTGAATAGTGAGGAGAGAGTGCTTAAGTAATGAGCAATACTTAACAAGATTCACTGTTCTACAGCAGACACTGGCAAGGCTATGGGAACAAGCAGGAAATTACATCCTCTGCCTGCAGAGGTGATAAAAAGCATATAACATATTTTTACTGTTCTCTTATCTTCTGTCATATAATCTGTTCTTGAGATGAGGCCAGATTCAGAGAAATGCACAAGAACTTACCCTCCATCTGCCATCAAGAGTGTTTCCTTTTTGCTCTCCCCACTGTCATCCACAGTAGAAAGTGCTCTAATAGTACTGTCTAATCTGCATCTAGATTACCATCCATATCCCCTCCATTACCCCTAACAACACAGAAGCAGTTGCACATGGGAGAAAATTATTGAATCAATAATTTACACAAGCAAGGTAATTAGGATGAAAAATAGATCTTATAACCATTTTAAGAGCTACTTTGAACTTCAGCCTTAGTATTTGGAAACAGAACAGAACATTGGTTTCACTAAATACTTAGTAAGAATGCCCTAATTCCATCTCATTTTAATTCTTCTTAATTTAATTCTTCTTTAATTTATTCTTACCTACACATTTTGTGAAAAAACCTTTTTTTTTTTTTAAGGGATTGCTCTTCTGATTAAATCCAAGATTTATCTTTATAGCTCTTTCCAGGGAAGCAGAAGTTGACTTGGAAATTATTTTCTTTTGCCTCAGTTCTTGCACTTCTCAACAGCGCAAGTGATAAATTTTCATACACAAAATAAGGCTGTTCACACCTTCAGGTGCAAATTTACAGGCCAAATTCTTTCATACTGGAATAAATACACAGAAATGTTGTTAACAGAATTACAATGGAAACACCTTGATGAGGAAATGGGATAAATACTTTTTAAAACTATAATTACTTAAAATCTCTACACAGCCCTACTTGCTTAATTTGGCACTTAACAGTTTTGATACATACTAAATCAACCCATTTTAATTACACTCAACCTACAGCTAAAGCTACTAACGCTCTTTCTGAAATGGAGCCCTCCCAGTTCTTTCTACATCAGAAATATACACAAAGTTATGAGCCCTTGCAACCCTGCATACAGAGAAACAATTCTTGCCTTGGTAGTATTTGTCATAGGATCATAGAATGGTTTGGGTTGGAAAAGACCTTAAATATCATCCAGTTACAATGTCCCCGCCATGGGCAGGGACACCTTCCACCAGACTAAGTAGCTCAGAGCCCCATCCATTGTGGCCTTCCAGGAACGGGGCATTCACCCCTTCTCTGGGCAACCTGTGCCAGTGCCTCACCACTCTCACAGTAAAGGATTTCTTCCCAGTATCTAATCTAACCTACCCTCTTTAAATTTGAAGACATTCCCCCTTGTCCTGTCACTGAATGTCCTTGTACAAAGTCCCTCTGCAGTTTTCTTGTAGGCCCCAGAAGGTGCTGTAAGGTCTTCTTTGTTCTTATTTGTCTAAGTAACGTACATATACAATCAGTAGTGTATTTAACATTGTGGGATTATTTTCATGGCAGATCACATGTTTCTCAGAAACGATGTTTCAAGAAGGTAGGACAGAAGTCAACCAACCCTGCAACACTGAACACTCAGTCATATCCAGTCTGAGACATTATGCAGAGCAGAAAGCTGGCAACAAAAATAAATGGACTGTGACCTGGATATTTTAGGACAAGTTAGAAATAAACCCTGTAACACAGCTCCTTACTTCTCCAGGGCACTTTGGTCATGAATCTTTCCACAACTGAGTTATGTACATTTTCATTAAAAGAGCCACACATCTAAATATACGTAACAGTGAGCAGGAACACACATGTAAGATTTTTCCACATCAAAGAGCTTATTTTTAAACTACCCCCAAATTTTCAGTTGGCTATGGGTTTTGTACTAACAATAAATACAAAGTTGTATTTTAGAACTAGTTAGTTGAAAATCAGGGTGAATCACTGTGAAAATTATTGCTGACATAAAGTGGACCACAAGCATCACGATTTTAAACAGAAATGTCAGCTATTCTAACATTCACCTCCTGACCAGGTTGTGCAGCAATTCAAGCATAAATCTCTTAAACTGATTTTTTTTTTCTTCTCTTTCCTTTTTTTTAAAGAAACAAGAGGACAGGTAATTCTCTTTTTACCACATGCAGGTGATAGTTCAGGCAATTAGACATTTCACATAAGGAACACTTGGACTCTCTGTTCCATACACCTGTTTTCCACTTCCCCTAGCCTAAAAACTGACAACACACCAGATATTGCCACTAATATTGCTGAACACAGTTGAATTTTCTTTACTGGAATAAAAATCAATGTAATACTAGACAGGAGGTCTCACGTCACATGACTTTACACTACAAACTGGAGAAGATGATAAAAAAATACAGGTTATAGTTTGCTTTTATGCTTGAGTGTATTAGAAATTCTGCCTACAGTAATATTAGATTCTAAGGAACGTTCTGCAACCAAAGACTTGTAATGAAGTACAGATGTAAAATGTATACTGGTTATGCTTACCAAGTTTTGCTGGAGTTATTAAAATGCCAGCTGTTAAGACTTTCCATTGGCCTGATCTACTTGTATTTTTCATGCACCCTTCCCAAATCTGCCTGACTAATTATTTTAGGATGTTAAATTATCAGCCTTTCAACTGCTCCAGCAATTAGCCTGTTTACACACATTTCTCTAAAAATATCTTTGATTTCTTTCATGATACTTATTTATAAGGAAAAACGTTCTTTTGCATTTTTTCAGATTATTTGCTTTATTTACAAGGCTAGACTAGGGAGAGCAAATTATACGGAATTCTGACATTTAACTGTAATCAAGATTGATCAGACAGTACTGTCATCCTTCTTCTTTATCCTTTTGGTCTATTAAATATATCCCACTGAGGTTTTCAGATTCTGATCAAGTTTCTTGAAGCAGCATATTGGCTCATTTTTACAACAGTACTTTTCATACAAGTACTCCATCTATCAGTGGGAACCTCTAAATGTTATCATAACAAATGTTTTTGAAAAAATGATCTCTGATAAAGATGTACTGCATCTTTAAGCATCAGTATGTGGTTTTGGATACACCTACCTTTATATTTACATCTGCTCCGTTGCAGACCAAAAGCTCTAAACACAAAGCTCCATGTGTTGATGCAGCGGCAAAGTGCAAAGGTGTAAACCCCTTCTCATTCACTTGATTCACATTAGCACCACAGTCTATGAGTTCGTTCACTACAACATCTTGCCCATTATAACAAGCTACATGGAGAGGCGTATTTCCATAGGCATTTGGTTCGTTCATCTATCAGAGAAAAAACCCCAAGATTAATTAGTAGGCAGAAAACTTTTTAGTGTATTTAATGCAGCATTTAGTTCTAACGAAGAAAAATCTCATGTCGTGAAATTGTGTTTTGGAACTCTTCAAAACCAGAAATTAAAAGCAAGTTCTGGGTGTAGCACTCTGATTGAGACGTGCGTCCTGGGGAAGAGTATGATTGCTTTACAAGTGAGCCAACCTCCTCCAATTGTCTCCACATCAGTTTCCTGTGTGGAATTTAAGAGAACACACACATGCCAACAATGTCAACAGTGGCAATCTGGACAGACACTACATACAAAGCACAGCACAGCACAGATCTCTATAAAACAGCATTTACAAGCTATTGCTAAAAGCAAAGGTCAAATAGACTTTTTCTTGAGGGGGTGTGTGTGGGTGTATATAGAAATAGAATTTGTTGTACACAACGTGATACTCAATTCTGATCTACTTCTCAGTAAAGAACCTGGGCTGCAATCTCCGGCCTTTCAAGACTAAAATGTGATTCATAATGTAGATTTCTTACACAGTTTCATAGTTTACTGTTAGGACACTTTCTATGTGCAAGTATGTTAGAGCATTTTAATTTCTTTTGCATTTGAATACTAATATGGCCTTACTTGCTGTAGTGTTCAAGTTTCTCACAATTTTTAGTATTTCCTAAAATTTACATGGTGTGAAAAAGTCAGTAACATCTATATTTTATGAACTGAAGCAAAACCATTTCATTTCCTGCACTTCAGAAAGGATTGTATGGCAGAGCCAGGATCGTAATTCCAGTCCAATGAATTAAGAGCAAGAAATTTCAAACAAATAAAAAACCCTACTAAATACACTTTTCAAATTATTATGAAAAATCTGCAAAGCTCTTAAGTTACCTGGGGGAATGTGATTTTATAACAGAAAAAGTAGTATTTTCCAGAGATCTTCATTCACGTGCCTTCTCTATGTCATAACCTGTCCCTAAATAAACAGTGTGTTACAGTACTAACAAAAGTATTTAAAACAATTAAAAAAATAATATGTATCACTTAATTTTATTTTTTCTTACTTCAACACCAAGATCCAGAAGATATTTGACTACACTGATCATTCCACTAGATGCTGCAGCATGTAAGGGTGTATATGATTTCTTATCTTTGCATGTCACTTCAGCTGTATGGGTCACAAGTAATTTCACAACTTCAATATGACCTAAAATAATAAAGACAAATAAAATTAAGTGCAATTTTTTATTAACCAGCATAGGTTCACAAACAATAATTCTACAATTGTTATAATGTGATCAGGACATTATTAATTTGGACCAAATCTGGAAAACAATGGTTCTTGTTTTTAATTCTATCATGAACTATAAAAGCAACATAAAATAATAATCTCCACACACCACATCCAACAATCACAGCATCTACACTGCAAAAATAAGTTTGTATATTCAAAACACAATCTTGTCTTCTGTTTCTGCAGAACTAGAGAGGCAAAGTAACTTTGTAATTATTAAACATTTACTGCAAATTTATGTTAACAGCTCAAGAGACAGTGTGACTGTCAGATTTCCATCACCTCAACTGAAAACACACCCATTAAGATTTCTTTAAATCTTAAGCAGAAACTTTGAAAAAAATTACACAAACATGAAAAGAAAAGTTCTACTTTTACATAAAATCACATCCCCCCCAACCCAACTTCCTTTACTTGCAAAGTGCTTAAAATGTAAAACCGAATCAAACAAGATTTAGCAAAGCTCTGTTTTCAAGACTGACTCAGAAGGTCTCTGAGGAACTGTAGCCTTTTAAAAGCATTAACTGCTCTCCTAAAACAATGGAATTAGAGTAAGAGTTGAGTAGGGATCACCAGAAAGGGATGATCAGGGGGAAGTTCCAGATGGAAAAGGGAAGGGAGGGCAGGAAGCCCACCCTGAAGTGGTGGGCAGTAGCTCTCACTGCCAGCTTTGGGCCAGGGACCCCAACACCACACTGCTGCTGCAAGGGGCAATGAGTTTTCCCCTTTGTGGCCACATGGTTCCCCACTGCCTTGTAAGTAGGTGTGATGCTGCCAGCTAAGAAGCCATGAAAATGGGGTAACCAAAACAATCTGTCATACTTGCTCCGTTGTTAATTTAACTGCCAAACAAGTCATCACTGAAAGCACAAGGATAATCATGACAAAGTCTGCTGAATAAAGTAGTACAGAAGTTTAACAGAATATGATACACCTATAGCACTTTGCCTTTTTAACTGACCCATAGAGATAGATGTAGGATTCTTTGTTTTGCCTCCCAGGTTACACCCTTACTGTTGTTAAAGAAGTGATGAGGGGCACACTGAATACTTATGCTTATACTTACCCAGTCAGACATCTAAGTAGAAAGTATCAAATCCAGCTTTCAGTTTAAGTGCTTCATAAAAAATGAGGGTCTTCATTTTTTAAGAGCATTTGCAAAAGTTTGAATAGAAGTGTCTACCCCATGAAACACAGACAAAGCTGTTTTTATAAACATTCATCCATGACACTTATTTTATGCTGCATGCCCAACAGCACACAAAACACCGCTTCACCCAGCTATACTGATCAAAACCATAAAAGTTCACCAGTGCAATGTGAAGTGCTGCAATATTTAATTTCTTAATTACTTCAGTATTGTAGGAAAGAAGGGAAAGAGGAATGTAAACATGATACTCATCTTCTGACCCAAATACAGTGGGGACAAGGATGAAAACAAGCCCTACATGAGAGACACAAATACAGAAGATACTGGAAGCAGTGAAAGTAATAGAGACACTGAACAGAACAGTGGCAGAAAAAACTTCAGAGAAGGTAAAATCCCCAAAAAACCCCTGACCTGCATCAGCAGCGATCAGTGGAAGACTCTCAAACAGAAGAGCAAGGCACTTGACGTGAGAAGTGCTGCAGAAACATCCCGGTGTGCTAATGAGAGCAATGCTAGCACACAACAACGTAAGTCCATTTCAGTCACAGCACTGCAGCTGGACAGCAATGGAGACGGGTGAAACGCAGGAAGGAAAGGAAACAATGGATAAACCCTAGAAAGTTATTTATAGTTGAATGACGAAAAGCATAACTTTTTTATTCTGTGGTCAGTTCTACGTGGTGGAAAAGTTTTTAAGGTTTTCTTCAAATAGTTGGAGCAATGCACAATTGCTCTAAATTGTGAAAGAGAGTGTCACAAATATTTTTTCTTTGATTGAAGACTTTCAAAAGCTTTTTCTACTCTATTGTCTACAAGGATATTTAGGTTTATCTATATAAATTAAATTACATTTTTCCTGCCCAAACACTGTGCATTAACAGTTTCCTGTTAATAGCCCATGAAATAGCATTGACTAAGAATTGGAATTAATGTAGTTTATCTGAAAAACAGAAGACTTTTCTCTCATCTAGGCAAGCACAAACCAGAAAATGTCTCTGTCCTCTCAGTGACACTTGCCAGATTTCTGCCATCTCATGCAGAAGTTTCATTCAACAAAATTTTGCAAATAACCACCTTGAGTAAGGTGATTGGACAGCCTGTCACAGACACTGCTTTGCAGATATAAGTACATTAAAAATACTAATGCAAAATATTGCAAAGCATGTTGGATCAATAATGAAGAATGTTCTTTAACTTCTGAGGTTTCAAGTACTGATATCAGTACCTGAAGTGCAATATCATCCAGCTTCAAACTGTAAGTTAAGAATGTTAATGCTGTGATCATCATTTCATAATTCACTGGCACATTCAAGTCTTTCTAAGTCTGGTAAAGGACAATGAAGTACATTACTCTGGCAGTACTGCCAGTGCATTGATCAAGACTATGAGGACAACAATTATCCACTCCAGGAATAAGAATCATATGGCAAGAATCTGCAGTTTCAGGGATGAAATATTCTTCAAAATACAATCCCCAGGGTTGCTGTAATGATCCTTTGTTTCAGATGCTCCTTGTATTAACTACTTAATTTTTGTCCACAATTCCTACAAAATTTTACATCTGTGATTAGACTTGCCGATTGAAGAACACAGTTCCTCCTTTTTAAAGGACAAAATCACTTACCTTACTTTTCTTTTTCCAGCAAATTGATTTTTCTCACCACAAAAAACACATTTACAACAGAACTTGAACTGTACTATTAATGGTTTTATGGCAGACACACAGATAATCTCAATGCTTATTATGCAAATTTTTTTCCTGGAGATATATAAACCTATTAAAGACAAGGTGATTTTTTTTTAACTACCACAATAGTAAGCAACTGAAATATGTACATACCCATATATGCTGCCCAATGTATAGCTCGTCTGTCTTTCTTGTCAAATGCATTAATATTGGCCCCTCTAGACAACAGTAAGCTGACCATCTAAGATAAAGAAGAGAAATCTTTTATTCATAATGGGAAAGGAAATTCTGATTAGAAAATCATAGAAAAAAAACCCCCAAAATAAATGTGTTTTTCGAGGATTTAAATGTGCTGGTTTTTTAATATTCCATAAGCTTGAAAAAACTGGCTGCCACACCTTGGCAGCAATAATGAAGTGACAGTAAGGAACACACAACTTGATGTCAGCAAAAACATTTCTCAGTTTAACATAGCAAAGCTGTGAAATCTTTCAAATCTTCAGTTGTTATTAAGGGATTCACTAAAGCTAATCTCTAAAAGGAAGCCTATTTCCAATGTGTCTCCAATTACCTATATAGAATTAATGGGAATTTCTCAGCAGTCACTTTTCAAAGCTTGATTATTAGGTGAGTTAGAGCTCGTTACATGTATTTCCTCCACATTTCAGTGACAACACATTCCATATGCTCACTGTTTACTGAACAGAAAAATATCCTGTTTTTTCCATTTTAAATTTACCCGTTACTAGATTAACTCCTCTTAACTTGGCAAATGTGCTTTTGTCGTAAGAAAAGTCAGCACTGTAATAACATTTCAACTAAATTATGTAAAATTTATCTTCCACAACTGTTCTGTACAGAGATGATACAAAAGACAAATTCAAATACAAAACAGGGGTTGGGCTTTTTCAAAAGGGTGGGAGAGATAAGATTTTAAACTGAGAAACAAAACATGAGAAATGTGAGGGACAGAATGATGAGTGGAAAACAAGTTATGAAAGTTTTTACCTCAACGTGTCCACTGAAGGCTGCATGATGCAGTGCAGTCCTGCCTGCTCGATCAGACACATTTACATTGCTTAGGAGAGGCACCAAAGCTTCAGCACACTTCACAGCTTTGTTTGCAGCTGCTATGTGTAGGGGTGTCTGCCAGTTTTTATCACGAGCATTGACATCTGCTGAATGCTTTAACAACACTTGAACAGCATCCTGAAAGCATTTACAAAAAAAAACCAAGCCCCTTAGTAAAGACCTGCAATGCCAGCCTTACATTGAAGGCCAGTACAGTGGAATGTAACTCTTTACAATTTGTTCTCTTGCAAACATAACCTTACACTTTGGGCTTTGTACTTTATCATAAATCACAGTTTGGGGATGTTCTCATGAACATGAATAATATATTCCCTACAGGACTCAACCAAATCAACCATTTTCAGATCTTTTATCCAACTGCTTAGGGAAATTGTTTTGCCATCACAACTGATTTCCAAAGCTCAATAAGCCACTTTAGGATTTCTTCCATTGCCAAGGCTTAGTAAAGTACTATGAACTTATAAGGTATATTCATCAATCTGCCAAGCAAAAGTTTTGAACTGTCAACGTCTAGAAATGGCAAAAAGAACAGATTATTAAATGCACATTTAGAAACCACAGATAAAACAGAGCATGGTGACAAAAAGTTTCAACATACACTGTTGCAAAACTCCTGAAAACCGTTTTAAAATATTGCACTGAATTCCATCTCTCAAAAAGATTATTCATTTCCTTTTGTTAGAAGTACAAGCTGTGAAAAATTGACAAATTAGACTGTAACTCTTACAGCAAGATAAGCAAATCCCATTAAAATAACTGCACTCAATTGTAAAGCATAAATAATTAAATGTGTTGGCGATATCAACATGATGACGAATATTGCATTTTACATCAAGTGTGTGACCATTCCACAATTCACTGATTGCTTTAGGTGACGGCCAACTTAGTCACTGAGCACACAAAAACTGATTACCACTTTGAACTTAAAACATGCTACCAACAAGCTCTTACTAGAAATTTTGAATTACGCTGTGGTACAATAGCTGGGTGCTATTCTCAGCTATGAGGAGAATGATAAGTATCTCTTGATTCTATTTATATTATAACAGATTACATTTTAAATGTTTGAATTTCTTGTACTGTCAATAAAAAAAATAGGAATAAAAATAGGAACAAACATAAGTGAACATACTGCATCACAGGCTTGAAATGGAATAGCTCTTCAATTCTCTGAGAAACTGAAGCAGATTTAGTACTTTAAAAAACTAATTATATTTTAACTCTCACCTTTTTAAGACCAAGTATTAAGAAATACCATAATCAGAACAAGGAAGTTTTACAGCAGCTATTACCCCTTTTGCAGAAGGAAGCACCATAATATTAGTATAAAAATAAAGTATCTCATTTTTAAGCACATATGTATTAATGAATTTTGTAGAATTACTGATTCAACTTAGGTTTTTTTTTAAAATTTGCAATGTCCATCAGGTGCACAAAAATAGAGGCCTAGAATGTGACTGTCTTGACATGAAGTTGCCTCAGCTTGCACAGTTGACAGCTAAATCAATAATTCCAGGTATTTTGTATGTTTAAATGTCCTTGTTTAATTGCAAATGTCCTTCCTTCACAAGTAAGCCCAAACATTTTACTGAAATAATTATCAAGGTTTTTCATTACAGTTTTTCATCTAATGCCCCAAACATGTCTGTCAGCTGGAAAATGGTGCCTACATATATCAACCACGTATATGAGCTACTATGACTCATTGTGTTTATAAATAGAGAATTCTGACAAATGCCTATTTACCTTTTGGGTACATAGTCTGATTGGTTTACATGTGTTACTTGCCTTTGGTTAGTATTTTGTTTAAAGTCTTCCACATCTTAAAAAATATGACCATGGTAGCATTTCTTGAAGTTACCATTTAAGCCCAGTTTGCCTGCAGCACTCCTCTCTGCAAGCATTACTGTTGGGAAGAGCTTTTACTGCTCCTCAGCTCTGAAGACTGAAGTATTTGGTGCTTTGGTCAGCTCCCAAAGGAGCAGCCTAAAAATATCTCAAGAACAAACAGCATTTGGAATAAGGCACCCTTGAACATTCATTTTCAAACACTGTTTTGAATAGCGTGATCTCCACATAACTTGGCTATTAATACTAGTGACAAAATACTGCCATTTATCCAGGGAACTCAAAAGGAAAACCTGGAACAAGACGTGTTTACATAATTCATGGATCAAATATTTCAAGTTCAACGCTTGTCAAAACCAAAATATTCAAATCTATCTTCTCAAACAAAAATTTACTAGTAAAAAACCTTGAGACATACTCAAATGAGCATCAATTTGACTCAGCATCTCAAAGGAGAGAGTTTTGCATAAACTCTTCCACATAACAAGCTCAGCATTTCTCTGTCTGTTTTGATCTTCTACAGGCATTTAAATTTTTTATGGAGACAACCACAATAGAGAAACAATAACAAACTAATTTCTTACATTATTATATTCTCACAAATAAACTGGTAGACTCCAAGAAACATTCTACATTTCACTTATACTTTCTAAAGTCATGTTCAATACTGTTATTATTAACTAATCACTCAAAAAAAGACATTTGTAGGCTTTTATAGAATCATTTATTTCTTCACTGGCTGAACAGACAAGCATGTACAAAACCAGAAGAAATGCAGAGTGTTTTGTAAAAGCTCTACTAAATCTTAATTTCTCTCTATTTCCCTCATGCTGAACCATTCCAGTTACCTTAGGAGAAGTAAACTGAACTTGAAAACACTGTGTGCAGAATCCTCTCCTAATGAAATTGCAGAGAGCAAAGCTGAGTAACTGTAAGTTTATATTCCCCTCCCTTCCTGCTCAGGCAAGTGATACACATACATACAGACATACCTACCCTCAATAGGTTACACACACTTGCAAAAATGTTCTGCAATTCCAAACATTTGGAGTAGTTTCACTTTTTAAAAAATGAACAAGGGACAGAAGGCAATCTGACATACCTTATTTTAAAACAAAGCAGTCACAAAGAGCAACATACCTCACTACAAGATGCTACAGCTCTGTGTAAAGGAGTCAACCATTTGCTGTCTTTGGCATTAACTCTAGCTCCTGCAACAAAAAATAAAAATAACAGAAATTTAAAATATATTTATAGGATGACTGAAATATTTTCAAGAATAGAGACAGAACTATTGGAAGTTACTTATTCTAGGCTCATTAATACAGTATAATGCAAAAAATGAAAAGGGATCTTTTCTCCAGCTGAAGTACAACACTTTAAGGAAATTCTTTTAACACTGTACCCATAACACTCTTCCACATGAAAGGATTTTCATATTTTTACACTCTGTCATCCTCTGTATTCTTTGGCACTTCCAAAGCCACATAAAAGGCTGTTGTGTAAGAAAGACAAACTCCTTGCTTTCATTCAGCAATAAAAATCTCCTGCTTTCTCACTATAGTTGAAGTCCTTCACTAAAACAGAGAAGGAGGCTACGTTTACTCCCTATGCCTGCAGCTTCCTTGTGGTTGGCATGTCTGATGCACAGGTAGATAGAATGAGGATGATTTTTCCACTGAGGATTTGGGAACAAGTCTTCACTACTCCACCAGGTCACCTAGCCCACTCCAGGACCTCCTGGTCCTGCCTTCATGAGAGAGATGAACAGCCACACCTCTACTTTTGAAAGCATTCTTGAGCAAGAGTTGTCCTGCCCCCAGGAAACAAGGCTGCACAAACATCTGTAAGGGACACAAGCCTGGGTTTGGATTTTAATTGTTTTCTTAATAATAAAAGGAAAGAAGGGTTTGGGAACTTTTTTCCTGAAGGAAGCAGCTGAACTACGTTTTAGTTTCCAGTGAACTCCACCAAACAAGAAAACTTACTGAATAAGGTTAATAATTTCTGATATACACACACACACACACATATAAAACTTTGTAGATTATTTATCCTCTGAGTGGAAATTTATCCATCTTTATTTCAAAATTTCTGAGATTTTACAGGGATAGCTTTGACAAAATATTGTATTTTTGAAAAAAAAAAGTTTGGAAAATACTGTTGGAAAGAATCACACAATAACATTAATACTGCATGATCAGAGCTTACTAGCTTCTCAGGCTAAACATAGTATTGTTATGTCAGAACCAACTGTAGTTTTTTCTATGCAAAGAATAGAAAAGGGTGGAAGGCCAGTAAGACACAAAATGCCAAACAAGCTGCTGCTCAGGACACTCAGCTGAGAGACAGGATATTTTGATCCAAGACCTGCACCAGCAAAGAAGCTGAACAACCTGACCAAGAAACCTAACAGTCTGTACAGAACCATGGCTGTATATATTAACCAAACCAAATACGTGAAGTCAACTCTCTTGAGTTTCAGTCAATTCATTCCTTTCAGTCTTAAGAACAAAATATGGAAGCTGATGCAGGATCATCAAACTCCCAATTTGATCCTAGGTCTTCCAAGCACTAGACAGAGTCTAGCCGGTCTAACTGCTAACTACAATTACAAGGATTTCCATCTTTCTTATCCAAATTTCAGAAGCTTTGGGTGTCATTCTATTTTTCCAAGTGCAAAAATTTTTGGAAAAAAGACTGATGAACACAGAAGAAAGTCCAAGTCCATTTGAAGAAAACTCCCACAATCTAACAAGCGGTAAAGAGACTTCATCATAACAAAAACATCTGCTTTTGTCAAATATCCTAAGGACCTAGTTGTGTACTGCGTCACATCATGTGCCATAACAATGTACTGTATCAAGTTCTGCAAAGAACTTAAACAAAAAAAGAATTTGAGGATTCTAAAAGTCACCAGGAATGTCTTATGATTTCAGCAATCCTTTCCAAAAGACAGTAAGTGCCAAATGAAACTACAAATATAATGAAGTAATGAACAGTAAGAAAGAATGTAATTAATATATTTTGAGTACCTGTAATTCTTGATTGTCTTCCAGGTAATTGTTTGCCACATCTTGCTTTTAGCAGAAGATACAAAAATAAGAGCCAAAATGGTACTCCAAGCTTCACCTGACTTCATGTCTAGCCAACAACCAAGGAATGAAGACTTTCAAAGTCTTATTTCTTTCTCTAATTTTAGGATACAAATGTCTTTAAAGCATTTTAAATGACTTAAGGGAGTTACGGAGTTATTAATTACCATCCTGATTTTCCCCAGGAAAATACATTTGCAGGACTTGAGGTCAGGTCAGATCCATCCAGGTAATGAAATCCAAGACAGGAGAAGCACCATGTGCATCCCAAGGGAGAAACACACATGTCTGCTCCAAAGAAGTGGCAATTACCTAAGCTGTAACTCTAAGTGAAAATGTGATTAGAGTCCAAGCAGTTTTTATGGGTTCAGATAAGGCGTTAACTGACATTTCTGCTACTTTTAACATGCAGCTTAAAAATTGCACCAGAAGAGAGAAAGAATAAACACAAAAAGATACTGTACTAAATGTTTTCCCAGTGGTAAGTTAATCATACTTGCTAAGACTAAAAGAAATTAATATATGAAAGTAAGGAAATCAGCACTAGCCAAAGAAATGTCTAAGGAAATTTTAAGTGATATCTAAAAGGAACACAGTCCTCTCAGAAGAACAAAATCAATACAGCAACATCTGCTCCCCATCCTATATGTGGTCTTCTACCCAAAGAAACAAGAAAGGCTATGTCTAGCACTTCCCATAATTAAAACAGTGTAATATGTTACAGACACTAAAATAAACTAACTTTTCAAATAACAAAAAAATAAATTGTAGATTTTCTGGCAAAGAAAAAAACCCAGTAAGTTGACTGCTGACAACAAATCTAAATCTCTGATGGACTTAATTAAGAACCACCAAGCTTGTTTTTTCCCTCCACAACAAAACCTGCAAAATCGTTATATTGAAAGACAAAGTTTTTAAGCAATAATCAGAATAAGTGTACTACCAAAAAACACATATGCATTATTAATGTGGGAATTGAGATCTATAGCTCTAGAGACATTAAACGAAATAATATTTTTCAATTAATAGAAAGATTCTTTGCCCTTAAATTTCTCTAGGAAGCCATGCTGCCAAAAATTATTTAGATTTCATGAAAGAGTTCCAAACAGCCTTGCATCTGAGGACATAATCCCCCTCTAGGCTGTTCTTTACTCCCTGGCACATGATTTAGGGAAAATGTTACCACTCCTCCCTCCCGCTTCAGATGCTCTCCATGGGTCATAAAGCTCCCTCAATCCTCTCAGTCCTACCATGCAACAGTGAGGGGGTTTATAGCCTTGATTATCTGTGGTAAAGCTCTACTCCAGACCACTGCAAATACATTACACCTCTATAGAACAACTTTTGCTTTCAAGTGATTTGTTTCACAGTCTGTTTAAACACAGTTTGAACACACATATATGTTTAACTCACTGCACAACAGTGCCAATGCAATATTATCTCCGTGAAGCCCAACCTGCTGACGTGTTAACCAGGGCATTTCTCACATTTCAAATGCCAGTTATGCAGCAGTTTGCTCTTTCAAAGCACAGTACAGTGTATCTTGATCCCCAGTGTGCAAAACAGAAAAAAACCCCAACCCCAGACAACCCACCACACTGGATCATCCAGACTTCAGGGGCCTGGTCTTAAAACATGTTTATTAGAACTCCTCAAACATTAATTTGTTTAGTTGAAAATTTTTTATATTTCAATTCTTTTAATGCCATAGAATTTGCAGGAAAAGGATTATGGGGCTTGGCCAACAGATCAAACAAAATACTGCAACACAAATACTCAATTTCAACTTAAGAGCCAATCACGTAAATGACCCTCTCCTAAAACTGCACCTTCCAAAAAAACCAGCTTATTCTTCTACATTGGTGCAATAAACCAAAACATTCAACAAGATCACCCCTTTCATCGCCAATTTTGCTAGTACAGCCTATTAAGTTCAACATCTAGGCAAATATAAAACCAGGACTCTTGCAAAAGGTGGGGGAAAGATGAATGTGTGTGAGAGAGAGGGGGGGGGAGAGAGAGAGAGAGAAAGGTATTACATAATTTTCTTCCCTCAGCCCTGAATCTTACATTTCATCTTGCCAAGTTGCATTCACAAGACTGACAACTAGAAAGACATGTTTTATTTAATAAATATAGTACAGAAGCTACTGAAAAACTCAGTGATGCTAACTTTTAGCAAATTTATGTTTCAAGAGGCCCATTTTCCAGCTGAATACCCACACTGATTTACAGAATAATCCTGGAGGTTTTAATTCTATCAGTTTAAAATCATTTAATATCATTTAAATGTGCTATTAGCCACCAATTCCTGGCCATATATTTCTGCAATCTCACTGCTACTTCTTGCTGTTCATATCCTTATATTCAAGTAAGAGCTAGCATCTCAGCCATCTCTTGGAGAGACAGGCAATGAATGACTGGGCAGGAAATGCTGCAAGGAGCAACCACACACCTCCTCCTTCATCCATGAAGTGCCATACAACTATATAGTGGTGTCTCTCACTTCACCCCTGGGTTTCTCTTTTAAGAACTTTTGATGTGACTCTCCTCTCAAGCTCCTCTGCACCAGAACTCTTCCTATTTGTAAATGTCCTCAGAAGACTAATGAATTCTGTGGCTGCATTACTTATGCATCATTATTTGGAAACAGATCCAGAAAAGAAATACAACAGAACTGACAAGACATTTTCATCTTTGCTCACAGTACTGATTTAAGTACTGCACTGCCTTCCACTGTTCTGTTGCAGTCTGTATTTTTAGACTTTCAAGGATGGTATTTTCCTTTGTTATTGTACAAGATGTCCTAGGACCAAACAATATCATAATATAAGCAAAGAAAGTGTTTTCATTCAATTATGCAATACAGACACCCAGTATTTGAAGCTCTGAAATGTTTATTTAGGAGTAAAAGATGTAAATAAGATCTTTAGAGTGCATTTAAGAAAGTAACAAATTTTATCTTAACAACTAGTATGTTGAAGTAACTTAAGGAATAATCTTGGCAGAAATTAAGATCATCTCAGGTATAAATCACTGAGAGTAACCAGCAATCCTACTGTAATTAGACTCTAATTATTTTACCAATGGCTAGTAATCACTTCAGAAGTTTTTCCTTTTAAATTATCTACTCTTTTATCTAGAGACAACTACCTTGGAAGCACTTAAGCTGGGAAGCAGAAATTCTCAGACTACACTGAGGAATAAACAGATAGAGAAGAAAACTTTTCCATAGATAGAAAAATATGTGAACAGTCAGGAGGAGATACAGAAGCGGTTTTTAATATAAAAGATTTGAGATATGAATTGGAACAACCAGTGATTAAAATTGAGGGCAATTTCCTATTGAAAACTTGGGTACTGGAAAAACAATTGCTGCAAAAATAATGAGCAATACCTTATTGAGAGAAGCTGATTGCTATTTATAAGCTAAATGTATAGTAGAGGATCTAGAAAAGTGAAAAAAAATCCAATAGGAACAGGACTGGAATCTTTTGACCAGCCACAATGATGTTTCTCCAACAAGTTTTTGTTTTTGTTGTTTAAAAACCAAACAAACAAAACCACCCCAAAACCCCAAAATAATCCCACAAAAACCAAAAGCACACATGGAGATACACTGGCCACAAAAGAAAGGAAAAGCACAATCAAGTCAAAGCCATCCTTCCAGGGCTTTACTGATTTATCAATATAAGAAGTTTGTTTCCTTTCAGAACAGCTTCTGTCACATCTCACTCCCTGTGTCTTTGAGCTTCAGAGAGCAACAGGAGATTCTCTGACTCCTTGAGCTACTGAATGCTTCTACCTTTTCCTAAGTCAGTTTAATTTTCTCTCTCAAAGAGCATCAGAGCTACTTTCTTCCCAGCAACTGACTCTTACTGCTGCCAGGGGGAAGTTAGGAAAGCTTGAAAGAGAAAACATCAGCCAACATCGCTGTCAAAAGAAGAGGAAGTGACTGAAAGATACAGCCAGTGTAAAAGGAGCCCCTGTGAAATGTCCTCAGTGTGTGGGTACATCTGCAATCCAAACAAAGGGAGCTTCATGCAGCTGGGATCCTGCAGCAATAGCCTTTCAACAGCTGAGCTGTGTAACTGTCATTGCATGGATTTTTAATACTTGCATAGCTTCCAATAAGATGAAAAAACACAGGTAGCATGGTGTAACACTGGAGGGTCTTTAGTATCTTCCAAAATCTATTACTGTAATGATAATTTTCCACCATCAGCAAGATTCTTACATTCTCCAGCTGACCCAGAAGAAACAAAAACTCATAGGCTGCCAAGCCTTAATGAGGCTGAGTTTGACCACACTCATGTAACGCTGAGCTTCACGCAGAGAAAATTTTGCATTAAACAAACAGAAATGTGTTGCGTTAGTATTAAGTATCAATGCAATATAGTAACTACATCTATTCATAAGAAAACAACCGACAATTCAAATGCAGATTTTCATGAATTACATTGATTACAGTGAAAGCAATAATACCCTGCATGGTATTTTAGAGAAAACAAGTGGAAAAAGTTAGTAATCACAAGAACACATCCTGTGATCACATTAATCTGTTCTGCTTCTCACATGTCACTTCCTGGCAGAGTAGACTCTGATGGCATTAAAAACTGTAGAACTGTAGGAAAAACAGAATGAGGTTTTTTTTTTTTGTTTTTTTTTGGGTTTTTTTGTTTTTTTGTGTTTTTTTTTTTTAATAAAGCAAGAAGCCTCTCCAGAATAGTGCATATGCAGGACTTAAAAAAGGTTTTAATTTATTTAATTTTTTTAATCACGGCTTCTTGGAAAGAACCAGAAGTTAGAAATTCAGTTAAATAAGACCTGACTATTTTAGTTTTCTAATTTTCAGTAGTTTGCCATCATTTAAACAATGAAAGTCAGCGCAATTATGCAAAGTAAACAGATGCATTTGTGTACCAGGATGCAGACCTGTACATAGGTCATACAAATACAACTGTGATGAGTGTTACAACTCTTCCCAGAGTAATAAAAAAACCCAAAAAGCTTAAAAAATTACAGTTCTCAAGTGACTAAAATACAAACTTCTGTTCCATTCTTCTGGATGCTATCAACAACCATATTCATGCCTCTTTTTTATTTACTAGTCAAGTCTCTACCTAACAAATTTAGGAATGTTAATTGCTTATCTAACACTGAGAGATGATTTGAAGATTTAGACTTCCACAGACCACAGTGGTATGACAATGTGTTGGTCAGACATTCATATCCTCAGGGGACAAGTTTATTAGTGTGCAGTGAAACACTGCCTCAAAATAAAAACCAAAAGGCAATCTAATTGACCAGCCTCAAACAGGAGCCACTGAAGTAATTTTCTTTGATGTTTGAAGCCTGTATCCAAACCATCACCTTCAGGTCCCTTGCCCAGGTGAAAGACTACAAAAAGAGAAGTCACAGAGCAGCCTTAAGGTTTGGTGGGAAAATATCTCAAGAATTCAAAGTAAGAGTTCTCTTAAGACTAAAACTTAGTCCACAAAAGTCTGAAAAATGCTACTACAGTTATATGTTCAGAATGTGCAATAGCGATTGCTTAGGTCTATAGCAAGGTAATGGAAAGACATGGTGACAGCAACATATGATCCAAAACACATACTTGAAAGCAACATGGATCCCCTGGAGTGGGATGCCAAAGATGTTCCAATCAAATTAAAAAACTATGTGTAGGCAACATATGATAACACTTTAAGAACAGAGAATAATGAGAAAGAATCAGGTAAGAGCCTCTGAGAAGAGGAAAGATTATACTGACTTCAGTAGTTTTGAGGTCCAGTTTTAAGGAGTAAAAACATCAAAGCAAACAGTCTTTGTAGGCCAGCTTGCACAGCAGGAAAACTGTAAAGTGGTTCCTAGTAACATTCCAGCAAAGCTATATTAGAGGACATTGCAACTTGTAAAGACAAGCTCTCACAAGGTAAGAAATGCTAGGATGAAAGTAATCTGCACTTAATTCAATCTCTTATGCCAATATATTACAATGGCTCCATTAAAGTCACAATTTTTACATACATTTACATTTTACTGCACAGAGGAGATGCTTGTTCAGAAATGTGATTTATTCAACAAACTACTTTCCTCATTGTACAAAAAGAGGTCTTGCAACACAGCAAGCATTCTTCAAACCTTGCTGTGGTAACACACGTTCTTTATTTGCTCTCAAATGCTCATCTATTATGACAAAATGTAACATTATACATTTGTCTCAAAGGAGACATTTGATTTCCAACTGAAACACAACAGATGAATTTTCTCTCTCTTTATGAAATGGAGAGGATAAATACACTTAACCTCTGTTCCCTGCCTTCCAATTGAGTTAAAAGACAAATCCTAACTGGCACATTTTTAGACACCTAAACCTGACTTCTCAGAGAAGCAGCTAGTTCAGCACTTCTCATAAAGCTGAGTGCTCACACTCCATCAGCCACAAAGATTTTAAATCCAGCATTCAGAAATGAGGAAGACGAAATTACTTTTTAAAGAGTCTAGTTTAAGGGGCTTGCCTAAAACCACTGCTGGCATGCAGGTAATACACTGGTTTGTGTACAGAACAGCCTTTGAAACTGAACATCCTGAACAGGCAGACACCACTTTCACCCTGCAATTAATGCTCCTCTTCATTCACTTGCAAATGTGCCAACAACTCGTACTTACCTGTGCATGCCCTCATCATACCACTCCCCATGACTTCCAGGAGGCTGTGCCTCTATAGCAGGCACAACATGTTACTGAAGTCCATGGCAGAACATCTGAGCACAGAAAGGTTGGACTGACCTTGCCTACACAATCCACAGCTTTTGAAGTTTTTGATTTGCAACTAACACTGTTTTGTTGTAAGCAAATCTTGATTTTCATTAAATAAATGTTATCTGAGACATGTCAATGCCTTCCAGACTTCCTGAACAATCCGCAGACACTGCAGCACTCCACAACCTCTCAACAAAACTGCTCAACTTTGGACTATTTGCCCTAACTCTTACTGCTTCACTTTCCTTCTTTGTTCTCCATTTATCCTTTATGCTTAACCACAGGCTATGTGCCCAAATACCATGACTAACCTTTCTTCCCCTACTGCCATCTCCCAGTCAGGATCCTGTTTCATTCCTGTCTGGACTAGAATCTCTCTCCTTCCCATAAGGTCTGTCCCCAAGAGAGGGCTATTTTCTTCAATCACAATTCTCATAAATGGACTCTGTTCACCCAAAACAGAAAGAAGATTCACCCTCAGAAGCAGCTGACTGCAACTTTACAAAGTTTAAAACATTGTTAGTTGTTGAAAGGGGTCACCATACATTTTCAAGAGTCACTAGAACTTATTTTTCTTCTGGATAGGGAAAACCAGCACCTTTTCAGATTTTAAAACCTTTCGCCTTTACAAAAGTGAACCTTTCTGGACAAATGTCACTGTACAGTATTTCCACAAGATAGACAAAGAAATTAATTAATTACATGTATAGTTAATAATATAGAGAGAGTACAAGTAATATATATAATGAAAATATTACATCTTGCTAAAATTATAACTAATTAAGTTATGTCTGACAACTTCAGATGGAAGTCTGGAAGCGACTCCTACAATTTTAAAAGTGACATTTCCTTAAGGCAAAATTTGTTATTAAGGGTTGATGGGGGGATGGTGAAAATAGCTAGCTTTGCACAGGTAAGGCATGCAATTAAGCAGACTGAAGATTAAAGTAATTCTATGGGACTGTTACAAGTTTTAATCTTTCTTGTAAGCTTGAAGCTCCATATCATGAATTCAGCCTCAAGCTACCTGATGGGTAGGTTTGTCCAAAATCAAAGACAAGCAATTCAGTACTTCACTCATGAAGTTCTGCTTCAGGATTTTTATTTAGTTTCTTGGTTTTCTATGGTTTTTTTAGTAAACCCCCCTAAAGTATACTGTTCTACAGAACTTGCAATTTGTCTTAGTACAAATAAATAGGGGGGGAAAAAAAAAAAAGAGACTTAACATTTTCAGCTGATCCTAATTATATTCTGTGCATTTAAGCCAACAAGCAAAGATACTTAAAATAATACAACCAACTCTGAATGCCATCTTCCATGTTCAAATAGCTGTGCCATTTCAGAACCAAAGCAACGCTGCTAACATCTGCCTATAATATACACACTATTATTTCTTCAAACTAGTTAAACTATTGAAAGCTGATCAAGCTACAAATAAAAATAGCTGTAACTGAGAAAGCTTTCTATAAAGAAACATTTTAGAGCAGAACTACACAGTATTATAACACTGATAAGTCTGGAACTCAAAATTTCAGTGAAAACATCTCCAATTTCTAGTACATTAAATATCTCAATAAAAGCTACACAGACTCAGATGTACATAAATACTTCTTTAGATGTATACAGAGTTATTTCTTTTTCCATTAACAGGAACAGAACATACCAGATAAAATAAGTAGTTCAATAATTTCTGCATCTCCCAGATAGGCAGCAGCATGTAAAGGGGTCCTTTTCTCATTATCCTGTGGTAAGAGGGGGGAAAAAAGGTTTTATTTAAAATAAAAAAAGTTTCTTTTAGCATTTTCTATGTTATGAAAAAACACTGCATAAAAATGCATCTTCCAAATATTGTACATTTCATATCTTAAAAAACATAATTACTCTAAAGACATCAATCACATTTACTGAGACAAGCATGCTTCTCCCTGAGGAGCTCTTAACACCTACATAGTCAACCACTGTTTTCCTGACATACACAGATTGGCAGATGCTCATCACATCTGTACATTACCCCATCAGTTATAAATCACCATTCACTTGTCTCCAGAGACAGGAACTTGAGCCTGTCCTAAACTGTTAAAATGGTGCGTCATGTCATATGCAACAATTAGTGAGAAACCTTTTCTTTACACCGTCTTAAGCTAGTTTCAGAAGTTATTATTTTAATAGGAAATAGAAAAAAAAATGGAGTGCATAGTGGTAAAAATACTGAAATGCAATTTCAACAGTTTTGATTACTATAAATAAGCAAAGAGAAAGCAGAGATGCAATTTATTTTGTAAAAAAACCCCACTCCAGAGTATGCAAGTAACACCCATCACTCTCAATTAATTCAGGCTGATCTAATGTCCTTTTGAAGGTACTGCGATTGATCTTAACCATACACAATAAATACTGATGAAGATTCTCTTTTGAAAGATTACTCAGAATCTCTCTCAACTCTTTCAGGATCAGTGCCATTTCCCCTGCACCAGTTTATAGCTTAATCAGAAAAATAAGATCATATCACATTGAGTGATAAAAATGAACAAGAACCAACCAGTTTGCTCTCTAAGGAAAGGCTGCTGAGAAATCAGAAAAGAGACTTAATCAGTCAGCATCCTGGGTCTGGCCTAAGCTTTACTTAGATGTCTAGATCTTTTTAGTACAGTTTCAAATACACTGAGGGTGAGGGATCAAAATAATATGCAGCAAGAAACTTTAAGTCACAAGACATTGCTATTAACTCAGTTGTTATGTCATGACTATCATAAAATTAACATGCATTTTTAATTGACATTTTATTTTGAAAAGCAGTCCTCTCCCTTGCTAAAATAACCTTATTCAGTGAATCCCTACTTGAGAGCTAGCACCATAAAAGAATAAAATTCAACTTCACGGCAAGAATGATCTGATAGCAAAACTGGAGCTGAGTCCCAAGAAGTCCTTCTAAACCGTAAAAGACAACTTCAAAACTTAGAATATTCAACACACCCCCTCCAAGAAAACATCATCACACACAAAACCTCTTGCTCCAAAACAACAACCTACTCCCTGCTCAGAAAAGGGGACCACACAGTTCGCTATCTTATCAATATTTCCCAACAGAATTTTTTTGAATTAGACACGAGTAATTCCAAATTGAGCAGCACAAACCTGACACTGAGGCACCCCTAAGGAATCAATCCTACCTGCTTATCGCTAATACCACATAATGCCTCACCAATCTCTTGCCAGTATGTCTCAAATGCAGATTACACATCTGGGATAAAGAAGACCATCCCCTGGCACCAAGGACTTGGTATCTTAGAGAAAAAAAAAAAAAAGGAAAAGAAAAAAAAAAGGAGAAAAGGAAAAAAGCCCTGTAAGCACAGGGAAAAAGAAAAGCAATACATATTAAACTTGCTTCCCCAGCTCAGCATGTAATGGAAATCAGTTTTCATTCCTCCAGTATGGAGAAGCAGAACTACTACAGGTACCTAATATATGGAAGCCTTTTTGATAACGCTAAAGAGCCTATGAACTACAGATTAAGGAACACAGAAAAAATAGTATGATAGTATACTGTCTGCAATTTCATTGTAGAATTAGAGAAAATAAAATAGGCCACGAGAACATTCTTCTGTAGAGACAGCATTTACAGAGGAACATGAGCAAAAACTGAATTCACCATCTGAAGGGCAAAACTCATTAAAATTTTCATCATACTTGTTGTTTTCATCCTGTTGTTGGTCTCTTTGGTTTGGGTTTTTTCAGTTTTAAACATCTCAGTGACAGAAACCATACAAGTAGCCAACAAGACACAACGAATCAGAAGTTTTCCAATAAAACAGTGGACAGAAGGGAGTTGTTTGTCTAGAAATACACTAATCACCAAGCCCTAAATATATTTTCCCAAAACACCCAAGGTTCAAATTTCTGATAAATTTCAGACATATTTATCCAAAAAAATCCAACCTCTATTAATGAAAACTGCTGAGCATCCTGATACCACCAAAATACAAACATGAAGCAGCTTAAACACAAGCAACATTTCCACTCTAGCGCTCTTGTTTCCAAGCTGTGAGTTTTCAGACATGCAAATACTTCAGTTCTGCTGCTCTTAAGCTGACGACTTGAAAATACTCAAAGCCCAACTCCCAGTTCTGCAGCCAGGAGTACAAACTGGGAGTGTACTTATGCAGGAGGCTGGTGATGTCCCTGCTCTCTGCAGCAGGGAGGCCCTGCTGGGATGTGCAGGGCTTGTCATCTTCTGGGTCAGCTCCAAAGTTTGGTATTTCAACAATCTCAGGCCCCAGGGTATATAATGACCACAAATATTCCACATGCTGAGGGTGCTTTGAGAGAAGCCCTGACCTTTTATTCCCCCTCTACTAACACAGTTCGCATTTTTAGATGCTTCCAAATGAATTTTTTTTTAATTTAACCTCTCTCTGTGAAAGTTTTTGGTTTAGTATTTAAAAACCTGGTTTTCAGAACTTGTTACAAAAACAGACGTGCTGCATTCAGCAACCTCTCATGAGAAGTATTTGCTTCCACTAAAAGAAAATTCTCATTTTTTTCCATCTGAAGTCTTACATTTTATTAGTGAATTTTAATAAATGAAATCTGATTAAAATGAAAGAGAATTCTGTATTTTCAATGCTACTAAAGCACTGCTATACAGACCAACTACTATTTATTAAGAAACAGTAATCACTTGATGAACAAATTTCATTTGCAAACTAATGCGTATGAAGGATTACATTTAATAACACTAAGAAAGCTTTCAGCTTTAACAAGGAACTTTGGAAGCAGACATCTTGCAGCACTGGCATATCATACTAACATAAATTTTGACCCTAGCATTCTTCCCTTAGTTTCATAAATTTAAATTACATTAAAAGAAAAATTTCAGTAGAGAAGGGGTTTTGTACATAAAAGTCAATGCCACATGGAATGTAAAATCTAACACTGTCGGTACCATTTAATTCCAAATATCGCAGTGTTGTGGCAGTATTTGACAACTCAGAAAAGCAAGTGTTGTGCCATCTTCATTTTCCAATTCAAAAATCTGCAAGGCAAATGCGGCTATTACAACCCTGAATTAGCTGTAATAGCAGTAAGGAAACACATCTAATTGTATTAGGCAGGTTTCACATAGCTGGAAGAGAACTTTCAAGTTTTTCAAACTTGTTCCCAGTAGAAAAAAACAAAGAAATTTATATTCCCAATAAGAAACTCCCAAGTTTAATTCCAGATATTGGTCAACACCGTCAATAAACTAAAAAGCAGTAAAAGGGCTCAGTCCTTAAGGAATCAGTTTTCAGAATGATAGTTTTGTGTTACGAAAAACCCCAACACCATATATATATATATATATATATATGCACCTTTGGATTTTATGATATGAAAAATATATAATCCTTCCCTTTGCCGTACTTTCATTTATCAAGTTTCCCAACCATTTTCTCTACACAAAAGTTTGTTATAAGGATTACAACATGAGTAATGCATAGGAGAAGGCTTTATGATCCCATTAAAACGAAATTTGAAATTAAGTGGCATGGATAGTGGCACTGTAAGCTTCTTAATAAACTCTACTAACCCAGAACAATGGTAAGGCCATTGTTTTATATTACCTAAACCAGAAGCTTTAATTGCTTCACCTTTATGGATCAAAACTTCTACAGAGGGCAGATCTGTGCTAATTGAAATACACAGGTTTCAAACCTACCTCTTTTCAAAGTAGTAAGTGTCCTTTGAGATACAACAATTTATTCCTGGTTTGAGTTCTATCTCAGGAATTGATTTAGAGTAACTACTTATAACTACAGAGAGTTTTAAGGAGCTAGATGCCTTAAAGGTAGATTTCTTATCCCATGCATATCCAGTAAGATTGCTGTGACCAGTCTGCGGCTTCCCCAAGAGTATATTAAAATATAAAATTAATTTTGTCCTTCAAATAGTTCAACATCTACTGATCTGAAATCTTTGAATTAAAATATTTTTTGGAAAAGCCTGAATGCAACTTCCCCCTTCATAAAAACTCCTCTTTAGCCTATCTGCTCTTCAAACCAAGTTTTACAATAACACTTTAAAATACTCTCAGTATTTCATGATCACACTTACAAAATACCATTTAATAGGTGTTTTGTGCTGTATGAATTGTCAGCTGTCTGCTTCCAGTGCCATCTGTTCCTGGCAGAAATCAACCCTAAAGACACGATCATAAATCTCGAATGAGTTTCAATTCCAACATACCCTGTAGTAGCTTTAATAAACATTCCTTTTAAGTGAAACCTTTTTTAAATATAACACTTACTGCATTTTTCAGTTAGGTTGGAGAGACAGGACTTTTCAACCAGCAGCAGGTGTAACTCCTGGGTTCACAGATAATGTGTAAGAACACGATTACAAAGTATTCCCAATTCTTTGATAGTGTCCAGCACCACAGAGGTCTCTCCCTGTGTGAAGTCCCAGTGCTACACTTGGGAGTCACCAGAATGCAGAACTATAGTTGCATATTTTGCCACAGTTTTTAGAACTATAATTTTGCCATACACTCTGAAAGTGAATTTCTTTATTCCTCCAATCACAAAAAAAGAACACGTTTAAGTAGTTGGCTTTTACATTTCAAATTTAAACTTCTCAAAAGTTTCCTTTAGGTACTTCATTCTGTAATTCAGGTCACTAACTCTTTAGTGTTTAACCATAATAGTGTCTTAAAAACACAAAACTAGAATTTCAAAATTAGTGAACTGAAACACGATTAAGTACTAGGCTTCAAAACTTGTAATTCTGTAACAAATTAATTTTATATCCCTACTCTACTTTGAGTGTAATTTATCTGTTATTTCTTTGGATTTTTCCCCCCAGTATTTCTAAAGTAAATTTTCAGAACTTTGCATTGTCATAAATCAATAAATTTCTAACTGATTTTGTCTAACATACTTTTTGGAAGCAGATCTCTATTTTCCCACCATATTTCAAGTTTAAAATGTATATCTAATATAGAGAGCAAGCTAAGAAGTTACACTAACGGTCTTCTGCATGCTTAAAAATGAGAAAAAATCATGCCAGTAATCACAAAAATAATACAAATTACATAGTTCACCACGATATATCTTTTGAAGCCAAATAATAGATACATCATAGTTGAAATTATTAGATGTCATGCCAACTTCATTAATTTCTTGAACTAATGCTCATGCTCCTGTTTGTATGAACACTTGTACTGCATTTGAAAGAAATGTTTTTTGAAAGCCCAGTATTAAACTTTCACTAGCAAGACTTTATCATTAAACATTATATTTCAAGACATATCCTCTTCATGTCATCTCTTAGGGCAGAGCAAGTCTAGACCACCAAGCAATCACAAAAAAATGGGGATGAATCTTTGCTCTCTTGCTTATTAACACAGCAGTGACCAATGACTTCAAGGGACCTTGCTTTGTAAAGAAGATAAAAAGAAAGTGCCTTCAGCAAAAAGTGTCATGTCAGCCACAATCTGCTAAACCCCAGTGTTGTTTCTAGTTAGGATCTTCAGTACCAATTTAACAGTGCATGCTCTTTGACTTAATTCTACACAATAATAATGACAACAATAAAAAATGTCATGTTGTGGATTAAACTACTTGTAGCATTGTGAGCTTGTGGAGACCTTACAGAAATATTGATGGAAGAGGTAGGCACACAATAAAAAGTAAAAGGTAAGTCAGAAGAGAACTATAAAAAGCACCTGTAAAAACATCATAAAAGCACCACTTTGTGAAAGACCAGAAATTTACCTGAATAGGTCATTCTAACCACGCATGTTTCTCAAGAGCACAAGCTCACAGTTTTGTAAATTGACATGAGGAACAAAAATAAAAAATAAAATCCCATAACAAGGTAATTTCTAGTAGATCTACATCAACACAAAAATCATCCAGCAAGCACCATACTTCTAGCATGTTAGAAGAAAAGACTATTAGCTATATAATTGCAAAGGAGAGACTAACTCTCCTCTCCAAAATCTGATTTTCCAAATATCAAAATCAAATGCTCAGCAACTGTAAATGGACAGATCTTGGATACAGGCATATTTCAGAAACAGGGCAGAAGTATAACTTGTCTGGGAGAATGGGCAAAAGCGGAGTAACTCATGCTGAGTGGCATTAAAAACTAAAGAAATGAAAAAATAGATCTATCCCGATTTCATCACTAATGGTGGTGATAAAAGGCTAAGAAATGCGGCTATAAAAACTATTGAGCTATGTGAGAATTTCATGAGAAATAAATGAATAAGAACAACAGAATGAACCTTGATCAGTAAAACTCCTTCCCTGGGACAATAAGGTACCTGCCATGGTGAAAGTCTTAGGGAATAGAAATAAGTATCACAAATAAATGCCAAACAGGAGTTTTAGAGTCTGTTACAAAAGTGACCAACTATAACACATTTCATAACCAAAAAACTGTTCTTTCCTTTTCTGACTACTGGAACATCCCAAGAAATCATTTTCCTTCCCTAACACAAAACCAGGGGAGTAAAAAGGAAAAAAGGGAGAAAAAAGGCCAGTCAAACATTTTGAGTTTTACCTTTATCTCAAGGAGAGCAGAACTAGTCTTTAATATTGGCACTCAGCAGTACAACTTGACAGGAAGAGGACAGGAGAAAATTTGCTGTTTCAACTTTTATTGAATCCCAAACTTTCATGTCCATAGCAACCCAGGGAAGTGCAAATTTAAATGCAAGTTGATACTACACTACAAAAGAAGAATGCTAAAAGAGGAACTAGAAGTTAAAACCAATTCATATTGTTAAATAACACTATTCTGGACACCTTTTGATAAAAGAGTTAACTTCAAATGCCAGCTGTCTTACATCACAAGAATTAGGCACAAAACATCATTCAGGTGTCACTGTCTTCTTAAAACAATGGCCCCAAAAGAAAGACGCACAAAAATGAAGAAAAGTGAGTCACATTCAGAGCAAGGAACAGCTGCTGAGCTTCAAACTCTATCTAAGATTATGATTGCTGGGGCTCACAGCCAGCTAAAATCATAATCAGCAAATGAGACTAAAAAATTCTCATTTAAACATGTACACTTGAAAAAATACAAGTTATTTTGATGTGGTCACAATGTTTAAACAGTGAGATTCAGTTCATGAGCATGCCTTGTTCACAAGACTATGCTGTTTTACTATGGAAATGGATGAAATTTTGGACAGTACTGTGTTTCTTTTTATTTTCTGGAACACCATTATTCTTTTCTGTTAATAACAAGAGTGAATGAAGTTAGATTTCCTATTTTTGTTATAAGTTTTGTTACTGCTAAAGGTAAAAAATTATCAGTAACAACCCATATGAGAACAAGAACATTTGAGGTGTTCTGGTAGTCATTTTATCCTTATTTCTCACAGCTAAAGAGGCACACAACAAGAAGACTTTTTGACTCATAGTCAAGTATTTCAAGAAGCAGATTTTGAAACAAAAAAACCCATCTCTGTATTTTTCCACTTACAAGTAATTCACCTCAAACACATCTATCTTCAATTATTCTTTTTTTTGAAAATACTAAGTCAGGGTGCTTTTTGGCAATAGATGTCTTCTCGTAGTCTTTAACCTTTATGTTCCCTGCCATTAAAATACTGCTGATCAGGTTTTTGAAGTTGTGTATGGAACAAGCACAGTTTGTAAGAAAGCTGAACCTAGATGCCTGTTCTACAAAAATGTCTATATAACATTTTTACATGATATGTAGACATTTTTACGTAACATATAAATGTTTTCGGCTAAATTATAAGGACTAGGATTTCTTGTGAGTGAATTCAAGCATTCATTTGGGTATTGAATAAGGACCTGAATAACTTGAGCAGGTTTTGTGAGCTGCTCCTTTTCACTGGAAGTTCCAACATCAAGAATTTGGTCCCATTTATCACTAATAAAGGTTACTGAATTCCTGCTCAATACATGGAAGGAATAAAGAGCTATTCTGTACTCTTTGGTAAGAGCAACTTGATCTCACAGTGCAGCTGAGACATTTTGGATGTATTTCCCTTCCTTTAACTCAGGAATAAAAACAGAGTAACTTTCAGGACCGAGACTATGATATACTAGATCACTGTGGGGGAGAGAGCAAAAACATTCACTGACATTAAAAAATACCCACTCATAAACCTCTACAGTGTTCAGGACTCAGCTATGTTAAAAAACAAACAAAACCCCCACAAAAACAGAAAACACCCACAACAAAAACCCAAACAAACAAAAAAATCCACCCAAAAGCCCCAGACCAGTAATACACCACTAAAAATACTTCCCCTTGGCTTTACCCTTCCCAAATGCCAAATATATGATTTGTAAACATTTACCTGGTATATATGGCAGAAGAAAGCCCAGCTTTTAATCAGAATGCAGTTGCTGGTAAGAAAAATGATCAATAACTCTGAAACTATTTCTGGAAAAAATAAAGCAGTATGAGAAAACAATGGATTTGCCCTAATAAGAGTACAGTGATGTGGAGCAGATTACATAACCCAGCCTGTGCTCGCAGAGTGGGCTGGATGAGGGACACTGATTGCCTCGTCTTACAGAGCTGTCTGTCTGTAATGTCTGAGGACACAAATAAGAAAATATGCCAAGACAGAAAACAGTACAATACAGGCTCTGTTTATGCTCCAGTGAAAGATCACACACCACACTAGGTAAGGTATGCACATCTCCATCACAGTTTAAATCCAGCACATTACGTTTAGGCCACTGACACTTTTGTTCAGAAAAGCTGGGGTTTCTGCCCTTTTCATTGCTCAAATGACAGCATCCGATGTAAACCAGATATCTGTCTCACTAACTGCATTGTCTTGCTGACAGGAAAAGATATGGATTTCAGTCGTATAATGATGGCACCTCTTCTTGGAGGAAGCCTAAACATTTTCCTGATGTGTGTTATGTTAAACAGCTTCATAAAGTAAGCTCATCCAGTTGCTATACTCAAATTCCTTATGTTAGGAAAGGACCTCAAAACAGTATACAATACAATCTGTGCTAATATAGAGGCAAACTGTCAGGCAAGAAAAATCCTGCAGAATATATCTATTCTGAAGAATGAGAGCAAAAAAAAAAAAAAGTTTCCACCCAACAATGGTAGACAACAGAAACGAAAAGTCCCCACACTGATCACAAAAGAAATCCAACAGAAAGCTTCTGCTAGTGAGGATCAAAACTCCTCTAACAACTGCTGGCTACCTTAGGATCAAAGCATCTTACTTGAACTATTTCTTAGGCTAAGCTTATCACATGTCCACTTAGAAGATCACTGCCATTATAGGAAGAGCTAGCAGCAACTAAGGCAAGACATTTGCACTCCTTTGAGATAGTAAGTCAGCATCGTGTAATTTATAACTCACCATAATTACATATAAACATATGTATATAACTAGTATTTCATGCAAATAAAAACTAAAATTAAATTAATGATCAGGAAGGATAATTATAAAGTAGGACTTTAAAAGATTAAAAAGAAGACAAAATTTCACAGGTTTTGCAGACAGAAAGGTACAGGCTAACATTACAGGCCTGAGAAAACACCCACTCAAACTTCATAATCCAGACAGATATTGTATTGTATCCAAACTTTTGGGACATACTCTTTGGCAAGAACTCATTGCAATGACCTTCCAGTTCATTTATCCTGAGACCTGACACCAGTACAAGCCTATCAGGTCCCACCAGCAGGTTTCCTCCTCTTTGGGCATTTATAGGGATAGCCCTCCCTACATCATATAGGAACAAATGAGAGACACTTTCTCTTCACAATTTTTGATTACATCCATCCTTTATTAAAGTAGATGTAAGGAATTTGCTTTTACCAGTAAGGCATTCTTTAGGGACTGTGTCCATGCTGGAAGCTAATGCACATTAAGTCTATTGAGCTTTTTTTCTTCTCTCTGTTCTTTCAGTGGGGATGTTCTGTTCTCAAATACCAATCCTTTGCATGTCAGGCATAGCAACTGCCGGGAGTAACTCCAGTAAGCTTTAACTATTCAAGACCTCGCCTCTAGCTTGTTTTGTAAAAGCAGGAGGAAATACAGAACTTCAATTATGCTTTGAAGGTTACAATCTTAAGCAATAATCACTAAAAGTAAAACGTCAGATTAGACATGATCTACAAAATCATTATCACTAAGAACCATACTGGAGACTCAAACACAAAATTCTTGAAACGCTTATAAATTTGAACTAATTATTTATGGCTCTCTACATCAATGACAATTTTTCAATGTTAAAGAAATAACAGTGACTGAAACAAAACCTGTCTGTCAAACCCCCAATTACTGTAAAAGAATTCAGTGTTCGGCCAATACAGTAAAACATTGCCATGCAGACATCCAAGCTTGTTTGCCCAGTTTAGCAAACAGTAAAACCACATTAACATAGAACTAAGGGAGCTTACTAGACCTGATGAGGAGGATACGTTAGCCTGAGTAGCACACCACACTAATATTAATTCATACTGAAGTCTCTAAAGAATAATTATCATTACCTGTACAAGGCAGCACCATGCCATGTAAGCACAATATTCTTTTCAGAGAGTTTGCAATGGTAACTTTTTCAGAGCTACTGTCCGCAAACCCTGCTGTACTGAGTAGCACTTTGCTAATGTTAGTCAGATTACCCCACAGCTCTGTTGAAGGTTTGTTTGTATCACTCTAATAGGACTGATAACTCAATATGTCTGAAAATCTCATTTGCAGAGGCTAATTACAGTTGTTGACATGAAGCAAGGAATTATTCCTCTTTGAACTGGCAGGTTTCTCTCATTAAGCATTTCAATTCTGAGGAAAAATACCTAATTATACAGATCTGTATGTAAAACATCTTGAATCTATTTCTACACCAGAAGAGGAACTCAGCACCATTTGGACGCACTTTATCTTGAGGCTGAAAAACATGATTCACTCTAAACCACTAAAAACAAAAAAAGATCTCTGATTAATCATTACAGATGACATGCTTGAAAAACATTCCACACTAATGAACAGGAAATCCACAACTTTAAAATTGTTACAATAAATAACTTTTATATTATGAATTTAAATCTTCTTTGAGTAGCTGGTGGATACTGTCTACAATATAGAACAGGCAGTAAGTTTCCACCTCACTTGGAAGAATTACTTTCCAAAGTTCTCCATTTCTGGAATCAGTCAGGCTTCAGATCAATGGATCAAACAGCCTAATACCCAATCCTTTAGAAACAGAAACAGCCTTCCTATAGAAAAAGCCTCCCTACATTCCCTGCAGCAAAGTTTCTTCTTATTTCTTCAGATACATAACATGAATATTCATGTTTTTAAGAACTTATTTAATTCTTTACAAAAATAACCTCTGGACATTTCCATATGGTAGTGCAGAACTCCATCTCCTCCTTTAAAAATACCTCATTATAACTTGAGCATGTTTAGTGGCAAGGTGTTTTACAACCTTTGTGTCTTCTTAATATAACACCACACACATTGGCCTGTGCTATTCACAAAATGCTCTTCTAAAACCAATTTCTAGACTTTCTCACATACAAGATACTTCAGCTCCACATTAAAAACTAATGCATGGCTGCAAGTTTTGAGCAGGCACAACCTGCTCCTGGATCTTCCCAAGACCACAAATGCTCTCCACAAAACCAGAATTCTTTACAGAATCTTCCTTCTATTTTTCAGATATAAAGGAATTACAATTAAGTGAACAGGTTATAAAGCAGAAGAGTCTCATATGACTCACCATTACATCAGGCTGATCACAGAGGAAATGGGGGGTCCTTATTGTGGTGGAATCATTTAGAAAGTTTAGTACAGAGACTATCGAGAAGCAGAAAGCACGGTCATGCACATTGGACAAAAGTCCAAGCAAAGGTTTAAGGAGAAAGAAACATCTTGTTCTTCCTTTAAAACTGTATTTCATTAGAAGTCTGCGGGCAAGCAGGATAGAGAAGATGAGCACCACCATTAGTTTCTGAGATTATATACTATTTTCTTCTCTTCCATATATTCAAAAATGTATATTTATATATCTCACATAAAATGAAAACATACCAAATTAAAGCCATCAACTATTTAAAATGCCTCTATCTAATTACAAAAGCTCTCTCAGTTTTTATTAAAGATTTTTTCTGAGCAACAGGTAGGTCTAATTGTTTTTTAGATGGGTAATAAAAATCCTTCAGCAAGAATTTAGCAGAAGGATATAAAGGCACACACAGCTTTGTTTGTGGTGTATGCCTGGCCTGAGTTCACCTGCTCTTTGAGACTTCACTGCCCCCCACTTGCCCAATACAAGATTCCTTGGCCTCTGCACCAGCACCTGAAGCAGGGTTCCAGGCAGAGGCTGCCAGGCAGCAGCTGCTGCTCTGAGTAAAGATCTATGTTTCTCAGGTGTGTATTTTACTGGAGGAATTCTCTTTATTAGTGTTTGTTTATACAGGAATGTTTTATTTCCTCTCCAATCTCCTGCAGTTATTTCAAAGGACTGTTCTCACTGTCCTTTCCTTATATGCCTACTGTTAACATTAGATAAGCAACCATACTTTAGAAAAAAAATAAAAATATATATAACCTCACACTTTATATATAACTGGTATGCACTTATATATAGGCATACAAATGTATATATGTGTTCTTTCAATATATGGTTCTTATTTGCAGGAAAACTCACAGGGAATCATTGTGTTTAATAATTCAAAGGATGAAACTGAATTAAAATAACTAGCACCAAACTCTAAGTTTTAACATATCCTATGTTCTCATCATATTAAAAAGGTCTTTCAAATTCACAAATACCTGTAATTTAATCCCCTAAATCTGCTCCACTCCAAACTGAAAATAAAAGCAGATTACAAATTACGTTCAACCAAGCAGAAACCTTTCCAATGGAAAAAGAAACAGCTCCAATGTTGAACAGAAATACAAATAGATAAAAAAATGTAGAAAATTAACAAGTAGTTTTAAAACAAATTTTCTTCTTGACTTGATTATGAAGATATAAATATTAAGAATCACACTAGTTATAACAAGCACACTATAAAAGTTGGAAAATAAAATTTGTCCTTATTCTAATTATCTCTGAGGCAAAAATAGTGTTCTCAATATAGCAGAAAACATCCAAGTATTTCTATGCACTTTATTAATACCTCTAAACTCACCATTTTCCACTAAATACTTCTTTGTTATGATTAGAGACTCAGAATATTACAACATTTTTGGAAAGAATACCTGAAATTTAAAATTCATTTTAATAGGTCTAAAGTGTGCATTCCTCCAAAATATTATTGCAGCTACACTTTTGCAGTGTCAGTTTAATAGTTCAAGTTACACAGTGTCCCCTTATTAAATGCTTGCCTGCAATTGTAAATTAACAAAAGACTCAATTAAAAAAAAAGTAACTGGTGTTTTTAGAAAAGAAAAAGGTATGCCAGATCGAAACTCTCTAGCAATGGGCACAACTAAGAAATGAAATGTTCATAAGCTGCCCTATTAAAATAGGAACTAAAAAACCCCACAAACTGTGCTCTTCAGAATATTTTACGGTTTTTCTGGGTGTCTTATTAATTCCTTCCTCACACTGACATCAGCAAACCAGACATTATGCCTGTCCTGCCAGGGACGACAATAAGATGTGGCTCCAGAGTAACAAATATGTTAGCGCAAGCTTTTGTTGCCAGCTTCAGTTGCCAATGAAAAGTCCTTCATGTAAATAGTCTGATTTGCCTGCAGGAAACTGACAAAATAGTTACCAACATCGGGTGTGATGTATGTATGGGACACACAGACTGGTTAGCAAACCCATAATCTCATCCCTTCAGTAACACAGCCTGAAGAGCTAAAAACTGTGCATAGTTCCTGCTTAGCCTTTGCTTCATTACACTAGCTTTTAACTACTATTTATTCTCACCAGTTTTGGTACAGGAACCAGAGGGTAGCTTTGCTCTGATTGCCAAAAGCTTTATCTAGAAACATGAGGTGTTATAGATGAATTGGGCTGGAAAACGATTTCCCTGTAAACAAACTACAAGGGGACCAAATCACAAACCACTACGAGTAATCCCTTTTTCTGATCAATGGTCACAGTATTCCAGAAGTGGAAAAGAATACCATTTAGACATCAAGACATGCCTGTCTTCCCATTGCTTTTATCCGGCCCATGCAGATCTGAGCAAAACTGTTATTTTTCTCCCCTGTTCTCAAAACTATTTCCACTGCCTGCTAAAACCAGCCTCCCTGAATCTTGCCTTCACCAAAACCACAGAAACAAGGTACTGCAGATCAACTACTCCTATTTGAAAAGCACCACGTACTAACCTGCGTTGAGTGACTTCTTCCAGTTGTCCCAACCAGAAAATTCATACACTAACTTACGCTAACAGTGACTCTAAGTTGCAAAAGGCACTGATAACAAAAGGCATAGATCAAACACTTTACACATAGCAATTAAAGCAAAAAGAGGGTTTTAGAGGTATAAATAAGTCAAACTAAAGTGAATTTACATTTGTAGCTGTATGCATGCACACTTTTTATAAAAACAAACAAACAAAAAATCCACATTAGTAATTGGTAAAATAATTGGCTACAGAAAGAAAATGAACAAAAGATAAGAAAATACCTAATGATATTTTTACCTCATTACACATTATGGCTTTATGTTTATTTGTTTTCATGCAAATCAAGGATACTTATTTACGTAAGGTTCTTTACACCGAGAGGTATTTCAAAGCAATTGCTGAATTAGAGAGCAATTATGATTTTCCACAGAACAACATATATAAAAATTCTTTTAATGTATGACATAGGTACAAGATTCATTTGTATGACCAGAACATGGAACTTTACTAAATTTTGTAGAATGTTCCATATTGTAGCCAGGTAATTCAGGCTTTCGTGTTCTATACTGCACTCTCAAGTATGCTGAAAAACACCTGTTACTTCTGTACTTCAACCAAGAAGGTTATGTATAAAGATGAAAGCCAGGTGACTATACATTTATTACCTATTTTTTCCTATTTAACCTCTTTTTGGATTTTGCTGACCATTAGCATCATCACAAAGAATCTTTCTTGTTCTTTTAAACTGTACTTTATTTTACATTATTCATTCTTAAACTACTAGTATATTTGAGACCCTCAATAATCTAATCCTCCCAATACCCACACCCGATGCTGTATGAGAAGTCCTAGACTTGTCGCTAGACTAACAAACCAATTTTCTTACTCTTTCAGTATATGCAATGACCTGCAGAGTAAGATAAACTAAAAGGAAAAAAAAAAACAAAAACAACAAACCAAAACTAAAAAAAAAACAAAAACAAAAGAAGAAGTTGTGCAAAACTGCATTTGGCAGGACTGGCAATGGAGCCCACATCTCAACTGCAACAGTCATCCACACAGCAACCCTACTGCTCAAAATACCAGTCAGACACAAACTCAGCTCTCCTATTTGTACCCATCACTTTGGTACTACAGGGTCATACCCCTTGTCAATCCCACCAACAAAACATGGGGTTTATGGGCAATGCTTCATTCCTGTCTAATACATGTGGGGCTCAGGGAGGGTAGACAAAAGATCATTTGGTTCCATGGTTTTGTTTCCTTCATCCCTTCTTCACAAAATAGTAGCACAGGCGAATTTTTGTTTTACTTTGTGGTTACTTACTACAGAAAAGAGACATTAAATTAAGAGCTGTGCTGGATGGCCAATAGTTTAGCATAAAAATCATACAGATAACCCTGACTGCTACAGAGTATCAGTGGCTATAATGGTGTAATATGAGGAATTTCCCTTTCTGTTATTACATTTTATGTTGGAAAAAACACACCAACTCACACATAAAGCAGCTGTAGAATGTTTCATCATTTAAATCTACTTTAGTCTCACAAAGCACAATAAACAGTAAGATACAGGTGTTTCATGTTTAAATCATTTGTCACATATGTTAATATTATCATTTTAAATAGGAACAGAGAGCACTTTTGAACCTTGGGAGAAATCTGTGTGATTTTGGGATTCCTTCAAACAAAGTGTTTGGCTTCTGCATGGGAAGAGCAAGGGGCACACTGACAGCAGTTCCAGAGAGGATCAGATGTTTATCCCCTCAGCTAAGATCAAGTGCAATGGGTTATAAAAACTGCATATTGGATTACCTGAACTATCAATTTTCATGGCAAGAAATATGATCTTAATAGGTCTAAAGAAAGAAAAACTGTTCTGATTTTGAACAATCACTTCAATAGTGAAATTTGCAACCTTTAAATCATTTTTGACAGTGCACTGGTATTCCCTCCACAAAATTACATTCTTAAATACCAGATGAAATATTCCATTTTCACGATGTTTTCAACCTCACATACATCATAGGAGCTTTGATTACAAATAGAAATGGCACAGTTTATAACAGTAACAGGCCTCCAGATTTTAAAAAAAGCGCCCAAATCCATACTGATTTATAAAATGCAATGCTGAAATAATTTAGTTAGCTAAAACTAACTGCTGAGAAGTACATCAAATTCAAACCAGCCACACTAATCTAATCAGCAGGAGCAGGAAATGTTGAGGATCCCCATTAACTAATAGAGATATTAAATGTGTCTATTATCATGCAAGATTTTCCTTTCTGTCCAGTCTCAAAAGCTCAGGATGATACCAAGAAATAACAATAATTTTTTAAACATGTATATATATACATATATACACATACACACAGAGTTTAGTAAAAGCCATGCATATAGCAGAAACTGTATTCAGTTTGACATGTGATGTGTGTGATCTAAGCCTGATTCATGAGACAAGCAGCTACAGTTACTCAAGCTTTCTTGGGGAAAGGGAAGGGAGAAGCAGCCCCTTCCCCTTTCTTTTTTTTCATTAATTGGAGCCTGAGGAGAGTTCATCTTCCAAACAATTCATTTGAACAAAGTTCCTATAAATCAGTTTTGTCTATAAAGGCTGCACATTTCCAACTTGCAGAGAGGGCAAGCCTTTTTGAACCACAGTTTAAGCAGACAGGGATACACTCAATTTGCTCTTTCTTCACAAAAGATTGCAACAGCAGATAGAATGCAATACAAACTTTCTAAAACTAAACTGAGTCTGTGACTCAAGAGGCTGGTGTGGCATGAAAAGAGAACAATCTTCTTCCTGAAATAGGCCACTCGGTGTCATCAACTTACAGTTGCACGCAGCAACTCATGCTATGAAAGACCACCCATTTCAGAATGTCTAAATATAACACTATGGTAGAAGACCTCATCTGTTTTAAGAATAATGCTCTAACAGCCTGAAGTGGATGCAATATATAGATAATGACCATAACATCAAACAGTTACCACAGCCTAGCTTTGGGAAGCCAAACACACAGATTCAACTCACTTAGCTTTAAAAGAGTATTAAGCCAATTGTGATTAAAGATAAAATATTGTAAAAGCAAGAGAGTAAATTATGATGGATGATAACAGAAAGGGGAAAAAAAACCCTCTCATTTCATCACTAACAACTTTCCTAGATGAATGCCATTGTCACAACAAAGATGTACAACAGCTCTATCTTCAGTTCACTTCTGGGCAAAATAAATTCACAGAATACTGCTAGGTCTCCAGTTACAGAGTCCAGCCCATGCACAGTGGAAGGAAGGATGGAAGGAATCTCAACTATTAAAGTACAAACTCCAAAATAATTAGTTGCTCTTGAGAGGGGGAAATGACTCTGCAGAGGCATTGGAGGGAATGCATCTGGAATTCAAACAACTGTAATGAAGTGCTTGGACAGCAAAGTGGAAAAAATCCAACAAATACACTGGTCTAATACAATCCACAATGGTCAAAACAGTTTATCATGATCCTTCTCTATTTTAGGAAATATAAATAACTAGGAATAACTTAATTTTCTTCACTTTTCCCCTCCTGTTCACAAAAATTTGTAACATGTAACTCAGGGAGTGACTCTGGATCTAGACTATGCAGAGATGTATTACCTCCAGCCAAGGCCACAGAGACAAGAAAAAACCCAAGGGAAAGAATAAAATGCACACATAAACAGACACAATGAAAAATCCAGTAGGCAGTCTACTTAATTTCTACCAGACAATGGGAGAATTTATATGCTCATTTAGTCCCAACAAACAGCATTTAAGGGATAAATGTAAAAATAGTATTAAATAGTGTAGTAGGACTAGGATTGCCGCGGTGAGAAGCCATGGTCATGCGTGATAAGCATCTGCCAATGCTGAGGAATGTGGCTGTGAAATGACATATTTGTCCTGCGTGGATTCTAACCTCACCTTGGGTGTTACTAGGCTAAGATGCACATGTGTTCTGTTAAAAGGGAGGAGTATAAACAGAAAGGAATTTTTAAAAAATTATGACATAATATGGAAAAAGCTCCAGATTTTGATTCTTCCATCTATAACATAACTACCTGGCAGTACTAGGCAACTCTCTTCCAAGGCAGCAAAAAATTAAGCACATCTGCTCACTTCCTATTTATTTGCAACTGTTTGACAAAACCTGAGAAAGAACAAAATCCAAAGCTACTACCACATATATACTGAAATGTAGCAGAGGTTTTTGCAATAGATAATAAAATATAGCAGAAAGATACTAAACCTCCACAGCTATGAATGTCAAACCTGACGAACACATGGATGAATATAAAGAAACAATACAGACTAATCATCTTTTTAAAAATAAAAATGGTAATGTGACCAGAGCACACATATGAAGAACTGGAAGGATACAGAGCTAATGCTCTCATAACTAAACAGAACATTAAATCTTTTGATTTTATATAGTTCATCACATAATCTTGCTTAAGGACATACAAAAACACTGAAAGAGAAAAAAAAAAGTCCAACCTTATCGAACAAAACAAAATTTTAGATTTGACAGCAAGTTTGCTTATATAGGGTCTTACTCAAGCTCTCCAACAAAATGGGAAGGCTCTTTCATACTGGTAATTATCACCTGGCATTTCTCAGGTATAAATTCTGCAGAATGTTTTTAAATGTCAAGATAGACATACCAAACTAAATATTGCTTTTGGTTTACATCTCTTCAGAAGAAAGTGTAAACAATTATCACTGCCTTAAATGGGCCACTAGGTAGCATCTAGCTGTTAGCCTTTGCCTTTTAGCATCACCCTTGTTCTGATGCATTTGGAGGAGAAACAACTACATATATTCCCATAGCATTAAGCCCTAAGCAGTTTGTGTCAGTCTGCTCTAATAATCAAAGCAATTTCTAATCTATGTAAAGAGTTTATGCTATATTATCTGGCATAGTGTCAAACATTAAAATTAGAATTTTAATAGAAATACAGTAACTGAATGCTGTTCAAATCTTGAATTTCACCCAATGGAACAAACTCAGTACAATTTTTACATCTGCAGCATCTGAGTTTGCAGCCCCACAAAGAGGACACATAAATTCAATTTCTCATTCTTACTAACTTAATCATTAGACTTCATTATTAAATGTACCTACTTGAACCCCAGACTGTTTTCTTGTAATTGTCTAACATATACTATGCTGTATATGATATGTATGTAACTGTATTCAACTTAAAAAGAACCAAAGTCTGCATAGCATCATGCTTAATCAGTCTAACTTTCTGTAAGTTAGTCTGATGCAACTGTATAAACAAACTTTTCAGTTACCCAAGCATGGCAGAACTAACATTTACTAACATTTGAAAAGAATATAGAATTAGGTCTTTACTATCAACACAAATCTGAAAAGCTATACTGCTGTTTCCCAGTATTGTGTATATATAGGCTTTACTTAGCCTAATACATAAAATATACAGATCAAGAATTAGCAAAGTTTCAAAGTGATTAGTACAGCTAAAAATTATATCAAAACAAAATTAAAACATATTCAAAGCTAATCGTGTTTGGTTTTACCTGAAAATTAACATCTTCTTTCTTAAATATTAGTGCTCGAACTTCATCAGGATCTCCATTAAATATAGCTTGAACCAATGGTGGCTAAAATAAAGAAAAAACACATCTTAGAATAAACCTCTGTTTTAGGTTTTAGTGATACACGTACAGTTTTTTGATACATAACAGAAACACAAGATAATGACAAAATAAAACATCCCAGGCAGTGAAATAAAGAAACCAGCACCAGTATTTAGAATCAAAGAAATTCCAAGTTTTAAAAACCTCAAACACACAGACATACTCTAAGTCAATGAAATATATATATATATATAAAAGAAAAAAAAAACCTAGAGGACAAGCTTGTAACAGCTGAAAAGGGAACACTGCATAAAATTAGGGCTGTCACTACGTGCTGCAAATTCTATACAGTATAAGCAAACAATCCCCTTTTACATTAGCAAGTGACTAAAGTTACTGGAAGTCTTTCACCTGTTTAGATAGAGTGGGAAAGTAAAGTGCATCAGATAAGCATGGTAACAAATTCACACTCATGCACATCTATTACTAAATATAGCAGGATTTCTTAGTAAGTAAGAAAAGCTGCTGAGGTATGCCAGCAAGATTTAAGTCAGTCACTTGACAAAACAAAATAATTTAAAGCAATAAGAGCACAGTTCCCAGTGCTGATCATTTCCATAAAGCGGTACCTTGAATCTAACAGTTATATCAAGGTTACGACTTATGTTAATTTAGCTTAGAATTGCTCTTGCTTAATATAACTATATACTCTATCAGTTCTTAAAATAAGCACAGCATATTATTATAATACAATGATTACATCTGTTTCTAAAGTGGTTCTACATAAATGTACCATTGAAGAGCGAGGAGTGGAGCAGAGAAAACCCATTTACTTCAAATACATTTCCCCAAGTCCTCTAAAAACCCTCTGCTATTATACAAGAGTTGAGACCTGTTATTGCTGCACCACAGAGAAGGTTGCATGAAAAAAGAATGGACCCTTGCAAATATAAATTCTACCACTAAGTTTCAGCTGTTTCCATCCTTAGTATAGGCAGATTTTACTACCGTGTTTTGTTTCAACATTGTACATATTCATCCTAATCTTAGGAAAATAACTACCGGTATTTGCCACAGCATTATAAGTAGGAAATACACCAACAAACAACATGCCTTACCAGCACACTTCCAGAGGGTGATGGACGTAAAGATAAATTTTCCTGAGGTAAACTGGAAATAAATGTGGGGGAATCATCTTCCTCCTCCTCCAAAACAACAATACAGACTCGACTCATTCGATCCGTTTGAGGAAGCAAAAGCAAAAAAAAAATGCCAGCAGTGGTATTTTTGGAACCAGGGGACAGGTACGGCAACAGTGACCATAGAGGAAATACTTTCACCTGATTCACATGCCCTCACAAACTTGCGAGTGCTACCGCTGGTGTATTAGCATTTAAAAAGGGACATCCCAATCCCCCCTCACACTTCATTTTTCAGGTCTAAGCACCCTGAGACCTTCGAGACAGTGCCGGAAAAAAATAAAAAAAAAAAGTTGTTCTTTTTAAAATAACAATTCCCTAGGCATCGAAACCACAAAAACGAAACAGTGGAACAGCTGACCAAAATATCCCAAGGTCCAATGCCATTCGGACGGCACTCAGTGTCGCACACAGCTGTCCCTTCACGAGCAGATCTGTCTTTGTTAATGTCCCAAGTTCCACGGCGCCCTTCTACCCCCACAGCGAGCCCATTGTGGCAGAAGACACGGCTGGGTCCCGCCAAGGCCGGCGAAGGGACGCTCCGCACTCCGCAGGTCGGCTCAGAGCGGGCGGCGCGGGCTTCGGGGGCACCGCAGCTGAACGCGCGCCCCGCTCGCCGCGCGGCGTCCTCCCGCCACTGCGCCGTCACACACAGCCCCGCCGCGAACACGCATCTCGGCTCCCGCACGAATTCACGACCGGCTCTGAGCGAAGTAATTCTCCCCCATGCAAGAAGAATCGCTGCAGCGTGCGGCAGGGCTGCAGCAGCCTGACACGCGATGAGTCAGAGCGCGGGGACAATGAACTCCCGGGATAGGGCTGCCCGTGGAATCCAGCCGCCCCACACCGCAGCAACGCCGCCGGAGCTCCCCCGTCAGGGACACGGGCAGTGCCGAGGGTTCATCTCTCCGTCACCGGGCAGGAGCTGCGGCTTCTCCATCAGGGAATGCGTACGGCAGGAATACTGGTGAGGAGGAATGCTCCAGCAAAACAAGCTAGCTACCGCACACAAAAGCTCAAATTACTGCCTTAGACGACTTCTGCAAAAGCAGCTCATCACTCAAGTGTTTCTTTTGATCACCATGTGAATGCAGTTCCCATGATAGTCTTCATTCAGTTTGAGGGGGAGGAAAAAAAAAGGGAAAAAAAAAAATCAGACTCCGTATATCTTCTCTGAGCCAACTTCTTTATTCGAACATCTGTCACTGCGCCAACCCGATTCTCTTCAGTTAGAGCTTCTGCTTATCAGGTTTTTTCCTTGAAAAACGACTTATACAATCAGCAGATAGCCTGGCAAAGCTCAAAAAAGCAGCCCGTCCGTCCGAGTCCGCAGGAGCAGAGCGCAAGCCGCTGGCACGGCAGCGCTCCCCCCGAGCAGCAGCCCGGAGAGCAGCGACTGCAGCCTGGCAGGGCGAAATGCCTAGTAATGCTCACATGTCACACTCACCAGAGAGCCCAGCCACTGCTCCCAGTGCAACTTCCTCTGGCACACACACACACAAAAAAAAACAAAAAAAAAAAAAAAAAAGCGCCTTTTTCTTTTTTTGGGGGCAGTCTCTGCAGTTACGGCTGCGCCAGTTTGGTGACTAATGCAGCTGAAAACGTAAAAATCCTATAACTGAAGAAAGAGCGCCTGTTTAATATTTTCCACGGAAAGCCGCAAAGAAATGTGGTGTACTGGCTCTACTGACTAACTACAATTCAGGCAATAAACAATTCCAGCACTTTAACTGCTTGCATATGGCACTGGCCAGAGCAGCAAAACAGTCCTTGCTTAATTCATTGAAGACAAAAACCCCCCACATAAATCCTCTGAAAATTAAATGAAAAGCAAAATCTTAAAGTAATAGGTTGAGTATTAAAAAGCCAGGTATTAATGACCAAACCCATGTTTTTTTGCAACTAGTACAGGCAAACATACCCCGAAAAAATTACATGACATATAATTTGAATAATATTATTATAATATACCGTAACAATGAAGTATAATATAAAGCCCTACAACTTGCTGAATAAATACTTCAGCTTGAATCTGCCTAAATGGTGCTGGCTTGTGGGTGTATTATGTAAATGGCTTCTGTCAAAGTTGCTGGATAAGCTTCAATGTTACAGGAACAGAGGGAGGGGTTTTGCTCCTGCTGTGCAGCATAAAGGCAATTCTGATGTCCTTCAGTGGCTGCTAAGATCAGAATTTGTCAATGGTGAGGAAGTTTATAGCTCTTCAATAAAGTATTTGCACTCAGGTTTCACATATGAATCCAGGCAGAGAGAAAGACAGGTTTAAATGGTGTGTTAAATGGCCTGGATATAAATAGACATACTGAATTCCCACCTTTGAGGGCCACGGGAAGGAAAATCTCACATTAGCTCTCTTTTGCAATAATGTCTACAATAGCTTCACTGCAATATAATAAATTGCATTAACACCCCCCTGGTCCCCCTGATACTTCATGTGGGTTAAGGTTTTTGTAAGTGCAAAAGAGCACCTTTGCCAAGGGCTCCCTCAGCTCAAGTCTCCTGCCCTGGTAGAATATAGCACTCGTTTCTGATTCACCATGAAATTTCAGATTAAAATTTCCCAAGACTCACCAACATCTTTATAAATATATTCTGTTCATTACATAAAGTCCAGTTGTTTTGAAATTTCATACTTCTGGTCTTCATAACAAAAAATCAATTATTTGTACACTACACCACTTTGTTCTAGCATTCCAACCTTTTATTAAAAAGAAACAACACAGATTCACATGAATACATATGACATGTTCTTCTTGGCTGCAGCAGAACCAGTTTTAATAAAAACATGGACATCCTCAAGGTTCACCTACTGCAACACCCTACTGTCTACTACAGAACACAGAAACCCCAACACAGAAAATAGTTTGCTTTCTCTTTGTGACAAATGCCCTATGGAACAGACACTGTAGCTTTTTTGCATAACTAAACAGTCATTTAAAAAAATTAAAATCAGACTTTAAGTCTACAAGTGAAATACTGACAAAATGCACACTTGGCTTCATACTATACATAGACACTTGCTAAATAATGGTTTTCCAGCTAATCCCATAAGTTTAGCATAAACAAACACTTTTTAAGAGTCAGTACATTTATACAGTAACCAAAGGCCAAGGGTTCCATATGCTTTCTTTGGAATTACCAACATTGCTGGGTAGAGATAATGCCCAATTTAGCTCAAATTATTAGAACACGGTCCATTTTTTACCTTTGAAATTAATGCCCAAAAGTCAGCTAGAAATTCAGTAGCTAACTTAAAAAAGGACAGGTCTTCACACTCGATTAATTGTGAAAAAAACCCCAGAATATTTTCATCTACTCTGATAATTATTCCAGAGATCTTACAGGGCAGTAAAATAAAATTAATATAAGCTATTTCCAAAAGCAAGTTAACATGTTACACCTCGCCCAACATTATACATTTCTGAATGGCGGCACTACTACAGTCAAAGAGTTAAAAGCCAATACGTCACAGTTTGCATTAGAAAGAGAACCAACACAACTGAGTCAATATTATATTGATCTCAAAAGCAATTTAAACCACGTAAGTTAGCAGACAAAAAAAAAACCCTACTCATGCTAGGACTCTGTGTGTGCAATTACTTCCACAACCAAAGGAAAATCCAGTTCTAGAAATACTTAGTATTTGCTCACAGTGAACTTTCAATTCGCTCTCTCATTCCCTTCAACCTAAAGTTGTGCCTTCACCTCAATTCAAACACCACCTCTAATGGTCTCTTCTTGAGCTTCAAAAAACCATTCAAGGTATCCTCTGGTGTGTAGAATACAATTTCTAATGCTGTCTAACAGGTATTCCAAAAAATGAAAGGTGCTTACAGTTCTACTAAAAGAAACTATTCTAATGAAGGAAACTAAATCAATCAATTTTTCAGCAGATTATATAAACAACTTTTAGCATGGGAGAAGAGGTAATAGTAAGAGAATGAAAGCAGAATAAATTCAAAAGATTAATTTAAGCCTCTGCTCCTCAAACTAATTCAGGAAGCATAACAGATCTTTACTAAGGCATGAAGAACACTGCACCTGAAAAAAACTTTCTTCAGTTTATATTAATAAAACTTAAAATAACTGAAGACAACAAGTCATCACCATCCATCTTCTCCAAATGTCACCTATTTCTAATAAGAAAGCTTATTAAATTAGTAGTAATTTAATAATTTAGTAGGAAAGAAGACTCAAAAATGGCCTAATTTAAAAAAAGAATGCCATTGTCTACTGGGGCTTGCGTGGTGATCTGATAGCCTCCACAACATCTGTTCACAAAGTAAGATCTCCACATTTAACTCTCAAATTTTAAAGACTGCAATACAGATATGCATTTCTGCAAACACCTAACAAAGAACCAAACAAAACCAAAACCAGACAAACACACACCCCCAAACAAAACAAAACCCCAAAAGCCCCAAAAAAAAACAAAAACCAAACAAACAAAAAAACAAAACACACAAAAAACCAAAAAACCCTCAACCACTTTTGCATTAACATGATAGCTGTATGCAAATAAAAAAGTGCTGCCATTTTCATACTACACTTGCCCTTAAGTAAATCAAGTTCCAACACTCCTTCATGGGTGCATATAAAGATAATATACTACAAAAATGCAACCTGCAGGTTAAAACACAGATGTCAGCCATGTCTACACCAGAGAGAAAAAACATGAACTCTGAATCAGCTAAAAATAGCAACCTTTTCTATAGATCTGCCCTCTTCTCTAGGAACAGATGAGCAGAAACTGTAGCAGCACTGCTGATGACACTGAAAACCTCAATGAAGCATGTTCAATATCGAAGAATCTACCCAATAAAGACTTTTCTCTTGCCAATCAGCATTTACCAAATTCTTTCTGGGCTGAGATTTCATGTAATATTTTGTATAATTAGGGATCTAGGAAAGGAAGGAAATTGTTCTGTCAGTTTCCAGTAAAAACTGAAAAAATGAAGAACCAAGTGAGTCTGAAGTATCAGCTCTGCATGGCAAATACCTAATCTGTGGATTTCTTGACAAGACAAAGATTACTTGTAATAGCTACAGCTCTAAGTAAATAATTGAGTTCCAGTATTAGCAGACTTTCATCACATATAGATGGAGATGAGTGTTCAGCATCAGCATGAATATAAGTTACAGTACTTCTAGAATACTTCTCATGAGTCACTCCTCTGAACTTCTCTGCTGTTTCCTCCCCACTCCTGAGGGAATGAGGTGGAGTCAGGAAAGAGAACAGTCTAAAGCAAGAAATTACTACCTTTCTTCCCAGTTTTGCTCTGCTTATTCCAGAGCATATGCACAGCTCTGGGATGCAGGAAAAGGAGAATAGTTTTAAACCTGGGACTCCACATTTCTGCTTTCAAGGACAAGCAAAATAGCTCTGCTTGCACCCTCAGACACCATAGGCAATTCCTATTTCTTTTTCTCATGCAAGTATATAGCCTCTGTTAATCTAGAGAACTATTTTATGTAGTCATACAGTACCTTTGAATTAAGATTTTGCAATTAAGAAAATCTAGTATCTGAATATCCATCTCAGCAAATACAGCAAAGAAGAAAAATAATCCAGCATTCATTCTAACTTTTCTCAATTGGAGAAGCATAAGGAAAATTAATAATGCAAAATGTCTGTGCTTCAGATGTAAACTTAATTTGTATACTTAAGCAAACTGCGACCTTTTAAAAATGCTTCAGAAATATTATCTGGTCAAAGAACAATAAAATATATTAAAAGTGTTATAAGTCTGTAAGTAATTTTCTGTTTAAGATTTCCTGCACATTTTACATATCTGAACAATACACTTGCAGAGAAACTCTTGGCTGAAGAACCTCACAGCCACCATAGTAAAACATAAATTAATACATTGAAAAATTTATCTCTAATACTCAAAATATGGAGCCTATCAATCAGAAAAGAATGTGAGAACTGTGCACAAACAAAAAACCAGAAAAGCAAACACAAGTCCTATTTATCTTTAAAGAAAGTGAAAATATGAGGGTACTGCATCTTCCGTCACTATTTTCTAGCTAGGATGTTATCCACAATGCTTCCCTTTAAGGCCAGATTTAAATTCACTGGCAGGAGGAGGAGTTTGTGCACTTGCAGCATACAACCGTGTAATCAAAATCAACAATTTAATCTTACATTAACAAACATTACATAAAAAAGTCCTCCAGTCTGTCTGACTTCAGAGTCTCAAGGTACTTTGTAGAAAAAGGGCATGTGCTCTGGCTGGGGGCTCCTACTCATGAGATTTATCAGCTGCATCCAACAGCAGCCACCTCCCTTGTCTTTTGACCAAAACAGAAGGCAGCTATTACACCCAACAGCTTTTCTAAGTAACAACTATACAAGTCTGACATTGGTATTGTCAGTCTTGTAAAACTGATTAAAAGTCAAAACAATTCCTGTTTCAGGGCAGAGACCACAAGAAGACGCACCTATAAAAATATAATGTTATGAATAGTTAAGGTAAGTTTGCATCCATTGAGACAGACAAATAGATGTTGACAAACTAGGTAGTATGGTGTGGATTTTGGATAGGAGACCAGCTGTTTTTTAAAGCAACTTCTCTTTTTGGGAGAAGGTAAGTGACAGAATGTGACTTCTGTTGGAAAATGGAGAAGATATCGTCTTAAAATATCAGTCCGGTCAAAGAGAGAAGCAGGCAAAACACTTCAGCATTTGTTAAACCCACACAAACACATAATTATTAGCTGTACACTTAAGGCTTTTTGCAAGTATGACAGCTTTTAAAAAATTTGTTCATAATACAAAAAGCAAGGCCCACACATTGGTTACAAATATTTCCACCTGTTGGCTGAGCAAAGGCAGAAAAAACAGGAGCACTACTTCTGCCTCCTTAGCACCTTCCAGATCAGACCATGTCACCAGCCAGTTGGTTTTTGGCACTGAAATTGGCATCAATTACGATAATAATCACAGTATCCTTCCAGGAATCATTACTGAGGGCAGCAATTTCAGCTCTAAAAGCAGAGTTGACAAAAACAAACAAAACAAAAATCAAAGGCTCAGTCTTAGCAGTCCCTGTTTGCTCTTTCACATGTCAAATGTCCTCTCCCAGCACATCCAGCAGTTGCTGGGAGGTGAGACTGGACGGGAATGCAACAATAGCTGAGCAAAAATAACAACCCAGACACATTGGAAGACATTATCCCACTGCCACAGCTGGCACTGACAGCCTGATGCTTCAGGAAGCAATGCTGTTACATTTTCCCAAGGAGAAGAAACAGGTAGCTCGGCTGAAGCAAATGAATGACTGCAGAATTCTTAATCATAGTTTTATATCATCTATCACATTGCCTTTAAAGTGTTTATACCAATGGACTATGCACTCTTATAAATTAACTATAACATGATCCTACTAAATTATATTAGGGCAGCTGGTAAAAACAACTAAGAGAATTCCCTTTGGGCATGTGGGCAAACACGCTGAGAAGAATGAGTACATCTCCTTTGATCTCCTTTTCTACTGATCTGTAGTCACACTCTGAAGATGAACAGAGGAAGTGCTGATTTTACATATTTCCTCTTTGGAAATGTTTTACTGCAATACTGCTTTTGCAGAGAAAAAAAGAATAAAACTCATCATTTATTACAAAATAATCTAGCCCACATCACGAAGGGTCAACATAACACTCTTCATTATACAATAGGCTTGCTTTTCCCTCCTCAGGAGGAATTAAGGGGCTTGCGAATGGTACATGGTTTGGGCTTCAAGGACAGACACTATAATGCACGAGATCACAATAGGCCTCTCAGAAACCACATGCTGGAATGCCAGAAAATCCTTGGGGTTTTCTAATGTATGGCATAGCAGGCTTAACAGCTTCTTATTCTGATGCACTGAAACCAATTCCCTATGTCTGTATTCCAAGGAAAAGAAGCAATTCTCATCTGCTACCTGCTTACACAAAAAAAACCCATGAGTGTGATCTTTCGCTGTTACACGGGAAAAAGAACAAGTCCCAGCTTCCCTGGATTCAGATGCTTTTCTGGTTTGTCTTTTAACAAACTGCTGTTTATCCAGCAGATGATTAGGAACACACAGCATTCAGTAGGCCAGTGAGCTTCCCCTCTGAGGCTCGTTTACCTGTATGGGCTGTAAAGCAATAACCTTTATCCTCACTTTGGTTCTTTAGTTGAAGGCTGGAAACCCCATTAAAGCAAAGGTAGCACAATGCAACACACCCAGATTCAGCACTGGACAGTGCTGGTGTTGAGATTGAAAATGAGGAAGTTCTAGCTGAAGCCAAGAAACATGGCATAAAGTTTATCATTTCCTCCTTAAAACTCTGCTGGAATACCATATTGCTGAGCTGAAGAAGAAGAAAATGTTAAGTCAGGTAGATTTCTAGAAATGAGAATTACTCTGCTGCCTATGGTGAATGAACACTCCGATTCAATCCCAATCTCCACCCTAACTGATGACATATAAAAGCTGTCATTCCAGCATGTTTGATGAGCTTGGGCTGACAGACAAATCAGTTAGTCCCCTCCAGGTTACATCAAGGTTATTCCTTCCAATACCTTTCCTTAAGACAGATATGTACATTCTTTTCATTTTCCCTTTTTTTCCCCCTATAAAATTCACTAGCTAACTGATTTTGTTTTCAGCACCACTTCAGTTATACTGTAGTATGCATCACTTTTGAGTTATGCTCCAAGTTAAGTAGAAAGAACAAAGAAACCTGAATTTGACTAGAAGCATATGAAATTACAAAGGAGACAGGTTCACAAAAGACACCTTCACTTGAGCAGATAAGAACAGTAGTAGGTAGCCATATAAAAATGTAACACAAATCCTAGTGTTTTAGAAGACATTCTACACACTTGAAAAGTGATTCTCGTGGCTGAATTTTTATCCTGTACCACTGAACACAATTTAGGCAGAAAAATCAAGTCCATTATGCCAGTCAGTAGAGGGCTTTCACAGTTTTATGTCACCAACCACATCAATCCTCGTGGGTAAGTTGCCATGGTTACAAAATGTTTGCTTTTATACATTTGTCTGAAACTGCTATGGAATTCCCACATGATCAAAACCAGCAGTGGCTGGGAGTGCTCCACCAACAATTAGGAACTTGAGTCAGAAACATATACTGCTTCCGCTCAGACTATTATCTGGGAAACACTAAAAAAATGATTCATACCATTTTGAGCCATGGAAGGGAGGAAACAAACATTGCATTCAACTATTTAAAACTTTCAGTGATGACTCACATCAGTTTAGGACATTTCCAGAATCAGTTGCTTTTCTCAAGTACCAAATTGCAGTTGTCTATTCAAAAAAATCTACAAGACCCAACTGCTTTCAACTGAACCATTCAACCATCAAAGAATGAATAAAAAGGGAAAGACTTTCTGGTTTTATGCCCCTGTTCCCTTTCCCAAACAAAGCATAAAACCTAAGAAGCTCAGTGGATCATACTTCTGTTAGCTAAGGTCAGAAACCACCTACTGCCAACTGCTAATTATGCCTATTTAAGTTTGATTTTAGCTCTATTTGCAAAAATCAGCTTGGAAATTCTGCTACAGCAAACAGTTTGTTACCTGTCTTGTTTTAGCCCCATTAGCAGGGTTTTATCTTAGCCCATGTTTTGCTTGGACTCACAGTTGTGTTATTTCAGCAGCAGATACTAACAAAATGTTAATCCAGTCACAGGAGCAAGAAGACGCAACCAATTAAGAGTGAGGAATAATGAACAACTCATGAAAAGCTGGAACAGAGCAGGACAATGCATCCGAAGAAGTGTTATACAGCACCCATTGGCCTCCGGTGATAGAATAACCATACGGGGAAGGAGCACAGGTTGGACTGAGGAAGGAAAATAAACCTAAGTAGGAGCTACTATACAGTGCAGACTCCTTTTCCCCTACTAGAAGTGCACTAGAAAGAGAACACTTCCCAAATCTGGCTATCTTAGGGAAGGAAAGTTAATTTAGTTTTGAATGTCTGTCTGCTATTAGCTCATAAGCATAACAGTCCACCAGAGGACCACACAATTTCTATGATTCAAAACAAAGCTCTGATTTTGTTAACAAGAAAAGGACAACAAAATTTACTTCTTAAAAACACATATTCTACATTTTTGTCATCAGTGAAATTCTCATAGTAGAAAGTTTTGGAAGTCAGTAATACTGGGGGGAGGAAATGGCTGTAATATTTCATAGCGCCAAAATTCTCAACCAGAAGAAAGAAAACAAAAAAAAGTGCAGCCTTTAAAAGTTTCTGTTCAGATTTTCTTAGCCATTAGTCATGTGACAGTACAGTCTGCCTACAACCCAGGCATTCCCTCCCTGTCCCACCCAGGGATGAGTGTTCCTGCAGGAAAAGAGGAGGGAGAAGGGGGGTAGTTCCCTGGTGAGGGCTGTTGTTCCAGAATGGGTTTTGGGAGGTGAGGGTCCTGAACACAATGATTTTCCTTAAAAGATTTTAAAATTTTCTTTTAAAGAATTTTGAAATGAGTTTCTCTCTTACAGAAGAGTTATCAGAGCTGAAACAAAATAATGAATATTTAACTATTGTAATACTAAAAATGCACGTAACATTCCTACTAGTGCAATACTTTGAATTCACTTTGGGGTAGATATGAATAGACTGTGACCACAGAAGCCACAGTTCAGCTGGCTTGCTCACATGTGGGATTTTTGTTTCCATAGATATCAGTGATTCAAAATACTACATGCAAGTGAGCAAAATGAATTCTAGTTGCTATGGATACCACATTTATTTTTTTTTCCCTCTCTTCAGTATGTAAACAGTGTCACTGTATATGATTTATCCTGATTCTCTTTACAATAGTGTGGGTCGATAGCTGCCTCATATGTAAGGATTTGCTGCCTGGAGAAAACTCGATTTCCTGGAAGTTCTGAGGAACCACTAACACCACCCCCTTGTCCAAGAAAAAGTCCCCTTCTGGCAACTGGAAGCACTCTAGAAAACACAGCTGAATAAAACTCACATATTCACCCACACACATACACACACTACTACGGGACGAGAGTGCTCATCTGAAACTTCAGCAGCTGCCAAAATGGATGCAGCTTTTCTCAAAACTGAGCAAAGAGAAACACAGCTGCAGACAAGAATCTTACCCACCTGCTTCAAACCTTCCAAGGAGTCCTCCCCTCCATGGCTACCAGGGAAGCAGCTCTCAGGAGGCCTCTTACACAGGACAGGAGCAAGTATGCAATATTCACTCATAAGTTACTTTTCCAATCAATTTTTTCAATTCTGTACTTAGAAAATTAAAAAGCACTTTGCTTAAAAACCTGAGCAGTCCATTACCAAATGAAATTTCATAAAATATAACCGGGTATTACTTTAGAATGCTAATTAAATTTTTACTGGCCTAGAAATTTATTTGTGGGTTGCTTCTTTTTTTTAAAGTGACAGCTGAGAAAGTGGAGGAGTCTGATCTTAATTGCTAGTCACCAGACTATTCACTCCTCACTTCCTCACCCGATCCTTGAATATTAACATTCCTTTCCTGAGCCAGCACAGCAACTTGGGTAATCCAATTGCCCCTATTTCTTTTTATTCTTGTTGGTGAACTGTGAGCCAGCTCACTATGGATGGGCAGCTGACACAGAAGCAGTGAGAACATTCAAACTGTTCACTCAGACAGACAGCAATGCAATGGCTTTGCAAACCCACAGCCATCAGCTCAGCTCCCTTCATCAACCAATGGAGAACTACTCCATTTCTAATATTTCCCTTAAAGTATCTCAAAACAGCTTTCATGACACCTGAACCTTTCTAAATTTGGACACTATTAGAACCAAGTATATAATTCCTTAAATTCATTCCAATTACACAAAACCTTACTTATGCAAAGAATTCAAGTTTCTCCTCCCATTACTCAATACCTAAATCACTCCTAGTAAGTTTCCATTTAAAAAAAATCAAAATTGCAACATAGAAATGTCACTGGTTATGTTAATCAAACTGTGCCTACAGTACTAACAGAATTTATAAAGTACGTAGCAGTAAGAAAAGACTTGAGAATTTTAGGGCCCAGACTAAAAAAAGCAGACAAAACCAATTATGTATCCAGAATCCACACATGAGCAATTTATGTATTAAATACAACCACAACAAGGTAGTTACAACTTTACACAATTATCCGTACATGATTTAAAAGTTAAAACTTTTGGTTTCAGGCTTGGGGGAGTTTTTGTGGTTTTTTTTTTCTATCAAGATTATTTTGGGCTTAATTTCTTCCAAAATCTTCCTAACACTTCAATCAGTGATTTATTCAATTAAGACGACACCTAGAGGAGAACTTGCAAAGTAAATTTTGGCATTCCTAAAAGCCAACAAAAAGGCTTTATAAAGGAATACTTGGAGAATCAGAAAGATGGTATCGAAACACCATAGACAAGCTGCATATTACTTATTTAAAACATTTAAAATATTAAGCTCTATACAACCTTGCCTCTAAAAACCCATAGGATTAGGTGTCTTAGAATCTACAAATAACCAAATCCCACTCAGCATACAAGCAGGTGTAAAAACAAAAAGTATTTGGTCAAGTTTTTGCAGAAACAAGGCCACAGGACATCTTGTATCCAATTGTTTTCTACCACTCTTTGGCAACACAACTTTTATATTTTAAAAGCATTATGAAAAATAAGAAATAGGTTTCTATAAAATATAACTACAGTTAATTATTTACAAATTAATATAATGTATTATTATTATCATCATCATCATCATTATCCTTATTATTATTAATGTTAGGAACACTTTAACATTTTGTAAGAAAAAGTCAGTAATATGGTTTAGAATAGTCCTATTCATTTAGATCTTGCATACCAAGCTGTGGCGTGCCTTCCCAGAAAACACCTCATGCAACCAACCTACTCATAATGTATGGCAATTAAAAGAGAACACCACTGAACTCATGAACTGGTTTGCAAACTAAATCAGAATCTAGAAATACATCAATAAACTTTACACATCTAGTTTAAACACCCCCTCCTGCCCCCCCAAACCATGAAAATGTAACTTTTAAGCCACACAGATATACATTTTTGGAGTCTTGACTCAGCTGTTGTAACCCTCTCTCCTGGAAATTATTTCAGTCCTAGAAAATGAAGGCAACTGACTATTTTTTTCAGAAGCATGTGTTGATCTGCCAAGTTTCTTCTTGGAGGTACACTGACACCTCATGGACATTTAAAAATACTAAGGTCTACTCTCCCTTAGTTCTATTTTTTCTCTCTTTTTTAAAAAATTCCAATTATTTTTTTTTCTTTTAATGAATTGTTGTCGTCTTCAGAATCGCACAGGACATTATTTGGTCTATTGCTCATTTTCTCTCAATAAGAAACTACTTAGAATTAATTTTTGATGAACACTGGGGGTCTCCGACCCCCCACAAACAGTGAATCATGGAACACAGAAAGAGAAGGTACCTCTTCTCTCCAGTTTCAGCCTCTCCAAATTGCAGAGGAGCAACGACAGATGCTGTAACACCTTGTAGAGTGGGGGCCAGGAAGATAAATAGGACTACTGCCATATGAAAAATGGGACTGGAAATGGGAAATGTTCTTTCACAAATGACAGAAACTGGTTTTGGATAATTTTCTGGTGCTATGCAAAAGCCCTTTACTCTTTGAAGTACATGAAAACCTTCATAGTTAGACACATGATTACCTGAGCATATTAACAAAATTCACCACTTACACTCCAATTTATGGCAAAGTATTAACAAGCTTTATCGAGCAATGTTGTACCATATAAAACAAATGTAAAAGGTGAGGTTCCTTCCAGACTCTCACTCTAGAATAGAAGTGTGTTACTTTTCACATTTTTCAACAGGCTGTCCATTATGTATGAAAAAAACCCCAAACATGCCATTTCTTCTTTCTTGATTGAGGTGGAAAACAAAAAAACACCAACACCACAGACCAAGGAAAAAGTCTGTAGCATATCTGTATAAATACTCATTCCACATTACACATCTCAAGACTGATAAACTGACAAACTACTCCTTGCTAAATAAAATTATAAATGCTCAACAGGGAACAATGTAAGAGTAATATACATGTAATTGGCCTGTAGTATTATTTGCTAGGGGTATTACCAGACTCTTCTAAAATACCGTAGAACTAATTAACATTATCCAAGAAGTATTAATATCTAGGGGGAAAAGACCCATTCTTTTGAAATAATTGTCTTTACCTAAATATGCAAGATAAAGCCATTTAGAGGATATTGTCAGTTCTTAAAAATGAAAAGCAGCTCCATTATGTCATTTCTTTAGAGATACTACTACAAATTTCTTGATCTTCTAAAAAGTAACACTTGAATTCTGTTCTCTAAAGTATTTGTAATACTCATGAATGCAGTATCTAAACATTTTGCTAAAGTCTGTGAAGGTTTCCATTTTAAAAAAATAAAAGCATTAAAAACAAATGTAAAAATAAACCCTTAGTCCATCTCCTTCCCATGCCTAAGGGAAGAGGAAAAGACTCTTAAGCATTTATTCTGCTTAATGCAAGCTTTGTTTTATATCTTTTGAAGTAGCATTCCTGTAACATTAAAACCTAATCAAGAAGGACAAAAATATTTACTTTCCATCCCAGAGAAATATCCAATCAACTTTTTGTCCCACAAGACTCCTGGCTTTAACAAAGATGGAAAAAGCGAATTGCCAGTCAGCATATTTTTACAACACATTCCCTCCCAGCCCTGCCAAAAAGCAGCGGCTGATAAATTCATTCATCGTGGAAGAGAGCTTATTTTTCAGTCATTACTATCACTTTCTGGTCAACAGCAATGGAAATATCACACCTATTCATCTTTATAAAAGATTAAAACGAGGTCAGCTTGAAGTACACACTGAAGAAAGAATCTGAGGTAACACACTTAAAAATAAAACCTATTCTGCTCCATGTATTTGTATTAAAGAGCTGCTAGCAACATCTGGACAAGTGGCAGACCATACATACTAACTACCACAGGCATCCAGCTTTTTAACTCAGCCAAACTTCCAACTCATGTTTTCTGCATCAGGTGCCAGAATCAGTTAAAAAACACAGGGAAAAAAAAATAAACAACAACCACTATAAAAAAAACGAAACAAAAACCCGCAACAAAATAAAAAGAAAAAGAGAACAAAACTCTGCTCACCACATCCCCACTAAGATTAGGAGAAGAATAAATTGCAGCTTCATCAGTGTAATTCACATTTATAACAATTTAACTTATAGCACCACAGTATTTTGCAGCTGGTAGCGAAAATTTTGAAAGGTCAAAACATGCATTTTTCTGGTACCCATTACACACAAAGAAGGGTTATGTTTTGTGGTTTTACTATTATGGGACTGTAAAAATCAGTCTCTTATCTATATACAACCAATGTGTTCGGTTGCTTGTAGCTGACTGGCAACCCACTTTTCTGAATAATTTACTCCAAAAGAACAATTTTCAGCCTTGAACAATTCCCGTAACATGTAAAAAAGTGGACTAGCAAGCTCCACCTAAAAAGTAATCACTCATCTTTCAGCAATGCATTTGAGAAATACTGTAACACTATTTCTAATATTTCTAAATAAGAATGTGCATTGCTTTTGTATTTGCCCAAGAGCAAAACAAGGTACAACAGCAACCATAGCTTCCAGTTTCCTAACTAAATCACCATTATCTTTAGAGCCACTTCAACCCCAAGAAGGAAAGGGAGAAACAGACACTTCTCCTCAGGACACTTGTCAGGACATTTTCCTCTCATAGTCTGATTTGCAGTTACCCTGCTCTAGTTTAATTTCATGACAGGTCAGTTCAGAAACACAACCATCAGGCATATAAAACTATAAAAGATCAATGAGGGGACAGATCTGCAACCTGAATCTCCACACAGGCTCCAAATTATGGGAGACATTTACACAACAAAGCATCTTGGCCTCCAGATTTCTAGCATGTGATGTTAAGGAACTAAGAGAAGCTGCAGCTCTTCAAAACTGCAAAAGTACAAGTGGCACCAGCAGTACATAACAGAATCCACATTACCATTATTATTATTATCTACGGAGATTTAACAGGATGATTGCAGAGGTATAAAATCCACTTCATCCTGAGTTTGAGATCCTTACAGCAGCAAGGAGGGTGCACAGCAAGCTCACAGCCTGGGATGTCAGGAGAGCAGACTTTGGTCTCTTAAGGGTCTTGTTGGCAGAGTGCTGTGAGATAGAGCCCTGGAGGGAAAAGGGGCCCAAGAGAAATGGATGATATTCAAGAACTGTATCCTCCAGGCTCAAGAGCAATGTATGCCTAAAACATTCAGGAAATCAGGGAAGAACACCAGGAAGCCTGTATGGATAAACAAGGAGCTTCTGGACAAACAAATACAAACAGGTAGCTTACAGAGGGTGGAAGCAAGGACACATCCTGGGAGGAATACACACAGATTGTCCAAACAATCAGGGATCTGGTTAGGAAAGCTAAAGCACTGGCAGAGGTAAATCTGGCCAAGGACATCAAGGATAAAAAACAAAAGCTTCTTTAGGTGCATCAGCAATGAAAAAAAAGACTAGGGAAAATGTGGGTCCTCTCCGAAAGGATACAGGAGACCTGGTTACCCAAAACATGGAGAAGGCTGAGGTACTCAATAATTTTTTTGCCTCAGTCTTCACCAGCAGGTGCTCCAGCCACACTGCCTGAGTTGCAGAAAGTGAAAGCATGAGCTGGAAGAATGAAGAACCTCCCACTGCAGAAGAAGACTGGGTTTGAGACCATTTAAGGAATCTGAAGGTGCACAAGTCCATGAAACCTGTTGAGATACATCCACTGGTCCTAGGGCAACTGCCCAAGGAAGCTGGCTAAGCTAAACTATCATATTTAAGAATTCATAGTAGTCTAGTAAAGTCCTTACTGGTTGGAAAAGGTGAAACATAACTCCCATTTTAAAAAAGGGAAATAAGGAAGACCCAAGTAACTATAGGCCAAGTAACAAAGAATTCCCAGCAGAGGAGGCTTTTGAAAATATCAGTCACAGCCTAAAATAAATAGGTACACAAACTGAACAGTTTGGGGAGGCTGTTCTAATCAGGATCTGAGAGAGTTCTGTCTGCCATTTCTCCCCTGATGCCGACTATGAGTTTGGCTATCTATGCAGATGAAATTCTAATTTACCTTGAAACAAACCAGTTTTAACAATTTTGCTGCAAATGCTGTGAGTACATGATCAGGAATGCCTACAAGCAACACTTACCAACCAAAGACAGTGTCAAGCTCTGTGATAGAAGGGTCTTGCTGAACACCACTCACCATGGAGATGGCTTCCAATGCACCCCAACTGGGGAGCCCCCAGCAGCCAAACCCAGGCCCTGTCCATGGTTCTGCATCAGAAGTATTCCAGCTGCTGGAAGCATGGACTGCTGGGCTGTCCAAGGTCCCAGTAGGGTGAGATCAGCTCGAGGTGGGCTGTGAAAAACAAATGACTACTACTTGCTTCAGTTTTATAAACAGACTTGCCCATATGGAGCTCCAAGACAAATCAATCACAACTTTTGGTTTTGATTTTGAAAGTCACATGTTTAGAGGGTGGAAATCCATGGAGAAAGGATTGCAGTACAACCAGGAAAGGTCTTAATGAACCAAGGTTCATGTCCCACGCCATTAAAGCAAAAATTTCCAGCAACTGAAATTACCATTTCATGAAAATTTCAAAATAACATAAAACAATGCATCTTTTTATTATTGGCAAGAAGTATTATTGGTGTTTGTTTCTATGTCACAGTCTGTGCTATGGAGGCATGATGAACAAGGTGAGACCATACTGAATGAGAACAGCCTCCAGTTTTCTAACCTAGTGGCAGCAACACAAAAAAAGACCCACGCAGGTGGGTTTTCAAAGTAGAGGTCTACTTCAGTTTGGAAACAGCACAATTAGAAAAAATAAAAGTAATTACAACTCATGAACATGCAGCCTGTTGATGAGAATTGGCCTTTTCAGCTTTTATTCAGTAGTAACAGTTAAGAGTCTGAACTGATGTGCACTAGGTTCTCAGGCAAACTTATTCTTGAAGTCAAGCATCAAAAACTTCAACACTTTTCCAAAAATCAAGAATAGTCTACATATAACCAATTCTTCCTCAATACACAGACATACAAAAGATGAAATCTCTTCTCTAAGCTCTTACAATTTTTTTTACTATGCCATGTTTACATATCATTTCCTCCATCAGGGTTTCAGTTCACCTGAAGGAATCAACAAAAAAGGAGCATAACAGCTTAGAAGTGTTTTGCCCTCCTCAACAGCAAAGCAACTAGCTCTTTGACTGAGACCCGTACTAAAAAAAATTCAGAAAACCTGTGCAAGTTTGGAAGGACAGGGGCTTTAAATCACTAAAGTAGTTATGTCAGGAAATAAAGGAGACCTTTGCAAACAGGGACTACTTTGTTCAGAGAATCCATAGATACTACACTGGCAATAGTAGCATAGGATAATCTCCCCAGGGGAGGGCTTGACACTAATGCTCTTTTTGTAATTTCACAACTACTTTCAAGTTCAAACAGTCTCGATCTATTTTCCTGTGCTAGGAGGAAGAAAGGAAGTGGCAGCTGTTTACTGAGGCAAACAAAACTGTACTGTGCGTAATTATTAATTTTTTCATTTTCAAAATAAGAAGTGCCACTGGCATATCAATAGGCCAACACTTCTTGGGGCAGAACTGGCAGTGTAGTGCGCAACATGTGAGACTTCCTGTGCCAGAGAGGTGATCTCTAGAAGTCTCAATGTATTTACATAAACAGCTGCAGTCTTTACTGCTAGTGGGTTTTACTGATGGATTTCTTTTTTTGTGGACCAAAAGGAATGAATCACTATTTTTTCCTCCTCTTCTCAAATTTGATATTTACAGAGAAAACCTAACTTTCACGAATGCCTCCCTTCCACCCGGGGAGGTGGGGTGGGCAGGGCAGTGGAGGTGGGGAGCAAACCTCAAAAGACTCAGTGTTCATAATTAAAAGGGCATATAGAATGCAAATGGAAAGGTAATAGCTGTGTATCCAAAATAACTGTATGATAACAACACTGTTTAGATAAGTCTTAACGATAAATTACACAGGCCAAAAAACAATTCTCAGTCACTTTTCAAGCTGGGCAGAGTAGCACACGGTGTATTCAGTCCCAGTATAGCCAAGGACAAAGAGGGACTACTGTTGCAGTTGTTTTCTTTGTGCTGTCCCTGCAGTTACCTTACTGTATCATAAGCTACAGAGACCAGCTGTCAGAAAGATAAAACTGTTTTTTGCTAATTCAACCCCCAAACTGGCCTACTGTAAGATCAGCTGAACCAGTGCAAGGGGACAGCTAGGAAACTCCCAAGGGAGGGATATGAAGGGAGACTACCTTTTCAAACAAGAGCTTGAAGCTAGTGTCTTTTTAAACAGCACTTGAAGCAGTTCTGCTGATCTGTGCAGATGCACTTTGGCTACTGGTCTCATCAATAAATCAGACCTTCAATGGTATTCTCAAATAAGACTGTAACTAAAGTCTTAACTTTCTTAATCTTCTTAAAATGAAAGTATAATTCACTGCTCAGCAATTTATATAAAGCTGAATTCAATAAGAACCAGAGATAAATAGTGTAAACATAATCAGTGGCAATGCATCTTTTCTCTAATTCCTGCACACAACCCCATCATTCCTGTCCACACACACACACACACACTGTACAGCACAAGGCACCCCTCAGATGTCTGAGCTGCACAGATGTGAGGTCACTCTCAGCATCCCATGACCACCCCACTCCACCTGCAACACTCTTTCCTTAGAAACATCAATATCCTTCATTGCACCATGCAATTTTTGCATAGATTGGCACAATGAAGTATTTTGAGCACTCTGAATATTTCTCAGAGCATTATTTTAATATGCTATTTTATAGGATTTTTCATCAAAAGATAACCTTAAATGCCTAAATGTAGGATTAAAACATTGCTTCTATCATACATTCTGATCTGCCAAATACTGCTTTTTGATCTCATCAGTTTTATACTTGATATTTATGTTCATATTTGTGCTCACACTGCTCATTTGTTTGGATTGAAGATTATTTCCAGTGACAGAATGGGTGAGGCTGGAAGGCACCACAATAGATCACCTGGTCCAAACTCCCTGCTCAACCAGGGTTATCCCTAGCACATTGCACAGCATTGCATTGAGACAATTCTTGAATATCTCCAGTGAGGGAGACTCCACAATAACTTACAGAAATCTAGACAATCTAAAATGAGCAGCAGGATGATTAAAAAAAAAGAAAGCTTAATTTTGATGATTTTTCTGTCCTAGAAATTTTCAGTCAGACTTTCGAAGCAGTCATGTTACTCCAAAGAATAATTTGGAATATCATATGTGAATGTACCAGCAGTGGAAAATAACTTTCTAACTTCTTCACTTTGAAAGAAAGTCAAGACAGCGATTAGTGGAACTCACTCCGGGGTGGAAAAAAAAAAAAAAAAAGGAAAAAAAAGAGCAGCAATATTAAGTTTTGTCACTTGGTGGCAGCACACCAAATAAAACCCAAACACTCGAGCAGGATGACAAAATTCTTCCCAGCACATATTCCCTCACATCCCTCAAAAAAGTGACAGAATTCCTGGAAGGCTCTAGCTACTTCACAACTTTAAGACAGGCACCCAAATTTTTAAGACTCCTGACTTCACATTCAAGGAGACATTAAAGGGTCAAAATTAAGTGTCTTTGGTCTTTCCAAAATGTTTACAGGTTCAACTACCTCCACCAAAATCGCCAAATGCATACTAAATAGGATTTCCAATCAGGTGCAAGGGTGAGCATGCAAATAGAAGCAATATTTGAAAGCCTGATGTCCCATCAGTGCGAACTGTTCCTACAAACTGAACTACATAGGAGACTCTGATTCACATGAATCATCAATTTGGTGCCATCAGAAAATGCTTGCTGACACACCAGAAAACTCATTACAATATTTTAAACTTCTACCAACATCTCTTCTGCCACCTGAAACTCTTGCTGGCATTGCAGATGACAGGCAGCTGCACATGCAGTAAGCACTTGACAATGCTATTGTAGTCAGAATCAATGAACCAGAACTGATCTTCTTTACCTATTTAAATAATTGATTTCAAGTAAAGGTTAGATTTAATTAATTTAGTAGTATTTTATAATAATTAAATAATTTAACAAACATATCCAAGAAATGTTTGAAACTACTACTACTACTACTGAAGCAGTAAGGAGATGCAATGAGAACAAAAAGATCTGCTGGTTTCCTTCTCCTCTGCGCAATGTAGTAGCAAAGGCCCCTTTATCACATGGGTAACAGGATCACTATATTTTCTCTCAAAATGATATTTTACACAGACACAAACAATAATAATGTCTTATTTCTGTAACCACATGATAAACAGCTTTATTTTGCACTATTTGTAATCTACACGTCAAACTTATCAATGACTAATAAAAGATTACCATATGCTATCACATCATTAACACACAAGTTGCCATGACAATTTTTTTAGATGTTTTCTATATAGTAGATCTTGATTAGTATAATTTTAAGATTTTAAATAGTCATTTCTTAATAATGATCCCATACAAAAGCAACTAATAAAGTCTTTATAGCACTATTTTTTTTTAACCAAACACATGCTGATATTTGCAAAATACTTCACTTCCAAAACAAAGAATTTCAGTTTAAAAGAGAAAAGTACTCTTATTCAAGCTTTAGAAAGATTGAGTCATCAGTTTAAGCCAAGCTTTAGGAAGCATGTATCACTTGTATCACAGAGGAGCAACTGTGATAGTTAAAAATGTTAAATGAATGCAAGTAGAGAAGACAAGCTCTCCCTTTCCCCCTACATAACCAAACAGCTTACTTCTGTCTAGTATATATGCAGTCTGGTAAGAACCTTCAATTTTTATCAGCTTTATTAAAACTACTTTTAGTGAAACGCACATACACACATGAAGTGACTTAGCCTAATCCAGCATCGCAGCAAAAATTTAAAATGGAGACCAAAGGAGAGTGATGAAAGCAAACATAGAAAGCAAGAGGAGTGCAGCAGTTTGCCATCAGAGGGAGCACGAGCCTTAAACAAGAGTGTTCAGCTTCCAGGTGGGAGGAGACATGCAGCTCTGGTGCGACTACTACCACCCACACAGGTTTGAAGGAGGGCTAGTGCTCCAAATTTTTGTTGAGGAACAGCATATATGGGAAACAGCTGCAAGAAAACAAATTTTCTGTTGAAAAACAGAACTACTATACTATTTTTATATGTAGACAGACATAGCCATGGAACAATGAAGAACAACATCCAAGTTTTGCCCATTTAAATTACTAATAAATAGAAGTTAGGAAAAAGCTGCTACTGATCCTTTTTGTCAGTAAACTTACTGCCTTCAAAAGGAAAAAAAAATTATATTACAACATGGAGCTTGATTTTGAGTCTGACAAGTGAAAAGGGACAAGCTAAATAAATAAGGCACTTGACTATGTATCAGCCTGCACTTTATCCCATTCTCTCAGTTCCACTTTGGTGCTGTTCAGTGCCAAGTGTGCCTTCAGCACACTGCATGCTCCTCAACATTACCTGTAACAGCAGATCCTCAGCTGAGGTGTGGGTAAAATAAGGAAGAACGATCCTATTAGAAAAGAAAGTAACATTCCACCCATACTAAACACACAAATTCCTGAGTCTTTTCTATCCCTGCTCCTAAAGAGGGAAGAGAAACCATTTTTCATTATATTCAAAGACCTACCAGATAAAATCTAATAAACGTAGCCTGTTTCAGAAAGGAAAACGTTTGCCCATTTACTCGTGTTGCAGAATGCACTAACTCTCTAATACACTAGGAATAAACAGTTATCTATATTCCAAAGGTACTGAAAAAAGTAGCAGAGTAGGTCTACAATACCCCAGGGTATTTTCTACATCCAAATGATGCAGCCATTTCCTTAGGTAATCTTCATTTTTCCTATTTAACAGCGACCTCATCAAAAACCAGCAGATCTCTGGCATCTTTTAAAAACAAAGTCAATTTTGCAATTTAGTCCGGGGGGGGGGGGGGGGGGCCCA